>CM035123.1:58237876-59437876 GCA_020205555.1 Panax stipuleanatus | reverse complement strand
TGGTTCTTTCCAGACTTTAGGCATCCTTCAGCCCTCTTCTTGAAACCTTCACAAAAATTCCCTGATTGATTATTGTTGTTTTTGTTGTTGTTGTTGTTCTCCCACTTTCTCTTTCCCAAATTCCTTCCTCCGCTACTACTTCCTCCAGTACGGTTCTCTCCTCCAGCATTCTTTCCTTTCTTCTCTTTGTTATACAGACTTAAGGCCTCACTGCCATCTTCCGCAATGATTGCCTTTTCCAGTAATGTTGCAAAGGAATCAATTTGAAGAACTGATACCTTATGGAACAGCCACGGCTTCAACCCTTATTCGAAGCGTCTAGCCTTTCTCTCTTCATCACCAACTTGGTGCTCCGCAAATCGCGCTAGTTCGTTAAACCTAGCCGCGTATTGCGCCACCGTCATCTCACCTTGTTTTAACTCTAGGAATTTCACCTCCATCCTATTCTTCATGCTTTTCGGGAAGTAATTTTCGAAAAATAGCGTCTTAAACTTATCCCAAGCTATTATCCCTTCTCCAGCTCTTTTGATTAGCCTCCCACCAGTAGTTCGCTTCTCCCCTCATCATGTACGTGGCAAACACCGTCTTCTGATCTTCGCCTATGCTAGCTATAGTGAAAGCTTTTTCGATCTCTTTGATCCAGGTTTGTGCGACGATTGGGTCGGTAGTTCCCTCGAACTCCGGGGGTCCACACTCTTAAAATCTTTAAAGGTTGTTACTGGCACAGTCTGAGGGTTTGGGGGAAAGGGTTCATTGTTCCTTCCCCTTAAGGCCTCTCCTAACAAGTCTACCAGTTTCTGGATCGGGTCTACTTGTTCCCTCTCATTATTCACTGACTCCTCAGGTGCAGTCAATCTACGTCTGGGTGGCATTATC
This sequence comes from Panax stipuleanatus, assembly GCA_020205555.1. Classification (NCBI taxonomy): domain Eukaryota; kingdom Viridiplantae; phylum Streptophyta; class Magnoliopsida; order Apiales; family Araliaceae; genus Panax; species Panax stipuleanatus. The sequence goes on along the minus strand of CM035123.1, from coordinate 59,437,000 downwards.
TGCATCACAAGTTTTCATTTTAATATTATTCAAGTATATTACTTAAGTATTTCTTTTAATACAAAAGAATAAATTTATAACACATTTCTGAAATAAACTTCATTTATATTCATATTCCAAATCATTTCATTACATGATTTCCTAGCATACTGCTATAAATGTTATCACATATATCCCCTAATATCACAAAAGACGGGGAATCTACCAACCTACTACCAAACTACCCCTCTAACAAAAGCTAACACGGGGTTCACATCATTATCCCACATATTACATAAAAGATTGGGATTACAACATAGTATGTACAACACATAAAGATAAATTCTACTAAACTACTACTAGACTGACTAAGGGAATCTCATCCCACTATCCCGCGCTCCACTGCGCTCTTGTACTCCAACTGTGCTATATAAGCAACCAGCTCTCGGCTCATAGTGTGTAGGGTCTGTCCCTGCTCTGCCGGGTAGTGGTACACACCATCAAGTACCCTCTCAAAAGCTTAACGAAACACATACCCCATCTTGTTCATCTTTCTCTTCTTGCACCTGACCTCGTCCTCTAGGTCGTCAGCTCTCTCATTGGACGCCTCCCACTTCTCCTCGAAGTGTAACCTATCCATCACCTCCAACTCTAGCTGAGTACGGAGTGCCTCTTTCTCAGTCTTCTCACTCAATTCTCTCGTTCTACTTCTTCCAGCTTTCCTGCCATATCCACGTTCCTAGCCACTGACCTGTGAAACAGAGTCCCCATCTGAATCCCTGCCTCCCTACGGTAGGCAATCTCCACCTCTAACTCCTGCATAGCCAGCTTCATCTGATGGTCCTCGTCCCTCAGTTTCTGAAACTCAGACTCTCTCTCTTGGGCCTCTGCCTCCAGCTCCTGGACCCTGCAGTCTAACTCTAGGATCCGCTCCTCGTACTCTCCTAACATCAGCCCCTCTATAGTAGCCTCATCAGAGTCCTCTACTGGTTCATCCTCCATCGGCTCCTCCTCTGGATCACTCTCTATCTCAATCTCGATCTCATCCTCGTCATCAAACTCGGATGGTGCAATTGCCTGCACTGGCACAGCCTCTAGAGGTGCCTCGTATACTACATGTATATCCCTGGGCTCCTCCTCTGCCACTCTACTAGGTACACCTGTGTCTGTCATCCTACAATCACAAACACAAGACAAACAAACAGAAACTCCATTAGAATGTTAAATAAAACATAAGTTCATTGTATAGAATGAAGTTACATTTCATAACAGACTAAGTCTCTCAAGGAAAACTCTACATGAGTTTTATCTCCTTCCTAACTTCTAAGTTCGCCTAAGTTATAGTCTAAGGACACTCGTTCCTAAGGTTTATAACTATGGCTTTGATACCAACCTGTGACGCCCCCAAATTCCAGGACCGCCACTTGGTCTCTCGAATTCGGTTCATCACGTGCTCATGGTAATACATCATAATAAAAATAACTAAATATCACACAATCACAGCGAAAAATCTATTCTAGAATAATTTACAATGATTTATTATAATTATTCCCTCAAGTCTCGCAACCTACAGTACTTAATAGATTACACAATAATACCAATTAACGACCGATTACATAACCTAACTTAAGCTTAAACATAATCAAAACCAGTCTTACTACATCATCTTAATACAACATTAAAATATTTAAAAACGTAAAAGAGACAAACTAGTTGGTAGCCTTGCCCTTGCCCTTATCAACGCCCGAAGGTTCGCCCTGCTCTGCCTTAACTGAAATGTTTTAGGGAAAGCAAGAATGAGCACAAATTGCCCAACAAGTAATATACAATAAGGGTAAGTGATAAAATCCTTAATTTTCTAAAGGGTATAACAAAGTTTGATAGTTCAAGGATAACAAGAATATCAACAGTTTTCAATAATAGTCGCTAAGGACAGAATAATATCAATGTGATTCAACAACAAATCAATTCAAGATTTCAAGATAATTGAATACTGAGCTGTCGCTAAGGACTATGAACTTCTACTAGAATTAACAGTAATAAACTGAAAATCCAACAAAAAACAGGTACAACAGGTGATCAGCCTAAAGCACCATCGTTATGCATAACAATCAATCATACTCAAGTGTGCACGTCGGTTCTCCGACAATTATATATTCCCTTCAAAGAAGGTTGTTCTTCTCAGTCAAATACAAGATCCCGCACCAATCAATTAGTTTGGGTCGCTTTTCAATAATATAAGTCTAGCGAATCAAATGGCATAGACACTTTCACAATATTCAAGAACAATACTAAGTTCAACATGAATAATAGCTTTAATGAAATAAGAGTTCAAGTATGCTAATTCAATTCAAACGATTAAGTAGGAAACTAGTTCGTAATATACAAAGATAGAATACTTGTATCCAAAGAGATAAGGTTTAGATACTTGCTTACGATATCCATTGAATAAAATAATGCAAGGGTTTAGAATACTTGCACTTGAAAAGAGTGTAAGTAAGAGAACTTGCCTTTAGCGTAGTTTATCCACGAAAAGGAAATCAACGCTTTCGAATTCCTATCATAATACAGTTACGTATATATATGATATTCATTAGTCATATAATTTAACTTCACATTATATGTTCGAATATACGATCAACACACAAGCTAAGTTCTAACCTAGCTACACAATTATTTAGTATCTAATTTCTATTCTTAACTTCCTCTTTTCTCAAGTTGATCATATTTATACATCGTTACTATCATGTGAGACTACCACAATTAGCAAGCATACTCGCATATTATTAATATCACATAAAACCACAATCAATACTAAATATATTTTATCTTAGCAAGTTATGGCATTTTCATAAGTTAACCGTCAAAATAAGATTTCAAGTATTTACATATGATATCACATAGTATGTATACATTTTAAAGAATACTTTTATGTTTGCATAACCTTCCCTCGTTCCAAACATATGTGATATAGATTCTAGGTCGACACTTACGATCATTCAAGGTCATGAAATTTACAAATCCTATCATGCTCGCTTTCAAAACACTTAAGGTATCTATATTAAGCATACTTATGAGTATTCGCATTCCATACATGTGACTATCACAGTTATTAGTTGAAAACATGCTTCGTTTATGCTAAATTTAATTTCACGACACCTAATCATGGTATATATGCATGTATCATATATGAGTGAGTCTAAAAGTATTATCACATGTTCAAAATTATCGGAATACGGGACTCGCAATAACATGTTAAGATTTACGTTTCAAACTTACACTTTCACTTAGTAAAGTTCGCAAACGAAGTCCACATGCTCATGTCATGCTATGAAATATATCTAAACAAGTCAACATGCCTTTCGTGCATTCTTAAACCATATCAACATGCTTGTATGGTCAGAATATCAACATGAATATAATTTATCAAAGTTTATTTTTTTTAAAATCTACGCTTTCGTTAGAAATGTGCACTAGTTAGGTTCACATGTTCATATTGTATTACGGAACCTATATACATAAGTTAGCATGCATTTCATATGTTTCTAAGTCATACTAACATGTCTCAAAAGTCAGAACCTAACTATGGCGCTTATATATTAAAGTCCATTCTTAAAGCTTCTAAGTTCACTTCGGAAACCTAACGCTTTTTGTTAACCATGTATGCTAGTATAATACAACATGTTTGCATCGCCTCATTACGTTCATATATATATGTTACACAAGCTAGCATGCTGTTCTGAACCATGTAAACTAACCATCACTTAGCAGAATCAAGTAGGGGCAGGGAACTGCTGCAGGCTGCTGGCGCAGCTGCCCGGTGTAAAACTGGCGCAGTTGCGCCGGCTCCCAGCCAGCGGCAGACAGTTCTAGAACACGGCAACTTCCAGGCCAAATGCCAATTTACTTCACCAATTCGTATGAAATCAGTCATATAACAGTTTGGACATGCTTATATGGTTATATAACACTTAAGCAAGCATTCTATATCCCAATTACACTTTAATTTAGCATGATCAAAAATCTAAGCAATTGCAGTAACAGAAACAGGAAATGAAAATGAAGAACAAGTAGAAGGATTATACCTCTGTTAATTTGTGAATTGAACTTGCTGCTATACTACTACTTACAATGCTGCTATACTATCAATGTATTCTCTCAACTCAACACTTATGCAAACTCACAGCAAATGAAATTGAAGGAGAAGGGGCCATATAAATAGCAAAGCCAAGACCCAGACAATGTAATTGTACAACAAATTAAACCAACGAGATTTGTGAATTGCATGGGGGTTAAAGAGTAGTAGGTAAATGGTAGTTGGATTCATCATGAATCCCATTCCCTCTATAATCATGAGCTATGCAATGCTGAGTTTGAGGAAGAAATAGGGAGTAGGCTAGCCTTTGAGGTTTTCACGTGAATGAGAGGAAGGAAAGTGACTATCATATTGGGACAAGGCCATATATCAGCATTCTAGAATTTGTATATACACAACACTTATGCCAAAACATGTTACATGTCTATATACTATATAATTAGGCCACAATTATAGTTACAATGTAATTATAATGATACTAACATGGATTCACATAATGTAGTAAGTGTGACTTGTACACATATAATCCATGTACATTTATTAATACCGGATATAATCTACTCGGATATAATCACATAACATTATCTCCTTTATTAATTTTATTATTCCATTATATAAATAATCATCAATCATTATTTATATTCATGATACACTATTTTAATATCCACACACTCACATAGTCACATGGGGATTATCATGTAGCTCTCATAATTCAATAAAGTTTAATATATAGTTTATATATATAATATAGTCACATAAATGTTGCACCACATTGTATAATATAGTTGTTTCCATATACTTTATATTATTAATTATTGCACATTGCACATATCAATTAATATAATCTGATTATATTAATAACTTACTTATTTGTCAAATAAATAAATTATTTATCTCATTGATTAATTAACAATAATATTAATTAATCTATTACTCATTGATTATTAATTTCATAATAATCGATTAACACTTATATGATTAAATATCACATTAAATGAATATAAATCTTATTATAATATAAACACATTGCTTATTATTATTATTATATTTCTTGCAATAATAATAATCACATATTATTAATTAATCACCATTAATATTCTATAACAATTATTCTACGATGACAATTAATTAATATTCTACGATTAACAATTAATATAGATTAATTGTTCGCTTAAATTAATATAATCATTCTTATATTACGTCACTGTGCCACACAAGGCTATCAATGAGTTTATCGCAAACTCCATTAATTTCTCAATTATTATAAATATTTAATTTAATATATAATTGAATTAATTATTCTCATAACACAAAATCATTTATATTTCAAATAAATTCTCATATCCATTAATATATTTATTTAATAATATTAGGAAATTCTCGGGTATTACAGTTAGAGTGAAAAAATTTGGGTTTGGAACACAAGAAAATAGCTGGAAAACCAAACAGGCAGGGGTTCGAAACATTTCTGAATGTTTTAAATGAGCTAGGGGTCACCATTTATTTATAGACCCAGGAGCCTCCACTCTGCCTGCGGCAGCCGCAGGTAGAGGTGCGGCTCCGAGCAACCCGATGTCGAAGTCGAAACTTTCTAACTTTTGATCGGAGCATCCGTTAGAGGCTTGTTGTACCTTTCTGTAAAGCCCTCGCCGAGAGTGTAACAATGACATGGTATAAAATATTATTTGGGTCCAGGAAGACTGGTTCATAACTAGGTCTTCGATTCCCCGTAGTTTGTCAGTTGAGTAGTCTTGCGCTGTTTGCACTCGGGATCATCGTTATGGTTCATTCTGATTTTGGAGGCATCAATTCCACTTGAGTTTGACCGAATTTGCTTAAAGTTGGGAAAATGACCATTTTGCCCCTCCCGGGGTTGCCCTTAGTGCTGGCATGGCCTTTGGTTGACTTACTGTGGTTGTTTCCAATGTTTGGATCCCATTCGAGTCTGTTTGTCCTCAGTGTTGTCTGTGAGGTTGACTTGGCCGCTCCAAGTTTTCCTCTGGAGATTTTGTGATGCTTCAGGATTGTTTCTGAAGTTAACCTAACCTCCCGGGTTGAGACCGGGGATGACTTGCACCTCCCGGGTTGAGACCGGGGTTGACATGTACCTCCCAGGTTGAAACCGGTGCCGACCTATTGTGACACCCCCAAATCCAGGTACTTCGTTTTCACAAGATTTGGTGCTCACTATCTAAATAAAATACAATTATTGCCCAATAATAAAGAATTGCAAACATAAATTACAACCTTTATAAATACTTAAAATCTTCTTTATCAAAAGAATTACAACTTCTCTCAAAATATCCAAAGGTTTATCTAACCGTTAACATCATCAATAATGCGGAAATAAAAACATAACATAAAGTAATTCAGTCTTGTTACAATTCATAATCAAATAAAATTAGTCTTCACTTGTTCATCTTGCCTTTGCCCTTACTGGTTGACGGAGCGTCAACACTTTCAACTTTAGCTGTAATGGTTATTTAAATTGCAAGAGTGAGCAAACGAAAGCTCAATAGGAATATTAATAATATCACATAACTGAATAATTTCAATATATTTGAATAACTTTTCCTTCATAAAGAATTGAATAATAATTTTTTCTTCAATATTTAGAATTTCTATTATTGAAATCATCTGAGGGGTCGTAAGACCTTGAAATTTGTCCTAGGTTATAAACATTTATATTTAAAACCTTTAACAGTCATGTAGACTATGGACTCTTAACTCGTACTTAGGGAGATCAGCCCTTCGTACCATGTATTGTGCACAAACATTTAACGCTTTCGCGTAATAACCTCCCCTAAGAAATAGGGTTGTTCATCTCAGTATTTGATACGAGTCCGCACCAAAGAAAGTTTGGTTTAGATAAGCTTACAAGGAAATTTGAAGTTTCAACTACCATCAACTAAGGAGTAGTTGAATCGACTCACAATAATCAAAAATAATTCAATAATAACGAATTATGAATAACTTATGCTTTAAGAATTAAAATTAAAGTATACGAAAAATAAGATTGACCTTACTTGAACAATTAAGTCAATGTCACTTTAATTAAACCATGAACTTTAAATAAGAATTTGTCCATTGCAGAAATAAAAGGACAATCTCAAATACAATAAATATTTGAATTTAAAACACTTTTATAACAATAACAAGTTTGATTTTAGAAAACTTGCCTTAAGCGCAAGCTACAGTCACAACTCACGTTCTTTAATAAATCCTACACATATATATAATTAACAATAATAATCTAAATTAGTTATCACATAACTAATTAACATAATTAGTTAACCCATCTAGGTTAACTCATTCTTTTCTAATTATTAAGTTAATAATTAATTATCATATAATTAATCACATCACATAATCATATTACACTTTCATATAATAAATAAAATAATAATTATGTACCCATATTAATTAAATTATAATTTAAAAAAGTATAATTTAAATTAAACATTCCCTTTAATTATAATTAATCAAATTATAATTACATGTTATATTAATTAAATTATAATTAAATAAATTATAATTTAAATTAAACATGTACTTTATTTAATCAAATTACATTTTATATTTATGAAATTATAATTAAAAAATTTATAATTTAAATTAAACATTTAATGTGATTATAATTAAACCAATTATAATTTAAACAATTACATTGATTATAATTAATCAATTTCAATTCAAGCACTTATTAAATTATAATTAAACGAATTATAATTTAAATTATGCATTTACCTTAATTATAATTATTCAAATTATAATTATATTTTATTAATATAATTCATTACTGTCCATTTAGCATTTTAATTTTATTAGCATGCTTTATTAATTATTACATAATTAATCTCATAAATTTCACATTTTTAAAATAGCTTTCTGCCCAATCTGCATGACCAAATGGCTTTGGGAGCGGCGCGGCCGCGCCACTGCGCAAGCAAGTCTGACAGTTCGTGAACTTTGCAGAGAAAAACTCAATTTGGCTTTTTTCTTCGCATGAATTTATGAAGTCAGTCAAACCAATTCACATAAACTTTTATAGCAATATCAGTACATGATTCTAACACATATAGACATCAAAACACATAACTTAAAACTCTTAATTTTGTATAAATGTTTTTTGGAGAAAAACTATTTTTCAGTGTTCTTGATAAAATTGAACACTGTGAATTTGTTACTCAATCAAAATACACAATTCAAAGCACATTGAATTCATATCTCCATATATTAACATAATCTAAAACCAATTTATACAACATTTAACAATTAAACTCAAATTTTAATTTTAAAATAGTCATTTATCAAAACCAATCCATTGTAACTTTTGATGAACATGAATTCTTCATGTTCATCATCTTTATATGAATTAAACCATTAATTTATGCATACAATTCATATATAAACATGTTATAAACACAACATCATATATATATATATATATATATATATCATGTTTATACGATTTTATGAAAACTCATATATACAGAGAATAAAATCACGAAGAACATCAAACATACTTTTAAAAACTAATAATTAGGAATTATACCCTTTTTGTTGATTGAAGTGAAGAAGATGATGATTTTCTAGCTTCCTCCCTCATGTCTCCTGTCTCCTTCTTCCTCTTCTCTTTTCTTTTCTCTCTAACTCTCTCTGTATATTTTCTCTCTAACACTTGTTCTCTCTTCCTTTGTTCTTTCTAACAGACCAATCCTAACTTAACGTAGTTTTAAAAAGAATGTAACTTGACATATAGATATATTATACATATAATTATATACTATATATAAATGTCAGCTACTAATATCTATAATTATATCATATACTAATTACCACTTAATATATATAAGTTACAAAAATTTAAATTTTAAAAGTCATAAGGCTTGTTTGGCCAAAACCCTTTATTTTTAAAAACAGAATTTTGAACTTAAGGCATTGTTTGGTAAAAATTCATTTAAAACAAGTGCAAGGGCCTTGTTTGACAAAACTAATTTAAACATCCTTTTTATTCTTTTCATAAATCATTTAGCACATATTTTTAATGTTGCACTTTAATTAATTAAATCTTAACATTCTAATTTAATTAATTAAAAGCTAACATCAATTAACCACATAAATATGCCACATAACAAATTTAATTACTCGCTAATTATAATTTCATGTAACAATTATCACATAAACTTCTTTTAATTTAATTATCTCAATTAAATTAAAACTATACCATAAAATTATTACACACCAATTAAATTAAATATTAAATATTCATTTAATTAATATATTACACTTAATTAAATTACTCTATACAATCACATAATTTATTTATTTAACTCAATAAATAAATTAATTAAAATATTTATTTAATTCAATAAATATTAAAAATTAATGTATAAAATTCTCATTCGTTACAATCTTCTCCCCTTAAAAGGATTCTGTCCCCATAATCACAAAAAAAAAACTCATCTGTTACACCTGTACCTCCCTGGTTGAGACTGGGGTTGACCTGTACCTCCCAGGTTGAGACGGGGGCTGGCCTGTACTTCTCGGGTTGAGACCGGGGCTGATCTGTACCTCCTGGGTTGAGACCATGGCTGATCTATACCACCCGGGTTGAGACCGGGGCTAACCTGTACTTCCCGGGTTGAGACCGGGGCTGACCTGTACTTCCCGGGTTGGGGCCGGGGCTGACCTGTACCTCCCGGGTTGAAACTGGAGTTGACCTGTACCTCCCGGGTTGAGACCTGGGCTTACCTGTACCTCTCGGGTTGAGACCGGGGCTGATTTGATTACACTGTATTGAGACCGCGGTTGATTTGATGAACTAGGTATTGAGACCGGGGTTGACTTGATGGCCCGGTATTGAGACCGGGGTTGAGTTGATGACCCGGTATTGAGACCGGGGTTGAGTTGACGGCCCATTATTCAGACCAGGGTTGAGTTGATGACTTAGTATTGAGACCGTGGTTAAGGTGATGACCTGGTATTGAGACCGAGGTTGAGTTGATGACCCAGTATTGAGACCCGGGTTGAGTTGACGGCCCGATATTGAGACCGGGGTTGATTGATGACGCAGTATTGAGACCTGGGTTGAGTTGATGACCCGGTATTGAGACCAGGGTTGAGTTAAAAAGATAATTTTGCCCTCCAATAGTGTTAGTAACAGGGAAAGGAAATTTTGAGTGTCTACTGGTAGCTGTCGTCTAGCACTACAAAATTTACCTTACTCAGGTTCTACTAACTCAAGAATCAGTATAGCAATAAGCAAAGATCGATCCCACAGAGAGTGAATTGTATTTTAATTATCCAATGATTTCCAATGAACTGGGGGGTTTTAGTTTGAAAAACTATAATTAACAAATGTAAGTTTAAATAAAATATCAATGAGTAAAAAGATCAATTCTTCAGTTCAGTATCCCTTTTTAACAATTACGATTTAACTAAGTGTTTGCACTATTTATCTTCCATTGAGATTAATAACCCTAGATAACCGCGATCGCAAATTACCCGAAATTCTCGTTAAGTGTAGATCTAATGGGACGATCGCCAACAAGAGATTCTAACTAACATACAACCTAGAACTATCAGCCTAGATTTAATATGCTAGAAGCATTAAGCATGAGAATTAGATTATTCCAAGCAATAATTACACAATCAGAAATTATTTAACTTGTCTTCTGAAAATCTTAACAATATTTTAAAGTTTGACCACAATAAAATACTGTTAATTGCTACTTAGATTAGACACACTTTGTTTGCTTAAAATCTGTCTTAATCTAGTAGATGATATCAATTTACTAATATAATCCTGCAGAAACCAAATTAGTCAATTGGATAACATATATGAAAGTTCATGTAGATAATCAGAATAAATCTCAAGATGGAAAAATAAATAAAATTATTTGATCAAATTATAAATTGATAAATAAGTTCAACATCCCTTCAGAATTGAAATAAAGAACTTAGCCTGACATGCTTGAATCTCCAAAACAAAGGTTTTTAGCCTCCAAGCAATCCAAGAGATTAAATAAATCAGATCCTAGATAGAAGAATAGATCCCCCTAAACTTAGGAAAATAACTTCTATTTTAAGCTTATCAAAACCTTAATTAAATAAGTTAAGTTTACAATCCTTTTCCAAGTCAACTTGTGCTAAAAAAACCCTAATACTTTTCAAATCCGTCTGTCTAGCGCACCCCGCGCTCGTCCTCTATACTACCTGTTGCGCCCTGCTCTTGTACGGCAGTGTCTCTGATTTCCTCCTGACGGGCCCCGCGCTTAATGCAATGTAATGCCAGCGTGCCCTGCGCTTGGCTATCATCAAAATTGGCCCAATTGTCCTCTTTTCTTCTCCTTTGCTCAGCTTCGCCTCTACTCTGCAAATCCACATAAAAACATAAAAGGTAATATGCACACTTAAGTAAATACAATATATCAAGCTAAACCTACTTATCAAATACCCCGAAACTTGATCAATTGTTTGTCCTCAAGCAAACAAACACAATGAATACAACTAACAGAATGAATGCAACCTAATAAAATCGAGCAGACATATCAGTAACCAAATACAGGTTTATATACCTTACAAATTAACACTTTAGCTCACCATCCATCTTGACTCACCACCAATCATAGACTCTTGCATCATCACATCACATACATGACTCTAATCCACTCTCGTGCGTGTGTGTCTAATTTTATATCAGCAGTTCAAAGTAATTCAAATGATTATTCTCAACAAACATCATACTTTTACACAGATATCTTTCCCAAACATGGCATTCACATAAACATTGTGAAAATCAGGCTAAATAAGCAATAATAGAATAAACATCAAAGCTCATGCTTTGTGGGTGTGTTTTAATGCTCCATCCCACCAAATATTTCATATTTCTAATTTGTGCAATGTTCAACCCCCCTTAGGCTCTTCAATGTCACCCATGTAACGGACTTTCAGCCAACGACTCCCAAACCCGAAGGCTCTAGGGAGCTAGGCGTTAAGACATCCCCTAGGGTTTACTTGTCCGAGTAACAAAGGCCATGAGGTCAAATTAAATCAGTTTTTATTTCACAAGTATATTTTTTTTTCAATTTTTCCTTGCTTTATTTTCTTGTTTTTTTTTCTTTTCTGAGCCTTAATTCCCCCAAACTTATGTTTCAGCCAATTCTTTATCTCTCATCTGTGATCAAGTAAGTGTTCGTATTCCTAATCACTACAGACAGTTAATTGTTTTGTTTCAAAGTTGAGAGAAAACTACAATCATGCAATGACGTTACTATGTTTGAAACTAATCAGATCATGAAGCTCAATTTTATGCAAGATTTAGTGAGAATCGAAATTATCAACCATGTATTTCTTTATCTCGACTTACTGCTCAATATCTATGTATAATCCTATATGCATGATTCGACTGACAAAATCCTACATGAATGCAATATTTTTGATTTTTTTATAAGATGCATATGAACATAATCTACTCTAAATGCAACCTAATCTATATGCTAAAACACTAAAAATTTGAATCTACTCCCTCCACACTTAAATCAAGGAATGTCCTCATTACTTGTCATATAAAATAGGAAAAACGAGGACTTCCCTGAGCGACGAGTTAAAACTCGTCGAATTCGTCGGAGTCTGCTGGGGGGTATCGAGGCAGAACTGGAGGAGTAGGCAGCTGGACTGGGGCGGAATTTGGAGAGAAATTCAAGAATGTGTCAGCCAATGCGGTAAAGGCCCCAACATTATAGATGTGCATCGTAGCTTGGCATTGGGCCAGTCGCATACTCCTTCGTTGACTTCGTCGCTCGAAAGTAGTAGGCAACTCTGTTGGCGACTCTGGTTCGGCCTCATCATCCGATGGCTCGTCATCTTGTGGCGGGGAGGGTGGCGTGGATGGTGGAATCATGATGAACCCTTCTCCCTGCAGATGTGATGTAGCCCATGTCCAAGATATGTACTGCTCTATAGTGCGATGGTCAATGTCGGCCATAGGCTGCTAGATCGGCTCCAAAACATGGCACTGAACTCTCGATTGGCAGCACATGTCGATGATCCAAAACCCATGCAGTAGTTCGCATGTGGTGGTCCCTCGCAGAGCTCTGTCAATTGACTATTGAATGCAAAGGCCGATGTCTACATTGAAAATATTAACCTCATTATTATCGCCGACCTCATAAGTGACGATTCTGTAGAAAAGCCTTGCTCGTTCTTTGGTTACGTCATTTTGATGACGCATTGGCATTAAGCGAGCATATATAAAGGCGTACCAAGCTTTACCATAACGACTTAATGCGGCTTGTCGAAAATGGACTTTTTCCCCGATTTCAACATTAGTCACCCATTGAGTACCGGGCTTGCAAAGGTGAACTATTATCTCATCCAAATTGGGCAGACGATTTTTGTATCGTTCCGTATGTAGTGTTTCCACCCCAAAATAGTCTTTGATCGCCGTTGCGCTGAATGACCCCGGCTTACACCGAACCGTGACAACGCGATTAACATGATCTATTGCGTTAGCGTAGAAGTCCTTCACAATGTTAATCACCACTGGCCTTGCTTGCTCTACCAGCTGAAACCGTCCACGCTCCGCAGTCATTTGGGATATGTCACCATCAAGGTTTGCATACGGCTTCGGCCCTCTTTCTAGAACCAAGGTCTTTTTATCTATGACCTAGACATAACATGTTGTCGTTCCTTTGCTCATGAATTGAGTGGCATCAAAACGTGGCGAAGCACTAGAGGATGAAGTCCTTGCTCTTTTGGAAGTCACGATGAAGGTTGTGTGTCAAATTGGTCACAACAAATTGAAACTAGCGTGTGAAATCCTATTAAAGCAATATATCAAACACGTGGTGGGCGACAATGTCTCTCCCCCAAACTTAGTACAATTTGTTAGAGCAAATATCCCAAAGATAAGCAATTTAACCTTGGGTCATTTAGTAACCCAAGGATTCCCAAATTAATAAAGTAATTCAATGAAATTTTGTGATCATTACACAATTGTCACGCCCCAAATTCTCTACATTTTCTGTAGCAGATTTGGTGCTCACGTAAATATTCTATAAGACAATAACTTCTATAAATCCAAAATTCACATTATCCCAATCGGTTAAGAATTCTCGTCAGCACAAATACCATAGCTGGATACCCTCACTTGGATGTATAGATTTATAATCTTACAGATATTTCTTGCATATCAATAATTTCTATCTATTTGACATTTACAGTACAAATGATAAGATTGTTCTTGGAACTGAGGAGCGACCTCAGTTCTTACAGAACTCCCAAGATCATTCAATACCCTCAGTCAAATGTATAGTTTATATAGATACTGTACTTGATTCTATTTACTATTAACAATGTCAAACCATTCAACTAATAACTTAATAACATAATAATATGTGGTTACCTATTGTCCAACTATTACATCATTGAAATATCAAATTACATTCTTTGTCTTAATATAATAAACATTCGTTCTTATAAACTGACTTCTACCCACAGGTATTATTTTCTGAACTTCCTGGGATATTCAACGTAGCTGCAAAGAAAAAGAATATTTGCAAGAATGAGCTTTAAAATGCTCAGCAAGTTTTAAACAATTACAGTTTATACTCACACAATATCTGAAATGAAGGAACATTTAGTCCAGAGTATTTTTCCGTATATATATATATATACATATATATATATATATATATATATATATATATATACTGAGTTTCTGTTAGTCATGTAGACTTAGCAACCCGGGTTGATTTGGCCAACCACACCATCTAGGAGTATGCATATCATCCTATACAAGCACCTGGTCAGTGTAAAACTGTCGGTCATAATAACCACCCAGTCAATGTAAACATGCCGGTTATTAATAGTATCAGTATATATATTTGTACCAAACAATATTGGTTTCACCACAGTCTGTGCCTTGATATCAAATCAAAATAATTTATGCAAGTAACAGTTCATATGTCTTGGTTATGTTTGAACAATAAGTCATAACCTTCTTCAAATCACATATTTCACCAATAATGGTTATAACAATTTCGTATATCAATTTACAGGACTTACATTTAATATTGAAATTAAATGAAGTTAGAAAAACATGCCTTTTATCACTATCAATTACTTAAGTTATTTGAAAGTATACTGACAACCTATATATGTTATAACAGTCATTAGAAATAATAACAATTAATTTCTAATTAAACTAGTAATGTCTGGGTTGATTTTGGAGTCCGTTCGATATTTTATAGCTTCATTTAATAACTATCGAATTAGTTTTTCAATAACTTTATTTAAAAGTTTTAATATCTTATTTATATGGTTTAGATATTATTTATCATAATTTTCAAATGCTCAAAATAATTTTTAAATGATTTAATATCATTTAAAATGATTTTTAAGTTATTAATATTATTTTTAAATATTTAATAACTATTTAAAATGATTTTTAAATCATCAACATTATTTTTAAATAATTTATTTTTATTAATAATGATTTTTAAATCATTAATATCATTTTTAAATAATTTATTATTATTTAAAATGATTATTAAATCATTAATATTATTCTTAAGTAATTTATTATTAATTACTTTTATTATCATTAATATTTAAATAAATTAAATATTAATAAAAAATTATGACAAAATATTGAAAATTATTTTTTCTAATTAAAAATGATTTTTCAGAATTTATTTATATTTATTCTAATTATTTTAATTAATAAAATTAATTTCCAAATATTGCCTATCGCTAAAGACCTTTAGCGACAGAAGTGCTGCTTTAGGTGTTCTTGGCCCAGCCAAGAACACGTTAGTCAACGTGCTAGGCCCTTGTTCGACCTGCTCTAATTATCAAATAGATTGGTTTCTAGGCAGTCTAATGCAATGGAATTGTAGTGCTAGTGTAGGAGTACATGTTTATGCTTCTTTCAGTGCCTAAAAACCTTGCTACAAGTTCCCACAACCGGTCAAACTAGCATACCCACCCTGTTCTTCAATTCTGGGCTGCCTAGAATTGAATGGTCAACATCGGTCAACGACTTTTATAGCCTTATATCTTGCCGGCCGGTTAATGTTTGGGTGTTCTAATCGTCGGGTTCTGTAGACGAACTACAAGGGTACATGGTTTGAGCAGTCACAGAGTCTATATCTCAACAAGAATCAAGATCCAAGCCTATAAAAATCTTGTCAGATCGCTGCTCAACTTTTCTGGGTTACCCATAAATTGAATCTGGACGGTCAACGTGTTTGGATCGTTTATATTTTTCGACCAGTGATTTTATAGGGCTCGAGAGTACTCTAGTTATATCGTACTCATGTCAAGGTACAACTCTACTAACATCTAACACTTACACAACCTGACAGGAAAGAGATTCATGCGGTCAAACGGGTTGTCAGGCTCATTCATACGTTTTCTAGGTTACCCAGGAAACGGGCGGTCAATGCTGGTTAACGGGTTTAGAACTATTATAACTTCCAATCCAGTGTTCTGAGGTCTAATCTACCACAACTAATCTATTAACAACAGTTGCAGGCTATGACTACCAACTCTTAAATCATCAAAACAACAAATAATCAACGAGATATGAGGGCTGACATTCGTTGTCAGACCCTATTTGGTAACTTCAACAGTTTTGCTTAAAACCCCTTTTTGATGCTTTTAAATGTTATGGATTCGTGTTTTAGCAACCTAGATCACTAAATAACTTACTAATGAACATATTTAAACAATAACAACAACAATTCAAATTTCAGAATTTAAAAATTAAGCTAGGGTTAGGTTTTTAACCTTTTTGAGTGCTTTTTTGATTCTTTCTCTTTCTGATTCTTTTTCTGGGCTGCTGAGTTTTGTTTGTGAGTCAGTTGGGTGTATACATTAAGTAACAAAAAACGTGGCCTTATGTTCTTAGGTTCTATCCTTATATGAAAAGTCCAAGTGAGGGTAGAAATCCAAATACTCTCTCATTTTGACAAGCAAGCTTATAGCATTAACGATATGGGTTGTGTTGTCATGCCAAGAATGCTAATGCCATGTGACAAATCTTTTGCTTGCAAGCAAAAGATTTGTTCCTATCTTGTTTTAATAAGAGAACAAAATAAAGGCATTTTGGTCTTTTCGCATATACTAAGGGTAGTTTGGTAATTTCCCAATTAAAACCAAGAGTAATATAGTTATTTCATATTATTCTTAGAAAATTTAAAATAATAATGAACAAGTAGGGGTTATAACCTATAATTAGGGTTTATAATTTAAAATTAGGGTTTTATAAGTAGGGTTAGGGTCCTCCTAATCCCTAATTAGGGTTTCCTTACAATCTTTTCCAATTAAATCTTTAATACATCATATTAAATTAATATTTTTATATATTCATAATACTATATAACGTTATCAATGTATTATTCTATAATTCCCATTTATTATAACAATTAGGGTTAGGATTCCTTATTTAATTAAAATCTTAAATTAGGGTTTACCTATAAAACTTTTCATATATATGTACATAGTTACATCTTATGTGTTGATATATAATTATATATACCAATAAT
Source organism: Panax stipuleanatus (assembly GCA_020205555.1). NCBI lineage: Eukaryota > Viridiplantae > Streptophyta > Magnoliopsida > Apiales > Araliaceae > Panax > Panax stipuleanatus. Next base: position 59,419,372 of record CM035123.1, on the reverse strand, counting down.
AAAGTTAAATATACATCACACAAGATATTAAGCATATTTATATTTACTGTTTATATTAATATTCCTATTTAAAGTTTGGAATGTTACAATCACCCCCTCTTATAAGAATTTCATCCCAAAATTAAAATTACACCATATGAAAACAAATGTGGAAAGTCTTCTCGCATCTTATCTTCTAGATCCCATGTAGCTTCTTCAATATCATAATTCTTCCAGATTACTTTAACCGATGATATAACCTTATTTCGCAACACCTGTTCCTTTCGATCAATTATCTGCACCAAAACTTCTATATATGATAAATCTTTGTCTATCTGAACAGGTTCATAGTTTATCAATTATAATCAGGTTTATATAAACGTAACACAGACACATGAAACACATTATGGATGTGTCCTAACTCTGGGGGTAGAGCTACCTCATAGGCTACCTCACCTATTCTCCTTCATACTTGAAAGGGGCCAATGAATCTCTGGCTCAGCTTTTCCTTTTTACCAAAATGAATCTTGCCTTTCCAAGGAGATACTTTCAGAAAGACATGACTCCCAACACTAAACTCCCTTAGCTGTCTGTGTTGATCTGCATATTTCTTCTGCCGGTCTTGAGATTCTTGCAATCGTTGTCGTATAATTTGAATCTTCTCCGTGGTTTGTTGAACTAACTCAGGTCCAAAAATTTATCTTTCCCTAACTTCATCCCAGAATAAAGGTGTTCTACACTTTTTTCCATACAGGGCTTCATACGGTGACATTCCAATACTGGCATGATGACTGTTATTGTATGCGAACTCTACCAAAGGTAACTGGTCCTCCCAACTCCCTTTAAAATCCATAATACAGGTTCTCAATATATCTTCTAGTGTTTGAATGGTTCTCTCACTTTGTCCATCGGTTTGCGGGTGATATGTTGTACTCAACTTCAACTGGGTTCACAAGTGCACCTGAAGACTCCTCCAAAAGTTCGAAGTAAACCGTGGATCTCTGTCTGACACTATGGATACCAGAACTCCATGTCTAGAAATAATCTCTTTTATGTATAACTTGGCCAACTGATCGAGATTATAAGTAACCTTAATAGGTCGAAAATGGGCTGACTTGGTGAGACGATCAACTATTACCCAGATAGCATTGTGGCCTTTCTGAGTGACAGGAAGTCCTACCACAAAGTCCATGGTGATGTGCTCCCACTTCCATTCAAGAATCGGTAGAGGTTATAGCAATCCAGTCGGTCTTTGATGCTCGACTTTAACTCTCTGGCATGTGAGACACTTGCTTACCCATTCTGCTATCTCTCTTTTCATGTTCGACCACCAAAATTGTTTACTCAAGTCCTTATACATCTTAGTACTTCCCGGATGCACAGTAAACTTGGAACTATGAGCTTCTGCTAAGATTTCATCTTTCAATACCTGTACTACTGGAACCCACACCCTATCCACATACCTCAGTACTCCTTCTTTATCCAGTCAAAATTTAATGTTTTTCTCATGAGTTATCTCAGCCTTACATTTTTGACATGCTTCATCTTTCTCATGCATCTCTTTGATTTTATCCATTAAGGTTAAGGCTGTCTCTATCACAAATAGCTTATGATTAGAGTTAGTTGGAGGTCTTACTTCAATCTTGAGTTTTTCAAACTCTTTTATCAGTACCTCGTTGTTTGTGATGGTATTCAACTTCTCTTGATTCTTCCAGCTCAATGCATCTGCAACTACGTTGGCTTTACCAGGATGATATAGAATCTCACAATCAAAATCCTTGATTAATTCTAACCACCTTCTCTGTCTCATGTTGAGCTCCTTCTGTGTAAAAATATACTTCAGACTTTTTTGATCTGTGTATATCTCACACTTTCCCCCATACAAATAATGTCGTCGTATCTTCAAAGCAAAAACAAATGCAGCTAACACCAGATCGTGACTAGGATACCTTTTCCCATAATCTTTAAGTTATCGCGAAGCATAGGCGATCACCTTCCCATGTTGCATTAACACACATCCTAAACCCATGTGTGAAGCATCACTATAAACCACAAGACCCCCAGTTTCATATGGTAATGATAATACTGGTGCCCTACTCAACAATTTCTTCAATTCTTGAAAACTCTTTTCACACTTGTCCGTCCAATTATACTTCACAGTCTTTCGAGTTAAATTGGTTAGCGGGGTTGCTATTTTGGAAAAATCTTTTATAAAACGACGATAGTACCCTGCCAAACCAAGAAAACTACGAACTTCTGTTGGTGTCGTTGGTTGATCCCAATTCATAATTGTTTCTATCTTTGCTGGATCCACTGTTACCCCATTTTTATTAGTTACGTGACCTAGAAACTGGACTTCTTCTAAGCAGAACTCACACTTGGAAAATTTTGCAGTAGAGTTTTTCCTTTCTCAATATCTCTAATACCACTCTCAAGTGCTCCGCATGTTCCTCCCGTGTCTTAGAGTATATTAAGATATCATCAATAAACACTACCACAAACTTATCCAAGCATGATTTAAATACTCGATTCATTAGCACCCATAAAAGCTGCTGATGCGTTTGTTAACCCAATGGACATCACAAGAAACTCGTAATATCCGTATCGGGTTCTAAAGGCGGTCTTTGGTACATCTTCTTTTCTTACCTTCAGTTGATAATAACCCGATCGTAAGTCAATTTTTGAAAAATTCTCCGCTCCTTTTAACTGATCAAACAAATCGTCAATCCTTGGTAAAGGGTACTTATTCTTGATGGTCAACTTATTTAACTCCCGATAATTTATCCACAATCTTAATGTCCCATCCTTCTTCTTTACAAACAACACAGGTGCTCCCCATGGTGAAACACTAGGTTGTATGTACCTCTTATCTAAGAGTTCTTGTAACTGAACATGCAACTCCTTCAATTCTACCGGTGCCATCCTATATGGTGCCTTTAAAATTGGTGCCGTACTTGGTGCAAGGTCAATTACAAACTCAATCTCTCTGTCAGGTGGAAGACCAGGTAGATCACTTGAAAACACGTCCGGAAACTCATTTACTATAGGTATTTAATCTAAATTTCCCCCTTCTTTCCTTGTATCCACCACATAGGCTAAATACCCAGTACCACCCTTTCGAAGAAATCTCTTAGCTTGCATAACTGTTAAACATCGGACTTGCTTTGGTGAACAACTTCCCTTGAATTCTACCTTTGTTTTCAAAGATGTTCTTAAACTTACTTGTTTTTGTTTGCAATCAATTACTGCCTTACGCCTACCCAACCAATCCATCCCCAATATTACATCCAACTCCCCTAGTTGTATAGGTATAAGGTTTACCGGTAACGTATGTCCCTGAATTTCTACACTACAATTCTTATATACAGTATGAACATGGATTATTTATTTGTTAGCAATTTCTATGTTGAAAGGTACATCTAAATCTTCACATGGCATTTTTAATCTTTTAACAAAATCCATAGATGCAAATGAACAAGAAGCACCATAATCGAATAACACATAAGCATTTACAGCATCAATTGGTATGATACCTGTCACTACATCTTGTGCCGCCACCGCATCCTTCACTGTCATGTTAAATGTCCTTGCATTCGAACGATTCTGAGAAACTCCTACAGCCGCTGCTCCTGGGTTATTGTTAAAATTTTGAACTCCTCCCACATTCACCTTCTTGGGTTTTGGACAAAACTTAGACACATACCATCTTCCCCACAGTTAAAATATTCGACATTCTTGCTCTTCTCCTTCTTTTTAGGACACCAGTTGGAATAATGCCCATCTTCTCCATAGGTATAACAAGTTGTCCCTTTAAAATAACATGCCCCTTTATGATTCTTTCCACATGTTTGACAGCGCTCTATCTTTTGGTTGTTGTTGTTGTTACCTCATTTGTTGGCATTGTTATTAGGGTTATACCCTCTTCTTCCAGGATTGTTTGGAAAAGCTACCTCCCACCTTTTCTTGTTGTTGTTGCTATTATTGTTGTTGTTGTTGCTCCCACTCGTGTTTCCCTTTCCGGTAATAACCCTCTTCTCCTTATTGAATTCCAATAAAGCTTCTCCTTCCTTCTCTGTTAGAATGGCCTTCTCTAGTATCTCCGCAAAAGTCTTCACCTGAAATGCCGATACTCTGCTCCTAATTTGGGCTTTCAGTCTCCTTTCAAACCTCCTTGTCTTTCTTGCATCAGTATCTACCTGATGTGATGCGAACGTAGCCAACTCGTTGAATTTGGCTGCATATTGCGTTACCGTCATCTCCCATTATTTCAATTCCAAGAATTGAACCTCCATATGATCTTGCATCGAAGTTGGAAATTAATTGGCAAAGAAAAACTCCTTGAACTTGTCCCAATTAGTGGCACCTTCTCCAGCTTTCCCCTTATTTGCTTCCCATCAGTGGTTAGATTCATCCTTCAAAAAGAAAGTGGCAGAATCTACCTTTTGGTCATCATTGACCTTTGTTACTTTAAACATCTTTTCAATCTTGGTAACCCAAGTCTGAGCTTTTATGGGTTCATCAGTTCCTCCGAATTTTGGTTGTCCCACTAGTCTAAAATCCTTAAACTGAGCTGTGGTTGGGTTATTGGGTGCTGCTGGTATTGCGTTAGCTTTCCTTCCTTGTAAAGCTCCTACTAGAATATTTACTAGAGTTTAGGTTGGATTTTCCTCTGCCTGTTCTTGCTCAAGTTCTCCACGAGTTCTTCTTCTATAAGCCATTTATCTAAATATAACAAATAACTAAGTATGAATACCAGTTCAATAATTAAACATCTCAGTTTGATAGACAGAAATTTGTATTTCACATTGAAAGTCTATATATACATATCTAGTGACTCATTTTGATCACTAGTTATACACACGACAGAAAATAAACTACATAGCCTATCCGACTAGCGATTTATCCATATCGCTAGCTATATTATGAAACTTAGTCTAAAGTTCTTTCTTCTTTGTTGCTATCTTCTTCTTCATCTTTGCCACCATCTTCTCCAACTTCAACAACCTCTCTTCTAGAAATTTGACCTCTTGAGCCACTCTAGTTCCTGATCTGGAACTTGAAGATTATGTCCCTTCTATCTAGGCATGGCGAGGGAATACCATCTGCAATGGTACCGCATCTTTGACTGGCTCTGCCACAATTAATTGACGTTCTTTTGACATTCTACAATCAGATTTATAAAATCGATTAGTATCTAAAAATCATAACTTAATACTTTATTTGCATTCTTATCTATTAACTTTCCTAACAACTTTCCCTCTCTCGTAATGACTCTATTTGAGCTTATACCTTTTATCGTTTAAATACTTCCGAGGTTATAGCCTAAGGGTTTCCTCCTAAGGTTTCTAATCTAAGGCTTTGATACCAAATTGTGATTCCCCAAATTCTCTACATTTCATGCAGCAGATTTGGTGCTCAAGTAAATATTCTATAAGACAATAACTTCTATAAATCCAAAATTCACAGTATCCCAATTGGTTAACAACTCTCGTCAGAACAAATACCATATCTAGATACCCTCACTTGGATGTATAGATTTATAATCTTACAAATATTTCTTGCATATCAATAATTCCTATCTATTTGACATTCACAGTACAAATGATAAGATTGTTCTTGGAACAGAGGAGCGACCTCACTTCTTACAGAACTGACAAGATCATTCAATACCCTCATTCAGATGTATAGTTCATATAGATACTGTACTTGATTCTATTTACTATTAACAATGTAAAACCATTCAACTAATAACTTAATAACATAATAATGTCTGGTTACCTACTGTCCAACTATTACATCATCGAAATATCAAATTACATTCTTTGTCTTAATATAATAAACATTCGTTCTTATAAACTGACTTCTACCCACAAGTATTATTTCCTGAACTTCATGGGATATTCAACGCAGCTACAAAGGAAAATAATATTTGCAAGAATGAGCTTTAAATGCTCAGCAAGTTTTAAACAATTATAGTTTATACTCACAAAATATCTGAAATGAAGGAACATTTAGTCCAGAATATTTTCCACATATATATACTGAGGTTTGATCTGCCAAACCCCACATATTACGAGTTTATGTCAGTCATGTAGACTTAGCAACCCGAGTTGATTTGGCCAACCACACCATCTAGGAGTATGCATATCATTTTATACAAGCACCTGGTCAGTGTAAAACTGCCGGTCATAATAACCACCCGGTCAATGTAAACATGTCGGTCATTAATAGTATCAGTATATATATTTGTACCAAACAATATTGGTTTCACCACAGTCTATGCTTTGATATCAAATCAAAATAATTTACGCAAGTAACAGTTCATATGTCTTGGTTATGCTTGAACAATAAGTCATAACCTTCTTCAAATCACAGATTTCACGAATAATGGTTATAACAATTTCGTATATCAATTTACAGGACTTACATTTAATATTTAAATTAAATGAAGTTAGAAAAACTTGCCTTTTATCACGATCAGTTACTTAAGTTAGTTGAAAGTATACTAGCAACCTATATATGTTATAACATTCATTAGAAATGATAACAATTAATTTCAAATTAAACTAGTAGTGTCTGGGTTGATTTTGGAGTCCGTTCGGTATTGTATAGCTTCATTGAATAGCTATCGAATTAGTTTTTCAATAACTTTATTTAAAAGTTTTAATATCTTATTTATATGCTTTAGATATTATTTATCATAATTTTTAAATGCTCAAAATAATTTTTAGATGATTTAATATCATTTAAAATGATTTTTAAGTTATTAATATTATTTTTAAATATTTAATAACTATTTAAAATAATTTTTAAATCATCAGCATCATTTTTAAATAATTTATTTTTATTAATAATGATTTTTAAATCATTAATATCATTTTTAAATAATTTATTATTATTTAAAATGATTATTAAATCATTAATATTATTTTAAAGTAATTTATTATTAATTACTTTTATTATCATTAATATTTAAATAAATTAAATATTAATAAAATTTTATGTCAAAATATTGAAAATTATTTATTCTAATTAAAAATGATTTTTCAGAATTTATTTATATTTATATAGTATTTATTTATATTTATTCTAATTATTTTAGTTAATAAAATTAATTTCCAAATATTGCCTATCGCTAAAGACCTTTAGCGACAGAAGTGTTGCTATAGGTATTCTTGGCCCAGCCAAGAACAGGTTAGTCAATGTGCTAGGCCCTTGTTTGACCTGCTCTAATTATCAACTTGATTGGTTTCTAGGCAGTCTAATGCAATGGAATTGTCGTGCTAGTGTAGGAGTACATGTTTATGCTTCTTTTAGTGCCTAAAAACATTGCTACAAGTTCCCACAACCGGTCTAACTAGCATATCCACGCTGTTCTTCAATTCTAGGCTGCCCAGAATTAAATGGTCAACGTCGGTCAACGACTTTTATAGCCTTATATCTTGCCGGCCGGTTAATGTTTGGGTGTTCTAATCTTCGGGTTCTGTAGACGAACTACAAGGGTACATGGTTTGAGCAGTCACAGAGTCTATATCTCAACAAGAATCAAGATCCAAGCCTTCAGAAATCTTGTCAGATCGTTGCTCAATATTTATGTGTTACCCAGAAATTGAATCTGGACGGTCAACGTGGTTTGACCGTTTATATTTTTTGGCCAGTGATTTTATAGGGCTCGAGAGTGCTCTAGTTATATAGTACTCATGTCAAGGTACAACTCTACTAACATCTAATACTTAAATAACCTGACAGGAAAGAGATCCATGCGGTCAAACGGGCTATCAGGCTCATTCATACGTTTTCTAGGTTACCCAAAAAACGGGCGGTCAATACCGGTCAACGGGTTTTGACCCATTATAACTTGCAATCCAGTGTTCTGAGGTATAATCTACCACTACTAATCTATTAACAACATTACAGGCTATGACTACCAACTCTTAAATCATCAAAACAACAAATAATCAACGAGATATGAGGCCTGACATTCTTTGTCAGACCCTACTTTGTAACTTCGACAGTTTTTCTTAAAACCCCTTTTTGATGCTTTTAAACGTTATGGATTCGTGTTTTAGCAACCAAGATCACTAAATAACTTACTAATGACCATATTTAAACAATAACAACAACAATAAAGCTTTCAGAATTAAAAAATTAAGCTAGGGTTAGGTTTTTAATCCTTTTGAGTGTTTTTTTGATTCCTTCTCTTTCTGATTCCTTTTCTGGACTGCTGAGTTTTGTTTGTGAGTCAATTGGGTGTATACATTAAGTAACAAAAACGAGGCCTTATGTTCTTAGGTTCTTTCCCTATATGAAAAGTCCAAGTGAGGGTAGAAATCCAAATACTCTCTAATTTTGACAACTAAGCTTATAGCATTAATGATATGGGTTGTGTTGTAATGCCAAGAATGCTAATGCCATGTGACAAATCTTTTGCTTGCAAGCAAAAGATTTATTCTTATCTTATTTTAATAAGAGAACAAAATAAGGGCATTTTGGTCTTTTCGCATATACTAAGGGTAGTTTGGTAATTTCCCAATTAAAAACAAGAGTAATTTAGTCATTTCATATTATTCTTAGAAAATTTAAAATAATAATGAACAATTAAGGTTTATAACCTATAATTAGGGTTTATAATTTAAAATTAGGATTTTATAATTAGGGTTAGGGTTTCCTAATCCCTAATTAGGGTTTCCTTACAATCTTTTCTAATTAAATCTTTAATACATCATATTAAATTAATATATGTATATATTCATAATACTATATAACGTTATCAATGTAATATGTTATAATTCCCATTTATTATAACAATTAAGGTTAGGATTCCTTATTTAATTAAAATCCTAAATTAGGGTTTCCCTATAAAACTTTTCATATATATGTACATAGTTACATCTTATGTGTTGATATATAATTATATATACCAATAATAAAGTGAAATATACATCACACAAGATATTAAGCATATTTATAATTACTGTTTATATTAATATTTCTATTTAAAGTTTGGAATATTACAACAATATAACCCAGTTATCAATGAATACTTTTGTTAACTTTGGTTGCTTTGATTTGAAATTTGGATGTTTGATGATTGACTACCTTTGATATCCTTGCACCCAAGTACAATTGCTTCCAATGTCTCTTGCTTTCTATTTCTGATGATGATTTGTGTAGGGATTGATGGAATTCGGGAGTGAGGGTTAGTGGTGGCCGAATTGTGGACGATGGATGGAAGTGGATTGCATATTTGTAGTGGGTTAGGTTTAGAAAGAGAGTAGAAGTAGAAAAGTATTTGGATTTGGAGTGTGTTTGACTGAGATTAGGTTTAGAGAGTTTGTATAGGAGGAGAAGTAGAGAGAGGAGTGGTTGATTTGGATTAGGAGAGGGAAAAGAAAAAATAGATTTGTGTTTTAAAATCCAACCCTTCCGACCAGTGTTCCCCGCGCCCGGTCTTGAACCCTTTCAGCCCGGCCCGCGCTTACAGCGAGTTGAACTTTCTTGACCCCTAGCGCGCCCCACGACTGGGGGAACGCGCCTCACGCCTGCCTGCTATTTTTGGCTTTAACTTATTGCATAGGCAACGCGCCTCGTGCCCAACATAGCATTGATGTTAGCTTTGACTTGCTAGGGGGGTAGCGCGCCCCGCGCAAGGTGGTTGAGTGCATAGGCGCGGCCCGCGCCTGTCTGATGGAATTGTTACTTTGGTTATCTCTCTTCCCATGCTATCCTATCACATAAAATGTCAGCACATAAGGTATTTAATATACTAGACCTATGAGAATGAACTATATATAAAGACTCAAATAACACAAACTACTAAGGTTTTAAAAAGTTGGGTTGCCTCCCAATTAGCTATCAATTTTTAACGTCGTTGGCTCGATTGTAGTTCCCATCAATTATCCTGAGGTCGGGTCCATCAGCGTCACGACCTCAATCTCCTGAACTTGAATGCTATCCAGAAATGGCTTTAGCCTATGCCCGTTCACCTTGAACATATTTCCTATCTTAGGATTTTGGATATTGACTGCACCATGAGGAAAAACGTTAGTGATAACAAATGGGCCTTCCTAGCGAGAGCGCAACTTTCCTGGAAATAGTTCAATCGTGAATTAAACAGTAGAACTTTTTGTCCCACAGTGAAAGTCTTTCTCAAAATTTGCTTATCATGGAAAGATTTTGTCTTCGATTTGTACAACTTAGAACTTTCGTATGGTTCGTTCCGTAATTCCTCTAGTTCTTGTAACTGCAACTTCCTGTTGACGATAGCTTGATTCATGTTCATATTACATTGTTTGATCGCCTAAAATTAAATGCTCCAGCTCTACCGGTAGGTGGCATGGTTTCTCAAACACGAGCCTATAAGGCGACATACCTATCGGAGTTTTGTATGTCGTCCTATACGCCCATAGTGCATCATCTAATCTTAGACTCCAATCCTTTCTGTTCGGGTTGACTTCTTTTTCCAAAATAGACTTGATCTCTCGGTTGGATACCTCTGCTTGGCTATTGCTCTGCGGATGATAGGATGTCGATACCCTGTGAAGAACGTTGTACTTCTTCCACAAGGCTCACCCCGTTCTAGAAATGAGTGCCGCGATCACTGATGATGGCCCGTGGTGCTCCAAACCTGACAAAAATGTTAGTCCTGACAAAATCTGCAATAACTTTAGAATCGTCAGTCCTAGTGGCTTTAGCTTCCACCCATTTGGAAATATAATCAACTACCAGCAAGATGAAAATATTTCCAAAAGAAACAGGAAATGGTCCCATGAAATCAATACCCCAAACATCAAATATTTCTACAATTAGTATAGGGGTTTATGGCATTTGATTTTTATGAGTTAGATTACCAGTTCTTTAACAATTTTCACATGATTTACAGAATAAACAAGAGTCTTCGAAAATAGAGGGCCAAAAGAAACCACTCTCTTACACCTTACGTGCTGTTCGCTTAGGCCCAAAATGACCTCCACAAGCATAGGAATGACAGAAAGTTAGAATATAGTTGAATTCAATATCAGGTACACAACGTCTAACTATCTGATCAGCACAAAATTTCCATAAATATGGGTCATCCCACACATAGTGTTTTGCATCACTCCTAAGCTTTTCTTTCTGAGATTTAGAAAATTCACTTGGAAAATACTTACTCACCAGAAAATTCACAGTATCAGCATACCTTAGAGTTGTGTTGCCAATGGACAGTAGATGCTCGTCCGGGAACATGTCATGTAAAGGTAGTGCTTCCTCCTTCTTGAGAATTCTGCTCAAATGATTCACCACCAAGTTTCCCGCACCCTTCTTATCTTTGATTTCCAAGTCAAATTCTTGCAGCAGCAAGATCCACCGTATGATTCGAGGTTTGGACTCCTTCTTGGTCAGCAGGTACCTGAGAGCAGCATGGTCAGAATAGACTTCTACTTTAGTACCAAGTAGATATGATCTGAATTTTTCTAAAGCAAATACAATAGATAAAAGTTCTTTTTTCTGTTTTTGAATAGTTTATCTGAGCTGCATTCAACGTTCTAAAGGCATAGCAGATGGCATGAACAACTTTGTCAATCCTTTGGCCCAAAACGCGCCAACAACATTATTGCTTGCATCACATATTATCTCGAACGAGAGCTTCCAATTTGGTGGTTGAATGATAGGGGCTGGTGTCAATAACTTCTTCAAGGTATCAAAAGCCACCTTGCATTCATCACTAAACTGGAATTCTTCATCTTTTTGCAGCAACTTGCATAAGGGCAATGCTATCTTGGCAAAATCTTTGATAAACCAGCGATAAAATTCTATATGTCCGTGGAAAGAACGAATCTCCCATACACTAACGGGGTAAGGCAATGTAGATATAATATCTATTTTAGCTTTATCGACTTCTAAGCCATTAACTGACACTACATGTCCAAGCACAATTCCTTGTTCTACCATAAAGTGACATTTTTTCTAATTTAGCACAAGGTTTGTTTCTAAACATCTATCCAGTACCCGAGTCAGGTTATCTAAGCATGCATCTAGTGAATCACCATGAACTATGAAATCATCTATAAAAACTTTGATGCATTCTTCTAAGAGATTAGAAAAAATACTCACCATGCATCTCTTAAAAGTACCTGGGGCATTGCAAAGTCCAAAGGACATTCGCCGGCAGGCAAAGGTTCCAAAGGGACACGTGAATGTGGTCTTTTCCTAGTTTTCGGGGGCGATCACAATTTAGTTATTACCTAAAAAACCATCTAGAAAGCAATAATAAGAATGCCCAGCTAAACGTTCTAACATATGATCAATAAAAGGAAGGGGAAAGTGATCTTTTCTAGTTGTGGTGTTCAACCTCCTATAGTCGATACGCACTCTCCAACCTGTTTGCATTCGTGTGGGCACTAATTCATTATTGTCATTCTTGACAATTGTGATACCAGATTTCTTAGGAACTACCAACACCGGACTTACCCATTGACTGTCGGAGATGGGGTAGATGATTCCTGCATCAAGTAATTTAATTACCTCTTTCTTCACTACCTCCATCATCGGTGGGTTCAACTTTCTTTGTGCATCTCTCGTCGGTTTAGCTCCTTCCTCTAACAAAATTCGATGCATGCACATCGCATGACTAATACCCTGGATGTCTGCTATAGTCCAACCAAATACTATGATGTGGTCCCTAAGGACACTCAACAATTTTTCTTCCTGCACTTTGGTTAGATTACTAGCAATTATCACAGGTAAAGTTTCATTAGACCCTAAATATGCATAATTCAAGTCTGCCGGTAATTGTTTTAATTCAAGGGTTAGAGCTTGCTCCACAGATGGTAATAATTTTTCATGAGTTATAGGTAATTGAATTAATTGGACTGCATGCTTATCTGTATCTTTAGGCAATGAATGTAGTGTAGCCACTGTTTCCTTCAATTCCTGACTGTGCTCAAGTTCATATGTCCCATCCATGTCCAGACTGTTGGAAATAGCCACCTCCACGCTGTCTCTTTGAATTTGCTCAAAAGTTTGCTGCACTAAAGAATCACACACATCAATTGCAAAAACCTGACAAATATCACTAGGGTACCTCATGACATCATAGATATTAAATTGGATCTTCTAGCCATCAAACTCCATTGTCAAGGTTTCGTTGTGCACATCGATCATAGTCCTTGCTGTCTTTAGAAGGGTCTTCCTAGCAAGATGTGAGAAGGGTTCGGGGATGTATCATCTTCCATATCCACAATGTAAAAATCTGCAGGAAATATTAGTTCGTTCACCTGCACCAAAACATCTTCAACTACCCCTCGGGGGTAGATGTTAGTACGATCAACCAATTGAATAGTAATACCAGTATTTTTCAAAGGTCCAAGATTCAGAGACTTATAAACAGATAATGGCATAACATTAATTGAAGCACCTAAGTCTAGCATGGTTTTTTCAAATCTAGTGTTTCCTATTTTACATGGGATCGTAAACATGCATGGATCTTTACATTTAGGTGGCATTTTTCTTTGCAAAACTGCTGATACATTCTACCCAACTGTGACTTTCTCATCATTTTCCAATTTACGTTTATTAGTGCACAATTCTTTAAAACATTTAGCATACCGTGGCATTTGTTTAATTGCGTCAAGTAGTGGAATATTTACTTCAACTTTCCTAAAGGTTTCAAGAATTTCCTTATCTTGTTCATCCTTCTTTGATTTTCTAGAATTTCTATGAGGAAAGGGAAGTGGAATATCATTAATTTGACAAGGAGGGTCAGGGTTTACCTTAGGTGTCTACGAATCCTCCTTTGGTTGCTTTTTCTCATTCTCAACTGTTGCTGTTGGTATATCCATCTATTTTTAGCTCCGCAGTGTTATGGCACTGGCATTCTCCTTTGGGTTCACAACAGTCTGCGATGGAAGCTTCCCTGAACCTTGAGAGTCCAACCGACCTACAGTGGTGGCTAATTGGCTCATTTGACTCTCCAAGTTATGGATGGAAGACTTCGTCTCTTGTTGGAATTGTTATGTCTGTTGCATGAATGCCTTAAACATGTCCTCCAAGAATGCTCCAGGATTGGCCGGTGCTACTGGTCTGGGTTGGTACTGTGGCTGATTTCGCTCAAACTGCTGTTTAACTGGGTAAAACCCTTGCTCCTATGGCCTAGCACCCCCATAACTGAAGTTAGGATAATCCCTCCATCCTGGATTGTATGTGTTGGAGAAAGGATCATATTTTCTCTGCGGCTGAGCTTGGTAGTTTCCCACTGCATTACCTTTATGTGTGCTATCTTCCTCTTGTAATGTCGGGCATGCATCTGTAGGGTGCCCCGCCATTAAACAAATCTAGCAAGCTTATGCAACCGGTACGTTACCTATAGCTAATTGTTTCACCAAAGCATTTAAGTCAGAAATTTGTTGCTCTACATTCGTTGTGCTTACCTCACTTAACCTTTGTGTTGGATGATCATTCCTTGTTCCATATTGTTGTGCATTAGCGGCCATATTTATAATCAAATTCTTTGCAGCCTCTGCTGTTTTATCTACTAATGTTCCTCCACTAGTAGCGTCGATCATATTCCTATCCATCGGTATGAGTCCTTCGTAAAAGTAGATGATGAGGTGTTGATCATCGATTTGGTGGGGTGGACAGCTGGAGAAAAGCTTCTTGAATCTCTCCTAGTATTTATGCAGTGTTTCACCACTGAATTGTCGGACTCCGCAAATTTCCTTCCTGATGTTGGTTACTCTTGAAGCAGGAAAGTACTTCTCCAAAAATAGCCTCTTCATGTCGTTCCATGATTGAATTGATCCCGCGGGGAGATAAAATAACAAATCTTTTGCTAAGTCTCTCAGTGAGAATGGAAAAGCTCTCAGCTTAATCTGATCCTCCATGATATTGTGTGGCTTCATGGTGGAGCACACAATACGGAATTCCTGCAAATGTTTGTACGGATCGTCACCTGTAAGACCACGAAAAGTAGGCAAAAGGTGAATTAGTCCAGATTTTAGTTCAAACGAAACATTTAAAGCAGGATATTCAATACAAAGAGGTTGTTGAGTAAGATTAGGAGTTGACAAATCCTTCAAAGTCCTGTTATTTAGCACCGCCATATCCTCTTCTGATTCACTTAGACAAGATTGGTCCGAAAGTAGTGTGAGTGCGATGTTGAGGCCTGGTGATGGAGCTTCTTCGAAATCTGCAAGTGAACCTTATTTTTTCCTAACTTCTGTCCTAAGCCTTCGTGCGGTTTTCTCTATTTCTAGATCAAATTTCAAATCAAGAGAGTGAGTGGATAGAGGCAAAAAATATAAAAAAAAATGAAAACAATCGAATAAATAAAATCAAATAACATTCCCCGGCAACTGCGCCAAAATTTGGTAGTTGTCGTCTAGCACTACAAAATTTACCTTACTCAGGTTCTACTAACTCAAGAATCAGTATAGCAATAAGCAAGGATCGATCCCACAGAGAGTGAATTGCATTTTAATTATCCAATGATTTCCAATGAACTGGGGGGTTTTAGTTTGAGAAACTATAATTAACAAAAGTAAGTTTAAAGAAAATATAAATGAGTAAAAAGATCAATTCTTCAGTTCAGTATCCCTTTTTAACAATTATGATTTAACCAAGTGTTTACACTATTTATCTTCCACTGAGATTAATAACTCTAGATAACCGCGATCACAAATTACCCAAAATTCTCGTTAAGTGTAGATCTAATGCGACGATCGCCAACAAGAGATTCTAACTAACATACAACCTAGAACTATCAGCCTATATTTAATATGCTAGCAGCATTAAACATGAGAATTAGATTATTCCAAGCAATAATTACACAATCAGGAATTTTTTAACTTGTCTTCTGAAAACCATAACAATATTTCAAAGCTTGACCACAATAAAATACTGTTAATTGCTACTTAGATTAGACACACTTTGTTTGCTTAAAATCTGTCTTAATCTAGCAGATGATATCAATTTACTAATATAATCCTGCAGAAACCAAATTAGTCAATTGGATAACATGTATGAAAGTTCATGTATATAATCAGAATAAATCTTAAGATGGAAAAATAAATAGAATAATTTGATCAAATCATAAATTGATAAATAAGTTCAACATCCCTTCAGAATTGAAATAAAGAACTTAGCCTTACATGCTTGAATCTCCAAAATAAAGGTTTTTAGCTTCCAAGCAATCCAAAAGATAAAATAAATCAGATCCCAGATAGAAGAATAGAACCCCCTAAACCTAGGAAAACAACTCCTATTTATAGCTTATCAAAACCCTAATTAAATAAGGTAAGTTTACAATCCCTTTCCAAGTCAACTTGTGCTTAAAAAACCCTAATAATTATCAAATCAGTCTGTCTAGTGCGCCCCGCGCCCGTCCTCTATACAACCTGGAGTGCCCCGCGCTTGTATGGCAGTGTCTCTGATTTCCTCCCGGCGCGCCCCGCGCTTTACTGTCATCAAAATTGGCCCAATTGTCCTCCTTTCTTCTCCTTTGCTCAGCTCCGCCTCTACTCTGCAAATCCACATAAAAAGTAACATGCACACTTAAGTAAATACAATATATCAAGCAAAAACGTACATATTAAGTAGGTTAAAAACCTACTTATCATTTACAGTGGGGGTGAACGTTTATTTATAGACTCGATGGAAGCGGCTCTACTTGCGGCAGCCGCAGGTAGAGGTTCGGCTCAACATGGAGGGGCCCTCGTGGTGGGTCCTGATAAGTGGTTTTTATGACCACTTATTCAGATAGTATCTAACTTGTTTTGTTGCTTAAACTCGAGTATTTTTATGCTTTTCATGTGTTTTTGCTTTCTTTTGCAGTTTTCTCTAATTGGGACTCTCTTGGTGCACAATGGGCTAATAATGATGAATGAATGCTAAAAGGGACAAGAAGGGCTTAACGCATGAAGATGGTGATAGTAGTGTGCATACAAGTCAATCATGTAGGATGATAAAGCACATACTTTGTAAACAATCTTATTTATTTATTAATAAAATATTCATTTAAGGCATTTAATTATCTACGTGGTGCTAGTTTTTATAATATGTAAATAACCCATAGTTTTAAGCAATGCTTTTAGAATCATGATGAGATCATGCTAATGAGATCTAAATTCTTAGAAAGCTTAAAAACTAAAATAGTTCCCAATCGTGGGATTACTAAAATGGGAATTAGTAAATCCGGATAGATTGGTACATATGTTGCTTGCTCATTAGATGAGGATGACTGATCTCATGGTCATTTGTGTGGAGACACTAAAGCAAGTATTTAGGTGCTTATTGGAGAATAAGTTCACTGAACGTGACTCACTATGGAATACCTAATGGAGTTTTACTCGCCTGTCAATAGGAATTCCTAATGTGATAGTAGTACAAGTGATCCTTGGACTTGAGATCTTCATAGTATGTTGTATGTAACAAATTATACTTTGACTTATTCCTTAAGGCCTTTTAAGGCATATATAGGGTATGCTTGGGTATAATGAGTTGCATATGTAGATAATGTATGATCAATAAAGAATCTACCATCTCTAGTAAAAGAGGAGATATGTCCTATGTGATTCGTTAAATGACAACCTAGGAATCCTTGGCCAAGGTAGAATGAAATTAGAAAGAGGTTTCTAATTTGCATTATTTGGAGTTGTGCATTTTCTAATCGAAAATACATATGATTAAATAAATTAAGACTTGACAGTAAATCCATGTCTTATATTTAATTGGGACATTGTATGGTGGAAGGATTGAATTGTACGGTAACTATTAACTCACAAGTTCTTTATGATTAATGTTGAAATCTATATTATCTGAAAAGTCGTTGATCGCTAGGGAGGCTTATCCCTATTGTTGAATAAATGTTATTTATTTAAATAAATTATTAGTTTAATTTATTTATTTAAATAAGATTAGAATTGTTCTAATTGATTTATTCACAACCGATTTAATATGGAGAACCTAAAGGGTCACACCATAAAAGGAAAAAAAAATTATTTAAGAAGAAAATGTTATTATAGTAATAATGCATTAAGTATAATTAATTTAATCTATGGTCATAGAATAAATTAAATAGCTTAATATTTATTATTTAATATTTTAGAAATATTAAATATAAATTAATAAGAGGAGTCTTATTATTATTATTATTATTATTATTATTATTATTTTAATTCTAAAGGAGTTTAGGAATTAATATAATATCAGTACTCTCTCTCAATCCTAATAAGATTAGGATATAAATTAATTAAAAGTGTTTTAATTAATTAATTAAATAAAACCCTATTCTAATTAGATTAGGAGGGTTAACCTAATATCTATATAAGAGAGTCTTCTATCAGAAATAAGGGACGTGAATTTTTTAATAGTTGGGAGTACACATATTCTATAGAGATAGAAACAAGGGTTAAGCTAATAACCCATCTTCCTGAGTTCTTCATCTTCCTTGGTGGATCACCGTTAGAGGCCAAACATTTGGGTGGCTGACATTGATCAAGTAAAAGAGCCATTACAGAGGAATCAAAGGAATCAAAGGAATAGAACTTGTACCTGAGGAAGCTTGGATCTTCAAAGGTATAATTTTGTTTTTCTCCTTCTATATTCACTGATAATTGATGCACAAGAATGATCATGGTTATGAGTTTGTATAACTTTTTGAAAACATAGTTTTTTGCGCTTCCGTCCTATTTATGTGATTTGATTGCATGATTGCGTTACGTACAAACCCAACAGTGGTATCAGAGCCAATCTTGTGCTAATTATCAGTCCATGTGATTCCATACATGTATGATATGCGATTGAATCGAGTTCTGGGCAACAAAAAATTTTCAGATTCTGCGCAGCTGCGCCGGTACAAGGCAATATTGCTGCGCAGCTGCGTCGGTTACTGTTCCTGGTTTTCATGCTGCACAGCTGCGCCGGTTCCCTTTACATTCCTGGCGCAGCTGCGCCACTGGACAGGAACTGAATTTTTTTTTAATTAAATGAATGGCTTATTTAATTAATAAAGGTTTAAAATAAAGATGTTTATTTTATATGAAATGAGATTTCAGAATTGCTAAAATTAAAGAGTTTAATTTGGAATTGTTTTTGAATGATATAAAGGAGTTTATTTTTCCAAAAACAAAGTTTAGCAAACTTTTGCCCATTAACTGATATTAATACATATATGAAATGAATTTATTTTCATGAGATGGATAAGTTTTATTGATACGTATGATGATATGTATGGTAATAAAAGGGATTGGTTATGGACTATGACCAATGTGATTGGATTTTATTTTGGTTGAATGCTTGAATGAATGGGTTTTATAAAATGGGGTCTGCGTACCTCGTCTTCTCTAGTTTTATTCTCGATGTAAATTCTATCTCCTTTCTATGTACTTCCCCTTGACTGCTGATCAAGGTTTCTATTTAATTTTAAATAGTTAATGTAATAGAGATAGTTAGAATTATTTTGAAGAAATTGGAGACCAAGGAGCAAGGAGCGCGTGAAGACCCGTTTGTATGGAGCCCGGGTTTAAATGTAATAGTTACGTTTAAATTTAAATTATTGCATTCCTAGGTTTGACCTTTTGGTTCACTTGGTGGCTCTAGTGAACCAAACTAGAATAAAAGTCCATAATCAATCCGGGTAGAATATAGTATTCTATATTGCATGCTAAATATTATATATATTATATTTTATGCAAACATGCTTCGCATGTTTAATAAAATGGCGCGTATTTTATATATATATATATATATGCATGCGCGCTAAACAAGATGTGACAAATAATAACAATCCCCTCAAAGAAATAATATTAAGTCTGAAGCGTTCAAATGATATTTGGAATATCGAACGTCGCTTTCTAGCATGATTAATTAATAGAGTATTAAATATTTAATATGAGTTTGTTGTGCTATCCACAAGACGAGTATTGAATATTTAAGATGTTAATTAATCACATTTGATTCTTATCAAGAAAATTAACGATCTAGTCTTGTTGTGCTATCCACAAGGACGAAAATTTTTCTTTTTTGAATTTATGGAAGTGCTAGGCTGGACTGAACTTAAATCATTTTAGTTCGGATGTGCACACACATGACTATTATGATTTAAGAGGTAAAATAAAAGGAGTTACATGGTGATGTAATTGACAAGAGTTGTCTACCTATTTATTTGTATATCGCTTGTTGTGCTATCCACAAGGTTATATACATTTGAAATGAGATCCTTAATCTCACTAGCTAATCTTAATTAGATGTTGCCGAACTATATAAGTGAGGGTAATATAGTTTGATGAAAAAAGTGGGAGATACCAATTTAAAATAAAGACCTAAATTTATTTTGGTATGCAAAGTTAATAAAATGAATGTTTGCTAAAATGTTGTCTTTTCACATGCAGAATTTTAAAAATGTCAAAATCACTAATCTCACTACGAAGCATACTTGATGCAAATAAGCTTACCGGCCCGAATTATGAGGACTGGCTAAGAAATCTGAGAATTGTTCTCACTGCTGAAAAGATTTCTTATATCCTAAATTCAACTATCCCTGAATCTGTTTCGGAAACAGCCTCTGAGGAAGATATTTCCACTTTCAATAAATGGCAAGATGATATATCTGTGGCTCAATGCATCATGCTCGCATCCATGAATAACGAGCTTCAGCGTCAGCACGAAAAAATGGATGCTCCTGCTATGCTGCTTCACCTCAAGGAGTTGTATGGTGAACAGAGTAGGACTGCTAGATATGAGATATCTAATGAGCTCTTCCGATCTCAGATGACCGAGGGTACTGCCGTCGAGACTCATGTCCTAAAGGTGATCCATTTGATTGAACGCCTTGGACAACTTGGGTTCGTCATGGATGGGGAGTTGAGTCAAGACTTGGTCTTGCAGTCAGTCCCTGAGACCTTCTCGCAGTTTGTGGTTAATTTTCACATGAATAAGCTAGATGTCAGCTTGCCTGAGCTGCTTAACATGCTAAAAACTGCAAAAGGTCACTTATCATCCAAGAAGAACCATGTCTTGATGGTGGATTCTTCCAATAAAAGGAGAGGCCCAAGGTGTCTTTTGAAAAGAAGAAATCCAAGAAGGCTAAGGGAAATGGGAAAGAAAAGGAATAAAAGAAACTTGAACCAGCTAAAGGAATGTGCTTTCATTGCAATGAGCCGGGACATTGCAAGAGGAACAGCAAGAAGTTTCTAGCAGAGAAGAAGCTTGGAGAACCTTCGACTTCCAATCAAGGTTTGTTTATGATTGAAATTAATTTTTCTGAAAGTCATAATTCTACTTGGGTATTGGATACCGGCTATGGTTCTCACATATGTAACACTGTGCAGGGACTGGTCAGAAGTAGAAAGCTGAACAATGATGAGGTAATCCTACGAGTGGGGAATGGAGCAAAGGTTGCTGCATTAGCTGTAGGAACTTATTGTTTAGCAATGCCTTCGGGCAAGTCCATTTATCTTAATAATTGTTATTATGTTCCAAATATTATTAAAAACATTATTTCAATTTCTGTATTGGATATAGAAGGTTTTGACGTTATTATAAAGAACAATGGTTGTTCTATTTATAAAGACGATGTTTTATATGGTATTGGAAATTTGCGAAATGGACTTTATACACTTGACTTACAAGAAAATATATTTCAAATTGAACAAACTAAGAAAAGGAAAAGAGATGATATTAATTATACCTATATGTGGCACTGTAGACTCGGTCATATCAATGAAACAAGATTATCCAAGTTGCATAAGGATGGGCTCCTCGAGTTATCCGATTATGAATCATATCCAACTTGTGAATCTTGTCTCATGGGTAAAATGACTAAATCTCCTTTTAGTGGAAAAGGAGAAAGAGTTACAGAGTTGTTGGCATTGATTCACACAGACGTTTGTGGACCCAGACAACAAGTGCACGGGGTGGGTATTCTTATTTTATTACTTTCACTGATGATCACTCAAGATTTGGATATGTGTATTTGATGAAATACAAATCAGAATCATTTGAAAAGTTCAAAGAGTTCAGAAGTGAAGTAGAGAAACAAACGGGCAAGAGTATTAAGATACTTCGATTAGATCGAGGTGGAGAATACTTAAGCGGTGAGTTTCTCAATTGTCTCAAAGAAAATGGTATAATCTTACAGTGGACACCTCTAGGTACACCACAGTTAAATGGAGTATCTGAAAGGAGAAATCGAATATTGTTGGACATGGTTCGATCCATGATGAGTTTTACCGACCTTCCAATTTCCTTCAGGTGATATGCCATAGAAACGGCTGCATACCTACTTAACAAGGTACCTACCAAATCCGCCCCAAAAACTCCATATGAGATGTGGAAAGGGAGGAAACCAAATCTTAAGCATGTTATGACTTGGGGTTGTCCAGCTTATGTCAAAAATTTTGAAAATGATAAGCTACAGACTAAATTCGATTAGTGTAGATTTGTGGGATACCCTAAAGAAACCGTAGGATATTATTTCTATCATCCAACTGATCAAAAGGTGTTTGTTGCGAAACATGCTACCTTCTTGGAGAAAGAGCTTATCCATGAAGGGGTCAGTGGGAGTAAGATATATCTTGAAGAAGTTCAAGAACCACAAGTTACCACATATCAAAGTCAGGTACCTGACCAAGTAGAAGAACCTACTGTACCACACCCTATTCATAAATCTGAAAGAGTACCAAAGATACCTGAGAGGTATGGATTAGTTATAGAGGATGACGATGAGGTACACAGCATAAATGATGATGATCCATTGAATTACGGACATGCTATGAGTAATAAAGACTCAGGGAAATGGCTTGAAGTCATGAAATCCGAAATGGACTCCATGTATGAAAATAAAGTATGGACTTTGGTTTCACCACCTGAAGGTATTAAACCTATTGGGTGTAAATGGGCTTTTAAAGAGAAAGACTGGAGCAGACGGAAAGGTAGAGACCTATAAGGCTCGACTGGTTGCAAAAGGTTTCAAACAAAGACAAGGAATTGACTATGATGAAACCTTCTCACCAGTAGCCATGCTCAAGTCCATTCGAATTTTGCTTGCAATTGCAGCTTACAACGACTATGAAATCTGGCAGATGGACGTGAAAACGGCCTTCCTCAATGGGAAACTTGAGGAGGATATGTATATGACACAGCCAGAGGGATTTATTTTAAAAGTTGGAACAAATCAAGTCTGTAAGCTGCAACAATCCATTTATGGGTTAAAGCAAACTTCTCGTAAATGGAACATTCGTTTTGATGAGACAATCAAAGAGTTTGATTTTATCAAAAACGAGGATGAACCATGTGTATACAAGAAGGTTAGTAGGAGCGCAGTATCATTCCTAGTATTATATGTTGATGATATATTACTGATAGGGAATGACATTCCTATGTTACAATCAATTAAAATCTGGTTATCTAAAAACTTCTCCATAAAGGACTTGGGTGAAGCATCCTATATTTTGGGGATAAATATCTATAGAGATAGATCTAAAAGGATGCTCGCTTATCCCAAGGAACGTACATTGATACGATGCTAAAGAGGTTTAGCAAGGAAGATTCCAAAAGGGGTCTCATGCCGATGAGCCATGGAATACATCTCTCCAAGAAACAGGCCCCAAAGACACCTGAGGAGAGAGACCGTATGAGTAAGATCCCATATGCTTCTGCAATAGGATCTATCATGTACGGTATGATATGTACTAGACCGGATGTTGCTCACGCACTTAGTGTAACAAGCAGATACCAGTCGAATCCAGGAGAAGAGCACTGGAAGGCAGTGAAAAATATCCTAAAGTACATGAGAAGGACTAAAGATATTTTTCTTGTCTACGGTGGGTCTGAATTAAAACTCGAGGGATTCACGGACTCAAGTTTTCAAATAGACCAAGATGACAGTAAATCTGTTTTAGGGTATGTGTTTACCTTGAGCGGAGGCACAGTGAGTTGGAAGAGTTCCAAGCAGCAAACAGTTGCTGATTCAGTGACAGAGGCAGAGTATATAGCTGCAAGTGAAGCTGCAAAGGAAGCTGTTTGGATGAAGAAGTTCATAACTAAACTTGGTGTGGTTCCTAGCATTGGAAAAGCAGTTCCCGTATACTATGACAACACCGGAGCGGTTGCATAGGCTAAGGAACCCAGGTCTCATCAGAAATCTAAACACGTGTTGCGGCGATTTTACTTGATCAAGAAGATCATTGAAAGAGGAGACGTCACCTTGGAGCGTGTGGACTCTCAAGACAACATTGCACATCCATTTACTAAAGCTCTAACACAACAGCAGTTTGATCGTCACTTAGAGAAGATGGGTATGAGATACCATGGCGATTGGCTTTAGTGCAAGTGGGAGATTGATAGTAGTGTGCATACAAGCCAATCATGTATGATGATAAAGCACATACTTTGTAAACAATCTTATTTATTTATTAATAAAATATTCATTTAAGGCATTTAATTATCTACATGGTGCTGTTTTTATAATATGTAAATAACCCATAGTTTTAAGCAATGCTTTTAGAATCATGATGAGATCATGTAATAATGAGATCTAAATTCTTAGAAAGCTTAAAAACTAAAATAGTTCCCAATCGTGGGATTACTAAAATGGGGATTAGTAAATCCGGATATATTAGTACATTTGTTGCTTGCTTATTAGATGAGGATGACCGATCTCATGGTCATTTGTGTGGAGACACTAAAGCAAGTATGTAGGTGCTTATTGGAGAATAAGTTCACTAAACGTGACTCGTTATGGAATACCTAATGGAGTTTTACTCGCCTGTCAATAGGAATTCCTAATGTGATAGTAGTACAAGTGATCCTTGGACTTGAGATCATCATAGTATCTTGTATGTAACAAATTATACTTTGACTTATTCCTTAAGGCCTTTTAAGGCATATATAGGGTATGCTTGGGTATAATGAGTTGCATATGGAGATAATGTATGATCAATAAAGAATCTACCACCTCTAGTAAAAGAGGAGATATGTCCTATGTGATTCGTTAAATGACAACCCAGGAATCCTTGGCCAAGGTAGAATGAAATTAGAAAGAGCTTTCTAATTTGCATTATTTGAAGTTGTGCATTTTCTAATCGAAATACATATGATTAAATAAATTAAAACTTTACAGTAAATCCATGTCTTATATTTAATTGGGACATTGTATGGTGGAAGGATTGAATTGTACGGTAACTATTAACTCACAAGTTCTTTATGATTAACGTTGAAATCTATATTATCTGAAAAGTCGTTAATCGCTAGGGAGGCTTATCCCTATTGTTGAATAAATGTTATTTATTTAAATAAATTATTAGTTTAATTTATTTATTTAAATAAGATTAGAATTGTTCTAATTAATTTATTCACAACCGGTTTAATATAGAGAACCTAAAGGGTCATACCATAAAAGGAACAAAAATTATTTAAGAAGAAAATGGCATGATAGTAATAATGCATTAAGTATAATTAATTTAATCTATGGTCATACAATAAATTAAATAGCTTAATGTTTATTATTTAATATTTTAGAAATATTAAATATAAATTAATAAGAGGAGTCTTATTAATATTATTATTATTATTATTATTTTAATTCTAAAGGAGTTTAGGAATTAATATAATATCAGTACTCTCTCTCAATCCTAATAAGATTAGGATACAAATTAATTAAAAGTGTTTTAATTAATTAATTAAATAAAATACTATTCTAATTAGATTCGGAGGGTTAACCTAATATCTATATAAGAGAGTCTTATATCAGAAATAAGGGACGTGAATTTTTCAAGAGTTGGGAGTACACATATTCTATAGAGATAGAAACAAGGGTTAAGCCAATAACCCATCTTCCTGAGTTCTTCATCTTCTTTGGTGGATCACCGTTAGAGGCCAAACATTTGGGTGGCTGACATTGATCAAGGGAAGGAGCCACTACAGAGGAATCAATGGAATCAAAGGAGTAGAACTTCTAACTGAGGAAGCTTGGATCTTCAAAGGTATAATTCTATTTTTCTCATTCTATATTCACTGATAATTGATGCACAAGAATGATCATGGTTATGGGTTTGTATAAATTTTTAAAAACATAGTTTTTTACGCTTCCGCCCTATTTATGTGATTTGATTGCCTGATTGCATTACGTATGTAAGAACCGTGAATTTCATGAATAATTAAAAATTTTCTTTTATTTGATATAATAAGAAAACGAATACGTATTGGAACAGAAATGTTTATGAGTTATGAGATAAGTAATTCGATTGTATTAAATTGAATTTAGAAGAAAATATGGAGGAATTCAACGAACTTGTAGAATGCCTTGTGTGGCGTGAGAAGAGAAATGGTGGTGATTTAATAAATTAAATGATGAAGGAATTAATAAGTGAAGGATTAATTATTATTACATTATTAATTAATTGTCGTAATTAGTAATAGCATATTAATAAGTAATTATTTATAATACGTCATTATGAGTAACAAAATATTTGCAAGTAAATAATTGATGTGTATAATAAGAGTTATAATTGATTATTTGTTGAGTGCAATACATGTGATAGTTAATCGTACAATAATGTTATTAAGTGTTATTATGAATAATAATCAGCTATAGAGTAAATGAATTATTAAGTGAACAGTTAATCTATATTAATTGTTAATTATTATTATAAGAAATATAATAATAATCTGTTGATTTATTATTTTTGCAAGTAATAGTATGATACTAAGAAAATGGTTTATAAATTTAATGAGATTTGTATTTATTAAACTATTGGAGAATGTGATTATTTGTCGTATAATAATAAGTAATTTGTTTATAAATATAATAAGATTATATTTATTTAATTATCGAGGAACGCGATAATTAATCTTATAATTGTTAATAGTTTTGTTGTGGAAATAAATTGATAATATAGTGATTACTTAATTAATATAATATTTGCTCAATTAATTGCTATGTGCAAGCATGCGATAACTAAAAGTATAACATATAGTAGTTACACATATGTTATAAAAAGTGTAGTGCAATGTGACTATACAATTATACATAAACTATATAGTAAAGTTATTAAGTTGTGAAAGCTACATTAATAATGCTTATGTGACAATGTGTGTGAGTGAACCTTTAATTAGTACCTCATGAATATGTTATAAACAATTATTGATTAATAAATACTTCAATAATTTAATTAAATAATAGATGAAGTAATGTAACATGATAATACCCGATTAAAATTATACCGCTGTGATAAAATGTACATGGATTATATGTGTGCAAATTACATTTACTACATTGAAATATTATTTGGGTG
Source organism: Panax stipuleanatus (assembly GCA_020205555.1). Classification (NCBI taxonomy): domain Eukaryota; kingdom Viridiplantae; phylum Streptophyta; class Magnoliopsida; order Apiales; family Araliaceae; genus Panax; species Panax stipuleanatus. The sequence goes on along the minus strand of CM035123.1, from coordinate 59,392,124 downwards.
AATTACATGATGACATTAAAATTTTATCCTAAGCATGTATTATATGAATACAACTTAAGTGCATGGTGTGTGTATTATAACACAAGTGTAGCATATAGTTCATTGACCAATAGCTGAGCATGTATTTGTTGTCCCATAATAAGAGCCACAATTCTCCTAGACACGTGAAAGGCTAAAGGCTACCATCCTTCTCAAACTCAGCAAACTAGGATAGCTTCATAGCAATCATTAAAGGGGGAGTGGTTTTCATGATTGATTCCAACCACTAATTACCTACTCCTTCACAACCTTCATGCAATCCTTCAATCCGTTGGTTTGGTTTGGGAGAGAAAAACATTGTCTGGACATCCAATTGCTTATAAATATAGCTCCTCTCCTTCTTGTTTCATTTGCTGAGATATTGGTAAGTTATTATAGAGAGAATAGAAAGCAAGTATACAATAGTGGTAGGAAAGTTCATTAGCAGCAAGCTCCTTCACAATTTATCAGAAGGTATATTTCATGTTCTTCAATTCTTATTTTCTGAAATTTCTGAGAATTGTTAATTCTTGATTTTAGTTGGAATTAATGATTTAGTGAATTGATAATGTTAAATTGGTTGTCATATAAGCTAATGCAAGTGTTAAAAAGGTAATGTAATTAGTCTAAGAGCAAATTCGTAGGAAATTTTGTGATTTGGGCTGAAACCTGCCGAAGCAGGGAACTCACTGGTGCTGGCCGAAGCACGGCGCAGCTGCGCCGGTTTATAACTGAGGCGCAGCGCAGCTGCGCTGGCCTTTAGAGACAGTTCCTACTTTTGTTTGCAATCTGGTCATTGTTAACTTAAATACACTACTTAGGCCAGCATGAGGATTATGTCAGCATGGGTATATGTGTTTATTGAGATAACGTGGGTTGTTTTAACTTCATTAAAATCCCTTGCTAAGTGAACTTAGAATTTAAAAAGGAACTTAGAGTTTTTAAAAGTAAATTTGACATGTATGTATGATGTTGTGGTTCTGACTTTTGACACATATTATTGTGACCTAGAAATGTATAAAAAGCATGCTAAATTGTGTATGTATGTTTTATAATGTAACATGAATATACGGGCCTCACTAGCGGATATTTCTAAACGAAAATTATAGTTTTTGAAATAAACTTTGACATATAGGTATCATATTTATATTCTGACCATATGAACATGTATATGTGGGTAGGTCATGAGTGAAATATAGTTTACATGTGTTAAGTCAGTTCAAGTTGACTTTTAAAGAGAAACTTGAAAGTTTTGAAGAACTAACGTTCATGAGTATGTTAAAGAATACATTATGATATTTTGTTATGCATGATAGTACTCTTAACATCTCTAAGCTAGTCTATATGTACACACAATGTGTTAGATACAATGGAAGTTAACCGAGCATGAGTCTAGACAAGTTTGAGAGTAATAAGCGATATTAACTAGATGCAAATAAATCAAATATGTGCAAGCATGCATATTACAAATGTTATGACTACCTCGTAGGTTCATATGATAAATATAGAAACCTTGTGATTTCGTGTAATCAATTGACCGTAACTCATTAGAAATCCTAAATGAGAATCCTAACATATTAAGGTGAACGTATGATGATTGTAAAAGCATGAAAGACCTTTATCGTGTGTACAAGTATGTAATGACATACTATGAAGATGTTTAAACTTAAGAGAGGAAATTTCATGGAGAATAATAACATAATCGGTTAGGCGTTATGATTTAATACAACGCTATATGTGGTATACCTATGTAGCAAGGATAAGAGTTATGTAAGCATTGCTTATATGAGGTAGTATATGTTGATTAACTGTGTAACTAATGGATATAATTATGTTACTTGATTCTGTAATGTCTTATAAACTAATTATGTGTTAAGTGTATGTGTAACTTACATATCGAGCTTGCGTACCGAATGTATTTAGCTAATGAATATTCTATACATGTAAATATGTTATAATAGGATTCGAAAAGTGTTGATAAGCTTTACGTTGGTAAACTACGCATAAGGCAAGTTCTCTAACTTACACTCTTTTAAAGTGCAAGTTTCCTGACTTACACTCATTTATAGTGCAAGTATCTGAACCCTACTTTTATTGAGTTGCAAGTATCCTATCCTTGTGGTTACTTATTCGAGGAACGTCGTAAGCAAGTTTCCTAACTTATACTCTTTCATTGTGCAAATTTCCTTGAAACCATTCTTGTATATTAATTGCATGTATCTGACTACTCTTTTATTGAGCAAGTATTTGATTCATACTCTTTATTGAACACATATTCAAGCTTGTACTAACTTTGGTCGTACGAGTAAATAGGTGCTAGAATAATTCTTGCCTTACAAACTTATGTTTCATAGTTTGATTTAAATCACGATTATATTCTTCGAATTATTGTTGCGAATACTGAACTCATAAATTGTTCTTATATACATTCTTAAAATTGTCTACGCCATTTAATTCGGCTAGACCAATATCATAAATTAGAAAGCAATCCACACCAATTGTCTTGGTACGGACTCTTATAAATTGACTGAGTTGAACAACCCTTGTAAAAAGGGGAACTACATAGTCGGGGTGCCGACAGTGGTGTGGTAGGTTATGCATAACTCAGGTATGATAGGCTGATCCCCTAATTGTACTTGGTTGGGTTACCAGAAATATTTTTGGTGATTCTAGTAGAAGTTCGTGGTTCTTAGCGACCACTCAGTATCCAGTATTTATTTACTTGAATCTTTGAATTCTTTGGATTCTTTCATAAATCCTTGGTCCACAGCGACACTTAATGATATCTATTCATTCCCTTGAAATTGTTGAAAGTTTTGAATCCTTTAATAACTTCTCGACCCGTAGTAGTCCTTATTCAACTTCACAGAATAGATTTGGAAGTCATTGCTATTTATTTTGTTCACAACATTCTTATTTGAAATTCTGAGCGATTAATTACTATTTTACCCTTGAGATTTAGAACTGTATATATTCCTGTTCACATTTATTGGCATATTACTTGCTGAGCAAATTTGTTGCTCACTCTTGCTTCCCATAAACATTTCAGTTAGGGCAGGGCAAGGTGGAACCCCAGATCAGGACAAGTGCGAAGGCAAGGCTATGGAGTAGTTGTGCTTTTCTATATTAGGATGTTTCCATTATGTTGTATTAAGACTTATTTAAATGTTATGTATTAAGATATGTTTGGTTTAAGTTATGAAGTGTATTAGTAATAGTTTCGAGACTTGGGACGAGAATATTTATGTTATATCAATGTAAATTATTCTGTTATTCCATTGTTTGAGATTTTAGTTGTTATTAGAATTAGTACGTGATGAACCGAATTCGAGATCAGTGACGGTCTGAATTTGGGGGCGTCACAGGTTGGTATCAAAGCTTTAGGTTATAAACCTTAGGAGCGAGAGTCCTTAGGATATAACCTTAGAAGAATTTAGAGAATATAATGAGATAAAACTCATGTAGAGTCTTCTTAGAAAGCTATAAGTGTTATGAAATATATTTTCATTCCATACAATGAAATTATGTTTTATTCGAAGATGATAATAAAGTTATTGGTTTTGTGATTATGGATGTCAGAGATAGGTAAACCTAGTAGGGTCATGGAGGAGGAACCATGTGATATACATGTGGTGTCCGCAACACCCCTTGAAGTTAAGCCTTTTATAGCAATAACCTTAACCTAGGAGGGGATGGAATCGGAATCCAAGTAGAAATCCGCGGTGAAAGTTTTCTTTCAGGAGTGAGGCATGTGTGAGTTACTTTAAGATGAAGAATAAGATACAATAGTGGAAGGCGAAGTTCTAAAACTTCAGTTTAGTAACTAACAGATATAGACATAGTGAAGGTAGTAGGTAGATAGTGGTATAAGTGTCGCGAATGATACGATAAATATTTATAGATGCGAAATAGTGTTATAGATCCCAATTTTAGGGATAATGTGGGAAGTATCTTTCTAACCCCAACTTTAGTGGTACCCGAGAGGGGTATGTATTGAGATTAGCAGAATGCTATACGATGTGATATGTTTTCTTGTGGCATATTTTTATTAAACGTGCGTGTAGTAACCAGATTATGTTATATAATAACAAGGGAGAATAGACATAAAACTTATACGTCTTAAGAAGTATTAGATGTTTAACAAAGAGATGATAATACCATTTTATTTCTACGCAGAGAAATGTCGATACCTCAAGGAGGAGAGACTCGTCAAGCAACGGAGAATGGAGATAGGGAACTGAATCAAGAACCCTTACAACAATTAGTAGACCTTATAGTAAATGCTTTTGAAGAAGGAATCAATGATTATAAGAAGAGGCAGACGAAAACTTCTGAGGTAGGAAAAGATACTAATTTGACTAAATAAAGAGAGGTTAATAATTCAAAGAAAGCGAACGAAGGTAGGATGGAAGAGAGTAGTAGTGGTAGCAGTAAGAATTTCAAGAGGAAGTGGAATGAGAATAAGTATGTGCGAGGAGAAGGACAGCTATGGAAGAAGAAGATAGAAGCCTGTAAGGAATGTGGAAAGAACCACATGAGAGCGTGTTTGAAAGGAAAACATGTATGTTATAAGTGTGGTGTGAAGGGTCATATTTCTCCTAACTGTCCTAGGGAGGAGAAAACCATAGATTGTTTTGCGTATGGATCTGAAAAACGTCAAATACGTTATCGGCAGAAGGAAACGAACGAGAAGGGAAACGAAAACAAAAGAAGACGGGACAACAACAACATCAACAACAATCCGAGGGGAAGTCACCAAGAAGGACTCAAGAAAAAGAACAAGGTTTGCCCGAAATGTGGAAAGAGTCATCAAGGAGAGTGCTGGAAGGGACGAGGCGGTTGCTATAACTGCGGTCAGGAAGGGCATATTTCCCCGAATTGCCCAAACCCGAAGAAGATCAGAGGATGCTTTGCTTGTAAGTCAACAGATCACCAGGTTAAGAACTGCCCAAAGAAAGGAAGGAAGGAAGAAAACAGTAACAAAGGAAGCCATAGAGAGGAGATGACGATAATTGAACTAGCTCAATCGAGTGAACCAATGCCAAGTACGACTAACATTATGATACATGATGCAGTGGCGTTCCAAGTCGTGATGACAGGTGTTGTCTTAATCTATAATATAAATGCTGTATATATTATCTAATCCGAGTGCTATCTTTCCCTTTTGCATCTGAAGAACTGTGAGACGACTAAGTTACCCCAAGAACGATTAGAAGATCCTTTAAACGTAGAAGTTGCGAATAAGGAAGTAATTTTCGTAGAAATTCGTTTGTTAATATTATTGCGCATAAATTAGGGAACATAAGCTAAGCATAGACTAGAATCCGATAAAATTTGGAAAGTGTGATGGGATACTAAAAATGGACTGATTATATAACCATACTACGATAATTGACTGTTAGAAGAAAAATGTGAACCTCCAGAATCCGAACCGGTGTAAGGAAGTGTTTTATGGTAGCTCGTCGTTTAGGCAATTGTGTTGCCTTACGATGATGCAGGCCAAGATATGTTAAGAAAAGTTGGTATAAATCGTTTCACTTTTATTATAGATACTAAGAGAACGGAAGTAGAAATAAATAATGTATTAGTATAACCAGAATTTCAAAATATATTCCCAGAAGATCTGCCCGGCCTTCCGCCAGACAGAGAAAATAGGTCGTAATAGATTTAGTACCGGAGACTGCACTGATTTTGAAAGCACCTATCTTACGGCGCCGGTAGAAATGAAGAATTATTAATACAATTGCGAGAAATGTTAGATTAAGGAAATATTCAATCGAGTGTGTTTTCCCTTGGGGAGCACCAGTGTTGTGTGTCAAGGAGAAGATTAGTTTTAGGGCACGTCAGATCCGACAGAGTTGAAGGCGGTAAGTAATTGGGAGCAGACGAAGACAACCATTGTAAAATTCTCTATTACCTGGAAGAGACAAACGTAGTAGCCGATATGCTAAGTAGGAAAAAAAAAGAATGGAGAAATTATTCAAGTTGATAACTCGAGAGGAACTGATCAGGAAGATGAAGAGAAGTGAGGGACCTAGAGAGTCCAAAGGGAAGTTTATAATGGAGGTTTGTCTAGCGTTGTTGGATAGAGTGATGGGATAACAAGATAAAGACAAAAAGTGTGAGAAGATAAAGATAAAAAGTTCAGAAGAAATAATAATGGTATCTTGAGAATTGTAGATCGAGCGTGAGAGTCAACCGTAACTAAAATTGCGAGATAAGAGTTTTCATGAGGCATATAGTTGGACATATTTCGTTCACCCAGGAAGCACGAAAATGTACCGGGATCTTCGAATACACTCTTGGTGGTCAATATAAAGCGAGAAGTTGTAGAATACGTCGACCGACTAGAGAAGACGATGCGCTTTCTACCTATAGGTATTCGATTCAATTTAAATCAGTTAGCGAAATTATACGTAAAAGAAAATTGTTTTGCGACACATATCAATGTCAAGTATTTTCGATCGAGACCCGCGCTCCACTTCAAAGTTTTGGAAGAGCTTGCGTAATAGATTTCAAAGGTAACTTGGAATATCACTTACCCTTAGTAGTATTCGCTTATGGTAATAATTATTATACGAATATCAGTATGCCATCGTACGAAACTCTCCACGGAAGAAAGTGCAGAACACCGCTACGTTGGGATGAGGTCAGAGAATGACGACTTTAATCGGGACCAGATTTAGTACGACAAATGGCAGACATTGTAAAGACAAAAAGAGCCAGAGTAGTAGCAACTCAAGATCAACATGAGAAACACGCAAATTTGCATCATCAAGATTTTGAAGACGGTAGTTTTGTAAATGTTTCCCTGTGAGGGGATGATAAGATTTGGTAAGAAAGAAGAATTGAGTCTGAGGTTCGTGAAACCTTTTGAAGTATTGAAGAGAGTAGGCAAAGTGGCGTACGAGGTAACCTTATCTCTTGAACTGCAACATATTTATAGTATGTTCCATATTTCTGTCTTACGATCATATAAACCTAATTATAAGCGTGTAATACCCTATGAACCCATTCGAGTAGGGAAGAATCTGACATATGAAGAATTCCTGTCCAAATACTAGATAGGAAAGAACAGATATTAGGAGATAAAACTATATCTTCTGTGTTAGTGCTTTGGCAAAAACCACGATGCCAAGGAGGCCACGTGGGAATTAGAAAATAGGACGACGAGGGACTATCCCCATCTATTTGTGTAACCTTGTACCAATTCCGAGGACGGAATTTTTATAACGGGGGGAGGATGTAAGAACCGTGAATTTCATGAATAATTAAAATTTTTCTTTTATTTGATATAATAAGAAAACGAATACGTATTGGAACAGAAATGTTTATGAGTTATGAGATAAGTAATTCGATTGTATTAAATTGAATTTAGAAGAAAATATGGAGGAATTCAACGAACTTGTAGAATGCCTTGTGTGGCGTGAGAAGAGAAATGGTGGTGATTTAATAAATTAAATAATGAAGGAATTAATAAGTGAAGGATTAATTATTATTACATTATTAATTAATTGTCGTAATTAGTAATAGCATATTAATAAGTAATTATTTATAATACGTCATTATGAGTAACAAAATATTTGCAAGTAAATAATTGATGTGTATAATAAGAGTTATAATTGATTATTTGTTGAGTGCAATACATGTGATAGTTAATCGTACAATAATGTTATTAAGTGTTATTATGAATAATAATCAGTTATAGAGTAAATGAATTATTAAGTGAACAGTTAATCTATATTAATTGTTAATTATTATTATGAGAAATATAATAATACTCTGTTGATTTATTATTTTTGCAAGTAATAGTATAATACTAAGAAAATGGTTTATAAATTTAATGAGATTTGTATTTATTAAACTATTGGAGAATGTGATTATTTGTCGTATAATAATAAGTAACTTGTTTATAAATATAATAAGATTATATTTATTTAATTATCGAGGAACGCGATAATTAATCTTATAATTGTTAATAGTTTTGTTGTGGAAATAAATTGATAATATAGTGATTACTTAATTAATATAATATTTGCTCAATTAATTGCTATGTGCAAGCATGCTGATAACTAAAAGTATAACACATAGTAGTTACACATATGTTATAAAAAGTGTAGTGCAATGTGACTATACAATTATACATAAACTATATAGTAAAGTTATTAAGTTGTGAAAGCTACATTAATAATGCTTATGTGACAATGTGTGTGAGTGAACCTTTAATTAGTACCTCATGAATATGTTATAAACAATTATTGATTAATAAATACTTCAATAATTTAATTAAATAATAGATGAAGTAATGTAACATGATAATACCCGATTAAAATTATACCGCTGTGATAAAATGTACATGGATTATATGTGTGCAAATTACATTTACTACATTGAAATATTATTTGGGTGAATTACATGATGACATTAAAATTTTATCCTAAGCATGTATTATATGAATACAACTTAAGTGCATGGTGTGTGTATTATAACACAAGTGTAGCATATAGTTCATTGACCAATAGCTGAGCATGTATTTGTTGTCCCATAATAAGAGCCACAATTCTCCTAGACACGTGAAAGGCTAAAGGCTACCATCCTTCTCAAACTCAGCAAACTAGGATAGCTTCATAGCAATCATTAAAGGGGGAGTGGTTTTCATGATTGATTCCAACCACTAATTACCTACTCCTTCACAACCTTCATGCAATCCTTCAATCCGTTGGTTTGGTTTGGGAGAGAAAAACATTGTCTGGACATCCAATTGCTTATAAATATAGCTCCTCTCCTTCTTGTTTCATTTGCTGAGATATTGGTAAGTTATTATAGAGAGAATAGAAAGCAAGTATACAATAGTGGTAGGAAAGTTCATTAGCAGCAAGCTCCTTCACAATTTATCAGAAGGTATATTTCATGTTCTTCAATTCTTATTTTCTGAAATTTCTGAGAATTGTTAATTCTTGATTTTAGTTGGAATTAATGATTTAGGTGAATTGATAATGTTAAATTGGTTGTCATATAAGCTAATGCAAGTGTTAAAAAGGTAATGTAATTAGTCTAAGAGCAAATTCGTAGGAAATTTTGTGATTTGGGCTGAAACCTGCCGAAGCAGGGAACTCACTGGTGCTGGCCGAAGCACGGCGCAGCTGCGCCGGTTTATAACTGAGGCGCAGCGTAGCTGCGCCTGGCCTCTGGAGACAGTTCCTACTTTTGTTTGCAATCTGGTCATTGTTAACTTAAATACACTACTTAGGCCAGCATGAGGATTATGTCAGCATGGGTATATGTGTTTATTGAGATAGCGTGGGTTGTTTTAACTTCATTAAAATCCCTTGCTAAGTGAACTTAGAATTTAAAAAGGAACTTAGAGCTTTTAAAAGTAAATTTGACATGTATGTATGATGTTGTGGTTCTGACTTTTGACACATATTATTGTGACCTAGAAAATGTATAAAAAGCATGCTAAATTGTGTATGTATGTTTTATAATGTAACATGAATATACGGGCCTCACTAGCGGATATTTCTAAACGAAAATTATAGTTTTTGAAATAAACTTTGACATATAGGTATCATATTTATATTCTGACCATATGAACATGTATATGTGGGTAGGTCATGAGTGAAATATAGTTTACATGTGTTAAGTCAGTTCAAGTTGACTTTTAAAGAGAAACTTGAAAGTTTTGAAGAACTAACGTTCATGAGTATGTTAAAGAATACATTATGATATTTTGTTATGCATGATAGTACTCTTAACATCTCTAAGCTAGTCTATATGTACACACAATGTGTTAGATACAATGGAAGTTAACCGAGCATGAGTCTAGACAAGTTTGAGAGTAATAAGCGATATTAACTAGATGCAAATAAATCAAATACGTGCAAGCATGCATATTACAAATGTTATGACTACCTCGTAGGTTCGTATGATAAATATAGAAACCTTGTGATTTCGTGTAATCAATTGACCGTAACTCATTAGAAATCCTAAATGAGAATCCTAACATATTAAGGTGAACGTATGATGATTGTAAAAGCATGAAAGACCTTTATCGTGTGTACAAGTATGTAATGACATACTATGAAGATGTTTAAACTTAAGAGAGGAAATTTCATGGAGAATAATAACATAATCGGTTAGGCGTTATGATTTAATACAATGTTATATGTGGTATACCTATGTAGCAAGGATAAGAGTTATGTAAGCATTGCTTATATGAGGTAGTATATGTTGATTAACTGTGTAACTAATGGATATAATTATGTTACTTGATTCTGTAATGTCTTATAAACTAATTATGCGTTAAGTGTATGTGTAACTTACATATCGAGCTTGCGTACCGAATGTATTTAGCTAATGAATATTCTATACATGTAAATATGTTATAATAGGATTCGAAAAGTGTTGATAAGCTTTACGTTGGTAAACTACGCATAAGGCAAGTTCTCTAACTTACACTCTTTTAAAGTGCAAGTTTCCTGACTTACACTCATTTATAGTGCAAGTATCTGAACCCTACTTTTATTGAGTTGCAAGTATCCTATCCTTGTGGTTACTTATTCGAGGAACGTCGTAAGCAAGTTTCCTAACTTATACTCTTTCATTGTGCAAATTTCCTTGAAACCATTCTTGTATATTAATTGCATGTATCTGACTACTCTTTTATTGAGCAAGTATTTTATTCATACTCTTTATTGAACACATATTCAAGCTTGTACTAACTTTGGTCGTACGAGTAAATAGGTGCTAGAATAATTCTTGCCTTACAAACTTATGTTTCATAGTTTGATTTAAATCACGATTATATTCTTCGAATTATTATTGCGAATACTGAACTCATAAATTGTTCTTATATACATTGTTAAAATTGTCTACGCCATTTAATTCGGCTAGACCAATATCATAAATTAGAAAGCAATCCACACCAATTGTCTTGGTGCGGACTCTTATAAATTGACTGAGTTGAACAACCCTTGTAAAAAGGGGAACTACATAGTCGGGGTGCCGACAGTGGTGTGGTAGGTTATGCATAACTCAGGTATGATAGGCTGATCCCCTAATTGTACTTGGTTGGGTTACCAGAAATATTTTTGGTGATTCTAGTAGAAGTTCGTGGTTCTTAGCGACCACTCAGTATCCAGTATTTATTTACTTGAATCTTTGAATTCTTTGGATTCTTTCATAAAACCTTGGTCCACAGCGACACTTAATGATATCTATTCATTCCCTTAAAATTGTTGAAACTTTTGAATCCTTTAATAACTTCTCGACCCGTAGTAGTCCTTATTCAACTTCACAGAATAGATTTGGAAGTCAATGCTATTTATTTTGTTCACAACATTCTTATTTGAAATTCTGAGCGATTAATTACTATTTTACCCTTGAGATTTAGAACTGTATATATTCCTGTTCACATTTATTGGCATATTACTTGCTGAGCAAATTTGTTGCTCACTTTTGCTTCCCATAAACATTTCAGTTAGGGCAGGGCAAGGTGGAACCCTAGATTAGGACAAGTGCGAAGGCAAGGCTATGGAGTAGTTGTGCTTTTCTATATTAGGATGTTTCCATTATGTTGTATTAAGACTTATTTAAATGTTATGTATTAAGATATGTTTGGTTTAAGTTATGAAGTGTGTTAGTAATAGTTTCGAGACTTGGGACGAGAATATTTATGTTATATCAATGTAAATTATTCTGTTATTCCATTGTTTGAGATTTTAGTTGTTATTAGAATTAGTACGTGATGAACCGAATTCGAGATCAGTGACGGTCTGAATTTGGGGGCGTCACAACGTACAAACCCAACAGATGGTATGGGTGAAGGGCAGGAAAATGTAGCAGCAGCAGAAGAAAAGCAGCAAAAAATCTGCAGATGCGCGTGGCCGCGCCTAAACCAAGGCCAAAAGGCGCGCGGCCGCGCCGGCTCGGCTTGACCAGAAATTGAACTTTTCATTTAGGCAGAGCTTTGGTTGGAGAAAAGAGGGGCTCGACTTGGGATGCTATATTAGGGCTTGTATGCTCATTTTATCAAACATCTCCCTTTGGGAGCCCTAGCTTAGCTTTACTCTCTCATTTCTCTTTAATTGTCTAGATTAGTTAGATTAGGTTTAGATAGTTAGTTTTCTAGAGTTGATTCGATCGGAAGATTGAAACATTTGGATCGCATCAAAGATCCAAGCTTCAAGCAAGAACTCATATTTGCATTCTCTATCTATATAGTCTCCTTATTATCTTTTTGTATTCGGATAATGTTCATTCAACTTGTGAATGGTAGATTTGAGTCGATCATGACTTAAACTTTATTTTGAGAATTTAATGGAACCTACTGAGTAGTTTATATTGATATTCTTCCATGTTGGTCTATTGATTGTTATGTGATTGTCTATTATGATTCGTACTTTAATTGCTTAATTGCTTAGCTACGAATTACTGTGGTAATTCATATGGACGTGAAAGACGAAATATGGGTTTAGATCTAATCGTAGTAGCTTGTGATTATATGTTCTACATGGTATTGGAATGTATGATCTGTGCTTAGGATAGACATATACCGAAGCGCCACTCGTAGTCAATAGAGAACCTGTGCTCAAACCCTAATTATTTGTAAATCACATAGACATATAGTGGTTTAGGTAATGTGGGTGTTCATATGTGTTCTATCATCTATGGATTATATATGATATGGATTTGGTACATCGAAAGATGGCCTTATTTCACTTTCGTGTTCTCGGCTAGCGATCTTTAACGATTAATTTGACTTAACAGGAAGTGCATTGACTTTGATGAATGAACAGGGGAAATTGAGATCTCATATCTTCATTATCTGGTTTTATTCTAGGGTTACTTAGTTTTAATTTAATTATTTAGTTTTAATTCAACACAATTGATCATTCGTTTAGATAAGACTGAAATGGTTATGGGCTAGTGGTTTGGTGACTTTTATTAGCTAATTCTCCGTGGGAACGATATCTTACTTGCTCTTTATTACTTGTTGACCGTGTATACTTGCACGAATATATTGATCGGTAAAATGACCAACAAGTTTTTGGCCCCGTTGCTGGGGATCTAATTTGATAAATTTTTGCCAACATTAGTTTCAATCAAATTAGTCTTAATTGAAACATTTTATTTTAGTTTTTAATTCGCTTCCTATATTCTCTCTTTTCAGGTAACATGGATTTCAGTGCTTATCCATGGTTTTACACGAGAAAAGATCAACCAAGGGAAACAGGGAATGATGGACTCGACCCAATTGCTACACTATCAGCACAACTTGAGACACTTTTGAAGAAGTTGGACACTATTACAGCCCAACGAAGTCGAGAGGCAGTAATTACTTGTGAATATTGTGCTGGCAACCATTCGAGTCATCAGTGTCCCATCAGTTTTGGACAAGTGCAGTATGGGGGTGATTACTTCAATCACGAGTATCCCAATTATCATCAAGATTTGGGGAATCACCCGGATCCTTCAAGGAGGTATTATCAAGATCAATATTGGGATCCAAATCCAGCATATGCACCAGAATTCACATTTCAAACTCCAACTCATGAGCCTCAATACATGGATTTCGAGGCTGAAACAAAAAAGGCAAGAGTGGATGAAGAATGTTGCATAGCATTAATGAAGGAGACCTTGATTGAGGAAGCAAAGTCAATTGAGAATCTTCAGAATTGGACGGATCAAATTAGCATGGCTTTGATGAAAGAGGAATTGATTGAGCAAGGGATAAAAACTCAGAATCTTCAGACTTAATTGTCTCAAATATTGGAAGCCGTGAGCAATGGTCCTCAGACTAATTGGTGCTATGAGTTGGACGCTGACAATGATGGAGAGCCCGAAGTGTACACGCAACTAGACGAACTGAAAAAAGTCGACATAGAGGAGACAAGTGGGGACGTGGAAAATTATGAATGTGAGCCAACCGTGATAATAACCGAAGTGCCCCCTCCGTCAAAGTTGGAAAAGCCAGTGAAGTTTGCACACTCGTGTCCCCTTGGTAGTCACCTCACAGACAAGGATCTTGATGATATGAGAGATTCCACGTTTCTGAAACCATGGTGGTCCGACGAAGATAGAATTGAAGAAGAGCCCGTTGTATTGTTCATGCCTCAATGCAAAAATCTTTTTGCAAGTACAACGGAAGAAGTGCCTAGATATCTGAGCTTTAGAATGGGGAATTCATATACAAGACATATGCTAGGTACCTTATATCCGAAGCCTCTCGTGAAGGGAAACCTCCCAACGCACACTGCGGTCCTAATGGATGGAGGATATCTCACTTATCATAGAAGAATCGGATAGCGGTGTCAAAGAGAAAGTCTAGCTATCGGACTATAAATGAGCGCTCGATGGGAGGCACCCCATCATTTTTCTCTTCCCCCTCATGTTTAATTATCTCCATTTCCTTCCCCCTGTTTAATTTTAAGTAGTTTGAAAAAGTTGAAACTTTTTCAACAGTTTTGGTTTTGAAAGCTCATTGCCTACATTTTTGGACTTAGGCATTTGTCCATCTATTTTTGGGACGTAAGATGCTTATTGAACATATTTTTGTAGTATGAGCTTATTGCATTTACGCACATATAGTAATTTTTGGGAATCCGCATGCATATGATTCTTCCCCTTTATGTTAATTCTCCACATTGTTAATAGTCATTTTAAAATTTTTTGGTAGTTATAGTTGTTTAATAAATGTTATATGCATTTCTTAGGTTAAATCTTCTTGGAATGAATCAAAGTTCAAAGGCCATCCTCAACGCATGTCAAAAGCTGCATATCAAAAATTTGGAAGAGGGCGCGACCGCGCCTGGATAAGCTTAGGTTAGAGAGCAGCCGCGCGTCGTGCAGTTTGTTTCAGACTTAAGTAAAAATTTGGCTGAATTGCACACACCATACCATTTCATTTGGTAGCCGAGCTCAAGCTTAATCTCCTCTGATCCCAACCCTCGAATTCCTTCATCCCGTTCATCCCACTATAACACATCACACTCTCATCTTCAATCCCCTTCACAACCATCCCCTACCACAAGCCTTAATTTCAGTTGAAATCATCCCCTTTCTCACCACACCTACATATTCCCACATACATTCACCATCACTCATTCTCTCAAACTGAAACCCATACACAAATCCCTCACAAAACCTAATACCCCCAAATACCCCTACCCACATCAACGCAGCAGATTAGGGTCGAATTCGACAGTAAGCTGAGATAATGGGTGTGGGATTGAAGAATATAGCAAGACGGGTTTTGCAGTGGTTGTGTTGAAGTTCAGTCCAAATGGCATCTAAGCGTAGTCGGAGGGAATCCTCATCAATGGGCAGCGATTCTGAGCAAGGGGGAGGTGGGACTAAGCGTAGCCAGAGGGAATCCTCATCAATAGTTCCATGGGACTTTCTCAGATTGATCACTAAATACTGGGGCCTGAATGGTAATATTAAAGGTTCAGGCGCTGCCAACTTCATAGGATTTTGTGTTTCTTGGACCCCTTTCCCATGTAGTACTAAGGGTGTTCCGGCAAGCTCCTTATCACAGGAAATAACAGCCACTATATCCTGACTCCATGCAGTGGGAATAAACAGAGTTACTTCATCAGGAAGGCCATAATCTTGATTTCCTCTTATTAGTTCACCGCCTTCAATCATGTTCTGAATCAAGTTACGCAGTCCCCAACAATCTTCAGTGTCATGACCGAGCACATTGGAGTGATACTGACAGATTCGGTCAGGCTTGAATTTCCTAGATCGAGGATTTATCGGGGGTAATAAGTCTACAACCATTCCCTCATTGATTAACATTTGGAGGATCTCTTTCATAGGTTGATTCAAATTGGTGAAGTTCCTTTGAAAAATGAATTCTCGACCAGCCTGGAACTTCTCCTCCTTGGCCACCTTGTCGACCCAGGGTTTACGTTCATGAGATCGGTAGTTATCCCTCATAGCAATGGGGCTAATCTCAGGGGTAGGCAGACTTATCTCCTGTTGGTTGGATTGGTTTATCAGCTGCCTGGTTATTTGATGTCGATATACAACCAGCTCTACTAACTGTCCAATTTGTTCCTTGATAGACTTAATCTCTTTTTCTATTAGGAATCACCTTTCTGATAACTTTCAATTGTCAAGGCTAGATTGAGTTAACTCTCCGACGTATCGGAGGTATTTGGATCCTTCTCCATTTTGGGTGCTAATCATGTTGACTCTCTCCTCTTTGTGCTGAGGGAGGGGATTATCTTACACATGTGGTTGCTCCGATTTTGTCACCACAATCTCTCCAATGTCAATTAAGTCTTGGATTTTGTGCTTGAGAGACCAACAATCTTGTGTATCACGGCCAGGGGATCCGGAATGGTAAGCACAGTTTTTTCTTGGGTCGAAATTTCGTCCACTGGTATTGGTTGGTGGAAGGAGTTGCACAATCTTTTTCTGTGCCGTCAACAATTTTAGCACATTCTCGATAGAATCCCTTAGGGGGTGAAATTTCTTTGACGCCTGGCCTCTTAATTTTTTTGGAATGGCGGGTTTTAAGGTTGTGCTGAAGCTTGAAAAGGGGAATAGTTCCTCCTTTGAATGGGCATGCTGCTCAACTCACTCATCTGATTATGTCCTTGCAATACTAAGAAAACTTCTTTGTCTTTCTTCTTGTGCACCCTCCGGGGATTACTCCCGTAACTCTCGGACTAGATATGCTCGGCAACAGCTTCTAAGGCGGTCAGATCCTTTATCTTCCCTGATTTAAGCACTATTTCTGCCATTTCTCCGTGCTTGATAATTTTTGAAAATGGCTTTCCTATGCCTGCTAGGACCCATTCATAATACGAGGCTTCTTGCATGTCGATGAAGGTCATGACTATCTTAGACTCATTCATAGGTGGAGTGATATGTGCAGCCATTCGTCTCCAGCGTTGAGTATATTCTCTGAATGACTCAGTGTTTTGTTTCTTGATTTTAGTTATTTAATATTTGTCCGGAGCCAGTTGAGACTGAAAACTGTATTGATTGAGGAAGGCATGTGCCAGCTCTTCCCAGCTATGAATCTTAGAGTTATCGAGACTGGAATACCAGTTTCTAGCCTCTCCGATCAGACTTTTCTGGAATAACTGCATTCAGAGTTTCTCGTCCTCTGCATAGGATCCGAGCTCTCCAATGAACACCTTAAAGTGACTGTAGGGGTCTCCTAATCCATCGTATTTCTCAAAATCAGGGACATGAAACTGTTTCGAGATAACAGGCCCAAGTAAAAATGCATAAGTCTGAATAATTAACACTGCCAAATGCCCCAGTCCCTTTGATGGACCGAATGGTTTCTTTCATCTGTTGAACTTTCTTAAGAATGTCACCAGCTTTCTGTTCTTTGTTAAGAACGGTGAC
Organism: Panax stipuleanatus; assembly: GCA_020205555.1. Lineage (NCBI taxonomy): Eukaryota > Viridiplantae > Streptophyta > Magnoliopsida > Apiales > Araliaceae > Panax > Panax stipuleanatus. Next base: position 59,374,736 of record CM035123.1, on the reverse strand, counting down.
TTCAGGGGTTTTGTTGGTAGTATCCTGGTTCTGTTGTCCAGGAATCTGAGTATCTAGTTTTTCGGTCTCTTGACTGCCACCGGGTGTAACTGGTTCTGTGTGACCATGTGCTTATTTCCTTTTAAGAGCTTTACTTTGCTCTCACAGGAAACTGGCCAATTCGGCTATCTGATTCCTCAGTCCTTCAAACTCTTCCCTAGAGACAGGGGTGGATTCTAGCTGAGCACTGGAAGTCATGTCCGTAGATGGACTTAGTGTTTTTTATACTTAGATCTATTGACAAGACCAGTTTTTCACCTACAACAAAACGTAGGCATGTCAATTTTCTGAGGTAGGTATGGATAGGATGCATGTCATGATGTGTTTTTATGGTTTTTTAATCTTATCCTGCAAAACCGAGGTCAGTTGTTTTGATGACAGGATAACATGACAGGATGTACAAAAATACAGAATGTATATTTAAATTATGATATCTACATTGTGCTATTTACATTGGATTTGAAAAACTAGACATTGAATTTGAGAGAGGACGGTATGAAGAAGCTACCCTTTGGGTTTGGTTAATTAGAGGCTGACCTATCTTAGGCTACTCTCGCGGCTTTTTTGGCATGAAGGTTCCCAGATCATCGCAATCTACTAGAGAGAAAATTATTCCGATCTTTCAATTGGAGCGAATCTGAGTGGTACTTTTTCATGAGCCCCAAAGACTTAGCCGTCCTCGAAGACATTCCTCTGTCACAGATAGGTTTGCCTCCCGGTGGAGGAATCACACAACATATATTCACATACATCTTGTCTCACCATATGCATATGATGACATTGGTGCGAAACGCTAATATTTGTGTGAAGCACTAATAAAGCAGGGAAGCATTCATTCGCATTCATTCAATGTAAAGATGCAGCATTGACGCATTCATTCAATGTAAAGACGCAGCATTCACATATACACAAATATGAAAGGGAAATTTTTGAAAATATTTGAACGCGGCCTAAGCCCTCTACTGTCCCCAGCAGAGTCGCCACATGTTGACGTCGGAAAAAAATTACGAGTCGAGTTGGATCCGAATCTTTCTCTATTCCTAAGTTTTGTTTACACTTATTCTTTTTTATTGTGAAAAAAGGTTTTGAAGGGTTTTTTAGGAAAAGGCCAACATGTATAATGTCGACGATTTGAATGTTTTACAGAGTTGCCAATTGATAGTTTTGAAATGGTTGTACCAACTCAATCGAGTTTTGTTTGAAAAGAGGCCCAATTGCTAGACACTATCGAAACTTGATCTTTGAAATCAAAGTTCTAAGTTCGGGGGCTTGGTTAAGTGTGGGAAAGGTGTTAGGCACCCCACAACTCCCGTGTAAACATGGTACTGCATCTTTTCAATATTTCCCTTTTAAATCTGCAATGTGTGTGTGAATGCTAGAAGAAATTGGACCTATGTTTGATTGAAGGTATGGACGTGCTTGGTTGAACCTATATACGAGGGTTTGATTTGATTTGCAAAAGTTTCTTTTTTAGAAAAGATTATTAAAATAATATTTTGAAAGGTTGATTTTCAAACCCTTACGATAACATAGGAATTGAAGCCTATCGATACTTCAGTTTCATCTTTTCAACATTTTGGCTCAATTTGAATGGTGATTGTAGGGATGCGAAGCATCCTCGACCATAGAACATATACAAATGTCGGTCTTCTCATGGGCATGACAGCCATCAGAGTGACTCTGACACGACAAACCATTATTCTCATTATGTTAAGACCTTAAACTCGGATAACCATTTTAATATCTTTCGGATGTACATTTTACAGAAAAACTGGCAGGGTATGTAAGGACCGAGAATTTCACATGAACTATATGTGTAATTTTTACGAATAATTTTTTTTAAGGAAGTACTTAAACCATAAAAGTGTATATGTGAATTAAGCTAGATAGTTTATTTATTAACTAAGGAGTATACTTAATCATTTTCAAGAAAGAGTAATATAAATTATGTTATAAATTAACATAGCTTGAATGTTAGCCTTGATTATTAAATTGAAAAGATTTACAATCTTGAAGTAATTAATTATTAATATGAATATGTGAGTGATCATAACTTATTAAGTCATTTAGGGCTATTAAATTAATACACTAGTGGAACATGTTGTGATTTATGTGAATGATGTATGTGATTGAATAAATATGCATTAGATAATTTGTATATATTTATTTTGTAAAGAGAATTAAGTATAAAGTTATGTAACCTAATATATATATATATTAGGTAGAGTAATTAAAAACCTAATTGGTTATAAGATAAGAGAATGATAGTATTTAAAAATATATACTAATCCTAAGTAATTTATTTTATACTCTGAAATAATTAATTTTATAACCTAAGTAAAGCAAGTTTAATTGGGTTATGAAATTAAAGATATATGAGTAAGAAATTAACTTATAAATGTGTGTAAGAAAACCCTAACTAAATGATTAGGGTAAGATAAAATTAAAAGTATGAAACTAAGTTGATTTTATGGCCCAAAGAATTAAATTTCAAGCCCATAAGAATTTAAATAAAAGGTCCAACTCAAGCCCACTTAAAGAGGGGCATTATAGTCATTAAGTGAAGCAAGTAATAAAACAAAATGGAAGAGAAAAAGAGGCCACTTGGCCGGATATAGGAGAGGGGGAGAAAGGGAGTGAATGTAATGATTATTGTCACTTTAGTAGGTAAGTAACTTTTGAGTTGTCAATTAATTAGTGGAGCCAACACTTTGGTTGTTTCTTACAAGCCACCTTTTGTATAATAAGAGAGAGAGAGAGATAGATATTGGGAGGTGTAGATTGGATACAGGTAATGTATATCTCTATAATTTGAACCCACTACCAACGGATATATTCATTTCACTTTCTCTTTCATTGGATTTTTTTTTTGCAAACAAAGCAAGCTACAAAGAGAGAGAGAGAGAGAGAAGGGCTTCGACCATTATAGGGAGAGAGAGAGAGGGAGAGTTTTGATAGTTACTGAGTTTTTTAATCAAGTACTAGAAAGAAGGAGAGAAAGAATCAAGAGACGGTATAAGGAATTCCTACTTCTATAATTTATTTTCCTTTTGTTATGATTTGAGTTTTGATTTTTATAAAAATATGATCTTAAGGTTAAAAATCTTAGATCTATATGTTTAAAAGTGTTTCATGTTTTTATTTAACCCTTTTGTGGATCAAAAGTTGGATCTAAACTAAGAAATAGAAACTAGTTTGTTCAAAATGTAGAAAACTTAATTTTTCTTAGCCTTGGTTATGTTTAATCTTGTGTTTGTTGATTATTTGGTGAATTAGATCATGGATCATAGTAGATCCATGAGTATATGAGGTATTAATAGGTATTATGATGAGCTATATTGGTTATAATTTGAGATTATGAAAGTTTTCTTACAAAACACAAAAGGTTGAAAAATCTGTTTTTAGGAAAACAAAGTATAAAATGGAAACGACTATATCACTCATTCTACTTTGTATTTTTGAGTGTGGTTAATTTTTAGAGTTAGATATATGAGTCTTCTAATAGATCCAAGTGGAATCACTGAAAAATATGTTCTAGATTTTTGTGTGGACTGATTTTAGTAAAGGATGTAAAATCTGAAAAAGTCAAAAAAGTAGGCTGTCCAGAATTTCCAAGGGCTGTTTCGGAAATATAATTAATGTAATAAAATCCATTATTTTGGGACATAAAAATATATGAGATAAAGTAGCTTGTGTCCAAAAATGAGCTCATTCTGACTTAAATTGACCAAATTATGACTATTTTAATATTTGCGTTTTTTCGATAAAAATCGCTATAACTGGAGTTCTATAACTCCGATGATCACGAAATTTAAACTGGAAGCTCAAGTTAACACGTGTAAGATTCCTCCGAGAGTTGGAAATTTCTGGAGTGAAGCATGAGGTAGCTAATTTCTTAAGAAATTAACTAGAAATGGATTTTTTAAAAATACTTAAGGGAGTTGAAAAATTCTAGAAAAATTCTTTTTGTGTATGAAATATATATATATATATATATATATACACATATGATTGGCCAAAAGATAAAAAAATAATAGGCTGATTCGTATTTTCATGAATAGTATATTTCAGCTTCCTGAAATGACCAATTCAGCGTGTTGAAATGGAGACTAAAATGTTAGGAAGAGAAGTCAGTTTTATTTTAGCTTGCTGAAATAGAAACTGAATTCATAAATAGTTTATCAAGTTATATTAAGAACTTATAAATGAACGAGTAAGTGCTAAGTCTAAGATATTATGGTTGTGCTTTTTAATGATTGGTTATATGACACATGTTAGATAAATTGCTATGAGTAAGATATGTGATGCTAATTAAGAGATCGATCTTATTAATGATAGGTCTTACAAAATAAGTTAACTTAAATTGCGTAGCTGTAGTCAACGAATCACGCAAGTTTTCTAACTCAACTTGAGTTATTATTTTTCAAGCATGGTAGTGAATAATTATTGTTAGTTATTCACATCTATAATGATTATTATTGTTCGCACGTAGTGCAATTGATTATTGTTCTATTATTTGAAATATTTATAAGTCATGTCTCAGCTAATTGTTTTGGCGAGACTAATATTTTTTAAATCATGAAATGTTCTATTTATTATGAACTGATTTATTGTTGGAAGATCTATGTCATTGATTTCGAATAGATCAATATTGATATTATATGTTGAAATCATAGTATTTCTTTGAAAGCAATCCAAACCATATTGTTGTGGTACGAACTCATGATGTAAGACTGAGATGAACAAACTCTATTGTCGTAAATCGACCTATGCGCTATTATTGAGTATTATGCATAATATAAGGTACAAAAGAGTTGGCCGATCCAGGTACTTGCAGAAGAGTATAGTTTAGTTTTTATAATTAACCTATACCCTTGGGGTAATTTAGTTTTAATAACTAATGATTCTTCTACTAGTTCATGATCCTTTTGTGATCACTCAGCATGAAATCTGGGAATATCCCACTTTATTGAATATTGTTGCAGTATTGTTAATTCTTCTTATTCACTTGAATATTATTGAATCTTTAAAAGAATTCTACTCTTTCATCCCTGATATATTGTTCGGTATGAAATTTGAGAAAGTTTTATTATTGAGATTGAATATTATTCAGCTACTTCAAAACCCTTTGATTATTATTGAAGTTCTATATAAGTTAGACTCTTCTATTCATGATACATATCCTTTATTGTATACTTTAACTTGCTGAGCAAACTCGTTGCTCACCCTTGCTTAAATAAAACATTTCAGCTAAGGCCGAGGTAGCAGAAGGTTCTAACAGGGACAAAGGCAAAGGCAAGGCTCAGGAGTAGTTATTGTCAACTTTTAATGGTTATGTTATATTACGTAAATTAAGTATGTAAACCTTTTGGATACATTAGGGTATGTAAATTATGTCATGGTTAGTTAACCTGGGATATTGTTATAAGTTGTATTAAGTAATGTTATGAATGATGTTTTTCATTAATAAATGGGTAGTTAGATGTGATATGTATGATAGATCGTGAGCACCAAACCCGAGGTTAGGGAACCCGAATTTGGGGGTGTCACAAGTTGGTATCAAAGCTATAGGTTATAAACCTTAGGTGGAGGAAAAGCCTAAGAATATAACCATAAGAAAGATAGAGAAAACTCATTTCGAGTTCTAAGTGATGGATTGGGTAAATTCATCAATAATAAGATATGTAGACACTTATTGTTTATGGATTATGTTTGATAGTGATGTACTAATGAAGTTATTTAAAACTGGTGACAGGATGTCAGCAGAGGAATTGAGAAAATTCATCGTAAAATGAAATAAAAGTAACTTAAATAAAACTATTATTTGCTATGTGTTTATAATTTGTATTATGTACTAATCAAGGAATAATTGAGTGTAGATGTCAGGCGAAAAGGAAATAGGAGACTCTCACGTCGCAAATGAAAAGCAGATTGTTTCACCCGAGCCAATACCCAAGCCAAAAGCTGAAGTAGAGGCTCACATCGAGAACGACCCTGATGAGGTGATCATCTTGGAGAATATAGTACCAGAACCAGTGATGGTGGTACTGATAGATAGTGATTCGGATGTGGAGGTTAGAGCTTATCAGGCATCAACAAAAGTGCAGGATTTAAAGAATAAAGTAATTTTCTTGGAAGAAGCATGGAAGTTAGAAAGATTGTTAAACAATCAGTTGAGGAATGCATTAGGAGAATTGACAAAAGAACATATTGAGTTGATGGTTAAAGTCGATAAAGTGAGAGCCGAATATAATATATCGCAGAGAGCTCCCAGTCATAAATGTGACGCCCCCAGAATAGGTCCAGTCAACACAACCCATTCTGAGTCGCCAAATACATGGTACAGAATTCAAATACAAACTTTAATATCACACGGTCGTGCAAAATACGACCACACAACTGTGAGTATCAATACAAATATGTAGAAAATATTAATATTCAAACTAAGTCCTCGTTACAATTATTATCACACTATTTATTAGAAATAGTGAGGACTACTACTGCTCTAACTCGGACCATCGCTCTGTCCCCCGACTAGATCCTACGACATTCTCATTCCCTGAAGAGGACAATATATGAAAAGGGTGAGCTCAACTAGCCCAGTAAAAAATATTATGACTAAGATAATGAAAAATAAATTATCGTTAGTCTTCAACAATTCAGATAAAATATTATTGACAACAAGTTTTAGATCAATATTCGCAACGGAAATAACGATTCATTAGAAAAGTTAAGTAGAGAATGAAGTCTACTATCTTCTATGATTTAAACGTTCATCATCAATATTTTATCCCTGTAACATCAATCAATATACATCTCAAATCAAATATTCATCTTTGCACTACGGGCCAAAGATATTCATTTGTATCACCAGTGGTCATGTTCATCTCAACACCTGTCCATTTTTGCACTACGGCCAAATATATTCATCAGGTAATCATTCATCTTTGCTCTACAGGCCAAAGATATTCAGTTATATCACCTTTTAGGACTAAAGACGATGAAAAATAATATAAATAACGAATTCAGTGAAATAAAGGACAAGATTAAGGATTCGTATTTTAGTTTATTCAAGTTCAAGAATATTCCATAATAATACTTTGTGGAGCAAAATTCAAGAATAAAGCTCAAAACTTAGATCCAATCAAAGATATTAACCATAACAGACAATTTGGACAAATAGAAAAAAATTTAGTTTTTCCGTGAATAGTGCTGTATACATGAATAGTAACCCCGACGAAAAAAGTAACAATTTCATAATAAAATCCATGCCAATATTTTGGTATAATGATATTGAAAAGAATAACATCATTTACGAAAGAAAATAACATCCCTTACCTCAAAAGAATAGTACTTCTGACTGGAATATCGGATATAATACCGAAGAAAACTTGCACTGAATACTAACACTCAAAGTATCTAAATATTCGCAAAAATACGCTCGATATTATAGAGAGAGAAAACTTCTGATTCTGGTGTGATTTTCAATTCTAACATACGCACCCTATTTATAGGAAAAGCTTAGGATGCCAAAGTATATTTTTTTAATAAAATAAAATTTTTTAAAAAAAAAAATTCCGCCGCCTGTCAAAAGCCATCAGCCACGAGCCACTGGTGGGGCCCACCTCCCATTAAAAAAATATTTATTTTCTGAAACTTCAATAATTCATAATAAATAGCTCTTTTGTTAGAAAAATACAAATTTTATGTCCTTTCCATAGGAAATTTAATTCTCTACAACTTTGTAGAAGGAAGTTTTTCCAAATTCCAAACATAAATTATCCGAATTTCATAAACGGATGATTTTTCACACCAAAATACTGATAAAAACACATCAGCACTAATTTCTTCTTTTATATCCACAAAATAAATATTTCCTTATCATATAAATCATTAATTAATTATTCACAAATAATATTACAGAACTACAATATTGACAACCAGATCGTTCCCAGGAAAGAGGGGGCCTTCCGATAAGGATTTCTCCTTACTGGCGCGCAATTAAATAACCCTTCCTAGACAAAACTTCCTTATACATTGTCAATAATGCTATCTAATAATATTATTCAAATAATATGAATTATTGAGTTGATAATGTGAAATAATGTGCAGTGACAATTATTGAATCAATCATATAAAATATCACCGGTAGCAATTATTGAATCAATCATATAAAATAGCAACGTATCAATTATTGATATAAAATATCAACGTAGCAATTATTGAATCAATAAAATATCATGCAATTATTAAATCAATAATATAAAATATTGAACAGTAATTACTGTAACAATAATTGAGTAAGTGCCTTCTTACGTAAGAATCAATAATTCAAAATACTGTCCAATACCGTGTACTACTGTGCAACACCGCGTATTACTGTATTTTAACCACCGGGTATTTCAACAGTACTAACGGTAACAACTACGCCGTTATTTTATAAAAAGGTTATTTTTGTCACTTTCTATATCCAAAAGTTATTCCTTTGTGGGGCCCACAAATAGCTGCACCGTCGTACGAATATTCCCCGACAACAAGAATATTCCACGTCCAAACGAATATTCCCCGACAATAATGAATATTTTATAACCATTTGCTTATTTTGAAATATTTGCACATTTCACCCATAACTTTTCACATTTATCAAATCAACGCTTTACTATTTCAAAATAATATATAAAGAAAATTAAATTTTTATTTATAAAATTCGGGGTCTTACATCCTCCCCTCCTTATAAAATTTCGTCGTCAAAATTGACGTACGTACCTGGTATGTCGAAAAGGTGAGGATACCTCGCTTTCATTTTCGATTCCAACTCCTAGATCATTTCCTCAATAGCATGGTTTCTCCACAAAACTTTAATTTGAGGTATAATTTTGAAGCGTAGCACATGCTCCTTCCTATCTAATATCTTGACAGGTACCTCCTCGTACGTTAAATCTTCGGCTATCTCGTCTGGTTCTAACTCAATAATGTGGTTTGGATCTTTCACATATTTACGCAACATGGATATGTGAAAAACATTATGAACACGATGCATACTTGGATGTAAAGCGAGTATATAGGCCACATTTCCTACTCGGTCAAGAATCTCAAATGGACCAATGAATCATGGATTGAGCTTTCCTCTCTTGCCAAACCTCGTAACTCCCTTCCACGGAGCAACACGTAATAACACATGGTCCTCAATATTAAATTCCACGTCCTTTTGATGAAGATCCGCATAACTCTTTTATCGATCTTGTGCGGTTTGTATCCGTTGCCGGATCATTTGGATCTTTTCTGTAGTCATACGTACCAACTCCGGTCCCAATAATGTTGCTTCGCCCACCTCATTCCAGCATACTGGAGAAAGACACTTTCGTCCATATGTTGGTTAGAAAACCGATCACTAAACACGCGCAAGTATACGCGGTCTAACAAGTAATACAGTGATAAGGAAAGTGTCGTACCCACGAGGAACTATCACTAATATTTACCAAATACCAACATTGTATCGCTTAAGTCTTATTCGAACAGTAATCTAATAGGTGTGTGGTTAAACTAGTTATAACTAATTATTAAAGCAAGTAAACGGATAACGAATGGTAATCGAAGGAATTACAAGCTAAGGTTACAACTTCACCCCACACAGGCATTCTGTCGAACACCTGGCGTGCTATGCTTCATCAGACTTCCTACCCTTCTCTCTTTGGTCTTAATGGTCACGACAGTTTGTCGACCGAGAACACACAGGTGCTCATACACCTCTGTCGAGGTATGCACAAACATATCCTCTCCAGATCCACCCGATAGGGAATAGAACAGAAAAGAACATCCAAACTAAGTGATAATCCTACACATGTCTATGCGAATTAACCTAACAAGGATTTAAGCATAAGTTCTCAATTAGGTCACACGTGGCACACAGATATATGTCTATTCTACGCACACTTATGCAGTCGAAACTCATAATCACATGCTAATATATTTAGGTGTAAATCTATAATCCTTCTTTCGATATCATATAGATTACCAAAATCATCACTAATGTCTTAGTGAGAATCATTAAGCATGAATATATTAAACCAAACCATATGGTGCCAACCAAAGAGATAAGACAGTCAATTTAACTAACAAAGGGTTCCATCATAACCTTAGAGCCAATACTTAGCTCATAGCTATTGAACAAAATATAAGTAGCAATAAAGACAACATTTTTGGATTACAAAATTAGAGGAAATAAATGGATAAGAATAAACTCTGACAAGGCTCTTCAGTCTCCAAGCATTCCGCTCCTTTCAAGCTCTCCAATCCGTGTAGCTCACTGCTCTTGTTGCTCCAAGAAAATCCCAGACTTTATCCTAATCTACCTAATCTATATTTATAAACATTACCTAATAATTAGAGAGAGAAAGTACAAAAAAGATCTAATCTATCCTAAGCTAAGCTAACCGATTCTATCATAGTCTTCTATTTCTCCTCCCTCTTCTCGCTCTCTTTTGGCAGAGGCTCTCTTTATATCTATATATCTGTTTTCTTCTTTTGCTAGGTCAAAAGCAAGCCTTTTCTGCCTGGACACCGAAGGTTGCGCTGCGGCGCGGGCAATAAGTTTATAAGTGGCGCTGCGGCGCCATGTTAAAATCAAAAGACCGGAGGTCGAGCTGCAGCGCGAGCCCATAAAGGAACTGTGGCGCTGCAGGGTCAGGATGACATCAGCAAGGACCAGGGGCGGCGCCGCGACGCGAGAATGAGACTAGGCATTGGCACTGTGGCGCCAGTATATGGAAATTCTCCGTTTTGTCCCCTGAAAGCTAGAAAAGTCCTATAAAGCCTGCAATACATCGGTTAAGCATAAAAATACAATAAACATAATAAACTAAATAAAAACTACGAAGATCAGGCAACTATTTAAGCCATAAAGTATCCGATTTGCGGGTATAAATCCCACTCATCAAATACCCCCAAACTTAAGTCTTTGATTGTCCTCGAGCAAACTATCTAACACAAACTCACAATAGAAAACACACGCGAAATTAAAAATATCACTGTATACTAGTATCATGGCTTCTAAGCTCGATCATGGCTACTCCCAAAGAATAGGGCAAACACAGATATAAGTAAGAGTTCATTCAACTTCAAGCATAAGACTGTATTCGATCCATTCTATGTGTGTGTGCGGGGACCAACCATCCTAACTAATCATTGCTCAAATAAGTTCGCACAGTCGATTGTTAATACCCATATGCACACTCCGTTACTTAAACATTCAACAAGCATTAAGAATAAGACGCAAGTGCAGAAAAGGATCAAAAGACTCTAGCATAAAGAAAGTAAAATCTGTACTCGGACAGTACTTAATTACCTTAGGCTAATCAGAGCTACCCATTAACGAGCTTTTGATCAGCGACTCCCAAGCCAGATGACTTTAGGGCACTAGGTGTGGAACACCCCTATGAATCTAATAACTCGAGCAGCAAAGGCCACGTAATCAACATAAGCCTAAATTAGACTTTACGAAATCTGAAGATTATTTGGCAAGTGTATTTTATGCTCCATCTCAACATCGGTCCTGCGTTTATGGGTGAGTACGTTTTACGCTCCATCTCGACCCACCGCAAGACTTTCGATATTCAATCTTCTTTTCAATTTTTTTTTAATTTATTGTTTGTCAACATGCCAGAATCCAAGATCCAAAACTGTATATGCGTCGAAGTCTTTTATTACCTTGTAACAATGAAAGTTTATAAGAGTGAACATACTCCAAAAGCAATAAACAGGCGAACTAAATTCGAAAAATAACTAGTTAGCACAGTTGGTCGGTGCTTGCTAAAAAGGACGGATCAATAACAGTCTCAACTTATCGATTGAACAACCCCTAGCTCATACATGCTTGACACGACTCTAAGAGATAAGCATAATTACTTGACGCTTGTCATTAGCCACAATCAAAAATTAGTGAAAAATATACCACCCTTGCATAAAAGCAGCTCAAAATAGGGTAATAAAGCCATTAACATGGCACAAGCATAGAAATCTGTAAAAGCCCCAAAAAGATGGCTATAAACCACAAACATGCTAATAATAATCAAATCGTTAATAAATAACCAAAAACTATTCATGGCATCCATCATAATAAACCCAAAACATAATACCGCAGTTCAAAACGACTGCACTACAATCCTGAAAAAAAAACTAAGCAAAGTACTAAAATAGCAACCTATCATGGCAATAGACATAAATAAAACAGATAATAAACCATAACACCCCCAAACTTAAGGTGAGCAATGCCCTCATTGCTAAACATATATCAATCGAAATAAGAGGGCTTCCCTGAAGTCTGGTCACTCGGTAGCAGCAACGTCCTCGTCAGCTTCGGCGGGTGGTGATGGTGGAGGGTATGGTGGGAAGACAGGAGGCTCTGGGAACTGGAATGGCGTGAACTCAGAATCCTCGCCACTATACACGGTGTATATGCTCTGCATCGTGTTGACCAGCTCAGCCTGATACTGCATCGCTATGTCTTGCCTCAAGGCCACCGCTGCTATGTGCCTCTGCTGCCTCTGAGCATTAACATCCTGGTTCTGATGTAGTAGAGTGAGGGATGCCATGATTTCTGCCAGTAGTCCCTGTGAAGCTGGGCCGGAGTCTGGTGGCTGCGAAGGCTCTGCTGTAGGAGGTGGCTCAGTAGGCGGCCCGAATCCTTCACCTCTAACATGAGAAATAGCACCGTCCCACACATCGAAGCGTGAGATGGTCTGATGGTCAATGACTGACATGGGCGACAAAGCTATCTCTTCTGGCCCCCAATGGATACCTGCCCTCTTGCACAGCCGGGTGATCAAGGATGGATGTGGAAGTCCCATAGAGATATTGCTCTTGATTGCCTTTATGATGGACTCATGGATGAGAACTCCGATGTCCACGTTCAGACCCGTGACAATTTAGACATGTATATTTACATGTCTAAAATAAGGATGAACCATGTGTATACAAGAAGGTCAGTGGGAGCGCAGTGTCATTCCTTGTATTATATGTTGATGATATATTACTGATAGGGAATGAAATTCCTATATTACAATCAATTAAAATCTGGTTATCTAAAAACTTCTCCATGAAGGACTTGGGTGAAGCATCCTATATTTTGGGGATAAAGATCTATAGAGATAGATCTAAAAGGATGCTCGGCTTATCCCAAGGAACGTACATTGATACGATGCTAAAGAGGTTTAGCATGGAAGATTCCAAAAGAGGTCTCATGCTGATGAGCCATGGAATACATCTCTCCAAGAAACAGGCCCCAAAGACACCTTAGGAGAGAGACCGTCTGAGTAAGATCCCTTATGCTTCTACAATAGGATCAATTATGTACGGTTTGATATGTACTAGACCGGATGTTGCTCATGCACTTAGTGTAATGAGCAGATACCAGTCGAATCCAGGAGAAGAGCACTGGAAGGCAGTGAAAAATATCCTAAAGTACTTGAGAAGGACTAAAGATATTTTTTTTGTCTACGGTGGGTCTGGATTAAACTCGAGGGATTCACTGGACTCAAGTTTTCAAACAGACCAAGATGACAGTAAATCTATTTCAGGGTATGTGTTTACCTTGAACGGAGGCGCAGTGAGTTGGAAGAGTTCCAAGCAGCAAACAGTTGCTGATTCAGTGACAGAGGCAGAGTATATAGCTGCAAGTGAAGCTGCAAAGGAAGCAGTTTGGATGAAGAAGTTCATAACTGAACTTGGTGTGGTTCCTATCATTGGAGAAGCAGTTCCCGTATACTATGACAACACCGGAGCGGTTGAACAGGCTAAGGAACCCAGGTCTCATCAGAAATCCAAACACGTGTTGCAGCGATTTCACTTGATCAGGGAGATCATTGAAAGAGGAGACGTCACCTTGGAGCATGTGGACTCTCAAGACAATATTGCAGATCCATTTACTAAAGCTTTAACACAACAGCATTTTGATCGTCACTTAGAGAAGATGGGTACTATGGCGATTGGCTTTAGTGCAAGTGGGAGATTGATAGTAGTGTGCATACAAGCCAATCATGAATGATGATAAAACACATACTTTGTAAACAATCTTATTTATTTATTAATAAAATATTCATTTATTAAAGGCATTTAATTATCTACATGGTGATGTTTTTATAATATGTAAATAACCCATAGTTTTAAGCAATGATTTTAGAATCATGATGAGATCATGCTAATGAGATCTAAATTCTTAGAAAGCTTAAAAACTAAAATAGTTCCCAATTATGGGATTACTAAAATGGGGATTAGTAAATCCGGATAGATTGGTACATATGTTGCTTGCTCATTAGATGAGGATGACTGATCTCATGGTCATTTGTGTGGAGACACTAAAGCAAGTATGTAGTTGCTTATTGGAGAATAAGTTCATTGAACGTGACTTGCTATGGAATACCTAATGGAGTTTTACTCGCCTGTCAGTAGGAATTCCTAATGTGATAGTAGTACAAGTGATCCTTGGACTTAAGATCATCATAGTATCTTGTATGTAACAAATTATACTTTGACTTATTCCTTAAGGCCTTTTAAGGCATATATAGGGTATGCTTGGGTATAATGAGTTACATATGGAGATAAGGTATGATCAATAAAGAATCTACCACCTCTAGTAAAAGAGGAGATATGTCCTATGTGATTCGTTAAATGACAACCCAGGAATCCTTGGCCAAGGTAGAATGAAATTAGAAAGAGGTTTCTAATTTGCATTATTTGGAGTTGTGCATTTTCTAATCAAAATACATATGATTAAATAAATTAAGACTTAACAGTAAATCCATGTCTTATATTTAATTGGGACATTGTATGGTGGAAGGATTGAATTGTACGGTAATTATTAACTCACAAGTTCTTTTATGATTAATGTTGAAATCTATATTATCTGGAAAGTCGTTGATCGCTAGGGAGGCTTATCCCTATTGTAGAATAAATGTTATTTATTTAAATAGATTATTAGTTTAATTTATTTATTTAAATAAGATTAGAATTGTTCTAATTGATTTATTCACAACCGATTTAATATGGAGAACCTAAAGGGTCACACCATAAAAGGAAGAAGAATTATTTAAGAAGAAACGGCATGATAGTAATAATGCATTAAGTATAATTAATATAATCTATGGTGATAGAATAAATTAAATAGCTTAATGTTTATTATTTAATATTTTTGAAATATTAAATATAAATTAATAAGAGGAGTCTTATTAATATTATTATTATTATTATTATTTTAATTCTAAAGGAGTTTAGTAATTAATATAATATCAGTACTCTCTCTCAATCCTAATAAGATTAGGATATAAATTAATTAAAAGTGTTTAATTAATTAATTAAATAAAACCCTATTCTAATTGGATTAGGATGGTTAACCTAATATCTGTATAAGAGAGTCTTATATCAGAAATAAGGTACGTGAATTTTTCCAAGGGTTGGGAGTACACATATTCTATAGAGATAGAAACAAGGGTTAAGCCAATAACCCATCTTCCCGAGTTCTTCATCTTCCTTGGTGGATCATCGTTAGAGGCCAAACATTTGGGTGGCTGACATTGATCAAGGGAAGGAGCCACTACAGAGGAATTAAAGGAATCAAAGGAGTAGAGCTTGTACCTGAGGAAGCTTGGATCTTCAAAGGTATAATTCCATCCTCTCATTCTATGTATTGACTGATAATTGATGCACAAGAAAGATCATGGTTAAGGGTTTGTAAGAAAATTTTAAAAAACTATTTTTTTTATCCCTTCCGCTGCGTTTATGTAATTTGATTGCATGCTTATGTTTCGTACAAACCCAACAGAAATGGCAATCATCATAAGATGCAGTTTGTCAGCAACTCATCACTTCTAAAGTGCGAGAAGACTTGATCTCCTTTGACCCATAGAAGCACATGGGCTACCGTCATGGCAAATTATATCTCATACCCGATGATCTGGTCCCTGAGTAAAAGGCCACATATTAAACCTCACAGATCAAAACAAATCCCGCTAAAGCCATCACATCACCAACCATCACAAGCCCTTGAGTCCAATTTAGTGGAATCTGCAGGTCGTTCGATATCAACCATCCAAGTCAATTATGCGCACAAGTCAGAAACAATGATTGGGGAATCCAAACACCAAGGCCTATACCCACTTCCTGTTCACCATGTGGGTTATTAGGTAAAAGACTCTTACGATCTCAGCATCTTATCAGCCCATTGGTCAAACATACAATAAAGCAACCATCCCATATGATAAGAAAGACAAGGCCAAGTTCAGAATCAATGACAACCCGATTTGGGGACCCTTACAACAAGACTTGACCAATTTCAGAAATTTCGATAACTCAACACTGGGGCATTTATCAACCATCCAATGAAAATGCACCAATCAGCACCATCATCAAGGTCTGTCATCATCAGAACTTCCATTATTGGCGATCAGGTACGATCAATCTGTATTTTCCAAACATAATTTTCTTAGAATAATGTGATCCACTGATAATGTACGACTCTTTCATCTCTTTATGTGCTTTCAATTTCCAGTCACATGCATTGGCAATGGTATACATGAAAAGGATAGATAAATTTTGCGTTAGAATCTTAGGAAAATGTTTCAAAAAGGTGAGATTTTTGCTTAACTTGTTATAAATTGGATTAATTTCGATAAGCGTCCGTGGAACAAGAATCACGGGAACGATTAGAGAATTAAGATAATCCAACCTTTTAATTAGGCATAACATCATAGTTTAAAGCACTTTTTGGAACAAACTTGACCTCATATACATGTCTGCACTTTGCGATCACCCTAACTTTTAGTTGTGGGGTATGAAACTATGACGACAAGGATGACGATTAGTAGCCAACCTAATATCTTGAATCGTGGCCTGGGTTACTCGAGTTATTAAGCCAGAGGGTTGTCATTACACCTGGTGCCCTAAAGCCATCTGGTTTGGGAGTCACCGGCCAAACGCTCGATATTTGGTTAACTCAGTGCCTAAGAAAATAAGCATTATAAGAAGAAGAAAGAAAAACCTGACCAGATCCGAATCATGGCCTAGGTTACTCGAGTAATTAAGCCCGAGGGGTGTCTCTACACCCAATGCCCTAAAGTCGTCTAGTTTGGGAGTCATCGGTCCAACATTCACTACACAGGTGACTTAGAGCCTAAGAAAACAAATCTTATACAAGCTTAGGCGAGAATCAAAAAGAGTAGACCACCTAACTTGTCTCGAAGTGTGGCCTTTGTTACTCGAGCTAGTAAACGTGGCCTAAAACCGTCTGGTTTAGGAGTCATTGGTCCAAAACTTGTTACATGGGTAAGCCTGAATAGCCTAAGAAAATGAGACAAAGTTAAGCGAGGAAAGTAGAAAAATTTTGCAAGATAAATATGAGATCATCTAAAGTCATAGAAGAGAAACCCCTGCTAAGGGTTACGTCACTCATAGTGCACATGTCATATAATGTTAATTTTGTGAGGCAGTGTCTAGAGCGAAGATGAGGTGTCTCTGATGAAAGGATATGATTCTTTTGAATCTGATCCTACCCATGAAAAATGAACATGAAGACTTAAAAGTTTTCTTGCAATTTCATAACTTGTCAAATAAAAATTTCAATTTCCTTAGGAAAAATTCATTTTCATACTCACTTTCAGGATCTTTAGCGATAAGATAAGAGCGCATTGAATATAAGCATTCAATTTCATAAACTATAAACTTTAAATGCCTCATTCACAAGATCATACTAATCCAGACGGCCCGAGCCATCAAGATTTTGGGCACTTTTTGTTATTTGTCTAATGTGCAGGATATTGCTCACTCTGGATGTGGTCAACAAAGCGAGTTTCTTCTGTAAACCCCAGTAACAACCTGCAAAAGGGTTCGGGCATTTCCAATTCCAAGAAATGGAAAGGATCTACGGTGGGACCAAGTTCCTCATCAAAAGAAAAGGGAGAATTCCTAAAAGAAATCAAGGCAACATAAGATGTCCCTCCACAAAAGGGAAAAATTCTCAAGAGAGTCCTAAACTAGGAAAAAACAAATGCCTGATGACAAAAGGTCTGGAAAATTTAATCTACATCATTAAATATGTCAACCTGTGCCAATGTCCTCACAAGTCAAGGCTTTTGCACTGAATTTTAATTATGGGCAATGAAGGAATGGGCTACATCCTCCAGGACGTCAACATCACCCAGGTCATCAGCCAAGCCAGATCTAATCCAGTAGGGTCGCAAAGTAAAGAGTTCGCCCTTTTTTCATAATCAACGATCAAACTGTTGGTGTCAATCAAGTGTAGCATCGAAGAAGGATCTGGTAATATAGGCCATGGAACATTACTTCAGCGAAGATATCGAGATATCTCCTAATAAAGCCATTAGTGTTTGGACCGCTAGAAGGACCAGAACCAGATCCAGATCCAGAAAAATAGCAACCTCAATAGGATCCCCACCACAGACGACATATGAAAGGGGAACATCTGAATCTGCCATGCCAAAAGAAGTCGTACAGGAGCTAGAGCTGTTAAGCTTATCAAAATCCATGCTTGAAAAGAAACTTTAATTCACCTCAGAAAGACTGAGGTATGGTTCTACATCAATTCAATTAAGCATATGCATCGACCTAGGACAAATTAAGATCATCATATCATGTCTGGTCTACACATGTGCAACAAGATCTACATCAGCGCACATCTCCATTAAAAAGTTAGGCATACATACCTAGTAGAGTTAAAAATGAATACACATTAAATACACAAACTCGATGAAAAAGTCTGCTACCGTTCAAGAAGGCATCGAGATAGTACAATGATCAACCATTGTCCCTACCATCAGGATAGGCACTGTTGCAAACTACCGGTGTAAGTTATTATCAGGATAGGCATCGGGAGCACCCACTAAGGTAACTCGACAAAAAAGATATATCCCCAGCAGAGGAGCCTTCATAAATGTACAACGGCATTAGCCAAAAGAAAATCTACCCCTTGATAGTATCGATAGATTGGGGAAACCATTGGTCTTAAAACCAAGGTAACATTAAAGGCTATCATAAAAAATGTCATCCCCAGTAGAAATATTGGAAACATTTCGGTTTATCCTTGTCAAACAAGCATAGACAACACCGATGGAAATCAAACCGTTAGAATTAACACCACCATAGACATCAGCAGCACTGATGAAAGTCAACCGTTGAGAATAGCCCCAACACAGGCATCATCCGTGACCGGTCAGGGTAAGCGATTTGCGATGAAATTTGCGGTGCGATATACGATTTGTGAAGTGCAAAATGCGATTTGCAAAAATATTTTAGCATTCATTGCATTGTGATTTGCATCATTAATATCTTATCATATTTCAAGCGTCTAGCAATCTTTATCCTGTTCATTCCATTGCATTACATAAACATGATAAAGAGAGGCATCTGTAGACACTCAAAATTTTATTTTCCTGTTACTAACCCTGTACGAGGCTGAAACCATCTTCTCAGCCTTGGTCACCAATATCGGGATGTCAACTCAACTCCTGTCACCAATACCGGGATTTCAACTCTTCCCTGATTTCCAATATCGGGATGTCAACTCAACCCCGGTTACCAATATCGGGATGTCAACTCAGCCCTGGTCACCAATACTGGGACGTCAGGTTAACCCTGGTCTCAATACTGGGACGTCAGGTCAACCCCGGTCTCAATACTAGGAAGTTAGGTCATTCCCAGTCTCAATATCGGGTCATGAGATCAATCCCAGTCTCAATATCGGGCCATCAGATCATCCCCGGTCTCAATACCGGGCCATTAGGTCAACCCCAATCTTAATATCGGGAAATCAATTCAGCCCTGGTCACAATCGGGGAGGTACAGTTAAGCCCCGATCACAACCAGGAGATCTAGTTCAGCCCTAGAGATAGCACTAGGAAGCCAATTCAACCTTCAGACAAACCCGAAGAATCACATCATCCCCGAAGTCAACCTTGGGAGGACCAAGTCATCCTCAAAGACGAACCTGAGGACAAACAGAATCGCCTAAGAGCCAAACCTCGGGGAACAACCCCGGGAAGACAGCCAAAGACCGTGCCAGTACAGGAGGCAACCCAAGAGGGGAAAAATGGTCATTTTTCCAACTTGAAGTCGATTTGGTTAAACTCAAGCTGCATTGATTCCACCAAGGTCAGAAATAACCATAACAGTGATCCCGAGTGGAAACAGCGCAAGACAGCTCAACGAATAAACTACGAGGAATCGAAGACCTGGTTATGAACTTGTCTTTTTGGATTCGAAAAAGGTTTACTCCCATATCATTATGACGCTCTCAGTGAGGGATTTTCGGAAAGGTATAGCACGTCTCAAACGAACGCTCCTATCAAAAGTTAGAAAGTTTTGAATTTGACCTCGCATTGCTCGGAGTGCACGTACTTCGATGTGACAGAACCCACCATGTGGGCCCTACCATGTGGAGCCGTAGGTAGAGTGGAGGCAGCCGCGATTAGACCCGCTTCCACCGGGTTTATAAATATAAGTGCACCCCTAGGCCATTTTTAACAGAAAAAATGATCTGAACCTCTGCCAGTTTCGTTTCTCAGCCATACTCTTGTACTCTAAACCCAAATTTTTTTCACTCTAACATGTAGATGTACTCATATACTACAACATGTCAAAAATTAACCGGTAGAAACGGACGTTTGATGCCTACGATTTGGCAAAAAGCCTGTGTAGCAGTCCATTGTGAGTATTTTTACAATCGGAAAGGTTATATTACTTCATTGCACTTTTATAGATTTGCACGTTAAGTTTTGTTTTCTGAATATGCCAAGAACTCAGTACCTTTGCCGTTTTTGGTTACTTTTGGTACATTTTCATACATAATCTCATTTTCTGTCATTTCTACAACTCAGATCGTCGATCCGCCACTTCTAACAGCTTTCATATATATATATAAATCTTCGTTTCTAGCAACTTCGCTGGACTGGGTTATCTTCCCAGTCTGGGTTTGACTTTTTTATATATATTTAACTATATATATACACTAACTTTTCAATTCTATCAAGCCCGGATGTCAAATCCGTTGTAGTTTACTGCTTTTATATATATAACTATATATATATATATATATATATATATATAACTTTTCTCAAATTTATTTGGGCCTGGGTTTTTACTTCGTGGCCTTTTTATTACTGTAATATATATATACTAGCTGTATATATTAACATTTACATTCCAGTTCGGCCTGGATCATTTCGTGGCCTTTTCATTACTTTTTTAAATATATATATACTTACATTTCTTTCCGGGCCTAGGATAAAATGTTCGTTTCCCTTTTTACAGCTTATATATATATATTTCAATTCTGTCAAACCTGGATTATTCTATGGCTTTTTACAGCTTTTATATATATATATATATATATATTCCCATTTCAGTCTGGGCAAAGGATAGAATGTCCGTCGCCCTTACAGCTTTCCTATATATATATATATATATATTTACATTCCAGTCCGGGCATCGGAGTGAAAACCCATCGCCCTTTACAGCTTTTGTATATATATAATTATATATATATATATATATATATTTCATTTTGTTGTGATTAAATTGCTGCTTTAAATATTTATTTGATATGGATCGACATTGACATCTCTTTGGGCTAATTAGATTTCTTTAAATCTCATCAACTCTAGCTTTTAAACGGTTCAAAATAGGTTCAAACAGAACCGGAAAGCTAGAATGGTTGAGATTTACTTAAGTCTAGTTATTTTTCTAGTTTCACTTCGGAAAGCAACCGCGCGGCCCTTAGATCGCTATCTAGTGGGAACGAGACGCTTTGCATACGTGCAAGCCAGGATTTACTGATGGATCCTTGGTCATTGCAGCGTTTGGATGTAAATATATATATTTCTGTGCATGTTTGAGCTGTGCAGGTTTTATTGGCTTCCTCATGTGAGCCTAGGAATCGTGGAATTCATAATCAAACTGATCAGAATCTGATTCCCACGATGGACAAACACCATTTTACGAATGTACCTTGCCAGTTTTTCTGTAAAAATGTACCTCCAAAAGACTTTAAAACGGTTATTCGGATTTAAGGTCTCAACTTAGTAGAAATATGGTTTGTCATGTCTGAGTCACTCCGATGGCTGTCATGCCCATGAGAAGACCGACACTTATATATATTCTGTGGTCGAGGATGCTTCGCAGCCCAACAAATCACCATTCAAATTGAGCCTTAAGGCTGAAAAAATAAAAATTGGAAGTATCAACAAGCTTCTATTCCTATGATAGCGTAGGGGTTTGAAAACCACTTTTCAAAACATTACTTTCAATATCTTGTCTAAAAATTGGACTTTTGCAAATCAAATCAAACCCTTCGTATATATGTTCAACAAAGCAAAGCACTACTTTCAATCAATCAAACATAGGCCCAATTTCTTTCAACATTCACACACACACATTGTAGATTTAAAAGAGAAATATTAAAAAGATGCGGTACCGTGTTTTCACGGGAGTTGTGGGGGTGGCTAACACCTTTTCCACACTTAACCAAGCCCCCGAACTCAAAACCTCAATTTCAAATATCAAGTTTCGATAAGGTCTAGCAATTAGGCCTCTTTTTAAAACAAAACTCGATTGAGTTGGTACAACCATTTCAAAACTACCAACTTGAAACTCTGTAAAACGTTCAAATCGTCGACATGATACATGTTGGCCTTTTCCTTAAAAACCGTTCAAAACCTTTTTCACAATAAAAATAATAAGGGTAGACAGAACTTAGGAAGAGAGAAAGATTCGGGTCCGACCTGACCCGCGGATTTTTTCCCGACGTCAACAGGTGGCGACCTTGCTGGGGACAGTAGAGGGCGGCTAAGTCTTCGGGGCTCATGAAAAAGCACAACTCAGATCCGCTCCAGTTGAAAGATCGGATTAATTTCCCCTCTAGTAGATTGTGATGATATGGGGACCTCCATGCCGAAAAGCCGCGAGAGTAACCTAAGATAGGTCAGCCTCTGATTAACCAAATCCGATGGGAAACTTCTTTATACATTCCTCTTTCAATTCAATGTCAAGTTTTTAATTCCAATGTAAATGGCACAATATAAATATCATAATGAAAATGTACATTCCATGTCTTATAAATCCTGTCATGCTATCCTGTCATCAAAACAACTGACCATTGTTTTGCGGGATAAGATTTAAAAACCCCTAAACATGACATGTTGCATAACATGTATATGGTTGGTGTCTATCAAGACTAAACTACCTATTCGTCTTGTAGGTAAGAGTGGTCTCATTACTAGATCATAATCTAAAAAGGCACAAAGCCTATCCACTGACCTGGCTGAAAGTGTCCAACATGAGTCAGGTTTCGTATCTTGAAAAGAGTTTGAAGGACTTAAGAATCAAATAGCAGAATTGGCTATCCTCCTAAAAGGACAAAGTAAAAGTAATCATGGTCAGACAACGCTCAATCAAATAGAGTCCTCTTGACAGGGTGGCAATCAAAGTGCTGACAAAAAGGGGGAAATGCAGATCCCTGAATCTCGATCTAGTCAAAGAACCAATAAATCCCCTGAAACTACAAATCTTAGGGAATATCGGGAAGCTGGCAATATCCAAAGGAAAATCCAACAAATGGAAGAAACCATCCGGGAAATCAAAGGGACTGGAAACCTTGGAAGTGTCACCTATTCAGATCTCTGCATATTCCTAGAGGCTAGATATCCTAACAAATTCCAAGTCCCAGAGTTTGAAAAGTACAATGGGGAAGGAGATCCCTATACGCACTTGAAGGTATACATTGGCGAGCTAGGGTCTTATGCTGAAGATGAAAGCCTAAGAATGCAGCTTTTCCAAAAGAATCTCACTAGAGAGGCTAGGATATGGTATGCCCGACTTGTTAATTCAAAAATCCAACAACCTGACCATCCAAACTGGCAACACCAACCTTCTAATGCCGCATGATATAGAGGGAGTAAACATGATCGGGTCAGGAAGCGATGAAATGCATCCAAATTGTAAATACATACGAAGGATGGAGGAATACCCCCAAAGGAACAAAACAAATGTCCTAGAACTGGAAAATGTAGAGGTGGGTATGACAGTGATGCAAAAATTGGATACGATCCAACATCAAGTAACTCTGCTGGCTAATCTGATAGTGCGCCAACATCAGGATACAAGTCAGCTTTTCACTCAACTATCAGAAAGCCAAGAGAAAGAGGAGGTTATTCAGAATAAAAGCATATCTCCCCCCAAGATCAGCCAGTTAAATGAAGAAGATCAAATCATGCTGAGTAGACAAGAAAAGGGGAATGATAAAATTACTAGAAGATTTTGCCAAAGGAAAAATCGTCCGGAGGAATGCGAATTACCAAATAGTAAATATCAAGCAACATTTCAAACATTGGCAAACCCTCGAAATCCTACCGCACCGATAGTCAGGGAGAGTAGGCGGAGAAGTTTATTCGCACCTTTGGGGGACTCATCGAAAAGTGTGTTAGCACTGTCGGTTGCGCAGAGAAAGATCACTGAGTTGCTGCCTCATGCAAAACCCGAGATAAAAAGTTATGATGCCACAAAGATATGTCTCTACCATTCTGACTGACCTGGACATGCAACTGAGGAATGCTGGTATTTAAAACACAAAATCTAGGATCTCATTGAAAATAGAGAATTGGAGATAGAAGTTCCCATGACCAGAAAAGGCGAGAGGGAAATAAAGAGCTTAAGATGTCCACTCGAGACAGGCAGTTGAAAGGATGTGACGGCTATGAGCACCAATCCTGGCAGAACACAAGGTGGACTGATCTTAATATCAGGAGTGACAGAGGAGACAAGGGAGTCCCCTAAGGAAATTTATTCGCCACCATCAAATATATTGTTTCCCAAAGCCAACAATCACATTTTTGATTTTACCCTCCAGGATGATGAAGAGGAAATACTAATCCTTCCCCGTGTGGGAAAAGCCAAAAAGGAAAGTTACTTGTGAGAAATACAACAACTAGTGCGAGAGGAATTTCATATTCAAAACCTCTCAAGCCTATGAGAAAGGTAAAGGAATAGATGAAGGAAAATGTGGTGAAGTTCTCGAGGAAGCCAACCCATCGAGGAATCTAGAGTTCATCCCTTTCTGCGACGAGTCCAGTTTGAGCCTCCTTAAGGGATATGCTGATTCAGGAGGCGATCAATTTATGGCAGTGATTGAAGATATTCATGACGAGGAGGTAACCTCTATCACAAGCCTCGAAGGCAATATAACCACTTACAACTGGACTATCAGGCCTCAGCTAACCAGGAGGACGTAGATCCAGAGGAAAGTTGCAAGTTCCAAGAGATGTTGGGACATTATCATTTTTTAACGTCATATGTTTTATTTTCCAAGCATATAAAATCAAAAAAATAAAAATTGAACCTTTCAAAGCCTTAACTACGAATGACCTGATCTTCTGCAACCTGGGAGTACATAGACAGCCATTCTTGGTTCGGTCAAACCAAACAAAAAATTCAAAACCCTTTCAAACCAAAACAAAAAGTTCAAAAACCCATTAAATCAAACTCAAACCCAAAAATAGATACTTCTTAAACCTCTCACATAAAACTCGAACTACGAATGACCTGTTCTCCCTCCACCCGGGAGTACGTAGGCAGCCATTCATGGTGCGGTGTGACCTTTAAAGAAAAAAACCAATAAAAACCAGTCCCAAGACACTTAAACCCTATAAAACCCAAATACTATCAAGTCTTCATGGTCCACAGGCCCTAATGAGGTATTCTCCGACATCTCATTGTCTGTCCATCAAAGAAAAGCTTATGATACATCAACAATAACAAGTCATAAAAGAAGTGGTGATCACTCAGCAATGACAATATATCCAAAAGGAAAAATAAAGCTACTCTATGAACTCGTGGATAAACGGGATAGCAGTGCCCACATGGCATCCCTCTTAGAAGAAGGAGGGGCAACTGCAAGTTTATGACCCTCAGTCTCCATACGAGCAAGAACATGCATAGCCATCGCCATAGTGCTGCTATGGCCATCTATGAAAGCATTCATGTCTGCAACCAGGTTGTGTGGCTACGATCTAAGTGCAGTGATGTCCGCAATATAGACATCCCGGGTAGCTATGGCCTCGTCCCTCTCAATATAAGTAGCATCCTGGGTAACTAATGCCTCCTCAATCTCCTCAAAAGTTGCACCACGGGTAGATCAAGTCTAATCTATAACCTCAGGAGCTGCATCTCGGGTAGATAGGGCCTCATCTCTCTCAACAAATGCTACGTCCCTAGTATATCGAGCCTCGTTTCTAGCAAGCAAAAGCTATATCCCAGCTAGAAAGGGTCGTCAACATCAGCGCCCTAGCCTGATCCCCCTCTAAAGTCATTCAAGCTAATGAATCAATAATGGCTAAATATATCCTGGCAGGGATGCTCGGAGGGTCACTAACTAAATTCTGCGGTCAGGCCGATAAATAACTCATCCTCCGTGGGAGAATCAGGATCCGTTAGAGGCTCCTCCTCATCAGAATGAATGCTCAGAGTTGACTGGGTAACCGCAACCAATACAAAATCTTCCTCCAACCATGCAGAATATTCTAGGAGAACAATTTGGATGGCTTGTAGAAAAATTAGACCTCTCTCTACGAGTCCAACACTCATAAGTCCTGGTAAGGTCAGCTGATGACAAAGACGAAGATGATATTCGCTGATCCATAGCCCCCTCACAGTAGTGGATGATATGTGGTTAACCCTCTCAAAGCCTCCAGGGGTAGATAATTCATGCCAACTACATGAGTGATAAATCTTAAGAGGGAACTCAGCCCTGAGTATGGCAAGATCAAAAAGGGATGCTAGATCTCTGATAAAAAGTCCGAGCATGATACCGCATTTGAACACTCCGTTGTTGGAAGGAGTAGAACATAGCTATATCATTGGTTAAGCAATACCCATATGTCAAAAAATGCCAATAAGGCTCAAATGTGTCATAAACCACACATACAGCCGAACGATGCTGCCTCTAAAAAATCCCCCTGGCTGGGTACTACAGGAAGTAGCCGACCTCAAAGTCTGGACTAATATCATCGGCAGAATCGTACAACCTCGTCTGAAGGCACGAACCACTACTATCAAGCCAGTGTCCAAGTGGTCTATACATAGGGGCATACACAAATAAGCAGTGATACACATCAACAGAACATCCACACATGCAAACTGCCACTCATCTATAGGGATGATAAAATATCCTGAATATCGCTCATAGCTGTCCAGCCGGCCAAAGCGATCGATCAAAAAAGTCCAGGGACACCACATGTCGTGCAATAATCTCTTCAGTGATAATTCTGCATCTCAGACCAATTATGGTCATAAAAGGTCATCTCATGTCACTGATAACTGTCCTTAGATTTAACGACCCATGTTGAGAGGACCCAACGGCATTTTAATGTTGTTCCATCAACTTCGGAGCAAGTCTTAAAAGTAATAGACATCGATACATCAAGATGACCAGTCACAGGGATGAAATAGCAATCATCATAAGATGCAATTTTATAGCAACTCATCACTCCTAAAGTGCGAGAAGACTTGATCTCCTTTGACCCACAGAAGCATATGGGCTACCGTCGTGGCAAAGTATATCTCATACCCGATGATCTGGTCCCTGAGCAAAAGGCCATGGATTAAACCTCACAGATCAAAACAAATCCAGCTAAAGCCATCACATCACCAACCATCACAAGGCCTTGAGTCCGATTCAGTGGAATCTGCAAGCCGTTCGATATCAACCATCCAAGTCAATTGCGCCCACAAGTCAGAAGCAATGATGGGGGAATCCAAACACCAAGGCCCATACCTACTACTTGTTCACCGTGTGGGTTATGAGGTAAAAGACTCTTACGATCTCGGCATCTTATCATCCCATTGGTCAAACATACAATAAAGCAATCATCCCATATGACAAGAAAGACTGGGGCAAGTTCAGAATCAACGATAACCCGATGTGGGGACCCTTACAACAAGACTTAACCAATTTTAGAATTTGCAACAACTCAATATTGGGCCATTTATCAACCATCCTAATGAAAATGCACCAGTCAGCACCATCATCATGGTATGTCATCATCAGAACTTCCATTATTAGTGATCTAGTATGATCAATTTATATTTTCCAATCATAATTTTCTTAGAATACTGTGATCCACTGATAAGGTACGACTCTTTCATCTCTTTATGTGCTTTCAATTTCCAGTCACATGCATTGGCAATGGTATACATGTTAAGGATAGATAAATCTTGCATTAGAATCTTAGGAAAATGTTTTAAAAAGAGCATATTTTTGCTTAACTTGTTATGAATTGGATTAATTCTGATAAGCATCCGTGGAGCAAGAATCATGGGAATGATTGAGAATTAAGATAATCCAACCTTTTGATTAGGCACGACATCCTAGTTTAAAGAGCTTTTTGGAACAAACTTGACCTCATATGCATGTCTGCACTTTGCGATCACCCTAACTTTTAGTTATGGGGTATGAAACTATGACGACAAGGATGATGATTAGTAGCCAGCCTAATGTCTCGAATCATGTCCTAGGTTACTCGAGTTATTAATCCTGAGGGGTGTCTTTACACCTGGTTCCCTAAAGCCATCTGGTTTGGGAGCCACCGGTCCAACGCTCGTTACATGAGTAACTCAGTGCCTAAGAAAATGAGCATTACAAGAAGAAGGAAAAACCTGAGCAGATCCGAATCGTGGCCTAGGTTACTTGAGTAATTAAGCCCGAGGGGTGTCTCTACACCCGGTGCCCTAAAGCCATCTGGTTTGGGAGTCACCGGCTCAACACTTGCTACACGGGTGACTTAGAGCCTAAGAAAACTAATCTTATACAATCTCAGGCGAGAATCAAAAAAGTAGACCGCATGACTTATCTCAAAGTGTGGCCTTTGTTACTCGAGCCAGTAAACCCGAAGGGGTGTCCTAACACCTAGTGCTTAAAACTGTCTGGTTTAGGAATCATTGGTCCAAAACTCGTTACATGGGTAACCCTGAATAGTCCAAGAAAATGAGATAAAGTTACGTGAGGAAAATAGAAAAAATTTGCAAGATAAAAATGAGATCTTCTAAAGTCATAGAAGAGAAACCCCTGCTAAGGGTTGCGTCACTCATAGTGCACATGTCATATAATGTTAATTTTGTGAGGCAGTGTCTAGAGCGAAGATGAGGTGTCTCTGATGAAAGGAGATGACTCTTTTGAATCTGATCCTATCCCATGAAAAATGACTATGGACTGGTAGCTATCGTCAAGCACTACTAAATTTACCTTACTAAGGTTCTACTAACTCAAGAATTAGTATAGCAATAAGCAAGAATCGATCCCATAGAGTGTGATTTGTATTTTAATTTTCCAATGAATTCAATGAATTGGGGGTTTTTGTTTGAAAATAATTTAATTAAACAAGAGTGAATGTAAAAAGAAAATATCAATAAGTAAAAGAGTTCAATTCTTCAGTTCAGTATCCTTTTTTCACAGTTATGATTTAATCAAGTCAATATACTATTTACCTTCCACTAAGATTAATAACCCTAGATAACCGCAATCGCAAATTACCCAAAATTTTCCTTAAGTGTAGATCTAATGCGACAATCGCCAACAAAAAATTCTAACTAACATACAACCTAGAACTATCAGCCTAGATTTAATATGATAGAAGCATTAAGCATGAGAATTAGATTATTCCAAGCAATAATTACACAATCAGGAATTATTTAACTTGTCTTCTGAATATCTTAAAAATATTTCAAAGCTTATCCACAATAAAATACTGTGAATTACTACGTGGATTAGACACACTTCGTTTGCTTAAAATCTGTCTTAATCTAGCAGATGCAATCAATTCCTTAATTTAATCCTATAGAAAACAAATTAATCAATTGAATAACATATATGAAAATTCATGTAGATAATCAAAATAAATCTCAGATGAAAGAATAAATATTATTAAACTTAATCAAACCATAAATTGTTAATCAAGTCCAACATCCCTTCAGAATTGAATAAGTGAATTAGTATGACATGCCTTGATGATAGCCTCTAATATCAAAGAATGAAATTATGATCCCAGATATTTAAACTCAGCAGAACAACTGATATTTATAGATTAACAAAACCCTAGTATAATAAGGCAAGACTACAATCCTAATCCTAATCAATTTTGCACTTAAAACATTTAAAAATTGAATCAGCACGTCCGTCCGGCGCGCCCCGAGCCCGTTACCTTCTTCTCCTGGCGTGCCACGCGCCTGATTTGCAGGGATTCCAGTTCTTCAAGCAGCGCGGCCCGTGCCAGCTCCTTTGTATCTGCAACGCGCCCCTCGTCTGTCTATTATTAAGCCCAAAAATGCTCCTTTAATCCTCTTTTGTCCAAACACTCTCCATTCCTGCACATTACACAAAACACATGAAAAGTATAATATATACTCAAGTAAATGCAATATAACAAGCTAAGAAATACATATTAAGTAGGTTAAAAACCTACTTATCAAATACCCCCAAACTTGAACAATTGCTTGTCCTCAAGCAAACAAATACAATGCAACTATTTAACAACATGAATGGAAACTAACAAAATCGAGCAGAACTCTCTCAGTAAATAAGCATAGGTTGTATGGTTCTTACGAAGAGACACTTTAAGCTCAAAATCCATCTTCACTCACGATAAGTCATATATTCTACCATCATCACATCACATACATGACTTTAACTCTCCCTCGTGTGCGTGTGTTCCAATTACATATCAGTAATTCAAAGTGGTTCATAAGATTATTCACAACGAATAACCTACTCAAACACAGATATCTTCACAATCATGGCATCCACATAAGTATATAGGAAATCAGGCTTTAATAAGCAATAATAAAATAAACATCTAAGCTCATGCGTTGTGGGTGCGTTTTGAAGCTCCATCCTACCAATTATTTTATATTTCTGATTCGTGCAATATTCAACCTCATTAGGCTATTCAATGCTACCCATGTAACGGTCTTTCGGCCAATGACTCCAAAACCCGAAGGCTTTAGGGCGCTAGGTGTTAAGACATCCGCGAGGGTTTACTTGTCCGAGTAACAAAGGCCACGAGGTCAAACTAAATCAGTTTTTTATTTCACACATCTATTTTTTTCTTTCATTTTCTTCATTTTCATTTTCTTGCTATATATTTTTTCTTTTAAGCCTTAATTCCCCCAAACTTATGTTTTAGCCAATTCTTTATCTTTTCATCTGTGATCAAGTAAGTGTTCGTGTTCCTAATTTCAAATGAATTCCTAATCATTACTGAAAATTCCTTGGTGTGCTTAAAATTTGAGAGAAAGCTACAATCATACAATGACATTACTATGTTCAAAACTAATTAGATCATGCTGGTCAATTTCATACAAGATCTACTGCAAATTTGTAATTATCAACCGTGTAGCTAATTACTTTGAAATACTGCTCAATCACTAATGCATGTATCTACTGACAAATCCTATATGAATGCAAACTTGTGTTTTTTTATAAGATGCATATGAAAAGTATTTACCCTAAATGCAACCTAAACTACATGCTAAAACATCAAAAATTTGAAAATTACTCCCCCCATACTTAAATCAAGGCATGCCCTCATTACTTGGCATATATATAAAAAAAATTAAAAAATGAGGACTTCTTTGAGCGACGAGTTTAAAACTCGTTAGAATCATCTTCGTGTGGAGGGTAAGTAGGCAGGACTGGAGGAGTAGGCATCTAGACAGGATCAGTCGGAGAGAAATGCGAGAAGGCATGGGCTAATGCAGTAAATGCCCTTACGTTATAATTATGCATAGAAGCTTTACGTTGGGCAAGGCGCATACTCCTTTCCCGACTGCGTCTTTGAAAAGTAGATGTGGATTCTAGGGGCGACGCTTCTTCATCCTCATCAGACATTGACTCATTCTGCTGAGGGTGTGGTGATGTCGGAATTATGATAAACCCTTCGCCTCGTGGATGTGACTGGGCCCTTGTCCATGGTTTGTAGGACTCTATCAGTTGGATGCTCAATGATGGCCATAGGTTGGACAAGTGGCTCAGAAGGATGCCATTAAACTCTCGCCTTTCTGCATAGATTTATGATGAGGAATCCATGTAGTAAGCCACCTATGGTTCCTACCCTTAGCGATCGTGCAATGGATTTCTGAATGCACCGTCCAATGTCGACGTTGAGAATCTCGACCTCATTATTGGACCACTCCCGATGAGTTACAATCCCAAAAAGTAAACGTGCCCCTTCTTTAGTGACGTCATTCTGATGACGTGTTGGCATGAGTCAGGCACATATGAAGGCATACCAGGCCTTTCTGTACCTGCTCAAGGTGGAGTGGGGAAAAGAGATCTTCTCGTCAGTGCCCACTCTAGTGACCCACTGAGTGCCGGGCTTGCAGAGCCTCTCTATGATCTTGTCGAGAGGTGGAAGATGATCTTCATAGCGGTGTATCTGTGGTGTGTCCACCCAAAAATATTCATTTATCGCCTCCGCGTCAAAGGAGACTGGCGTGCCTCGAACCAAAACCATGCGATCAATGTGTTTTATGGCGTTGGCGTAAAATTCTTTCACGGTGTTGATCATGGCTGGTAGCGGTTGTGCAACCAGTTGGAACCATTCACGTTCCGCTATCATTTGTGCCATGGGGCCGTCAAGGTTTGCATCCGGCTTAAGTCCCCTTTTCCAATACCAAAGTCTTCTTGTCGATGACTTTGGCATAACGTGTGGCCGTCCCATCACTCATAAATCGAGTGGTGTCATATTGGGGAGGAGCTCTTGAAGATGAAGTTGTTTGCCGTTTGGATGCTATAGGGAAAGGATCCTTTTGGACTTGGATGTCAAAAAGAGAAGAGAGCCTTGAGAAATCTGTTGAAGCAAATTGTTGAACACATGGTGGGCGACAAAGTCTCTCCCCTAAACTTAGTACAGTTTATAATAGCAATTATCCCAAAAACAATCAATAGTAATAAACCTTAGGTCTTCAGTAACCCAAAATGCAATATCTAAAGTAATTCAATGAGAAAAAATATGATTCCTTAGACAAGAATAACTTAATCCCAATGAAAATTATGGTTACCTCTTGAATGTATTGTCAATTGGATGTTTGTGTATGCACTTCCTTTGCACTCCCTTGCTCTCAATCCGTATTGATGAAGTCTTATAATTGTAGAAAAAATTCAGGAGTTGGTGGTGATGGATGAATGTGATGATGATAGTGTATGGTGAATTGGGTGTATATGTAGAGAGATAAAATAGAAGGAAAATTTGATTTGGGAAGGAGTACTTTGTACTTGGGTTTGGTTTAGGAGAGTTGTATAGGGTAAAAGTAGAAGGGATGGCTTAGGATTAGAAGAATTAGATTTAGATTAGGTTTTGGAAAGATAAACTATGTGTTAAAAACCTTTTTTGAATTCTAAAATCGCCGACTGGCGCGCCCTGCGCCCGGTCTTCTCTTCTTGTAGCTCAGACAGCGCTAACTGGATTGGCCGTGGCAACTTCCCTGTATGCTTGGCGCGCCTCGCGCCCATAGCCATGAGGCTCGTGCTGGCAGCGCCCTCTGCGCCCAATACTGCACGTCCCGTGCTGGGTTGGCTTGAATTTTGTGCTGGTGGTGTAGCACGCCCCGCGCCGTGGCCCTATTAATTTGGGAGCGGCCCGCACCAGCCCTTGTGGCATTGCTAATTTTTCTTTGCTTAACCAGTTTCCCTACCACCTGCTGTAGTGAATCATGGTAAATGTTAGGAGTCAATTATAAGAGGTGTATAAGACTAAAATCTATATAAATAAACTAAAGTTAAACTACTAAAGGTTTAAGAAATTTTGGTTGCCTCCCAATTAGCTTCCCTTGTTTAATGTCATTGGCTCGACTTGACGCCCTTATCAATTATCCGGAGGGTAGATCCATTAGCGTCACGACCTCAATTTCCTCTATTTGATTACTATCCAAGAATGGCTTCAGCCTATGGTTGTTTTATTTGAATATATTTCCTGTTTTCGAATTCTGGATATCAACTGCACCATGAGGAAAAACATTAGAGATGATAAATGGTCCCTCCCAGCAAGAGCGTAACTTTCCTGGAAAGAGCTTCAATCTTGAATTGAACAAAAGGACTTTCTGTCCCACAGTGAAATTCTTCCATGAGAGTTGCTTATCATTAAAAAAATTTGTTCTAGTTTTGTGCATAACTCTCGTATGCTTCGTTCCGTAACTCCTCAAGTTCTTGCAGCTGCAGCTTCCTATTGACGCCCGCTTGATCCATGTTTATATTGCACTACTTGATCGCCCAGAAAGATTTGTGTTCGAGCTCTACAGGTAAGTGGCATGGTCTTCCGTATACGAGCCTGTAAGGTGACATACCTATCGGGGTTTTGTATGCCGTCCTATATGTCTATAATGCGTCTTCCAATCTCAGACTCCAATCTTTTCTGTTGGGGTTGACTACTTTCTCCAAAATGGATTTGATTTCTCTATTTGAGACCTCTGCCTGGCCATTGCTTTGCGGATGGTAGGATGTAGATACTCTGTGAAGCACGTTGTATTTCTTCAAAAAAGAGGCTAACACCCTATTGCAGAAATGTGTTTCGCAATCACTGATGATGGCCCGTGGTGCTCCAAACCTGACAAAAATGTTATTCCTGATAAAATCTATAATAACTTTAGAATTGTCACTCCTAATGGCTTTTGCTTCCACCCATTTGGATACATAATCAACTGCCAATAAGATATAAATATTACCAAAAGAAATAGGAAACGGTCCCACGAAATCAATACCCCAAACATCAAAGATTTATACGATTAAGATAGGGTTTTGTGGCATTTGATTCCTTTGAGATAAATTACCAGTCTTTTGAAAATTTTAACATGATTTACAAGACAAATAAGAGTCTTTAAAAATAGAAGGCCAATAGAAACCACTCTCTAAAACCTTACGTGATGTTCGTTTTGGTCCAAAATGGCCTCCACATGCATAGGAATGACAGAAAGTTAGGATAGACTTTATTTCATTGTTAGGTACACATCGTCTAACTATCCGATCAGGACAAAATTTCCATAAGTATGGATCGTCCCATACATAATATTTGGCATCACTCCTAAGTTTTTCTCACTAGGTATATAAGAACTTACCAAGAAATTCACGATGTCAGCATACCAGGGGGATGTCTCTTCAATGGATAAAAGATGCTCGTCTAGAAACATGTCGTGTAATGGTATTGCTTCTTCTTCCTTAATGATCTTTCTCAAGTGGTCCGCCACCAGGTTTTCCGCACCCTTTTTATCTTTGGTCTCTAAGTTGAATTCTTGCAGCAGCAAGATCCACCTTATAATTCAAGGTTTGGATTCCTTCTTGGTTAGTAAGTACCAGAGAGCAGAATGGTCAGAATAAACTATTACTTTAGTACCGAGTAAATAAGATCTGAATTTATCTAAAGCAAATCCAACAGATAAGAGTTCTTTTTCTGTTATGGAATAATTTATATGAGCCTCGTTCAAAGTTCTTGAAGCGTAGTAGACTACATGGACAGTTTTGCTAATCCTTTGACCCAAGACGACACCGACAGCATAGTTGCTGCATCACACATTATCTCAAAAGGTATGTTCCAATTTGGTGGTTGAATGATGGGGGCCAACGTTAACAATTTCTTTAATGTTTCAAAGGCCACCTTGCATTCTTCATTGAACTTGAACTCCTCATCTTTCTGCAGCTACTTGCATAAGGGCAATGCTATCTTAGCGAAATCCATGATAAACCTGCGATAAAAACCTGCAGGTCCAAGAAAAGATCGTATCTCCATCACGCTGACGGGGTAAGGTAATGCAGATATAATATCAATCTTAGCTTTATCAACTTCTAAACCATTGACTGACACTATGTGTCCAAGGACTATCCCTTGTTCTACCATAAAATGACATTTTTCCCAATTTAACAAAAGATTTATTTCTAAGCATCTGTCCAGTACACGTGTCAAATGATCTAAACAGGAATCTAATGAGTCACCATGACTTGTGAAATCATCCATAAAGACTTCAATACATTCTTCTAACAGATCTGAAAAAAATACTCACCATATATCGTTGAAAAGTACCTGGGGCATTACATTGTCCAAAGGACATCCGGCGATAAGCAAATCTTTAAGGTGTCGGCGATATTTCAAGTGTCTAGCAATCTTTATCCTGTTCATTCCATTGCATTTCATAAACATGATAAAGAGGGCCATCTGTATACACTCAAAATTTTGTTTTCTTTTTACTAACCCTGCAGGAGGGCAAAACCGTCTTCTCAGCCTCGGTCACCAATACTGGGATGTCAACTCAACCTCGATCACCAATATCGGGATGTCAACTAAGCCCCAGTCACCAATACTGGGATGTCAGGTCAACCCCGGTCTCAATACCGGGACGTCAGGTCAACCTCGGTCTTTATATCAGGCCATCAGTTTAACCCCGATCTCAATACCGGGCTATCAGGTCAACCCTGGTCTCAATACCGGGACGTCATGTCATCTTCGGTCTTAATATCGGGCCACCAAATTAACCTCAGTCTCAATATCGGGCCATCAGATCATCCGCGGTCTCAATACCGGGCCATTAGGTCCACCCCGATCTTAATACCGGGTTATCAATTCAGCCTTGGTCACAACCCGAGAGGTACAGTTAAGCCCCAGTCACAACCGGGAGATCCAGTTCAACCCAAGAGATAGCCCTAGGAAGTCAATTCAACCTTCAGACAAACTCGAAGCATCACATCATCCCCGGAGTCAACCTTGGGAGGACCAAGTCAACCTCAAAGATGACCTTGAGGACAAACAGAATCTGCTTGGAGCCAAATCTTGGGGAACAACCCCAGGAAGATAGCCAAAGACCGTGCCAGTACAGGAGGCAACCCCAGGAGAGGTAAAATGGTCATTTTCCAACTTAAAGCCAATTTGGTCAAACTCAAGCCAAATTGATGCCACCAAGGTCAGAAATAACCATAACGGTGATCCAAGTGGAAACAGCGTAAGACAGCTCAACGGATAAACTGCGAGGAATAGATGACCTAGTTATGAACTCGTCTTTTTGGACTCGAAAAAGGTTTACTCCCATGTCATTATGACGCTCTTGGCGAGGGCTTTTCGAAAAGGTATAGCACGTCTCAAACGGAAGCTCCTATCAAAAGTTAGAAAGTTTTGAATCTGACCTCGTATTACTCGAAGTGCATATACTTCGATGCTACGGGACCCGCCACGTGGGCCCTGCCACGTGGAGCCGCAGGTAGAGTGGAGACAGCCACGGTTAGACCCGCTTCCACCGGGTCTATAAATATAAGTGCACCCCCAAGGCCATTTTTAATAGAAAAAATACTCTAAACCTCTGCCTGTTTCGTTTCTCAGCCATACTCTTGTACTTCAAACACAAATTGTTTTACTCTAACATGTAGATATACTCATATACTACCACATATCAAAAATTAACAGCTAGAAACGGACTTTTGAAGCTTACGATTTGGCAAAAAGCCTGTGTAGCAGTCCATTGTGAGTATTTTTACGATCAGGAAATTTATATTACTTCATTGCACTTTTATACACTTGTACATTATGTTTCATTTTCTGAATATGCCCGGACCTCAATTCCATGGCTGTTTTTGCTTACTTTTGGTACATTTTCGTACATAATCTCATTTTCTGTCATTTCTACAACTCGGATCGTCAATCCGCCACTTCTAACAGCTTTATATATATATTTATATTTATCTGTGTCTTTAACTACTTCATCAGACTGGGTTATCTTCCCAGTCTGGGTTTGGCTTTTTTTATATATATTTAACTATATATATACTAACTTTTCAATTATGTCAAGCCCGGATGTCAAATCCATGGTAGTTTATTGCTTTTATATATATAACTATATATATATAATATATAATTTTTTTCTAATTTATTTGGACCTGGACTTCTACTTCGTGGCCTTTTTATTATTGTAATATATATATACTAACTGTATATATTATCATTTACATTCTAGTTCGTCCTGGATCATTTCGTGGCCTTTTCATTGCTTTTATAAATATATATATACTTACATTTCTGTCGGGCCTTAGATAAAATGTCTGTTACCCTTTTTATAGCTTATATATATATATTTCAATTCTGTCGAGCCTGGACAACTCCGTGGCTATTTTTATAGCTTATATATATGTGACGCCCCGAAACCCGGGTCCTCTAACCTCGGATTCGGTGCTCACGATCCATCATTATCATAAGCATTCTATAGACTATTGCAAAATAATAAACATACGTTGTTCATTAGTATAAAGTCTTCATCATAAATCCCAAGGTCTCAACCTCAACACAAAATATACCCTTAATATTACAAAAGGTTTACATCAAATATTTTGATTAAATACTTCATTAGTCCATAACAAACTACTCTTGAGCCTTGCCCTTTCCTTTGTCTCTCTTAGACGATCCTAGCTTAGCTGAAATAACCGTCATGATATAGCAAGCGTAAGCAACAAGTTTGCTTAGCAAGTTTAAACACAAGGAGATATATCATGATTAGAAAGGAATTTATCGTTCAATGTTCAACAATAGAATTTGATTGTAGAAGAACATGAATTACATTCAACAAGTTATGAATATTTGAATAATAGATACTGAGTGGTCCAACGTGAACATGAACATCGGCGAAGGATTGTCAGTATTTAAACTGGTCCTTTTAAGTTTGGTAATCAAGGGGATCAGCCTTTCATACTCGGTGTATTATGCATAAACACTTAATAACGAGTAACAATTGTTTCCAATATGATGCTTTAATAACATTCTTTTCTCAGTCAAGTGTCTTTATCAAGTCAATTGATTAGGAACAGCTCTTTAAAACGAATTTGAGTTAACAAATTTTAACATGCTTGATCTAGCAGACACAACTAGCATAGATCCATCTCATAAATAATTTTAAACATACTTGATCTAGCAGACACAACTAGCATAGATCCATCTCATAATCAGTTCATGAATAAAAGAACATTAGTCCATTCACAGTTCAATAAATAGTAGAATAGAAATTCAATTTGCACAAAGTGCGATTCACAATAATTCATCAGGATGCGGAATAATCAACAATTTTTATCCACCAACATGCTTGAAAAATAATAACTCGAGTTTGAGTTAAGAAACTTGCCTGTTTGGCGAGCTACAACTTACTTGTAATACCCTAGAATTTTTGAATATTCTTAAATGAATATATTAATGAAAATGAATATTTATTTGAATATAAATATATATGTGTTACGAGATGAGCTCATTCAAATGAATTCAAATTGAATATATAATAATTGAGGAAGAATGTGGAGTTTCTGTTAAACACGTTGAAATGCCTTGTGTGGTACTAGAATAGAAACAATAATGAGCTTAATTAAGCTTAAGTGATAAGCCTTGTGTGGCCTAATTAATTTTCTAATCTAGTTGGATCATTGAATTAATAATGTATTAGACTTAGGATATATCCAAGCCCAACAACATTAATGTGATATGTTATAAGAATTAAGAGATGTGGCCCAATAAATTTATGTGCTAGATTAAATAATAAAGTCCTTGTGCATTAGTGTGCTTAGCCCAATTGATTTAATTTAATGTGGCCCAATGTGTAATGTATGATGATAGGAATATGTATATATATACATGAAGATATATATGTATGTAGTTGTATAATAGAGGTTGTAAAATAAGGTGTGACATTGGAATGTGAATAATTATTATATAAAACTATATGATAAAAGTAAGCTTAACTTATGTAAATTACTAAGTGGTATGAAGGAGTCTTATGTGACCCCATGATGTGTGTGGGAGTATTTAAATTGGTATTCTCAACCTATGAGAGAATATGACTTTGACTAAATAAATAATTAATATTAAATGATTATTTTAATATTTACGTAGAATTTGAAATAAAATAATGTGCATGGATTATATGATTGTGTGTATATTTATCCCTAATTTATCACAATATAATCCCATCAAATTACGTTATAAACTAAAAATGGAATAAAACCTAAGTATGCTAAGTATTGGTTTTGCAAATGCTGAATATTGAGATAATCCCAAATGGAGAGTCATTTCTCCTCATTTCTCATTCACGTGTATTGCCTTTCTTCTTGTATTCCTCAAGCTAGCAATTGTAGCCAATAATGAAGAGGGGTGTGGGCAAAATAGTTGCCATGATTTGCCAAGATATCTACTACTCTTTGTCCACCATTCTTCTTCTTCTTCCTTTGGGTTCAAACTCAAGAGCAATAGATTTGTATGGGTTTTTATTTTCCTATAAATTGGAGCATTCCCTTCTCATTTTGGTTGCTAGAAATCTAAAATTTGTTCAAGTGGAGAGTGAGTGAGTGAGTAATCAGAAGTCAGGAGCAAGTGTGAGGAGTTTAAAGCTATAGAAGGTAATATTCCTATTCTATGTTTTGGTAGCATTTTCTTCAAAGTCTTGGAATTTCTTGTTAGATAGTTTGATAATGGATACCATGATGTTAGTCAAGATCGTATACCTATTACTAAGGTGCTGATCATGTTCTATGCTATCAAATTTCAAGGTTTATAAGTTTTTAGAAATGTCTTGAAATACTTGCTTTTAATGTCCAAATTGATGAGCTAAGCTTGTGGAAATCTGTAAATAGTTGTTAGAATCATGCTATATATGTTGGGTAGTAAGTTTATGGAGTTTATACATAGTGGGTATGCTTAAAATTGTTGTTTGATTGTGATTTGGGAAAGTTTGGTCCGCATCAGGGGAAGATTTTCAAACGGCAACAGCTATGCCTGCCCTGGCGGGCTTCCTATAACTTAATTGCCCGCCCCGGCGAGGGGTGGCCAGAGAATTTTAGTAGCCATTGCCGCCCCAACGGCCTTCTTGTACTTCTTTTACCCGCCCCGGCGGGGGGTGACCAGGGAACCAAGACTGGGCTGTTATGTTATTCAAACCTTGTAACCTAACCTAACTTAACTTAAGGAGCTTACATAATCCTTAAACACGTGTCAATGCGTATTGCAGGATGTGTTAGTAGGATTAGAGTTTGAGTTATAGTCTTTTGAAAGAAAAGTTAAAGGACGAAGACCATGTTTAGCATGTATTCGCAACTTAGTTAGTTTTATGAATACATATGAAATGTGAAATTAAGATGCCTTGCATGCTTAACTTGTCGGTCATACGATTTTAGTATTTGAAAACTAATTGAGTTGAAAACTCTACGACTTGTATTGAGAACTATTGAACGAACTATGATAACCGACGTATTCACACATCTAGTTAGACACGTTATAAACTACGCAAGCATTGAACTAAAAGAATTTCTAAGTAGAGAGTTATACAACCAAATCTAATACCTGCAAGCATGCATAGAAAGAGGTTGTTTGGCAATGTTACGTGGTTTAATAAGTACTATGGTTAGTCTTTGACGTGATAAGCTCCCTTGGCTTTGTAAAATGAAGGTTTATGAATAGAACTATCCATTGTTGAAAGTAAATGGAAAAGACCAAACCTAGTTCCTCAGCATGCATGTATGAATGCCTTAGGCTATAATACATGGCTCAAGCAATGTTTTAAGTGTTCAAGCATATAGTGACTTTAAGGAACTAAGTTTTGCCAATGTGTTTCTAAGGTTTTCGAAACAATATGGATTATACATCTATGATTTTAAATGTGTGTCAAATACATGGATAACCATATGTGTAATAAAAGTATGTTGATATATGTTTATAAACTTTTGAATGTTAAGTCCAAAAGGTATTTGCAAACTATAAAGCAATGATTAGAAACTATGTTATTTAACTTCATGGTGATTTATAAACTAAATTTTTGTGCTACAAGTACACAAGGTGTGTAATGGAGTATGTAAAGAGTATACAACTAAGTTAGACGTTTATGTATGCATTTAAACTTACATATCATGTATGAGTTTACGTAACTAATGAATATCCTATATGCATAACTATATTACGATAGGGATTCAAAAAGTGTTGAATTATTTAACGTGGATAGACTACGCTTGAGGTAAGTATTCTAAACCCTTGCATTACTTTATTCAACGGATATTGTAAGCAAGTATTCGAACCCTATTCTTTATTGAGCATTATTTAAGCTTGTACTATTATTGGTTGTACAAGAAATTCCTTGAAAGTATGATTCATATCTCATGACTTAATACTTCGTAAGCTTAGAAATGAAATTGTTTTCAAACAATGATTTCGAACGATAATTGTTCACGTATATATTTTTAAAGGAAACTGTCTAAGCCATTGATTCAGCTAGACTATTGATATATGATCAAAAGTTATCCAAACCAAATTAACTTGGTGCAGACTATTATAACTGAGATGAACAACCGTCTTGGTAGGGGAATTATATATTTGTCGGGAAACCGACGTGCGCACATAAGAATGATTAAATGTTATGCATGACAGAGGGTACTTTAGGCTGATCACCTGTTGTACTCGTTTTGTAGAATTCTCAGTTTATTACTGTAAATTCTAGGAGAAGTTCATAGTCCTTAGTGACTGCTCAGTATTCATTACCTTAAAATCTTGAATTGATAATCGTTGAATATTACTGATATTTTCTGTCCGTAGCGACTATTATTGATAACCACCGATACTTCTTACTATCTTTGAACTATCATTATTGTTGTACCCATGAGAAATTTAAAACTGCATTGAACATCTTTATTGCTATATTACTTACTGGGAAAACTTGTTGCTCATTCTTGCTTTCCCTAAAACATTTCAGTTAAGGCAGAGCAGGGCGAACCTTCGGGCACTGACAAGGGTAAGGGAAAGGCTACAGAGTAGCTTTATTTATGTAGAACTTTATGATTGTAATAAGAACTTATGCTATTATGTATTAGATAGGTTTATATATGCTTAAGGTATGTTTAAGCTATGTAATCGATGTTTAAGTTACGAGGCCTTGGGACGTGAATAAATTATATTAATTAAATATAATCTATTCGGTAGTAAAGTTGTGTATTATTCCGCTGTTCGATGCGATATTTAGTCGTACTATTATTATCATAATGTTAGATTCTAGAACGTGACAAACCGAATTCGAGAGACCAGTGGCGGGTCCGAATTTGGGGCAACACAGGTTGGTATCAAAGCTGTAGTTATAAACCTTAGGAGCGAGTGTCCTTAGATTATAACTTAGGAGAACTTAAAAGTTAGACAGGAGATAAAACTCATGTAGAGTTTTCCTTGAGAGACTTATATGTTATGAAATGTAACTTCATTCTATACAATGAACTTATGTTTTATTTAATATTCTAATGGAGTTGCTATTTGTTTGTCTTGTGTTTATGATTGTAGGATGGCAAACACATGAGTGCCTAGTAGAGTGTCCGAGGAGGAACCCAGAGATATACATGTAGTATACGAGGCACCTTTAGAGGCTGTGCCAGTGCAGGCTATTGCACAATCCGAGTCTAACGATAAGGATGAGATCGAGGTGGAGTTTGATCCAGAAGAGGATGATCATGTTGAGGACGAACCTATAAGGGAGGAGCCCATGGAGGACTCTTACGAGCCTAACCTGGAGGAGCATATGCTAGGAAAGTACGAGAAATGCATTCTAGAGTTAGACTGTCAAGTCCAAGAGTTGGAGGCCGAGGCCTAGGAGAGAGAGTCTGAGTTCCAGAAGCTGAGGGACGAGGACCATCAGAGGAAGTTGGACATGCAGGAGTTAGAGGTAGAGATTGCATACCGCAGGGAGGCAGGAATCCAGATGGAAACCTTATTCCACAGGTCGGTATCCAGAAATGTAAACTTGGCAAGAAAGTTAGAAGAGGTAGAACAGAGAGAGTTAAGTGAGAAGACAGAGAAGGAAGCACTCCGTACTCAGCTAGAGGTGGAGGTTATGGATAGGATACACTTCGAGAAGTGGGAAGCGGCTAACGAGAGGGCTGGCGACCTAAAGGATGAGGTCAGATGCAAGAAGAGGAAGATGAACAAGATGAGGTATGTGTTCCATTCAGCTTTTGAGAGGGTGATTGATGGTGTGTACCACTACCAAGTGGAGCAGGGACAGACCCTACATACTTTGAGCTGAGAGTTGATGGCATACATAGCGCAGATCGAGTACAAGAGCGCTATGGAGCGTGGGATGATGGGATGAGATTTCCTTAGTCAATCTAGTCGTAGTACTTGTAGTATGTTCCTTATGTGATGTATATACTATGTTGTAATCCCAACTTTTTGTGTAAAGTGTGGGATAGTTATGTAAACCCCGAGTAAGCTTTTGTTAGAGGGGTAGTATGCTAGTATGTTAGTGTTCTCCGTCTTTTGTGATATTAGGGGATATGTGATAACATTTATAGAAATATGCTAGGAATGATCATGTAATGAAACGAGTTGGCATATGAATATAAACGAAGTTTATTCAAAAACGTGTTATAATTTTATTCTTTTAATATTAAAGAAATATTTAAGTAATATAACTGAGTAATAATAAAATGAAAATTTGTGATGCAGATAATGGCACCAATACGTAGATTGATTGCACCTGAGGAGTTAGTGAACAATGAGAGGGAACAAGTAGATCACATTCAGAAGTTAGTAGACTTGTTAGGAGCAGCTCTAAGGGGAAGGAACAACAAACCCATTCGCCCCAACCCTCAAGCTATCCCAGTGATAAATTTTAAAGATTTTAGGAGTGTAGGACCCCCAGAGTTCG
Organism: Panax stipuleanatus; assembly: GCA_020205555.1. Lineage (NCBI taxonomy): Eukaryota > Viridiplantae > Streptophyta > Magnoliopsida > Apiales > Araliaceae > Panax > Panax stipuleanatus. The sequence goes on along the minus strand of CM035123.1, from coordinate 59,329,973 downwards.
AGGGTACTACCGACCCGATCATTGCGCAGACCTGGATAAAAGAAATCGAGAAGGATTTCATTATAGCACGCGTGGGTGAAGACCAGAAGACTGGTATTTGCTACGTACATGATGAGAGGCGAAGCGAACTACTGGTGGGAGGCGAATCAGCAGAGAGCTGGAGAAGGGACGATAACATGGGATAGGTTTTAGACGGTGTTCTTTGAGAATTATTTCCCGAAGAGCATGAAGAATAGGATGGATGTGAAGTTTTTGGAACTTAAGAAAGGTGACATGACGGTGGCGCAGTATGCAGCTAAGTTCAATGAACTAGCGCGATTTGCAGAACACCAAGTTGGAGATGAAGAAAGGAAGGCGAGACGTTTCGAACAAGGACTGAAGCCTTGACTGTTTAATAAGGTATCAGTTCTTCAAATTGATTCCTTTGCGACGTTGCTAGATAAGGCAATCATTGCGGAAGGAGGCAGTGAGGCCTTAAGTTTGTATCATTAGGAGAAGAAAAATAAGAACACTGGAGGAGAGAACCGTACTGGAGGAAGCAGTAATGGAGGAAGCAACTTGGGTAAAAGAAAGTGGGAGAACAATAATAACAAAAACAACAACAATCAGTCGAGGAATTTTTGTGGAGGATTTAAGAAGAGGGAGGAGGGATGCCCAAAATGTGGAAAGAATCACCAGGGCGAGTGCTGGAAGGGACGTGACACTTGCTACAACTGCGGTCAGGAAGGGCACATCTCTCCCAACTGCCCAAAATCAAAAAAGATACAAGGATGCTTTGCATGTGGCTCGACGGAGCACTGGATTAAGGACTTCCCAAAGAAGGGAAGTGGCGGAGGTAGCAACTAACAATGGGGAAACAAGCTAATGATCAGTGGACCAGCACAATCTAACCGCCCAACCGCCAAAACCTTTAACATGACCGTCCAGGACGCAGTGGCTGCGAAGGACATGGTGTCAGGTATAATTCGAATTAATGATATAAATGTTTATGTATTATTTGATTCGGGGGCCACCTATTCTTTTGTATCTGAAGAATTTGCTAGTAGACTTAATACACCCCGAGAAAGATTAGAAGATCCCTTGAACATAGAAGTTGCAAATAAGGAAGTAATCCCTTGAACATCCGAGTATGTGACACCCCCGAATTCGGGTCCTCTGACCCCGGTCTGGTCGTCACGAAACAATAGTAAACATCCACCTCTAAACAACATACGATAACTAAAGTGTGGAATATAATAAACGTACGTCGTTCATTCAAAAGGTGTTACTAGTCCCAAGATTCGATAACCTTAAATACAAACATACAAATATACCTTAGAATAGTCATTAGGGTTCATATTATATAACAATAATTAATTAAACATAAAGATAAAGTCTGCTCCTTGCAAACTAATCCTACATCTTCCCTTTACCCTTGTCCTTCCCTGAAGTCTCGGGCTTAACTGCAATATAAGTCATGATATAGCAAGAATGAGCAACGAGTTTGCTCAGCAAGTTTAAATACAACAATAAAGGATATATCATGATGAAAAGAATATATCTGACAATGAATTCAACAATATGAATATCGGAAGAAGAATAATAATTGCTTTTAGAATAACTGATAGTCAAGTAGACTTTTGAACTATAAAACTCCAACGGAATCAATAGCTGATTGACCCATTGGTTACTGGCTACAGAATAGTACTTGAGGGGATCAGCCTCGCGTACACCATGTATATGCATAACATTCAACTCTGTTGTTTGTATCTTTATACTAGATACCTGGGGTACTCCCCTATATATATAAGGGGTATTCTTTCAGTCTAAGAATCCTTACCATCAATTGGTTTGGATAGCTTTTATAAATTTTTATACAATTGTCTGACCGAGCAAGGGTTCAGACTCTAACTGACATAGTTTAAGAATTGTAGAACTTTAAATGATGTACAAGTCCAAGACTGTACGAACTCAAGTGCACCAAGTGCGAATAACAATAATATCGATGTGGAATAATTGTAAAGTAATTAAACCACCTAATAGCATGCTTGGAAATAAAGTTCAAGCTTTAAATAATTAACTATCAATATGATAGTAACCTGCTCAATACAATATGAGAAGGATAGGAACTTGCACAATAAGAATTAAAGAACTTGCACAACCAAAGAGTGAAGTTCGGAGACTTGCTTACAACGTTCCTTGAGTAAAGTAAACACAAGGATAGGATACATGCTCAAGTAAAAGAGTAAGAATTAAAGGACTTGCATGTTCGCTCAGCTACGATTAAGTTCTAGCTTTAATTAAATCTCATTGAAATAACCTAACATTAATAAGTCAGTATTCCAATTAGTATGTGTAAACTAATACGAGTCTACACTTACAAGAATCTGCTTATCATATTAATCTATCCATAATTCACATAAGTCAATCTAATCATGTCATAGATTTAATAACTTTAGATTATCTAGTTTCTATGCATCAATATAGACTTGAACACATAATACTTCAAGTTATTTATATTTAATCAACATACATGCTTTATGATTATAATTTCAAGTTTGAAAACCTAGCATGCTCAACCTAATCCTAATTTAAAGTCATATGCTCTCATGTTAGTAATTTGTATACTTTACATAATACAAGTTCATACTTCATGTTATCACATAACAAGGTTAAACATAACATAACATGCATGCTTATACGTATACTACACACATATACTTTAATCACGTAGTTCATGCTTTAGAAATTCATTTCTTATGAATACGTGCATATGCGAAATTCACGCTTTGACCAAACGAGGTCTATGTTAATATGCTTATAGGTGTAATGAACGTTAATACACATGCTCGCATGATCATAATATCATTTTCATGGTAATCGATGCTATTTAGTTTTCTCATTCTAAGTTTTCACATCGGAAATCATATTAAGTCAACAAGATATCATAACACATGTTAAGTGTATTGTAGTCATGACTCACATATATTAGAATGCATATCTAAACCACATGAAAGCTCTCATATGGTCAGAAATCACAAGACAAAGTCCTTGGTCAAGTTTTCTTTTCAAAGTTCTTAAGTTTCTTATTTCAAAATCGTCCGAACCTTGCAATCACGTATGCTAGTGTGTTTAACATTTTAAACATGCATTTCAAGTAAATATAAACCATACTATCATGTTCATAATATCAGAATGCTCACATACATGATATGTCCATAACAAGTTCACTTTATAAATTTCTAAGTTCATTTGTAAACTTTTAATTCCTTTTATCATTTGAGGGCACTAACATGATTATACATACTTATCTCACATGAATGTGTTCATACATGTGCTAATCCAGTTTCATGCTTAACCAGAAAGGTTACCATAAGCTAACATATAGCAGTTGCTAGCAGGAAGGCAAAAATATTTCTCCAGGACCTGCGCAGCTGCGCTGCTACCAGGTGTAAACCCGGCGCAGCTGCGCCGGTGCCTGGCTCAACTAGAGGCTTTGTGTAGTTCGGCAGAACTGAAACCTATCTCAGAAAATAACGTCGAAAATCTCTTCAAATATTCATATAACAGTTTCAACAAGTTTATACAATCATATAACACTTTAATACTCATATCTCATAATTCAATTACCAACAATTCATGAACAATTCAATAATCAAGAATTTTGAAAATTATGCAGAGAATGAGAATGAGAAGTTCTACCTCTGTGATGGAAACCAGACTTGCTGTTACAGATATATAATGCTACTATGCTACTCCCTCTCAATTCTCTTTCTATCAATTCCAAGAAAATCTCAGCAATGGAAATTGAGAAGGGGAAGAACTCTTATATAGAAAAATGAATACACGGTTCTTGATTTTACTCACCAAATTAATACAAAGGATTACATGACTGCATGATAGATAACAAGAAGTGGGTGAATGCAATCATAAATCCCACTCCCCCTATAATGATTATGGCTAGCTTTGATGAAATTGAGGAGGGTTATAGGGTAGTGTAGCCATGTGAAAGTTTACGTGTGGGAATGAAATGAGGGACTCTTATTATGGAACAAGCCAGTTAACTCAGTAATGTAGCAACTAGCAAGCTATATATCATATATGCCAACACTAGATATATAATAGATACACTAAGTTATATACTATGTATATATACACATAGTATATACATAGGTTTTAAGTATTTATTCCATACACATTTAAATAGGTGTTACAATGTTAGCTCAATAAAATAATGTATCAAGTAGGTATATATATACCAATCATATAATTCATGTACATTTCCTTAATACCGAATATAAAGCAATTGGGTATTATTATTACTCATTATTATAATCATTATAATATAATTATAATAACTCAATAAAATCATTATTAATTAATAATTGATCTTATTATATGACAATAGGGTATACATGAATGTCCACATAGTGTCACATACCTTCAATTTATCTTATCTTACTATATAGTCCATACATGCAATATTCACCACATTAATATGTCACATTGCATTATGTATAATATAGATAGCTACCATATAGTGAAGATTTAATATCGCATGCTTGTGTATAACAGTAAATCAAGTAAATATAATAATATTATATTATTAGTTCTCTTACTCATTAATTATTATTTATTCATAATAATAATTAAACAACACATTATCGATTAATTAATCATAATTGAAATTAATCAATAGGTTCAAATCTTGCCACTGTATTCAAATAAATTGAATATTTAATTATTAATAATCTCATCAATTCTCTGATATTAAATCCTTAAGGTTAGTCCACTAATTTAAATAACTCATTAGTGACTTCCTTTAATCATTTCACAAATTCTCACCACCACATAAGGTTTAAATAAACTCACAAAACTAACTCGTTAAAATTAAATCACATATTTAATAAATAAGGAGTTTAAAACTCATGGTCGTTACATCCCTCCCCCCTTATAAAAATTTCGTCCTCGGAATTGTAAAAATAAGGTTACTCAAATAAAAACGGATAATTCGCTCTCATTTTCTCTTCTTGCTCCCATGTAGCTTCTTCAACTGCATGATTCCTCCAAAGAATCTTGACAAAATGAATGATATTATTCCTCAGCTTCTGTTCCTTCCTATCTAGTATCTGGACAGGAACCTCCTCGTACGATAAGTCTTTCTCGACTTGGATAGGTTCATAGGAGATAACATGCTTGTAGTCTGGTTTATACGGCCGCAACACTGACACATGAAACACGTTGTGAATGTGCTCAAGTTCAGGAGGTAACGCCACCTCGTACGCCACTTCACCGACTCGCCTCAGAATCTCGAACGGTCCTATGAACCTAGGGCTCAACTTGCGTATGGCGATATTAAAAATGAAGGAATTAATGATACAACTGCAAGAGTTATTAGATAAGGGTTACATTCGACCGAGTGTGTCTCCTTGGGGAGCACCAATGTTATTCTTTAAGAAAAAGGACGGATCGATGAGGCTCTGTATCTATTATTGAGAATTGAACAGAGTAACGATCAAGAACAAATATCTGCTACCAAGGATAGAAGACTTATTTGATCAACTGAAAGGAGCGAAGTGTTTCTCAAAGATAGACCTACGGACAGGTTATCACCAACTGAAGGTACGGGATGAGGACAAACCAAAGACTGCGTTTCGAATCCGTTATGGACATTACGAGTTTTTGGTAATGTCATTTGGATTGACTAATGCCCGGCAGCATTAATGGACTTGATGAATTGAGTTTTCAAGCGATACTTGGATAAATTCGTTGTAGTTTTTATCGACGACATCTTGATCTACTCAAAGAAAGAAGAAGAGCACGCTGAACATCTAAAGATTGTCTTGGAAGCGCTAAGGAAGGAGAAGATGTATGCAAAGTTTTCAAAGTGTGAATTTTAGATGGAGAAGGTTCAATTCTTAGGTCACATAGTGGATAAGAATGGAATCTCCGTAGACCCTGCAAAGGTCGAAGCAGTGAGTAATTGGGAGTAGCCGAGAACACCAATAGAGGTGAGAAGTTTCTTAGGGTTAGCCGGGTACTATCGAAGATTCATCCAAGATTTTTCTAAGATAGCCACCCCGTTGACCAATCTGACAAGGAAGACGGTAAAATTCGTATGGACAGACAAATGCGAAGAGAGTTTTCAGGAGTTGAAGAAGAGATTAAGCGAAGCGCCTGTGTTGTCACTACCAGATGATGTGGGAAATTTTGTGGTGTATAGTGATGCATCGCACAAGGGACTTCGTTGTGTGCTTATGCAGCTCGGCAAGGTCATTGCGTATGCATCACGATAATTAAAGGACTACGAAAAATGATACCCTACTCACGACTTGGAGTTAGCGACAGTAGTTTTTGCGTTGAATATTTGGAGGCATTATTTGTACGGAGAGAAATGTGAGATATACACAGACCACAAGAGTCTGAAATATATCTTCACATAGAAGAAGTTGAGCATGCGTCAGAGAAGGTGGTTAGAATTGATCAAAGATTATGACTACGATATTCTTTATCACCCAGGTAAGGCAAACGTGGTTGCCGACGCTCTGAGCAGAAAAGGAAGGGAGAAAATGTTTCATTTGACGACTCAAGAAGAATTGGTAAGAGAAATGGAAAGATTAGAGATAGAGGTAATAGGACCGAAAAGGTCGGAAGAAAGGTTGTTCATAATGGAAGCTCGTCCGATATTGTTGGATAGAGTAAAGGATTCATAAGAAAAAGATGAGGAATGCGAGAAAATCAGGAAAAGGATCACAGAGAATGAAGATGAGAGATTCCGAATGGATAAAGACGGTATCTTAAGATTCGAAGGAAGAGTGTGGGTACCAGCAGTAACCGAGTTGAGAGAAGAGATATTGCACGAGGCATATAATACGACGTATTCCATTCATCCTGGAGGCACGAAAATTTACCAGAATTCGAGGCAACATTTTTGGTGGCCCAATCTGAAACGGGAAGTCGCAGAGTGCGTTAGTAGATGTCTGACTTGCCAATGCGTCAAAGCAGAGCACCAGCGGCCGAGTGGTTTACTTCAATCGTTGGAAATACCGGAGTGGAAATGGGAGCACATTACGATGGACTTCGTGGTAGGACTTCCAGTCACACAGAAGGGATATAATGCCATTTGGGTTATCGTGGATCGACTAATAAAGACCGCACATTTTCTACCAATCAAGATCCGCTATAATTTGAATCAGTTAGCGAGTCTGTACGTAAAGGAGATTGTTTCGCGACATGGAGTGCTGGTGTCAATTGTCTCTAATCGAGATCCGCACTTCACGTCAAATTTTTGGAAAAGCTTGCAAGAGAGAATGGGAACGCAATTGAGGTTGAGTCCGCTTATCATCCTCAGACAGACGGACAGAGTGAGCGCACAATACAAACGCTAGAGGACATGCTTCGGACTTGCGTGATGGACTTTAAGGGAAATTGGGACTGCCACCTACCCTTAGTAGAATTCGCATATAACAATAGTTTCCATACGAGTATCGGCATGCCACCGTACGAAGCTCTTTACGGAAGAAAGTGCAGAACGCCATTTTGTTGGGACGAAGTCGGAGAGCGGCGAATACTCGGACCAGAGTTAGTACACCAAACTGCAGACGTGGTGACAATGATAAGAGCCAGATTAGTAGCAGCTCAAGATCGCCAGAAAAAGTACGCAGACTTGCATTGACAAGACCGGGACTTTAAGGTCTGCAGTTTCGTATTCTTGAAGGTATCTCCATGGAAGGGAAAAATCCGATTCGACAAGAAAGGAAAACTAAGTCCAACATTCATATGACCGTTTGAGATACTAAAGCGAGTGGGCGAAGTGACATACAAAGTTGCATTACCACCCGAGTTGGAGCACATCCACAACGTGTTCCACATCTCCGTGTTGCGACCGTACAAGGCCGACTACAAGCACGTGATTTCTTATGAGCCCATTCAAGTGGAGAAGAACCTAGCGTATGAAGAAATTCCTATCCAGATATTAGATAGGAAATAGCAAACCTTAAGAAATAAAATTATTTCATCTTTAAAAGTACTTTGGCGTAACCACGATGTCGAAGAGGCTACGTAGGAGTTAGAAGATAGGATAATAAGGGATTATCCCCATCTATTTGTGTAACCTTGTAACAATTGCGGGACAGAATTTTTATAAAGGGGGAGGATGTAATACCCGAGAATTTCTAAATATTATTAAATGAATATATTAATGGAAATGAATATTTATTTGAATATAAATATATATGTGTTGCGAGATGAGCTCATTCAAATGAATTCAAATTGAATATATAATAATTGAGGAAGAATGTGGAGTTTCTGTTAAACACGTTGAAATGCCTTGTGTGGTACGAGAATATAAACAATAATGAGCTTAATTAAGCTTAAGTGATAAGCTTTGTGTGGCCTAATTAATTTCCTAATCTAGTTGGGTCATTGAATTAATAATGTATTGGACTTAGGATATATCCAAGTCCAACAACATTAATGTAATATGTTATAAGAATTAAGAGATGTGGCCCAATCAATTTATGTGCTAGATTAAATAATAGAGTCTATGTGCTTTAGTGTGCTTAGCCCAATTGATTTAATTTGATGTGGCCCAATGTGTAATGTATAATGATAGGACTATGTATATATATACATGAAGATATATATGTATGTAGTTGTATAATAGAGGTTGTAAAAAGAGGTGTGACATTGGAATGTGAATAATTATTATATAAAACTATATGATAAAAGTAAGCTTAACTTATGTAAATTACTAAGTGGTATGAAAGAGTCTTATGTGACCCCATGATGTGTGTGGGAGTATTTAAATTAGTATTCTCAACCTATGAGAGAAAATAACTATGACTAAATAATTAATTAATATTAAATGATTATTTTAATATTTACGTAGAATTTGAAATAAACCAATGTGCATGGATTATATGATTATGTATATATTTATCCCTAATTTATCACAATATAATCCCATCAAATTACTTTATAAACTAAAAATGGAATAATACCTAAGTATGCTAAGTATTTATTTTACAAATGCTGAGTATTGAGATAGTCCCAAATGGAGAGTCATTTCCCCTCATTTCTCATTCACGTGTATTACTTTTCTCCTTATATTCCTCAAGCTAGCAATTGTAGCCAATGATGAAGAAGGGTGTGGGCAAAATAGTTGCCATGATTTGCCAAGATATATACTACTCTTTGTCCACCATTCTTCTTCTTCTTCCTTTGGGTTCAAACTCAAAGGCAATGGATTTGTATGGGTTTTCATTTTCCTATAAATTGGAGCATTCCCTTCTCATTTTGGTTGCTAGAAATCTGAAATTTGTTCAAGTGGAGAGTGAGTGAGTAATCAGAAGTTAGGAGCAAGTGTGAGGAGTTTGAAGCTATAGAAGGTAATATTCCTATTCTATGTTTTGGAAGCATTTTTTTAAAGTTTTGGAATTTCTTGTTAGATAGTTTGATAATGGATACCATGATGTTAGTCAAGATCGTATACCTATTACTAAGGTGTTGATCATGTTCTATGCTATCAAAATTCAAGTTTTACAATTTTTAGAAATGTCTTGAAATACTTGCTTTTAATGTCCAAATTGATGAGCTAAGCTTGTGGAAATCTATAAATGGTTGTTAGAATCATGCTATGTATTTTGGGTAGTAAGTTTATGGAGTTTATACATAGTGGGTATGCTTAAAATTGCTGTTTGATTGTGATTTAGGGAAGTTTGGTCCGCAGTAGGGGAAGATTTTAGAACGGCAACAGCTATGCCCGCCCCTGCGAGCATCCTATAGCTCAATTGCCTGCCAGCAGGGGGTGGCCAGAGAATTTTAGTAGCCATTGCCACCCCGACGGGCTTTCTTGTAGTTCTTTTATCCGCCCCAGCGGGGGATGACTAGGGAACCAAGACTGGGCCGTTATGTTATTCAAACCTTGTAACCTAACCTAACTTAACTTAAGGAGCTTTCATAATCCTTAAACACGTGTCAATGTGTATTGCAGGATGTGTTTGTAGGATTAGAATTTGAGTTATAATCTTTTCAAAGAAAAGTTAACGGATGAAGACCATGTTTATAAAACTTTACGCCTTTTTGAAATTTAACCTTTTTAGCATGTATTCGCACCATAGTTAGTTTTATGAATACATATGAAATGTGAAATCAAGATGCCTTGCATGCTTAACTTGTCAGCCATGAGATTTTAGTATTTGAAAACCAATTGAGTTGAAAACTCTACGACTTGTATTGAAAACTATTGAACGAACTATGATAACCGACGTATTCACACATCTAGTTAGACACGTTATAAACTACGCAAGCATGAACTAAAAGAGTTTCTAAGTAGAGAGTTATACAACCAAATCTAATACCTGCAAGCATGCGTAGAAAGAGGTTGTTTGGCTATGTTATGTGGTTTAATAAGTATTATGGTTAGTCTTTGACGTGATAAGCTCCCTTAGCTTTGTAAAATAAAGATTTATGAATAGAACTATCCATTGTTGAAAGTAAATGGAAAAGACCAAACCTAGTTCCTCAACATGCATGTATGAATGCCTTAAGCTATAATGCATGGCTCAAGCAATGTTTTAAGTGTTCAAGCATATAGTGACTTTAAGGAACTAAGTTTTGCCAAGGTGTTTCTAAGGTTTTCGAAATAATGTGGATTATACATCTATGATTTTAAATGTGTGTCGAATACATGGATAAACATATATGTAATAAAAGTATGTTGATATATATTTATAAACTTTTGAATGTTAAGTCCAAAAGGTATTTGCAAACTATAAAGCAATGATTAGAAACTATGTTATTTGACTTCATAGTGATTTATAAACTAAATTTTTGTGCTATAAGTACGCGAAGGTGTGTAATGGAGTATGTAAAGAGTATACAACTAAGTTAGACATTTATGTATGCATTTAAACTGACATATCATATATGAGTATATGTAACTAATGAATATCCTATACGCATAACTATATTATGATAGGGATTCGAAAAGTGTTGAATTATTTAACGTGGATAGACTATGCTTGAGGCAAGTATCCTAAACCCTTACATTACTTTATTCAATGGATACTGTAAGCAAGTATTCGAACCCTATTCTTTATTGAGCATTATTTAAGCTTGTACTATTATTGGTTGTACAAGAAATTCCTTGAAAGTATGATTCATATCTCATGACTTAATACTTCGTAAGCTTATAAATGAAATTATTTTCAAACCTTGATTTCGAACAATAATTGTTCACGTATATATTTTAAAAGAAAACTGTCTAAGCTATTGATTCGGCTAGACTATTGATATATGATCAAAAGCTATCCAAACCAAATTAACTTGGTGCGGACTCTTATAACTGAGATGAACAACCCTCTTGGTAGGGGAATTATATATTTGTCGGGAAACCGACGTGCGCACATGAGAATGATTAAATGTTATGCATGACATAGGGTACTTTAGGCTAATCACCTATTGTACTCATTTTGTAGAATTATCAGTTTATTATTGTAAATTCTAGGAGAAGTTCATAGTCCTTAGTGACTGCTCAGTATTCATTACCTTAAAATCTTGAATTGATAATTGTTGAATATTACTGATATTTTCTGTCCGTAGCGACTATTATTGATGATCACCGATACTTCTTGCTATCTTTGAACTATCATTATTGTTGTACCCTTGAGAAATTTAAAACTACATTGAACATCCTTATTGCTATATTACTTGCTGGGCAAACTTGTTGCTCATTCTTGCTTTCCCTAAAACATTTCAGTTAAGGCAGAGCAGGGCGGACCTTCGGGCACCGACAAGGGAAAGGGAAAGGCTACAGAGTAGCTTTATTTATGTAGAACTTTATGATTGTAATAAGAACTTATGCTATTATGTATTAGATAGGTTTATATATGCTTAAGGTATGTTTAAGCTATGTAATCGATGTTTAAGTTATGAGACCTTGGGACGTGAATAAATTAAATGTAATCTATTCGGTAGTAGAGTTGTGTATTATTCCGCTGTGCGATGCGACATTTATTCTTACTATTATTATCATGATGTTAGATTCTAGAACGTGACAAACCGAATTCGAGAGACCAATGGCGGGTCCGAATTTGGGGGCGTCACATTACTAGATTTAATTAACACTCTTTGAATGACCTAACATTGATAATGTAGATCTATTAATTAGTACTTCGTATAATTGTTCATCAATACATTTACTCGTATTATTATCTAACCAATAATACAATCACAAGGTACATACATCTAATGTACTATCATTAATCTTATAAGATATTTAATTGATCTTAGGTTAATGATTTAATAATTAATAAGGCTTTCCTTAAGTGATAAACACTTATTAGTTCATTAAACAATTTATTATAATTGTTTAATTAAGGAGTTATTTAATTTCCTTCAATTGTTAACTCCCTCTTCCTTCGATTACTATTTAATATTTGTTAAATAGTAATTAACTATTTACCTTTAGTTATTACTTACTAATAACCAACTATAACTCTTCATTATTTAATGTCCTATAAATAATGGATAATTAAATTATTATTTGTCTTTAAATAATAATTAATAAATCCCTCATCCTTGAATAAATAATAATTGATTTATTAACTTCATTCTTTTTTAATTATTCCTTATTATTATTAAAAGAATAATAAATTAGCATTCATCTTTATTTATTATTTGAATAATAAATAATTAATTCAATAAACTTTCATGTCAAAGTAAGTAAGTAATTACTTCATTATTACTTAATCTTACTTAAATACTCTTTAATCATTATTTAATAATAATTAATTAATTGATTAACTCAAATTATTATTTAATCTTAATTAAATAATAATTAGTTATTTTATTAACACTAACTTATTTTAATTATTACTTAACATCATTTAAATAATAATTAAATAATTAATTATATTTCACTTTATATGTAATTAACTTACTAGCCCATTATTGGTTTTAAAGTTATTTATTATAATAACTCACTTTCATTTCACTTCGTATTGTTATTCTAATTTTCGCCCAAAATTTCAAATTTGGGGTCCTTCACGGAAACGGTTGTAGAACGAAGTCTACAACTCGGATTTAGGGTCCTTTGGAGGCGTTGGATTCGTATCTTCTTGAACTCCAATTTCCATTTATCAAACATCAAATTTTGCTCTGTTTAGGTTCCAGAAATAAGTGTTAAAGTGACTGATCAGCAAGGACGTTTACAACAGTTGGTTCGATTTCCAGATTTGGGGTCCTTTACGGAAACACTTATATCTCGAGATCTACATCTCGGATTTAGGTTCATTTGGTATCGTTGGATTCGTATTTTACCGAACTATATTTTTCATATATCAAATACCAAATTTGAGTTTGTTTTGGTTACCGAAAACAGTCCAAAAATGACTGATTAGTAGCATGATTACAACAGTTGCATAGTTTGGGATTAAATTCATAACTTGCTCATTTTTAAACATATTTGAGTGATTCCAAAGGGATTTTTCCCTTAACTCATGTATCTAGCATACCTGTGATGCCCCCAAATTTGGGTACGTTACGATACATCATTTCTATAACTATTGCGGAAGATATAAACATAAATTGGATATACAATAAACTTTTACACATAATACCCAAGGTCGGTAACCTTAACTTAATACACATATTCATATTCTACATGACTTACAATGTCATCTGCCACCAATACTATTACAATTTTAATTGCAACACAATCTAATTCTAGAATTTGTCTTTATCTTTGCCTGTATCCGAAGTTTCGTCTTAACCTAAAAGTTTTATCATGATATAGCAAGGGTGAGCAACAAGTTTGCCCATCAAGTTTAAGTTCAAATGAAGATATATCATGATGGAAAAGAATAATAAGCTAACAAGCTTTCAATAATATAATAATTATGAAAGAATATAAATCAATTTACATAAGTGAATAACCGACACAATAATGATGAATGGCCAATAATGAACATGGACAAATTTAACTGAACCTTAGGGTAATAAAGGTGATCAGCCTTTCATACCTGATGAACATATGCAACATGCACTAAGTGTGAATCAATAAATTATAGACGTGGTATAATCAACAATAATTATCCACTACTGTGTTTGAAAAACAATAACTCAAGTTAGAGTTAAGGAACTTGCTTAATTAAAAGTATAATTCGAGAACTTGCTTGTACCGTCGATTACTGCTACACAATCTAATTAAGCTTCAGTTGAAAGACGTATGATTAATAATATCGATCCCTCAATTAGAATAATATCATAACATATATCACTGCTAAATACAGTCATAGTATAACTTAAACACTTATCACATATCCCTAACAGTCACTAAAACACATAAGATCCGGTATCAAGTCAAACTATTTCAGTCTGGTTTGATTTTGGTACTATTCCGATGTCCCGATTGCCTTATCAGATAATATCGAGTCTATTTTAAACAAAACTCTGCTTAAACGCTTCAATATTATTTTAGATAATTTACTTATCAGTCATAAAAATTTTCAGATAATTATTATCATTTATAATAATTTTTCAATCATTAATATCATTTTTAAATGATTCAAATACCAAATAATTTCATCATCATTAATATTTAATTAAGTTCACATATTAATGAAATACATGTCACAATATTAAAAGTTATTTGTTATAACTCAGAGTATTTTTAATACCTTAATAACACTTTTACATTATTTTTAAAACATTAAAATTATTTTTACATAATTTATTTAATATAATTATTAAATAAATTTATTATTATTAATATTAATTTATTAATGAAATTCCATCCCAAAATATTAAAAGTTATTCAATATAACTTAAAATATTTTTAATACTTTAATATGATTTTTTAAATATTAAAATAATTTTTAAGTAATTTATTTAATAAATTTATTAAATAAATTTAATATCATTAATATTTAAATAAATTGAGCATTATAAATGCTTGTAAAAATGAATATTCGTGTACTATATTTAAAATAAATCGAGCATTATAACTGCTTTATAAAATGAATATTCTATTATTCTATTTGTTTTCAGCATTATAACTGCTTATAACATGAGTATTCTTACTAAATACTTGAAGAAAATCGGACATAGCAACTGCTTATAAAAGTATATTTTCTACTTTATAAGAGAGATAAATCGGACATTATAACTCCTTGTAAATAGGACTTTTGTACTATTTATTTAAAATAATTTGGGCATTATAACTGCTTGTAAAAGTATATTTTTTACTAAATATATAAAGAATAATGAACATAATAATCACAAGAGTAAATACCTCTTGGAGTTGCAAGTTTTAACTAATCCTTTGAAATCTTGAAACTCAAAAACTTTCTGCTCTCTTTCTCTCTCAAGTCGAAATTCTCCTCTTTCTCTTTAACTATATTTTGGTTTTGAAAAAAATGAAGAGAAATGGCTCCTATTTATAGAAAAATATATTTTCAAGAATTGCACGTTAGGGGCTCGGCTTTTTACAGTTTGCCCTCGGCTTATGACAGTTTGGTATCCTGGTTAATTACACTTTAGTACCTTATTAATTGCACCTTAGTCCCTAGGTGACATCATGATGACATCATTATGATGACATCATCATGATGACATCATCTTTTGTGTTTCTTTAATGCTGATGTCATGCTTGCATTATCTGTGTTTCTTTAAGGACGATGTCATGCTTGCATCATCTCTTCTCTGATTGGTTGATTTAAGTACACATAGATTGGAGGGTATTTTGGTCATTTTCCAAATAATTTTAAAGGTAATTTGGTCATTTCGCCTCCAAAAGGGTATTCTAATAATTTTTCACACAATTTTAAGGGTAGTTCGGTCATTTCGCCTCTAAAAGGGTATTCTAATAATTTCTCACACAATGTTAAGGGTAGTTCAGTCATTTTCTATGTTTTTCTTAAAAATTTAACTCTTAGGGTTTGATAAATAACATTAGGATTTGCTAATCACCATTAGGGTTTAGGGTTTCCAAAGTTGGAATTAGGGGTTTTAACTGCAGATTAGGTTTTTAATCTACCATTATGGTTTACTAAGGTTATACCTTATCTGATCAACATTTGATCATTAATACCTTACTATACAAACACACAATCATAGATACAATTATAATAATTGTATTAACTATCAAATCCCTATTCCTAATTGGGGTTAGGGTTTTCATCAACTAAACTAGGGTTTCAAACCAATAGTTAGGGTTTCTTATCTGAATATTAATGTTCTTAATATAACATTAGGGTTTTCCCATATTACCCTTTATCTGATTCATACTTAATCCTTAAGCACATACTGTACACACATAAAATCACACAATTATATTAGTCTTTCACAAAAAAAATTAAATCCATAACTCTATTCCCAGTCTAGGTCTTATTATTATAACCTTTAGTTACTCATTTAAGATTTTATTAATCTTATAAATTCTCGGGTTGTCACATTCATCTCTTCTTCTAAGAATTTCGTCCTCGAAATTACAGCCTACTAATGCCTACTCCTTTATTCGTTAAAACTAGATTTTCAACTTAACCTTTATCTGATTTCATTCTCATTTAATGAGTACACACGGCTTCCTTCTATGAAGAATTATTCTATCATCACATTCTACCCAGACTTCTCCCCAAGGAGTTAAAAACTTTTTAAATTATGTTGAGGGTCATATAGACTATGAACTCTCGGGTTTAACGGTATTCACCGTAATCAAATAATAAATATGTTTACAATCACGAAGAAGGTAAACTGCAAATGATGGCCTTAATTATCTAAACGACTATATGTGTTCAATGATTGGAATGTACGTTATCCAACTAATATATCCCCATTTTTTGTGGTTGTTCATACTCAGCCGGAAGTCCGAATCAAAACAATATGGTTCGGGATAAGTTCTCAAAGAGATACTTGAATTTTCATAAACATTTGTCCAGCTGAATCAAATAGCTTTAGATATATACTAATAATTCGAACATCAATTAAAACATGTGTTTGGCCAAATTTAATTGACACTTGATTGTTCTTTAAAATTTTGAAAATCATTTTATGACGTCATTATACCGCACTAGATTTATAGTCTGTTGAAGATTCTGTCATTTTTTGTGACTTTGTCATACAACAATATACCATAGTGGGCTGACGATCTTTAGATCACATCCAACACTAGGCAATACTTCATTAATGACTTCATCGTTTTTATCATCCTTGCATCAGGTTCCATGATGCATTGATGATATATAAAATACATTTTGATATTTTAAATAATTTTTGTCTAACCGAAATAATTAGCGTAGACTCTTCTTTAAACCGTTCAAAACTATTGAAAATCATTTTTGGAATTATCATGTCGCAACAGGTAACGATGTGTCAGGGTCCTGAAGTCCACACATATACAATTGTAATCATATTTTGAAGATAACCAAAAATTAATTTTTGCTATTATCATACCGCAGCAGGTAACGATGTGATAATGGCTTGGAGTCCATCTCCACACCCTTGTCACCTTGTTTTGAGGATAACAAAAATTCATTTTATTTCGAAAAAGGCACATCATTGGGAATTTAGCTTGATGTCAATAATTTCGAAAAAGGCACATCATTGCGAATTTAGCTTGATGTCAATAATTTCTGAATATTAAAGTTCTTAATATAACATTGGGGTTTTTCCATATTACCCTTTATCTGATTCATACTTAATCCTTAAACACATACTGTACACACATAAAATCACACAATTATATTAGTCTTTCACAAAAAAAATTTAAATCCATAACTCTATTCCCAGTCTAGGTCTTATTATTATAACCTATATTTACTCATTTAAGATTTTATTAATCTTATAAATTTTTGGGTTGTAACATTCACCCCTTCTTCTAAGAATTTTGTCCTCGAAATTACAGCCTACTAATGCCTACTCCTTTATTCGTCAAAACTAGATTTTCAACTTAACCTTTATATGATTTCATTCTCATTTAATGAGTACACACGACTTCCTTCTATGAGAAATTATTCTATCATCACATTCTACCCAGACTTCTCCCCAAGGAGTTCAAAACTTTTCAAATTATGCTGAGGGCTATATAGACCATGAACTCTCGGGTTTAACGGTATTCACCGTAATCAAATAATAGATATGTTTACAATCACAAAGAAGGTAAACTACAAATGCTGGCCTTAATTATCTGAACGACTGTATGCGTTCAATGATTGGAATGCACGTTATCTAACCAATATATCCCCATTTTTCGGGGTTGTTCATACTCAGCCGGAAGTCCGAATCAAAATAATATGGTTCGGGATAAGTTCTCAAATAGATACTTGAATTTTCATAAACATTTGTCTAGCTGAATCAAATAGCTTCAGATATATACCAATAATTCGAACATCAATGAAAACATGTGTCTGGCCAAATTTAATTGACACTTGACTGTTTTTTAAAATTCTAAAAATCATTTTATGACGTCATTATACCGCACTGTATTTACAGTCTGTTGAAGATTCTATCATTTTTTTGTGACTTTGTCATACAACAATATACCATAGCGGGTAGACGATCTTTAGATCACATCTTACACTAGGCAATATTGCATTAATGATTTTATCATTTTTATCATCCTTGCATCAGGTTCCATGATGCATTGATGATATATAAAATATATTTTGATATTTTAAATAATTTTTGTCTAGCAAAAATAATTAGCGTAGACTCTTCTTTAAACCGTTCAAAACTATTGAAAATTATTTTTGGAATTATCATGTCGCAACAGGTAACGATGTGTCAGGGTCCCGAAGTCCACACATACACAATTGTAACCATGTTTTGAAGATAACCAAAAATTCATTTTTGCTGCTATCATGCCGCAACAGGTAACGATGTGATAATGGCTCGGAGTCCATCTCCACACCCTTGTCACCGTGTTTTGAGAATAACAAAAATTCATTTTATGTCAAAAAAGGCACATCAGTGCGAATTTAACTTGATATCAAAAATTTTGAAGTCTAGTACAGCTAGAAGATTTGGAATACCTATGCTTCCACCATCAACTTCAATTTTTCTAATGATCAATTGCTTAATAATTCTATCTATTTCTATCATACTTAAAACTTACTATACTAAAAATCCTCAATTCTTCATCCACAACTTTTCTATACCCAGTATAGTTCATCAAACATATCACACGTTATGAGTTCAGGAACTTTTCACAATAATATGAGTTTAGAAAATTATCCTAGTCAGACCAAAGTCGTCCATTCGCTGAGGGGTTCCACCATACGATTATGAGTCACGAACATACCATACGTATGTGTTTAAAGAACTCGCACCTAATCTTATATTCTCTACCTATCCGTTATACACATGAGAAAAGAATCACCTCCTCATCATACATATAACGAATAGCGCGACACCGACATTTCAATGATTATCAATGTGATAAACTAAGTAGTCGTTAGACCAAACATAAAACCCCCGCCCATACAAAGATTTGTACAACTCAGCTGTCACATGAGTCCTCAATTGAAATCCCATATAATCCTAGCTCCCTCAATACTCGATACGAATTTTATTTAATCCGTATCTACAATTCACAACTCTTTCCTGAGTTTTAATAGTACAATTTCATAGTACCACTGTCATACAGCAATCCTGCAATAAAGTTTTAGTCTTTTAGACTTTATCTATTCATTACTACTGTTCATCTTTATTATCAGAGTTAGGTAACTCTGAATCTTTATTACTTATCAGGATTCTTCTTTGAATCTTATTGACTTATTAATACCTTGCCCAAATTCATCGCTTCGAATTTAAACTCTATTTGAGTTTATTCTTATTCTTTATCTCTGTGGTTATAGCCTAAGGTACCCCTACCTAAGGTTTATAACCTACAACTTTGATACCAAATATGACGCCCCCAAATTCGGGTACCTTTTACCTCGGACCTGGTACGTTACGATACATAATTTCTATAACTACTGCGGAAGATATAAACATAAATTGTTTATACAATAAACTTTTACACATAATCCCCAAGGTCAGTAACCTTAACTTAATACACATATTCATATTCTATATGACTTACAATGTCATCTGCCACCAATACTATTTCAATTTTAACTACAACACAATTTAATTCTGGAATTTGTCTTTGTCTTTACCTGTATCCGAAGTCTCGTCTTAATCTGAAAGTTTTATCATGATATAGCAAGGGTGAGCAACAAGTTTGCCCAGCAAGTTTAAGTTCAAATGAAGATATATCATGATGGAAAAGAATAATAAGCTAATAAGCTTTCAACAATATAATAATTGTGAAAGAATATAAATCAATTTACATAACTGAATGACCGAGACAATAATGATGAATGGCCAATAATGAACATGGACAAATTTAACTGAACCTTAGGGCAATGAAGGTGATCAGCCTTTCATACCTGATGAACATATGCAACATGCACTATGTGCGAATCAATAAATCATATACGTGGTATAATCAACAATAATTATCCACTACTGTGTTTGAAAAACAATAACTCAAGTTAGAGTTAAGGAACTTGCTTAATTAAAATTATAATTCGAGAGCTTGCTTGTACCGTCGATTACTGATACACAATCTAATTAAGCTTCAGTTGAAAGACCTATGATTAATAATATCGATCCCTCAATTAGAATAATTTCATAACATATATCACTGCTAAATACAGTCATAGTATAACTTAAACACTTATCACATATCCTTAACAGTCACTAAAACACATAAGATCCGGTATCAAGTCAAACTATTTCAGTCCGGTTTGATTTTGGAACTATTTCGCCGTCCCGATTGCCTAATAAGATAATTATCGAGTCTATTTTAAACAAAACTCTACTTAAACGCTTCAATATTATTTTAGATAATTTACTTATAAGTCATAAAAATTTTCAGATAATTATTAACATTTATAATAATTTTTCAATCATTAATATCATTTTTAAATGATTTAAATACCAAATAATTTCATCATCATTAATATTTAATTAAGTTCACATATTAATGAAATATATGTCACAATATTAAAAGTTATTTATTATAACTCAGAGTATTTTTAATACCTTAATAACACTTTTAAATTATTTTTAAAACATTAAAATTATTTATCATCAATTGCTTTACACTTTTAGTCTTTTAGACTCTATCTATTCATTACTACTATTCATCTTTATTATCAGAGTTAGGTAACTCTGAATCTTTATTACTTATCAGGATTCTTCTTTGAATCTTATTGACTTATTAATACCTTGCCCAAATTCATCGCTTAGAAATTAAACTCTATTTGAGTTTATTCTTATTCCTTATCTCTGTGGTTATAGCCTAAGGTACCCCTACCTAAGGTTTATAACCTACAACTTTGATACCAACTGTGACGCCCCCAAATCCGGGTACCTTTTACCTCGGACCTGGTACGTTCTGATACATAATTTCTATAACTACTGCGAAAGATATAAACATAAATTGTTTATACAATAAACTTTTACACATAATCCCCAAGGTCGGTAACCTTAACTTAATACATATATTCATATTCTACATGACTTACAATGTCATCTGCCACCAATGCTATTACAATTTTAACTGTAACACAATTTAATTCTGGAATTTGTCTTTGTCTTTACCTGTATCCGAAGTCTCGTCTTAATCTGAAAGTTTTATCATGCTATAGCAAGGGTGAGCAACAAGTTTGCCCAGCAAGTTTAAGTTCAAATGAAGATATATCATGATGAAAAGAATAATAAGCTAATAAGCTTTCAACAATATAATAATTGTGAAAGAGTATAATTAATTTACATAACTGAATGACCGAGACAATAATGATGAATGGCCAATAATGAACATGGACAAATTTAACTGAACCTTAGGGCAAATCAGCCTTTCATACCTGATGAACATATGTAACATGCACTAAGTGCGAATCAATAAATCATAGACGTGGTATAATCAACAATAATTATCCACTACTGTGTTTGAAAAACAATAACTCAAGTTAGAGTTAAGGAACTTGCTTAATTAAAATTATAATTCGAGAACTTGCTTGTACCGTCGATTACTGCTACACAATCTAATTAAGCTTCAGTTGAAAGACATATGATTAATAATATCGATCCCTCAATTAGAATAATATCATAACATATATCACTGACAAATACAGTCATAGTATAACTTAGACACTTATCACATATCCTTAACAGTCACTGAAGCACATAAGATCCGGTATCAAGTTAAACTATTTCAGTCCGGTTTGATTTTGGTACTATTTCGTCGTCCCGATTGCCTTATCAGATAATTATCGAGTCTATTTTAAACAAAACTCTGCTTAAATTCCTCAATATTATTTTGGATAATTTACTTATCAGTCATAACATTTTTTAGATAATTATTATCATTTATAATGATTTTTCAATCATTAATATCATTTTTAAATGATTTAAATACCAAATAATTCCATCATCAATAATATTTAATGAAGTTTACATATTAATGAAATACATGTCACAATATTAAAAGTTATTTATTATAACTCAGAGTATTTTTAATACCTTAATAACACTTTTAAATGATTTTTAAAACATTAAAACTATTTTTACTTAATAATATAATTATTAAATAAATTTATTATCATTAATATTAATTTATTAAAAAAATTCCATCCTAAAATATTAAAAGTTATTCAATATAACGTTAAAATATTTTCTAATACTTTAATATGATTTTTTAAATATTAAAATCATTTTTAAGTAATTTATTTAATATAATTATTAAATAAATTTTGATATCATTAATATTTAAATAAATTGAGCATTATAAATGCTTGTCAAAATGAATATTCGTGTACTATATTTGAAATAAATCGAGCATTATGACTACTTTATAAAATGAATATTCAACTATTCTATTTGAGATAATTTCAGCATTATAACTGCTTATAACATGAGTATTCTTACTAAATATTTGAAGAAAATCGGACATAACAACTGCTTATAAAAGTATATTTTCTACTTTATAAGAGAGATAAATCGGACATTATAACTGTTTGTAAATAGGACTTTTGTACTATTTACTTCAAATAATTTAGGCATTATAACTGCTTGTAAAAGTATATTTTTTTACTAAGTATATAAAGAATAATGAACATAATAACCACAAGAGGAAATACCTCTTGGAATTGTAAGCTTTAATTAATCCTTTAAAATCTTGAAACTCAAAAACTTTCCTCTCTCTTTCTCTCTCTAGCCGAAATTCTCCTCTTTCTCTCTAACTATATTTTGGTTTTGAAAAAAATGAAGAGAAATGACTCCTATTTATAGAAAAACATAGTTTCAATAATTGCACGTTAGGGGACTTAGCTTTTTACAGTTTGCCCCCGGCTTATTACAGTTTGGTACCTTGGTTAATTACACTTTAGTACCTTATTAATTGCACCTTAGTCCTGGGTGACATCATGATGGCATCACCTTTTGTGTTTCTTTAATGCTGATGTCATGCTTGCATCATCTGTGTTTCTTTAAGGATGATGTCATGCTTGCATCATCTCTTCTCTGATTGGTTGATTTAAGTTCACATGGATTGAAGGGTATTTTGGTCATTTCCTATTTGGGGTTATCATCAACTAAACTAGGGTTTGAAACCAATAGTTAGGGTTTCTTATCTGAATATTAAAGTTCTTAATATAACATTAGGGTTTTCCAATATTACCCTTTATCTGATTCATACTTAACCCTTAACCACATACTGTACACACATAAAATCACACAATTATATTAGTCTTTCACAAAAAGTTTTAAATCCATAACTCTATTCCCAGTCTAGGTCTTATTATTATAACCTTTATTTACTCATTTAAGATTTTTTTAATCTTATAAATTCTCGGGTTGTCACAATACCAAGAAAGAAAACTTCAAATATCACTTGTAGATTTCAACATGCACATGTTATAGCACACTAGTTAAATAAAAAAAAATTCAAAAATCTATCTAACTTTCTTTTTCCAAATCTCATCATATGAACTCATAAAAATCCACAAGTCTCATTTGTTAAACTCAAGATCTAATACTCTAATCATGATATTAACCATATTTAACATGCATCACAAGAATTTAACATAAAGTTACCTAGTGCATGCATGCATGAGCTTTTCTCTATCCATTTGGTACAAATCTCTTTTTTGATCTAACTTTTAACTTCAAAAATGTTTTGATCCCCATATAAAACATATATACACATATAGATAAAGAGTTTTTAAAGATCAAACTTAAGGCTCTTTGTTTCATCAAAATCCAACAAATAAGTAATCTAAACTTTGAAAATGTGGAGAATCATTACCTAGTTTTTCTTGCTATCATTCTTTTTCTTCCAAAGTAGCTTAGATACTTAACATGCATGAAGATCAAGGTCCTCTTCTTCCTCCTTGAAGTGGCCGAATATCCCTCTTTCTCCCTCTCTAACTAAGGAGCTTGGAAGTGTAAGGATTCAAATGAAGTGAGTGTAGTAAGTATAATTAGAAGTGTAAGTATTCTCTTCCACTAATTCTCTTTCTTAATCATTCACTTGGTTGCTTGTACAATTAAACATAAGTGTTGGACATGCTAAGAGAGTGACACATGGCTTGGGTGATAGATTCAAAAGATTATAACCAAGATTTTGGACAAACTTAACAAAGCTTGCAAATTCCTCCCCATTTTGCCCCTTAGTGGCTGGCCATGTGCTCCCATTTCCCTCATTATTGATTTATTTTTATTGTGTTATATACTTATTCTAATGATTTAAAGTCCCTTCTATCATGTACCAAGGTTTGGGCCTCTTTAATTAATGTTTAGGCTCACAATTAATTAATTTGGGCCACTAGTAGTGTAATACCAGAGAATTTTTGAATATTATTAAATAAATATATAAATCGAATTGAGAATTTATTTGAATATAAATAATTTTTGTGAGTTAACTCAATTATATTAAATTAAGTAATTATAATAATTAGTGAAAATGTGGAGTTTATAATAAACTCGTGAAAGCCTTGTGTGGCACAGAGATGAGATATATTAATTGATGAAGGATTTATTAAGTGAACAATTAATTAATTGTTGTTAATTGTTATCGTAGAATATTAATTAATTGTTATAGAATATTAATGATAAATAATTGATGATGTGGGGATTATTATTATTACAAATAATATAATAATAATAAGCAACGTGTTCATAAATATAATAAGATCTATATTAATGTGATAATTAATCCTATGATTATTAATTAAGTGTTATAATAATTACGAGGAAGAGATTAATTAATATTATTGTTAATTAATTGATAAGGTGGATAATTTATTTATTTGACATTATGAATAATTAAACAAATAAGTAAAGTTTTTAATATAATAAGATTATATTAATTGTTATGTGCAAGTATATTATACTATATGATTGTACATATTAAAGCTATGTGTTATGAATACATCATGTGTAGATATATATTGTAAACAATTATTGAATTAATAGAATTTAATAATGAATGAGATAATATAATGTGGTAATATTTGATTTAAAATTATATCCGGTAAAACAAATGTACATGGATTATATGTGTGAAAATTACACTTATTACATTATGTGAAGTACATTGTGACTTAAATTATAACCTAAGAGTACATACAATATATAACATAAGTATATGGTGTGTGTATACAAGTGTAGTATTTGCAAATGCTGAGAAGTAAATAATTTGTCCCATTTTAAGTATCCCATTTGCTCTCCAATTCCTCATACACGTGATTAGCATTATGAAGTCTACTCCCTATTCTTCCTCAAACTCAGTAAAACTCCATAGTTTCATTCTTCAAATCCTCAAAATCAGCAACATAGACTAGATCATGATGAGTAAGGGAATGGGCATGATGATGAGTCCCAACAACCAATTACCTACTCTCTATTAACCATCAAGCAAATCTAAAATCTCGTTGGTTTAATTTGGTGTGTATAAGCAATGTCTGGACAATTATTTTTTTATATATATGGCTCTCATCCTCTCTAATTCATTTGCTGATAAATTGCTTAAGTTAAGTTGAGAATAATACACATAGTAGTATAATAGCATTGTGATGTAGCAGCAAGTTCAGATTCTAGCATAGGTATAATACAGCTTCCTTATTCTTCATTTTCGTTTTCTGTAAAAATCTCATTTCTTAATTATACCAAATTAGATTGTGTTTGGTTTGTAGAACCCTTATATTGTTGTATTATGAACATACATACATAACGGAATCACTATATAGCTTTCTTGTCCTACATTTCCATTTTCCTCTAAAATTTCTGTAAAAATATCAAATTCTTGAATTTAGTTGGAGTTCATGAATTTTGGAATTGATAATGGCGATTGACTGTTATATAAGCATATATATGTGTTAGTAAGTTAAAGAAGTTAGTCTAATAGCATATTCGTAAGGAATTTCTGCGTATGGGTTTTGAAGTTGTCGAGTCTGGCTGCTGTCTGGCCTTGAAGGGAGTCGCGCGGCCGCGCGTCTCCCTAGTACAACCAGCGCGCACCCGCGCCAATCTGCAGATTTAGTTTTTATTTTTTTGTTTCAAAATCTGTTAAGTGTTAGTTTAATTATATAACTTAGATAAGCCTGCAAGCATGATTAATACACATATATGAACATGTTAATCTAATGTGGGCATGCTATATTAGGATCAAATGCTTGAATGGTGAAGATATGGACTTCACAATGAACTTAGAGTTTCGAAAAGGACATTGACTTGTTTTATCCGTTTTAAACATTTTGACTTTTGAGACATGTTTGTATGACCTAGAAACACATAATATGAATGTCGACTTGTGTATCTAAGCTTCATAATGTAACTTGAGCATGTGAACCTCAATTGATCCTTTCTAACGAAAACACAAGCTTGAAACATGGACTCTAACATGTTATATTAGGGTTCTAGGTTCTGATTTTTCTAGCATGTTTATATGGCCTTGAAATAAATGAAAGGCATGTTGACTTACTTATATATGTTTCATAGTATGACATGAACATGTGGACTTCATTTGTGAACTTTACTAAGTGAAAGTGTAAGTTTAAAACGTAAATCTTGACATGTTATATCAAAGCCTAGATTCTGAAAATTTTGGACATGTTTGGTAGTGCTCATAACCTCATTAAAATGTCATAAACATACACATGCCATGATAGATGCTATGAGAATTAGTTAGGCACCAGTGAAGCATGAATTAAGTTGTAACGGTGCTAGTTATATGTCTATAATACAGATACTTCCAAGCATGCTTAAAACAAGTTATGTGATCACCTCGTATAACAAAGCATGATAGCTAATGTAATTTTATAACCTTGAATGGCTTCAAGTTATTGAACGTACGGACTTAGAATCTATATCATGTATGTTTGGAGCAAGGCAAGGTTGTATAAACGTAGAAGTATCCTTTCATACGTATGCGTGTTATGTGATATCACATGTTGCTACTTGAATTCGATTTGATAGTTAGCTTATAAAAATACTATAAAGTGCTAGAAAGATTATGTTTGCTATTTGTTGTGATCTTATGTGATATTAATGATATGAGAATGTGTCTTAACTCAAGAGGGGGAACGTTAAGGATAAAAGTTATATTAATAAGATACTATATAACTATTTAGCTAGATTAAGACTTAGCTTATGTGATTATCGTATATACGAGATGAGATATAATGTTAAACTATATGACTAATGAATATCATATATACATAACTATATTATGATAGGATTCGAAAAGTGTTGATTAAATTACGGGGATAAACTACGCTTAAGGCAAGTTTCCTAACTTACACTCTTTTATGGTGCAAGTATTCTATCCTTGTATATTGCGAGCTAGTTTCTTTACTTACTCGTTTGAATTGAATTAGCATACTTGAACTCTTATTTCATTAAAGCTATTATTCATGTTGAACTTGGTATTGTTCTTGAATATTGTGAAAGTGTCTATGCCATTTGATTCGGCTAAACTTATATTATTGAAAAGCGACTCAAACCAATTGATTGGTGCGGGATCTTGTATTTGACTGAGAAGAACAACCTTCTTTGAAGGGAAAATATATTTTGTCGGAGAACCGACGTGCGCACTTGAGTATGATTGAATATTATGCATAACGTAGGGTACCTTAGGCTGATCACCTGTTGTATTTATTTTTGATTTGAATTATCAGTTTAATACTGTTAATTCTAGTAGGAGTTCATAGTCCTTAGTGACTGCTCAGTATTCAGTTATCTTAAAATCTTGAATTGATTTATTATTGAATCACATTGATATTATTCTGTCTTTAGCAACTATTATTGAGAACTGTTAATACTTCTTGTTATCCTTGAAACTATCACATCCTGTTATACTCTTTTGAGATTCGAGAAATATATTACTCACCTTTATTATATATTACTTGCTAAGAAGCTTGTGGTCATTCTTGTTTTCCCTAAAACTTTTCAGTGAAGGCAGAGCAGGGAAAACCTTCGAGTGTTGATAAGGATAAGGGCAAGGGCAAGGCTACCAACTAGCTTGTTCCTTTATGTTTTAAATATTTTATTGTTGTATTAAGATAATGTAGTAAGACTGCATTTAACTATGTTTAAGCTTAAGTTAGATTATGTAATAAGTCATTATTTGATATTATTATGTAATCTATTAAGTACTGTAGGTTGCGAGACTTGAGGGAATAATTATAATAAATCATTGTAAATTATTCTAAATTAGATTTTCCGCTGTGAATGTGTGATTTTAGTTATTATTGTATTACCATGAGAACGTGACGAACCGAATTCGAGAGACTAAGTGGCGGTCCCGAATTTGGGGGCGTCACAGGTTGGTATCAAAGCCGTAGTTATAAACCTTAGGAACGAGTGTCCTTAGACTATAACTTAGGAGAATTTAGAGGTTAGGAAGGAGATAAAACTTATGTAGAGTTTTCCTTGAGAGACTTAGTTTGTTATGAAATGTAACTTCATTTTATACAATGAACTTATGTTTTATTTAACATTCTAATGGAGTTGCTATTTCTTGTCTTGTGTTTGTGATTGTAGATGGCAGATATGGGAGTACCCAGTAGAGTGACTGAGGAGTAGCCTAGAGACATACATGTGGTGTATGAGGCACCTATAGAGGTTGTGCCAGTGCAGGCTATTGCACCATCCGAGTCAAATGACGAGGATGAGATAGAGATAGAGTTTGACCCCGAGGAGGAGTCGATGGAGGACGAGCCGGTTGAGGACGAGTCTTCAGAGGAGGAGCCCATGGAGGACTCCTATGAGC
The DNA here is from genome assembly GCA_020205555.1 of Panax stipuleanatus. Taxonomy (NCBI): domain Eukaryota; kingdom Viridiplantae; phylum Streptophyta; class Magnoliopsida; order Apiales; family Araliaceae; genus Panax; species Panax stipuleanatus. The sequence goes on along the minus strand of CM035123.1, from coordinate 59,300,674 downwards.
CTAACTGGGAGGAGCATATGCTAGGAGAGTACGAGGAGCGTATTCTGGAGTTGGACTGCAGAGTTCAGGAGTTGGAAGAAGAGGCCCTAGAGAGAGAGTCGGAGTTCCAAAAACTGCGGGACGAAGACCACCAGAGGAAGTTGGCCATGCAGGAGCTAGAGATAGAAATTACTAATCGCAAGGAGGCTGTAATCCAGATGGGGACTTTGTTTCACAACTCAGTGGCTAGGAATATAGATCTGGCAGGGAAGCTAGAAGAGGTTAAGCAGAGGGAATTGAGCGAAAAGACTGAGAAGGAAGCACTCCGTACTCAGTTGGAATTAGAGGTGATGGATAGGATACACTTCGAGGAGAAGTGGGAGGAAGCTAATAAGAGAGCTAACGACCTAGAGGATGAGGTCAGATACAAGAAGAGAAAAATTAACAACATGGGGTATGTGTTCCGATCAGCTTTCGAGAGGGTGATTGACGGTGTGTACCACTACCCAGCGGAGCAGGGACAGACCCTACATACTATGTGCCGAGAGTTAGTGGCATATATAGCGCAGATCGAGATTAAAAGCGCTGTGGAGCGTGGCATGATGTGATGAGATTTCCTTAGATAATCTAGTAGTAGTTTAGTAGCACTTATCTTTATGTGTTGTACATACTATGTTGTAATCCCAATCTTTTGTGTAAGATGTGGGATAGTGATGTAAACCCCATGTAAGCTTTTGTTAGAGGGGTAGTATGGTAGTAGGTTGGTATATTTCCTGTCTTTTGTGATATTAGGGGATATATGTGATGACATTTATAAAAGTATGCTAGGATAATCATGTAATGAAATGAAATGGCATATTAATATAAATGGAGTTTATTCAGAAACGTGTTATAAATTTATTCTTTTTGTTTTAAAAGAAATACTTAAGTGACATAACTGAGTAATAATAAAATGAAAATTTATGATGCAGATCATGGCACCAAGACGTAGATTGACTGCACCCGAAGAATCTGTTAATAACGAGAGGGAACAAGTTGACCCGATCCAAAAACTGGTAGACTTGTTAGGAGAAGCCTTAAGGGGAAGGAACAATGAACCCGTTCGCCCCAACCCTCAAGCTGTCCCAGTAACAACCTTCAAAGACTTTAGAAGCGTAGGACCCCTAGAGTTCGAGGGAACTACCGACCCAATCGTCGCACAAACTTGGATCAAGTAGATCGAGAAGGTTTTCACTATAGCTCGCGTGGGTGAAGACCAGAAGATGGTATTTGCTACTTACATGATGAGAAGAGAGGCGAACTACTGGTGGGAGGCAAATCAGCAGAGAGCTGGAGAAGGGACAATAGCATGGGATAGATTTAAGACGCTATTCTTCGAGTACTATTTCCCTAAGAGTATGAAGAACCGAATGGAGGTGAAATTCTTAGAGTTAAAACAAGGTGATATGACGGTGGTGCAGTACGCAGCTTAGTTTAACAAACTAGCGCGATTTACAGAACACTGAGTAGGAGATGAGGAAAGGAAGGCGAGACGATTCGAACAAGGGCTGAAGCCGTGGCTGTTCAATAAGGTATCAGTTCTTCAAATTGATTCCTTTGCGACATTGCTGGAGAAGGCAATCATTGCGGAAGGTGGCAGTGAGGCCTTAAGTCTGTATAACAAGGAGAAGAAAGGAAAGAATACTTGAGGAGAGAACCGTACTGGAGGAAGCAACAGTGGAGGAAGTAATTTGGGAAAGAGAAAGTGGGAGAAAAACAACAACAACAACAACAACAAAAAGAACAACAATCAATCGGGGAATTTTAGTCAAGGTTTCAAGAAGAAGGCTAAAGGATGCCCGAAGTGCGGGAAGAACCACCAGGGTGAGTGCTGGAAGGGTCGTGGCACTTGCTACAACAGCGGACAGGAAGGGCACATCTCGTCCAACTGCCCGAAACCGAAAAAGATACAAGGATGCTTTGCATGTGGCTCGACGGGGCATCGGATTAAGGACTGCCCAAAGAAGGGAAGTGGCGGAGGTAGCAACCAATAAGGGGGAAACAAACTGATGATCAGCGGACCGACACAATCCAACCGCCCAACCTCCAGAACCTTTAACATGACCGTCCAGGACGCAGTGGTTGCGAAGGACGTGGTGTCAGGTATAATCCCAATCTCTGATAGAAATGCTTATGTATTATTTGATTCGGGTGCGACCTGTTCTTTTGTGTCTGAAGAATTTGCTAGTAAACTTAGTACACCCCGAGAATGTTTAGAAGATCCTCTGAACATAGAAGTTGCAAATAAGGAAATAATCCCTGTAAAATACGTTTATCAAAATTATCGTGCAAACATTAGAGAACATGAACTGAGCGTAGACTTGATTCCTATTAGACTGGGAGAATTTGATGCGATACTGGGAATGGATTGGTTGTATAACCATGCAACAATAATTGATTGTCAGAATAAATGTGTAAACTGATAGTAGTGTGCATACAAGCCAATCATGTATGATGATAAAGCACGTACTTTGTAAACAATCTTATTTATTTATTAATAAAATATTCATTTATTAAAGGCATTTAATTATCTACATGTTGCTGTTTTTATAATATGTAAATATCCCATAGTTTTAAGCAATGCTTTTAGAATCATGATGATGATCATGCTAATGAGATCTAAATTCTTAGAAAGTTTTAAAACTAAAATAGTTCCCAATCGTGGAATTACTAAAAAAAGGGGATTAGTAAATCCGGATAGATTGGTACATATGTTGCTTGCTCATTGGATGAGGATGATTGATCTCATGATCATTTGTGTGGAGACACTAAAGCAAGTATGTAGGTGCTTATTGGAGAATAAGTTCACTGAACGTGATTCGCTATGGAATACCTAATGGAGTTTTACTCGCATGTCAATAGGAATTCCTAATGTGATAGTAGTACAAGTGATCCTTGGACTTGAGATCATCATAGTATCTTGTATGTAACAAATTATACTTTGACTTATTCCTTAAGACCTTTTAAGGCATATATAGGGTATGCTTGGGTATAATGAGTTACATATGGAGATAATGAATGATCAATAAAGAATCTACCACCTCTAGTAAAAGAGGAGATATGTCCTATGTGATTCGTTAAATGACAACCCAGAAATCCTTGGCCAAGGTAAAATGAAATTAGAAAGGAGTTTTTAATTTGCATTATTTGGAGTTGTGCATTTTCTAATCGAAATACATATAATTAAATAAAATAAGACTTGACAGTAAATCCATGTCTTATATTTAATTGGGACATTGTATGGTGGAAGGATTGAATTGTATGGTAACTATTTACTCACAGGTTCTTTTATGATTAATGTTGAAATCTATATTATCTGGAAAGTCGTTGATCGCTAGGGAGGCTTATCCCTATTGTAGAATAAATATTATTTATTTAAATAGATTATTAGTTTAATTTATTTATTTAAATAAGATTAGAATTGTTCTAATTGATTTATTCACAACCGGTTTAATATGGAGAACCTAAAGGGTCACACCATAAAAGGAAGAATAATTATTTAAGAAGGTAATGGCATAATCGTAATAATGCATTAAGTATAATTAATTTAATCTATGGTGATAGAATAAATTAAATAGCTTAATGTTTATTATTTAATATTTTAGAAATATTAAATATAAATTAATAAGAGGAGTCTTATTAATATTATTACAATTATTATTATTTTAATTTCTAAAGGAGTTTAGTAATTAATTTAATATTTAGTACTCTCATTTATTCCTAATAAGATTAGGAGACAAATTAATTAAATGAATTTAATTAATTATTCCCATGTGGTGGGAAGCCTAAATTAATTAAAGGAGTTTAATTAATTAAAAGAAATCCCATGTCTAATAGGATTAGAAGGGTTGACCAATGTCTATATAAGAGAAGTCTTATAATAGATATTAGATTGATGCAATTCCAATTGTTGGAGAGTACTCCTTTTCTATAGAGGATAGAAAACTAAGGTTAAGCCAAACACCCTCCTTCTTGATAATTCATCTTCCTTGGTGGATCACCTCTAGAGGCCAAACACTTGGGTGGCTAACGTTGATCAAAGAAAGGAATCTAACCCGAAAATTCAAGGAGATCACGAAGAACAAGGAGTTGAACTAGTACCTGTGGAAGCTTCGTTCTACAAGGGTATGATTCCATAACTTCTTATTTATCGTTTTAAATTAATAATTTGCATAAAGGATGATCCGGGTAATGGTTTTGTAGAAATTTTTTAAACTCTGATATACCATGCTTCCGCTAATTTTTGCAATTTGATTGCGTCACGATTTCGTACAAACCCAACAGTGGCATCAGAGCCAAACCTTTATGCAATTATTAATTATTTTGATTTCACATATATATGGGTATATATTTAGAATAATTTATTGGGCATAATTTTATTGTATAATATTATTTTATGAAAAGGAGCAAATTCGCGAATTTGAATGCTTATTGCCGAATTTTATTTTTTTTTGGCCAAATCCCTCACTGTTGCCGATATTTAGTTAGTGATCCAGGATTACAAGGTGACTTGTAAAGTGATTCTTTTAATAAGCCACCATAATTCACATATATTATATATATATACCACCAAGCACGTTACTATATATATATATATATTCGGTAATATTAACTTGGAATCACTATATATATATATATTCGGTAATATTATATTTATATATATATTATTCTAAATAATTTTATAATTAAAATAAAGAGTTTATTTTAATCTTGAAATTAGATTTCATGCAATTTAAAATTGCCCATTAAATGATACTCATATATATATGGAATGTTTTAATTCATGAGATGAATATTTATTTATTGATATATATGGTGATATGTATGATAATAAATAGGGATTGATTATGGACTATTTGACCAATGCGATTGGATTTTATTTTAGTTGAATGCTTGAATGAATGGATTTTATTAAATGGGGTCTGCGTACCTCGTCTTCTCTAATTTTTCTTGATGTAAAATTCTATCTCCCTTCTATGTACTTCCCCTTGACTGCTGATCAAGGTTTCTATTTAAATTAAATAGTTTAATGTAATAGAAATAGTTAGAATTATCTTGAAGAAATTGGAGACCAAGGAGCAAGGAGCGCGTGAAGACACATTTGTATGGAGCCCGGATTTAAATGTAATAGTTACGTTTAAATTTAAATTCTTGCACTCCTAGGTTTGACCTTTTGGTTCACTTGGTGGCTCTAGTGAACCAAACTAGAATAAAAGTCCATAATCAATCCGGGTAGAATATAGTATTCTATATTGCATGCTAAATATTATATATATTATATTTTATGCAAACATGCCTCGCATGTTTAATAAAATGACGCGTATTTTATATATATATGTGCATGCGCGCTAAACAAGATGAGACAAAATAATAACAAACCCCTCAAAGAAATAATATTAAGTCTGAAGCGTTCAAATGATATTTTAAATATCGAACGTCGCCTTCTAGCATGATTAATTAATAGAGTATTAAATATTTAATATGAGTTTGTTGTGCTATCCACAAGGCGAGTATTGAGTATTTAAGATGTTAATTAATCACATTTGATGCTTATCAAGAAAATTGAACGATCTAGTCTTGTTGTGCTATCCACAAGGACGAACATTTTTCTTTTTTGAATTTATGGAAGTGCTAGGCTGGACTTAACTTAAATCATTTTAGTTCGGATGTGCACACACTTGACCATTATGATTTAAGAGGCAAAATAAAAGGAATTACATGGTGATGTAATTGACAAGAGTTGTCTACCTATTTATTTGTATATCGCTTGTTGTGCTATCCACAAGGTTATATACATTTGAAATGGGATCCTTATTCTCACTAGCAAATCTTTAATTAGATGTTGCCGAACTATATAAGTGAGGGTAATATAGTTTGATGAAAATAGTGGGAGATACCAATTTAAAATAAAGACCTAAATTTATTTTGGTATGCAAAGTTAATAAAATGAATGTTTGCTAAAATGTTGTTTTCTTTCACATGCAGAATTTTAAAAATGTCTAAATCACTAATCTCACTACGAAGCATACTTGATGCAAACAAGCTTACCGGGCCGAATTATGAGGACTGGCTAAGAAATCTGAGAATTGTTCTCACTGCTGAAAAGATTTCTTATGTCCTAAATTCAACTGTCCCTGAATCTGTTTCAGAAACAGCCTCTGAGGAAGAGATTGCCACTTTCAGTAAGTGGCAAGATGATGCATCTGTGGCTCAATGCATCATGCTCGCATCCATGAATAACGAGCTTCAGCGTCAGCACGTAAATATGGATGCTCCTGCTATGCTGCTTCACCTCAAGGAGTTGTATGGTGAACAGAGTAGGACTGCTAGATATGAGATATCTAAGGAGCTCTTCCGATCTCGGATGACCGAGGGTACTGCCGTCGAGACTCATGTCCTGAAAGTGATCAATTTGATTGAACGCCTTGGACAGCTTGGGTTCGTCATGGATGGGGAGTTGAGTCAAGACTTGGTCTTGCAGTCACTCCCTGAGACCTTCTCGCAGTTTGTGGTTAATTTTCACATGAATAAGCTAGATGTCAGCTTGCCTGAGCTGCTTAACATGCTGAAAACTGCAGAAGGTCACTTCCCATCCAAGAAGAACCATGTCTTGATGGTGGATTCTTCCAATAAAAGGAAGAGGCCCAATATATCTTCTGAAAAGAAGAAATCCAAGAAGGCTAAGGGAAAGGGGAAAGAAAAGGAACAAAAGAAACTTGAACCAGCTAAAGGAATGTGCTTTCATTGCAACAAGCCGGGACATTGGAAAAGGAACTGCAAGAAGTATCTAGCAGAGAAGAAGCTTGGAGAAGCTTCGACTTCCAATCAAGGTTTGTTTATGATTGAAATTAATTTTTCTGAAAGTCATAATTCTACTTGGGTATTGGATACCGGCTGTGGTTCTCACATATGTAATACTGTGCAGGGACTGGTCAGAAGTAGAAAGCTGAACAATGATGAGGTGATTCTACGAGTAGGGAATGGAGCAAAGGTTGCTGCATTAGCTGTAGGAACTTATTATTTAGCAATGCCTTCGGGCAAGTCCATTTATCTTAATAATTGTTATTATGTTCCGAATATTATTAAAAACATTATTTCAATTTCTGTATTGGATATGGAAGGATTTAACGTTGTTATAAAGAACAATAGTTGTTCTATTTATAAAGACGATGTTTTATATGGTATTGGAAATTTGCGAAATGGACTTTATACACTTGACTTACAAGAAAATATATTTCAAATTGAACAAACTAAGAAAAGGAAAAGAGATGATATTAATTATACCTACATGTGGCACTGTAGACTCGGTCATATCAATGAAACAAGATTATCCAAGTTGCATAAAGATGGGCTCCTCGAGCTATCCGATTATGAATCATATCCAACTTGTGAATCTTGTCTCATGGGTAAAATGACTAAATCTCCTTTTAGTGGAAAAGGAGAAAGAGTTACAGAGTTGTTGGCATTGATTCACACAGACGTTTGTGGGCCTATGACAACAAGTGCACGGGGTGGGTATTCTTATTTTATTACTTTCACTGATGATCACTCAAGATTTGGATATGTGTATTTAATGAAATACAAGTCAGAATCATGTGAAAAGTTCAAAGAGTTCAGAAGTGAAGTAGAGAAACAAACGGGCAAGAGTATAAAGATACTTCGATCAGATCGAGGTGGAGAATACTTAAGCGGTGAGTTTCTAAATTGTCTCAAAGAAAATGGTATAATCTCACAATGGACTCCTCCAGGTACACCACAGTTAAATGGAGTATCTGAAAGGAGAAATCGAACACTGTTAGACATGGTTCGATCTATGATGAGTTTTACCGACCTTCCAATTTCCTTCTGGGGATATGCCCTAGAAACGGCTGCATACCTACTTAACAAGGTACCTACCAAATCCGCCCCAAAGACTCCATATGAGATGTGGAAGGGGAGGAAACCAAATCTTAAGCATGTTAAGACTTGGGGTTGTCCAGCTTATGTCAAAAAGTTTGAACATGATAAGCTACAGACTAAATCCGAAAAGTGTAGATTTGTGGGATACCCTAAAGAAACTGTAGGGTATTATTTCTATCATCTAACTGATCAAAAGGTGTTTGTTGCGAAACATGCTGCCTTCTTGGAAAAGGAGTTTATCCATGAAGGGGTCAGTGGGAGTAAGATATATCTTGAAGAAGTTCAAGAACCACAAATTACCACGGATCAAAGTCAGGTACCTGACCAAGTAGAAGAACCTACTATACCACACCCTGTTCGTAAATCTGGGAGAGTACCGAAGATACCTGAGAGGTATGGATTCGTTATAGAGGATGACGATGAGGTACACATCATGAATGATGATGATCCATTGAATTACGAACAAGCTATGAGTAATAAAGACTCAGGGAAATGGCTTGAAGCCATGAAATCCGAAATGGACTCCATGTATGAAAACAAAGTATGGACTTTGGTTTCACCACCTGAAGGCATTAAGCCTATTGGGTGTAAATGGGTCTTTAAAAGAAAGATTGGAGCGGACGGCAAGGTGGAGACCTATAAGGCCCGACTGGTTGCAAAAGGTTTCAAACAAAGACAAGGAGTTGATTATGATGAAACCTTTTCACCAGTAGCTATGCTCAAGTCTATTCGGATTTTGCTTGCGATTGCAGCTTATAACGACTATGAGATCTGGCAGATGGACGTGAAAACGGCCTTCCTCAATGGGAAACTTGAGGAGGATGTGTATATGACACAGCCAGAGGGATTTGTTTCAAAGGTTGGAATAAATCAAGTCTGTAAGCTACAACGATCCATTTATGGATTGAAGCAAGCTTCTCGTAGATGGAACATTCGTTTTGATGAGACAATCAAAGAGTTTGATTTTATCAAAAATGACGATGAACCATGTGTGTACAAGAAGGTTAGTGGGAGCGCAGTTTCATTCCTTGTATTATATGTTGATGATATATTACTGATAGGGAATGACATTCCTATGCTACAATCAATTAAAATCTGGTTATCTAAACACTTCTCCATGAAGGACTTGGGAGAAGCATCCTATATTTTGGGGAGAAAGATCTATAGAGATAGATCTAAAAGGATGCTTGGTTTATCCCAAGGAACGTACATTGATGCAATGCTAAAGAGATTTAGCATGGAAGATTCCAAAAGAGGTCTCATGCCGATGAGCCATGGAATACATCTCTCCAAGAAACAGGCCCCAAAGACACCTGAGGAGAGAGACCGTATGAGTAAGATCCCTTATGCTTCTGCAATAGGATCTATCATGTACGGTATGATATGTACTAGACCGGATGTTGCTCACGCACTTAGTGTAACAAGCAGATACCAGTCGAATCCAGGAGAAGAGCACTGGAAGGCAGTGAAAAATATCCTAAAGTACTTAAAAGGACTAAAGATATTTTTCTTGTCTACGGTGGGTCTGAATTAAAACTCGAGGGCTTCACAGACTCAAGTTTTCAAACGGACCAAGATGACAGTAAATCTGTTTCGGGGTATGTTTTTACCTTGAACGGAGGCGCAGTGAGTTGGAAGAGTTCCAAGCAGCAAACAGTTGCTGATTCAGTGACAGAGGCAGAGTATATAGCTGCAAGTGAAGCTGCAAAGGAAGCTGTTTGGATGAAGAAGTTCCTAACTGAACTTGGTGTGGTTCCTAGCATTGGAGAAGCAGTTCCCATTTACTGTGACAACACAGGAGCAGTTGCACAGGCTAAGGAACCCAGGTCTCATCAGAAATCTAAACACGTGTTGCGGCGATTTCACTTGATCAGGGAGATCATTGAAAGAGGAGACGTCACCTTGGAGCGTGTAGACTCTCAAGACAACATTGCAGATCCATTTACTAAAGCTTTAACACAACAGCAGTTTGATCGTCACTTAGAGAAGATGGGTATGAGATACCATGGCGATTGGCTTTAGTGCAAGTGGGAGATTGATAGTAGTGTGCATACAAGCCAATCATGTATGATGATAAAGCACGTACTTTGTAAACAATCTTATTTATTTATTAATAAAATATTCATTTATTAAAGGCATTTAATTATCTACATGTTGCTGTTTTTATAATATGTAAATATTCCATAGTTTTAAGCAATGCTTTTAGAATCATGATGATGATCATGCTAATGAGATCTAAATTCTTAGAAAGTTTTAAAACTAAAATAGTTCCCAATCGTGGAATTACTAAAAAAAGGGGATTAGTAAATCCGGATAGATTGGTACATATGTTGCTTGCTCATTGGATGAGGATGATTGATCTCATGATCATTTGTGTGGAGACACTAAAGCAAGTATGTAGGTGCTTATTGGAGAATAAGTTCACTGAACGTGATTCGCTATGGAATACCTAATGGAGTTTTACTCGCATGTCAATAGGAATTCCTAATGTGATAGTAGTACAAGTGATCCTTGGACTTGAGATCATCATAGTATCTTGTATGTAACAAATTATACTTTGACTTATTCCTTAAGACCTTTTAAGGCATATATAGGGTATGCTTGGGTATAATGAGTTACATATGGAGATAATGAATGATCAATAAAGAATCTACCACCTCTAGTAAAAGAGGAGATATGTCCTATGTGATTCGTTAAATGACAACCCAGAAATCCTTGGCCAAGGTAAAATGAAATTAGAAAGGAGTTTTTAATTTGCATTATTTGGAGTTGTGCATTTTCTAATCGAAATACATATAATTAAATAAAATAAGACTTGACAGTAAATCCATGTCTTATATTTAATTGGGACATTGTATGGTGGAAGGATTGAATTGTATGGTAACTATTTACTCACAGGTTCTTTTATGATTAATGTTGAAATCTATATTATCTGGAAAGTCGTTGATCGCTAGGGAGGCTTATCCCTATTGTAGAATAAATATTATTTATTTAAATAGATTATTAGTTTAATTTATTTATTTAAATAAGATTAGAATTGTTCTAATTGATTTATTCACAACCGGTTTAATATGGAGAACCTAAAGGGTCACACCATAAAAGGAAGAATAATTATTTAAGAAGGTAATGGCATAATCGTAATAATGCATTAAGTATAATTAATTTAATCTATGGTGATAGAATAAATTAAATAGCTTAATGTTTATTATTTAATATTTTAGAAATATTAAATATAAATTAATAAGAGGAGTCTTATTAATATTATTACAATTATTATTATTTTAATTTCTAAAGGAGTTTAGTAATTAATTTAATATTTAGTACTCTCATTTATTCCTAATAAGATTAGGAGACAAATTAATTAAATGAATTTAATTAATTATTCCCATGTGGTGGGAAGCCTAAATTAATTAAAGGAGTTTAATTAATTAAAAGAAATCCCATGTCTAATAGGATTAGAAGGGTTGACCAATGTCTATATAAGAGAAGTCTTATAATAGATATTAGATTGATGCAATTCCAATTGTTGGAGAGTACTCCTTTTCTATAGAGGATAGAAAACTAAGGTTAAGCCAAACACCCTCCTTCTTGATAATTCATCTTCCTTGGTGGATCACCTCTAGAGGCCAAACACTTGGGTGGCTAACGTTGATCAAAGAAAGGAATCTAACCCGAAAATTCAAGGAGATCACGAAGAACAAGGAGTTGAACTAGTACCTGTGGAAGCTTCGTTCTACAAGGGTATGATTCCATAACTTCTTATTTATCGTTTTAAATTAATAATTTGCATAAAGGATGATCCGGGTAATGGTTTTGTAGAAATTTTTTAAACTCTGATATACCATGCTTCCGCTAATTTTTGCAATTTGATTGCGTCACGATTTCGTACAAACCCAACATAAACCTTCAGACTCCGAGTAAGTCTAAGGTAGTGTTTTGTGGTAGCTCATCGCTTAAGCAATCGTGTTGCGTTACGATGATGCAGGCCAAGAAATTGTTAAGGAAAGGATGTGTAGGTTATTTAGCTTACATCGTTGATACTCGGAAGAAGGGAGTAGAAATTAAGGATTTATCCGTAGTGAATGAATTTTAAGATGTGTTTCCAGACGATTTGTCTAGTCTTCCGCCAGACAGAGATATCGAATTCGTGATAGACTTAGCATCGGGAACGGCACCGATTTTGAAAGCTCTATATCGTATGGCGCCGGTAGAAATGAAGGAATTGATGATACAACTTCAAGAGTTATTGGATAAGGGTTACATACGACCAAGTGTGTCTCCTTGGGGAGCACCAGTGTTATTTGTCAAGAAAAAGGACGGATCGATGAGGCTCTGTATCGATTATCGATAATTGAACAGAGTAACGATCAAGAACAGATATCCGCTACCGAGGATAGACGACTTATTTGATCAACTGAAGGGAGCGAAGTGTTTCTCGAAGATCGACCTACGGACAGGATATCACCAACTGAAAGTACGGGATGAGGACATACCAAAGACTACGTTTCGAACCCGTTATGGACATTAATAGTTTTTGGTAATGTCATTCGATTTGACTAATGCTCCGGTAGCATTTATGGACTTGATGAACGGAGTTTTCAAGCTATACTTGGATAAATTCGTGATAGTTTTTATCAATGACAGTTTGATCTACTCAAAGACAGAGGAAGAACACGCCGAACATCTGAAGATTGTTTTGGAGGCACTAAGGAAAGAGAAGATGTATGCGAAGTTTTCAAAATGTGAATTTTGGATGGAGAAGGTTCAATTCTTAGGCCACGTGGTGGATAAGAATGGAATCTCAGTAGACCCCGCAAAGGTCAAAGCAGTAAGTAATTGAGAACAACCAAGAACACCGACGAAGGTGAGAAGCTTTTTAGGGTTAATTGGGTACTATCGAAGATTTATCCAAGATTTTTCTATGATAGCAACCCCGTTGACCAATTTGACAAGGAAGACAGTGAAGTTTGTATGGACCGAAAAGTGCGAAGAGAGTTTTCAAGAACTGAAGAAGAGATTGAGCGAAGCACCATTGTTATCATTACCAGATGATACGGGAAATTTTGTGGTGTATAGTGATGCATCGCACAAGGGACTTGGTTATGTGCTCATGCAACAGGACAAAGTCATTGCGTATGCATCACGACAATTAAAGGATTACAAAAAATGATACACTACTCACGACTTAGAGTTAGCGGCAGTAGTTTTTGCGTTAAAGATTTGGAGGCATTATTTATAAGGAAAGAAATGTGAGATATACACGGACCACAAAAGTCTGAAATTTATCTTCACACAGAAGGAGCTGAATATGCGACAGAGAAGGTGGTTAGAATTAATCAAAGACTATGACTGTGATATTCTTTATCACCTGGGGAAGGAAAACGTGGTTGCCGTTGCTCTGAGCAGGAAAGGAAGGGAGAAATTGTTTCAATTGACGACTCAGGAAGAATTGATAAGAGAGATGGAGAAATTGGAGATAGAAGTGAAAGGACCTAAGAGGTCTAAAGAGAAATTGTTTGTAATGGAAGCTTGTCCAACATTGTTGGATAGAGTAAAAGAAGCACAGGAGAAAGATAAAGAATGTGAGAAGATCGGGAAAAGGATTACAGAAAATGAGGAAGAGATATTCTGAATGGATAAAGACGGTATCTTAAGATTCGAAGGAAGAGTGTGGGTGCCAGCGGTAACCGAGTTAGGGGAAGAGATTTTGCACGAGGCACATAATACGATATATTTCGTTCATCCGGGATGCACGAAGATGTACCGAAATTTAAGGCAACATTTTTGGTGGCCTAATCTAAAACGAGAAGTTACAGAGTGTGTTAGTAGATGTTTGACTTGCCAACGCGTTAAAGCAGAGCATCAGTGGCCGAGTGGTTTATTACAACCGTTGGAAATACCGGAGGGGAAATGGGAGCATATTACGATGGACTTCGTGGTAGGACTTTCAGTTACACAGAAAGGTTATGATGCCATTTGGGTTATCGTGGATCAACTTAAGAAGACCGCACATTTTCTACCAATCAAGATCCGTTACAGTTTGAATCACTTAGCGAGCCTATACGTAAAGGAGATTGTTTTACGACATGGAGTGCCGATATCAATTGTCTCTAATCGAGATCCGCACTTCACGTTAAATTTTTGGAAGAGTTTGCAAGAGAGAATAGGAACACAGTTGAGGTTGAGTACTGCTTACCATCCTCAGACAGACGGACAGAGTGAGCGAACAATACAAACGTTGGACGACATGCTTAGAACTTACGTGATGGACTTCAAGGGGAATTGGGACGACCACCTACCCTTAGTAGAATTCGCATATAATAATAGCTACCATGCGAGCATCGGCATGCCATCGTACGAAGCTCTTTACCGAAGAAAGTGCAGAACGCCATTATGTTGAGACGAAGTCTGAGAGCGACGAATACTCAGACCAGAGCTAGTACAACAAACCGCAGACGTGGTGACAGTGATAAGAGCTAGATTAGTAGCAGCTCAAGATCGCCAGAAGAAATACTCAGATTTGCATCGGCAAGACCTAGACTTTAAAGTCGGCAGCTTTGTTTTCCTGAAGGTATCTCTATGGAAGGGAAAGATCCGTTTCGGCAAGAAAGGAAAATTGAGTCCAAGATTCATAGGACCGTTCGAGATACTGAAGCACGTGGGCGAAGTAGCATACAAAGTTGCGTTACCACCCGAGTTGGAGCACATCCACAACGTGTTCCACATTTTCGTGTTGCGACCGTACAAGGGCGACTACAAGCACGTGATTTCTTATGAGCCTATTCAAGTGGAGAAGAACTTGGCGTATGAAGAAATTCCTGTCCAAATACTAGATAGGAAAGAGCAAACTTTGAGAAATAAAATTATATCTTCTATAAAAGTGCTTTGGCATAACCACAATGTCGAGGAGGCAACGTAGGAGTTAGAAGATAGGATAATGAGGGATTATCCCCATTTATTTATTTAACCTTGTAGCAATTCCGGGACGGAATTTTTATAGGGGGGGGGAGGATGTAATACCCTAGAATTTTTGAATATTATTAAATAAATATATAAATGGAACTGAGAATTTATTTGAATATAAATGATTTTTGTGAGTTAACTCAATTATATTAAATTAAGTAATTATAATAATTGGGAAAAATGTGGAGTTTGTAATAAACTCATGAAAGCCTTGTGTGGCACAGTGATGAGATATATTAATTGATGAAGGATTTATTAAGTGAATAATTAATTAATTATTGTTAATTGTTATCGTACAATATTAATTAATTGTTATATAATATTAATGATAAATAATTGATGATGTGGGGATTATTATTATTACAAATAATATAATAATAATAAGCAACATGTTCATAAATATAATAAGATCTATATTAATGTGATAATTAATCCTATGATTATTAATTAAGTGTTATTAATAATTACGAGGAGGGGATTAATTAATATTATTGTTAATTAATTGATAAGGTGGATAATTTATTTATTTGACAATATGAATAATGAAACAAATAAGTAAAGTTTTTAATATAATAAAATTATATTAATTGTTATGTGCAAGTATATTATACTATATGATTGTACATATTAAAGCTATGTGTTATGAATACATCATGTGTAGATATATATTGTAAACAATTATTGAATTAATAGAATTTAATAATGAATGAGATAATGTAATGTGGTAATATTTGATTTAAAATTATATCCGGTAAAACAAATGTACATGTATTATATGTGTGAAAATTACACTTATTACATTATGTAAAGTACATTGTGACTTAAATTATAACCTAAGAGTACATACAATATATAACATAAGTATATGGTGTGTGTATACAAGTGTAGTATTTACAAATGCTGAGAAGTAAATCAATTGTCCCATTTTAAGTATCCCATTTGCTCTCCAATTCCTCATACGCGTGATTAGCATTATGAAGTCTACTCCCTATTCTTCCTCAAACTCAGTAAAACTCCATAGCTTCATTCCTCAAATCCTCAAAATCAGCAACATAGACTAGATCATGATGAGCAAGGGAATAGGCATGATGATGAGTCCCAACAACCAATTACCTACTCTCTATTAACCATCAAGCAAATCTAAAATCTCGTTGGTTTAATTTGGTGTGTATAAGCAATGTCTGGACAATTGTTTTTCTATATATATGTCTCTCATCCTCTCTAATTCATTTGCTGATAAATTGCTTAAGTTAAGTTGAGAATAATACACATAGTAATATAATAGCATTGTGAAGTAGCAGCAAGTTCAGATTCTAACAGAGGTATAATATAGCTTCCTTATTCTTCATTTTTGTTTTCTGTAAAAATCTCATTTCTTGATTATACCAAATTAGATTGTGTTTGGGTTGTAGAACCCTTATATTGTTGTTATATGAACATACATATATGACGGAATCACTATATAGCTTTCTCGTCCTTCATTTCCATTTTCCTCTGAAATTTCTGTAAAAATATCAAATTCTTGAATTTAGTTGGAGTTCATAAATTTGGGAATTGATAATGGCGATTGACTGTTATATAAGCATATATATGTGTTAGTAAATTAAAGAAGTTAGTCTAATAACATATTCGTAAGGAATTTCTGCGTATGGGTTTTGAAGTTGCCGAGTCTGGCTGTTGTCTGGCCTTGAACGGGAGTCGCGCGGCCGCCCGTCTCCCTAGTACAACTAGCGCGCGACCGCGCCAATCTGCAGATTCAATTTTTATATTTCTGTTGCAAAATCTGTTAAGTGTTAGTTTAATTATATAACTTAGATAAGCCTGCAAGCATGATTAATACACATATATGAACATGTTAAACTAATGTGGGCATGCTATATTAGGATCAAATGCTTGAATGGTGAAGATATGGACTTCACAATGAACTTAGAGTTCCAAAAAGGACATTGACTTGTTTTATACGTTTTAAACATTCTAACTTTTGAGACATGTTTGTATGACCTAGAAACACATAATATGAATGTCGACTTGTGTATCTAAGCTTCATAATGTAACTTGAGCATGTGAACCTCAATTGAACCTTTCTAACAAAAACACAAGCTTGAAACATGGACTCTAACATGTTATATTAGGGTTCTAGGTTTTGATTTTTCGAGCATGTTTATATGGCCTTGAAATGCATAAAAGGCATGTTGACTTACTTATATATGTTTCATAGTATGACATGAGCATGTGGACTTCATTTGTGAACTTTACTAAGTGAAAGTGTAAGATTGAAACGTAAATCTTGACATGTTATATCAAAGCCTAGATTCTAAAAATTTTGGACATGTTTAGTAGTGCTCATAACCTCATTAAAATGTCATAAACATACACATGCCATGATAGATGCTATGAGAACTAGTTAGGCACCAGTGAAGCATGAATTAAGTTGTAACGATGCTAGTTATATGTCTATAATACAGATACTTGCAAGCATGCTTAAAACAAGTTATGTGATCACCTCGTATAACAAAGCATGATAGCTAATGTAATTTTATAACCTTGAATGGCTTTAAGTTATTGAACGTACTGACTTAGAATTTATATCATGTATGTTTGGAGCAAGGCAAGGTTGTATAAACGTAGAAGTATCCTTTCATATGTATACGTGTTATGTGATATCATATGTTGCTACTTGAATCCGATTTGACGGTTAGCTTATAAAAATACTATAAAGTGCTAGAAAGATTATGTTTGCTATTTGTTGTGATCTTATGTGATATTAATGATATGAGAATGTGTCTTAACTCAAGAGGGGGAACGTTACGGATAAAAGTTATATTAATAAGATATTATATAACTGTTTAGCTAGATTAAGACTTAGCTTATGTGATTATCGTATATACGAGATGAGATATAATGTTAAACTATATGACTAATGAATATCATATATACATAACTTTATTACGATAGGATTCGAAAAGTGTTGATTAAATTACGGGGATAAACTACGCTTAAGGCAAGTTTTCTAACTTACACTCTTTTACGGTGCAAGTATTCTATCCTTGTATATTGCGAGCTAGTTTCTTTACTTACTCGTTTGAATTGAATTAGCATACTTGAACTCTTATTTCATTAAAGCTATTATTCATGTTGAACTTGGTATTGTTCTTGAATATTGTGAAAGTGTCTATGCCATTTGATTCGGCTAAACTTATATTATTGAAAAGCGACCCAAACCAATTGATTGGTGCGGGATCTTGTATTTGACTGAGAAGAACAACCTTCTTTGAAGGGAAAATATATTTTGTCGGAGAACCGACGTGCGCACTTGAGTATGATTGAATATTATGCATAACGTAGGGTACCTTAGGCTGATCACCTGTTGTATTTGTTTTTGATTTGAATTATCAGTTTAATACTGTTAATTCTAGTAGGAGTTCATAGTCCTTAGTGACTGCTCAGTATTCAGTTATCTTAAAATCTTGAATTGATACCGTACATGATAGATCCTATTGCAGAAGCATAAGGGATCTTACTCATACGGTCTCTCTCCTCAGGTGTCTTTGGGGCCTGTTTCTTGGAGAGATTTATTCCATGGCTCATCGGCATGAGACCTCTTTTGGAATCTTCCATGCTAAACCTCTTTAGCATTGCATCAATGTACGTTCCTTGGGATAAACCAAGCATCCTTTTAGATCTATCTCTATAGATCTTTATCCCCAAAATATAGGATGCTTCACCCAAGTCCTTCATGGAGAAGTTTTTAGATAACCAGATTTTAATGGATTGTAACATAGGAATGTCATTCCCTATCAGTAATATATCATCAACATATAATACAAGGAATGATACTGCGCTCCCACTAACCTTCTTGTATACACATGGTTCATCCTCGTTTTTGATAAAATCAAACTCTTTGATTGTCTCATCAAAACGAATGTTCCATCTACGAGAAGCTTGCTTCAACCCATAAATGGATCGTTGTAGCTTACAGACTTGATTTGTTCCAACTTTTGAAATAAATCCCTCTGGCTGTGTCATATACACATCCTCCTCAAGTTTCCCATTGAGGAAGGCCGTTTTCACGTCCATCTGCCAGATCTCATAGTCGTTGTAAGCTGCAATCGCAAGCAAAATCCGAATGGACTTGAGCATGGCTACTGGTGAGAAGGTTTCATCATAGTCAACTCCTTGTCTTTGTTTGAAACCTTTTGCAACCAGTCGGGCCTTATAGGTCTCTACCTTTCCGTCTGCTCCAGTCTTTTTCTTAAAAACCCATTTACACCCAATAGGTTTAATACCTTCAGGTGGTGAAACCAAAGACCATACTTTGTTTTCATACATGGAGTCCATTTCAGATTTCATGGCTTCAAGCCATTTCCCTGAGTCTTTATTACTCATAGCCTGTTCGTAATTCAATGGATCATCATCATTCATGATGTGTACCTCATCGTCATCCTCTATAACGAATCCATACCTCTCAGGTATCTTCGGTACTCTTCCAGATTTACGAACATAGTGTGGTACAGTAGGTTCTTCTACTTGGTTAGGTACCTGACTTTGGTCCGTGGTAACTTGTGGTTCTTGAACTTCTTCAAGATATATCTCACTCCCACTGACCCCTTCATGGATAAAATCTTTCTCCAAGAAGGTAGCATGTTTTGCAACAAACACCTTTTGATCAGTTGGATGATAGAAATAATACCCTACGGTTTCTTTAGGGTATCCCACAAATCTACACTTATCGGATTTAGTCTGTAGCTTATCATTTTCAAACTTTTTGACATAAGCTGGACAACCCCAAGTCTTAACATGCTTAAGATTTGGTTTCCTCCCTTTCCACATCTCATATGGAGTCTTTGGGGCGGATTTGGTAGGTACCTTGTTAAGTAGGTATGCAGCCGTTTCTAGGGCATATCCCCAGAAGGAAATTGGAAGGTCGGTAAAACTCATCATGGATCGAACCATGTCCAACAATGTTCTATTTCTCCTTTCAGATACTCCATTTAACTGTGGTGTACCTGGAGGAGTCCATTGTGAGATTATACCATTTTCTCTGAGACAATTGAGAAACTCACTGCTTAAGTATTCTCCACCTCGATCTGATCGAAGTATCTTAATACTCTTGCCCGTTTGTTTCTCTACTTCACTTCTGAACTCTTTGAACTTTTCAAATGATTCTGATTTGTATTTCATTAAATACACATATCCAAATCTTGAGTGATCATCAGTGAAAGTAATAAAATAAGAATACCCACCCCGTGCACTTGTTGTCATAGGTCCACAAACGTCTGTGTGAATCAATGCCAACAACTCTGTAACTCTCTCCCCTTTTCCACTAAAAGGAGATTTAGTCATTTTACCCATGAGACAAGATTCACAAGTTGGATATGATTCATAATCAGATAGCTCGAGGAGCCCATCTTTATGCAACTTGGATAATCTTGTTTCATTGATATGACCGAGTCTACAGTGCCACATATAGGTATAATTAATATCATCTCTTTTCCTTTTCTTAATTTGTTCAATTTGAAATATATTTTCTTGCAAGTCAAGTGTATAAAGTCCATTTCGCAAATTTCCAATACCATATAAAACATCGTCTTTATAAATAGAACAACCATTGTTCTTTATAATAACGTCAAAACCTTCCATATCCAATACAGAAATTGAAATAATGTTTTTAATAATATTCGGAACATAATAACAATTATTAAGATAAATGGATTTGCCCAAAGGCATTGCTAAACAATAAGTTCCTACAGCTAATGCAGCAACTTTTGCTCCATTTCCCACTCGTAGGATCACCTCATCTTTGTTCAGCTTTCTACTTCTGACCAGTCCCTGCACAGTATTATATATGTGAGAACCACAGCCGGTATCCAATACCCAAGTAGAATTATGACTTTCAGAAAAATTAATTTCAATCATAAACAAACCTTGATTGGAAGTCGAAGCTTCTCCAAGCTTCTTCTCTGCTAGAAACTTCTTGCAGTTCCTCTTCCAATGTCCCGGCTCATTGCAATGAAAGCACATTCCTTTAGCTGGTTCAGGTTTCTTTTGATCCTTTTCTTTCCCTTTTCCCTTAGCCTTCTTAGATTTCTTCTTTTCAGAAGACGCCTTGGGCCTCTTCCTTTTATTGGAAGAATCCACCATCAAGACATGGTTCTTCTTGGATGAGAAGTGACCTTCTGCAGTTTTCAGCATGTTAAGCAGCTCAGGTAAGCTGACATCTAGCTTATTCATGTGAAAATTAACCATAAACTGCGAGAAGGTCTCAGGGAGTGACTGCAAGACCAAGTCTGGACTCAACTCCCCATCCATGACGAACCCAAGCTGTCCAAGGCGTTCAATCAAATTGATTACCTTCAGAACATGAGGCTCGACGGTAGTGCCCTCGGTCATTCGAGATCGGAAGAGCTCCTTAGATATCTCATATCTAGCAGTCCTACTCTGTTCACCATACAACTTCTTGAGGTGAAGCAGCATAGCAGGAGCATCCATTTTTTCGTGCTGACGCTGAAGCTCGTTATTCATGGATGCGAGCATGATGCATTGAGCCACAGATGCATCATCTTGCCACTTATTGAAAGTGGCAATCTCTTCCTCAGAGGCTGTTTCTGAAACAGATTCAGGGATAGTGGAATTTAGGACATAAGAAATCTTTTCAGCAGTGAGAACAATTCTCAGATTTCTTAGCCAGTCCTCATAATTCGGGCCGGTAAGCTTATTTGCATCAAGTATGCTTCGTAGTGAGATTAGTGATTTTGACATTTTTAAAATTCTGCATGTGAAAAGACAACATTTTAGCAAACATTCATTTTATTAACTTTGCATACCAAAATAAATTTAGGTCTTTATTTTAAATTGGTATCTCCCACTATTTTCATCAAACTATATTACCCTCACTCATATAGTTCGGCAACATCTAATTAAAGATTTGCTAGTGAGATTAAGGATCCCATTTCAAATGTATATAACCTTGCGGATAGCACAACAAGCGATATACAAATAAATAGGTAGACAACTCTTGTCAATTACATCACCATGTAACTCCTTTTATTTTGCCTCTTAAATCATAATGGTCATGTGTGTGCACATTCGAACTAAAATGATTTAAGTTAAGTCCAGCCTAGCACTTCCATAAATTCAAAAAGAAAAATTTTCGTCCTTGTGGATAGCACAACAAGACTAGATCGTTCAATTTTCTTGATTTGCATCAAATGTGATTAATTAACATCTTAAATATTCAATACTCGCCTTGTGGATAGCACAACAAACTCATATTAAATATTTAATACTCTATTAACTAATCATGCTAGAAGGCGACGTTCGATATTCCAAATATCATTTGAACGCTTCAGACTTAATATTATTTCTTTGAGGGGTTTGTTATTATTTGTCTAATCTTTTAAGCGCGTATGCACATATATATATAAAATACGCGTCATTTTATTAAACATGCGAAGCATGTTTGTATAAAATATAATATATACAATATTTAGCATGCGATATAGAATACTATATTCTACCCAGATTGATTATGGACTTTTATTCTAGTTTGGTTCACTAGAGCCACCAAGTGAACCAAAAGGTCAAACCTAGGAGTGCAAGAATTTAAATTTTAAATGTAACTATTACATTTAAACCCGGGCTCCATACAAACGGGTCTTCACGCGCTCCTCGCTCCTTGGTCTCCAATTTCTTCAAAATAATTCTAACTATCTCTATTACATTAACTTATTTTAAAATTAAATAGAAACCTTGATCAGCAGTCAAGGGGAAGTACATAGAAAGGAGATAGAATTTACATCGAGAATAAAACTAGAGAAGACGAGGTACGCAGACCCCATTTTATAAAACCCATACATTCAAGCATTCATCCAAAATAAAATCCAATCACATTGGTCATTGTCCATAATCAATCTCATTTATTATCATACACATCAACATATGCATCAATAAATATCCATTCATCTCATGAATAACAATGCTATTCCATATATGGATCGATGTTATTTAATGGACAAAAGTTTTGCTAAATTTTATTTTTGAAACAAAATAAACTCTTTTATTTTAATCAAAAATAAATCCAAATTAAACTCCTTTAATTTTAGCATTCTGAAATCATATTTCAGATAAAATAAACTTCTTTATTTTAAAACTTTATCAATTAAATAAACAGTTTACTTAATTAATTAAAATCAATTTTCAGGGTCTGCCCAGGTACCGGCGCAGCTGCACCAGTAATGAACTGGGCATCTGCGCAGCTGCGCAGGTAGACGGAAGCAACAGTTTTTGCAGACCGGCGCAGCTGCGCCAGTAATGAACTGGGATGCTGCGCAGCTGCGCTGTTCGCCGTAGAAACTTGCAGAAAACGATTTTTGTCCAGAAAAAATGATCCAATTCTCACATCAATTCATACATGGAATTATAAAATTGATAATTAGCACAAAGTTAGGCTCTGATACCACTGTTGGGTTTGTATGTAACGCAATCATGCAATCAAATCACATAAATAGGGCGGAAGCGTAAAAACTAGGTTTTCAAAATTTATACAAACCCATAACCATGATCATGCTTTGTGCTTGTTATCAATAACAGAAAAGAGAGAACATGGAATTATACCTTTGAAGATCTAAGCTTCCTCAGGTACAAGTTCTACTCCTTTGATTCCTCTGATTCCTCTGATAGTGGCTCCTTCCCTTGAATAATGTCAGCCACCCAAATGTTTGGCCTCTAACGGTGATCCACCAAGGAAGATGAAGAACTCAAGAAGATGGGTTATTGGCTGAACCCTTGTTTCTATCTCTATAGAATATGTGTACTCCCAACTCTTGAAAAATTTACGTTTTTTATTTCTGATATAAGACTCTCTTATATAGATATTAGGTTAACCCTCCTAATCCAATTAGAATAGGGTTTTATTTAATTAATTAATTAAATACTTTTAATTAATTTATATCCTAATCTTTATTAGGATTGAGAGAGAGTACTGATATTATATTAATTCCTAAACTCCTTTAGAATTAAAATAATAATAATAATAATAATATTAATAAGACTCCTCTTATTAATTTATATTTAATATTTCTAAAATATTAAATAATAAACATTAAGCTATTTAATTTATTCTATCATCATAGATTAAATTAATTATACTTAATGCATTATTACTATCATGCCATTTTCTTCTTAAATAATTCTTCTTCCTTTTATGGTGTGACCCTTTAGGTTCTCCATATTAAACCGGTTGTGAATAAATCAATTAGAACAATTCTAATCTTATTTAAATAAACAAATTAAACTAATAATCTATTTAAATAAATAACATTTATTCTACAATAGGGATAAGCCTCCGTAGCGATCAACGACTTTCCAGATAATATAGATTTCAACATTAATCATAAAAGAACCTGTGAGTTAATAGTTACCGTACAATTCAATCCTTCCACCATACAATGTCCCAATTAAATATAAGACATGGATTTACTGTCAAGTCTTAATTTATTTAATCATATGTATTTCGATTAGAAAATGCACAACTCCAAATAATGCAAATTAGAGACCTCTTTCTAATTTCATTCTACCTTGGCCAAGGATTCTTGGGTTGTCATTTAACGAATCATATAGGACATATCTCCTCTTTTACTAGAGGTGGTAGATTATTTATTGATCATTCATTATCTCCATATGTAACTCATTACACCCAAGCATACCCTATATATGCCTTAAAAGGCCTTAAGGAATTAGTCAAAGTATAATTTGTTACATACAAGATACTATAATGATCTCAAGTCCAAGGATCACATGTACTACTATCACATTAGGAATTCCTATTGACAGGCGAGTAAAACTCCATTAGGTATTCCATAGCGAGTCACGTTCAGTGAACTTATTCTCCAATAAGCACCTACATACTTGCTTTAGTGTCTCCACACAAATGACCATGAGATCAGTCATCCTCATCCAATGAGCAAGCAACATATGTACCAATCTATCCGGATTTACTAATCCCCTTTTTAGTAATCCCACGATTGGGAACTATTTTAGTTTTAAAGCTTTCTAAGAATTTAGATCTCATTAGCATGATCAACATCATGATTCTAAAAGCATTGCTTAAAACTATGGGTTATTTACATATTATAAAAACAGCACCATGTAGATAATTAAATGCCTTTAATAAATAAATATTTTATTAATAAATAAATAAGATTGTTTACAAAGTATGTGCTTTATCATCATACATGATTGGCTTGTATGCACACTACTATCATATATATATATATATATATATATATATTTCCATTTCAGTCAGGGCAAAGGATAGAATGTCCGTCGCCCTTACAGCTTTCCTATATATATATATATTTACTTTCTGTCAAGCCTGGATTACTTCGTGGCTTTTTATAGTTTTTTATAAATACATATATATTTACATTCTAGTCCTGGCATCGGAGTGAAAATCCATTGTAGACACTTAAAAATTCGTGTCCCTGTTATTAACACTGCAGGAGGGCAAGGTCGTCTCTTCGAGTCAAATTCGATCACCAACACTGGTCCTTCAACTAAAATTCGATCCCCAATATTGGTAAACCTAAATCCCCCAATGTCGGTCAGCTCCAGTCAAATCTGATCACCAATATCGATACTTCAACCAACTCCAATCATCAATCAGACCATCTATCCAGCTCTGATCATTAATCGGACCGTCAATCCAGCTCTGATCATCAATCGGACCGTCAATCCAGATCCGATCGTCAATCGGACAGTCTATCCAGCTCCGATCATCAATCGGACCGTCAATCCAACCCCGATCATCAATCGGACAGTCAGATCATCACCGATCTCAATATCGGGACATCAGCTCAAACCCGGTCACCAATATCGGGACAACCGCAACACAGATCAACCGTATCGGGATGATAACTCAGCCACGACATTAACCCGGGAGCTATAAATCAGCCCCGGCTGCAACCCGGGAAGTCAAGTCACCTTCAGTCATAAACCTGAAGCATCACAACACCTCCAGAAGAAAACCTGGAACAACCACGTCAGCCACAGAGGCAACACTGGGGACAAATAGACTCGAATGGGATCCAAGTCTTGGAAACAGCTCCTAGAAGTCAACAAGAGGCCATGCCGACACCAAGGGCAACCCCGGGAGGGGAAACATGGTCATTTTACTAACTCTCAGTCAATTTAGTCAAACCCAAGCCGAATTGATGCCACCAAGGTCAGAAAAAACCAAAATGGTGATCCCGGGTGAAAACAGCACCCGACGGCTCGACGAATAAACGGCGGAGAAACGAAGACCGGGTCATGAACCCACCTTTTGGGACTTAAAGATGGTTAAATCCTATGTCATTGTGACACTCTCAGCGATGGCTTTCTAGAGAGCTATAGCACGCCTCAAACGGACTCTCCGATCAAATGTTATGAAGATGCGAACCTGACATCGCATCGCCCGGCGTGCAAGTACTTCAAGATGCTGAAGTCGGGCATGTGGGCCCCACCTTGAGGAGCCGCACCTCTACCTGTGGCAGCAGGAGGTAGAGGGAGGCTCCCTGGCCTATAAATAAACGTGCACCCCCCCCCCCCTCATATTTCAGAATTCCAAAACGCAGCGAAGCTCTGCCCGTCTAATTTTTTGACTTTTACACCTCTTTTAAACCCAAATATTTTTACTCCAACACGTAGATAAACCCATATACTGTAACGATTGTGATTTTATATAATGATTTTAAATATTTATTGAGTTGAATAAATATTTTATGTGATTTATGTATTGAGTTAAGTAAATAAATCATGTGATTTATGGAGTGATTTAATTAAGTGTTATATATTAAATGAATGTGTAATATTTATTATATATTAATTTTATATTATAGTTCTAATTTAATTGAGAAAATTGAATTAGATGAATTATGTGATGAAGTGTTACATGAATTATAATTAGCGAGTAATTATAATTATGTGATTAATTGATGTTAGATTTTAATTGATTAAATTAGTTGATTAATATTTAATTGATTAAAAGATGACATTAAAGTATGTGCTAAAATGATTTATTAAATAAAAAGAAAAGAATTTTTAAATGATTTTTACCAAACAAGGCCCTTGCTTTTGTTTTAAAGGACTATTGCCAAACAGGGCCCTTACACTAGCTTAAACCTGATTTACTCAAAACCATATTTTGTTTAATAAAACTAGTTTTGAAATTTTCTTGTTGGTAAACAAGCCAAAAGGCTTTTGAATTTTGTAACTTACGTTGTAATTAGTAGTTAGTGCATATATTTATTATATGGGAGTTACATATATTATATATTACTTGTGTTATATATTATATGTATATACTATTAGTACGTTAGTTTTTCTAAATCCTAAGTCTAAAACAAAGAAAAGAGAAGGAGAGGAAGAGCAGAGAATATCAGAGGAGAAAAGAAGGAGAAAGAATTGGTAGAACTCAAGCTCATCATAATCTTTTTCTTTACACTCATAGCTAAAACGGTTAGAATTCTATATTCTTTATGTTTTATTCTCTGTCAAAAATTAAGTTTTCATGAAAGTTGTAATCATGAATCTTATTTATATGATTGTGTTCATTTGTTATTGGTAGTAATTGTATGAAAGGATTTCGGAAATCAAATTGTTGTTAAAAATATGTTTAATGGAAAACTTGTGTTCTTATGAGTTTATATGATTTTGACAAATTTTGGAGTAAAAGTTATGATTTGATTGTGTGTTAATATGCCTATTTAGAATTGTTGTGATAATATCTTCAATTTCAAATATAATGCATGTTTTATAAGTTGAATTGGTAAGAAAATTTTATTACAAGTGAATTATTTTATGAAGTTATGAGTTGGAAAAAGAAAAATAAATTTCTCAAGTTTTTATTTAAAATTAAGTATTGTAATCTTGTAATTTGATGTCTTGGTATGTTAAAGGTATGTTTGAAGTATGTTATATATATATGTGTGTTATTGCATATGTATGTTGTACGTTGTCTGTGTTGTTGTGCGTTGCCGATCGTTGGCATGTGGGGGATAAACAGTGAAGCAGGTTGCCGTGGCTGTCTACCTCTGCCCGCGTTCCAGCGCAGCTGCGCCGGCAACAAAGGTAGAGGTGGCGCAGCTGCGCCTGCTGAGTTTCCCAATTTGACACCTGCGCAGCTGCGCTGGTGTCAAGGCAAAGAGTGGCGCAGCTGCGCCGTTGCCTGATCAGAGACAGTGAGTTTTGGCTAACTGTGCAGTTTTATTTCTAAGCTAAGATTAATGGTTCCAAGATAATGAGCATATATCTAGTTGCTATAAAATGTTGTTAACATGAAATTGATAATTTCATAATTTGAGGAAAAGAAAGTCTTGAAACTTAATATAATATTCAAATTATAAGCTATAAATTGTTTAATTGTAAAATAAGTTACTTAATTATAATTTGATTAATTATAATTAAGAGTAAATATTTAAATTAAAGTATAATTCTGTGAAATTATAATGAATAGTAATTGATTTACTTTTATCAATTAGATGTTAATTTAAATTATAATTTATGTAATTATAATTTAATAAATTCATGTTTAATTAGGGATTATAAATTGATAATTGCATGATTAATTATAATTTGTGTAATTATAATGCATGATATAGTTTAATTGATTATAAATTATAATTTGTTTATAACTTAAATGGTAATTATAATTTAAGTAATTATAATTTGATTAAGTATTTGAATTATAATTGTTTAATTATAATTTAGTTAAATACATAATTAATTTAATTATGTGAATATGTAAGTGATGTAGTTAACTGTGTGATGGTTAATTATTAATATTTATTTAATTAGAGTGAGTTAACCATGAGGGCTAACCACTTATGTGAATTAGTTATGTGTTAACTAATTTAGGTTTTTGTGACTTAATATATATATATGTGTAGGATATATTAAAGTACGTGAATTGTGTTAAGTAGCTTGCGCCTAAGGCAAGTCTTCTAAACCCTAAACTCGCTATTTCTACGCAAGTTCTTTGATGTTCATATTTTCATTGTTGAGAATGTACTTTTCATTTCTGTACTGGATAATTATTTACTTAACCGAAGAGATCTTGACTTATTGTTCAAGTAAAATCCAGTTTATTTTTTTAAATGCTTTAAGTTTACTTCTAAAGCATATGTTAATTCATAATTCTTTTATTTATGAATGATTGAAAGTCGATTCAACTAATCCTTAGTTGATGAACGTGAAATCTAAATTACCCTTGTAAGCTTATCCAAACCAAACTTTCTTTGGTGCAGACTTGAATTCAAACTTCTGAGTTGAACAACCCTATGTACTAGGGGAGGTTACTACGCATAGCGTTAAGATGTTTGTGCACAATACATGGTACAAAGGGCTGATCCCCCTAAGTACGAGTTAAGGTCCATAGTCTTATTGACTGTTAAAGGTTTAAATAGAAATATTTATCACCTAGGACAAGAGTTCAAAGGTCTTATGACACTCAGATAAATTCTATTTTTGAATTGTAATTGCGATGAAATAATTATTATTCAATTCTTTATTGTTGAAGCGAATCATATTATTCAGATTATTTGAAAGATATCCTTTCATGTATATATTATTGTTAAACTCCAGTGAGCTGTGGTTTGCTCACTCTTGCATTAAATAACAATTTCAGTTAAGGTTGATAACGCTGATGCTCCGTCTACAAGTAAGGGCAAGGGAAAGCAAAGCAAGTGAAGACTTGTTTTATTTAATTGAGAATGATTGTAATAAGACTTGAATGTTATATTTTTGTTTCAGCACTTTATTATATTCATATCAGGGTTAGAGTAACCCGAGATTATTTTAAAAAGGTGGTAACCCTTGTTGTAAGGGAGATTTATTTATTTTAATTTAAGTTGTAGTTTACTTTGCATTATTCATTGGGTAGATGTATGTTATATTAGAAAGTGAACACCAAATTATGTGGAAACAAAGCACCCGGATTTGGGGGTGTCACATATACTACCACATATCAAAAATCCACCAGTAGATTTGGACGTTTGAAGCCCACTAAGTGGCAAAAACCCAGTTGTACTGTCTATTGTAAGTATATTTATGATCAACAAGTTAATACTACTACTTTGCACTGTTTTACAGTTGCACATCAATTTTCGCAGTCTAAATATGCCCAGAACTTAGTTCTGTGGCCGTTTTTGTCAAAATTTGGTACATTTCTGTACATAAACTCAATTTTTGGCATTTCTACAACTCGGATTGAAGATCCGTTAGCTCCAGCAGCTTTAATGCACTAGTACACACGTTTCGACAACTTCGTCGGACTGGGTTATCTTCCCAGTCCGGGTTTGGCTTTTTTTTTTTGTATATATTTAATTGTATGTATACTAACATTTCAATTATGTCAAGCCCAGATGCCAAATCCAAGGTAGTTTATCGCTTTTATATATAGTTACGCATATATAAGCGATTTTCACCATCATTGGTTCTCATACCTGTCTTGATTGACTATATTTCTGTCAATATATATATATATATATATATATATATATATATATATATATATATATATATATATATATATTTATTTATTTATTTTCAGTCCAGCCGGGATTACTTCGTGGCCATTTTACTGCTTTTGCACTCTTCGCCATACTGGGTGCTCTCCCCAGTCACTGGTTGACTACATTTCTATCAATATATATATATATATATATTTATATTTTCAGTCCGGCTTGGATCATTTCGTGGCCATTTTATTTCTTTTGCACATCTCGCCATACTGGATGCTCACTCCAATCACCGGTTGGCTACTTTTCTGTCAATTTCAATTCCAGTACGGGCACCGGCGTGAAAATCCATCGCCCTTTTTACTGTTTCTCTATCTCTGTATATATTTCATTCCTGTCAAGCCTAGATTATTTTGTAGCTATTTACAATTTATATATATATATATTTTAATTTCAGTCCGGGCTTGCGAGTGAAAACCCATCGCCCTTTTACAGCTTTTGTATATATATAACTATATATATATATATATCACTTTACTCAATTTATTCAATTACTGCATTTAATATTCATTTTTATATAAATCGACACTGATATATCTGCGGGCAGACTACATTTATTTAAATCTCGCCAATTCTAGCTTTCTAACGGTTCAAACAGGTCTCGACAGAACCTGTAAGCTATAATGGCTGAGATTTCTTTAAATCTAGTTATTTTTATAGTTTCAGTTTCGAAAGCAAACTCGATG
This sequence comes from Panax stipuleanatus, assembly GCA_020205555.1. NCBI lineage: Eukaryota > Viridiplantae > Streptophyta > Magnoliopsida > Apiales > Araliaceae > Panax > Panax stipuleanatus. Next base: position 59,269,554 of record CM035123.1, on the reverse strand, counting down.
CCCTTATATCGCTATCTAGTGGGAGCGAGACGCTTTGACCACGCGCAGCAGGGATTTACTGATGAATCCTTGGTTCCATTGCGACGTGATGATGTATATATCTATTTCTATGCAAATTTGAACTGTGCAGGTTTATTTGCTACTTCTATGTGAGCCTAGGAATCGTGGGATTCACGATCAAAACGATCGAAATCTGATTCCCACGATGGACAAACACTAGTTTACAGATGTAACCTGTCAATTTTTCTATAAAATGTACATACACAGACCTTAAAATGGTTATCCGTATTTAAGGTCTCATCATAGTGAAATATGGCTTGTCGTGTTAGCGTCCCTCCGATGGTTTTCATGCCCATGAGGAGACCGACACGTATATTTATTTTTATGGTTGATCATGCTCCACATCACCATTCACATGAAGCCTTAAGGCTATAAAGATAAAATTTGGAAGTATCAAAAGGCTTCAATTCCTATGTCAGCGTAGGGGTTTGATAAACAGCTTTCAAAACATGACTTTCAATTCAATCAAAAGAAAAGATTTTTCAAATCTAATCAAAACACTTTTGCAAATCAAATCAAAGACTTTTTGCAAAAATCAAATCAAACCCTTCGTATATAGGTTCAACGAAGCAAAGCACTACTTTCAATCAATCAAATCAATAGGCCCAATTTTCAAGCAGCATTCACTCACGCATTCCAGTTTTAAAGGGAAATATTGAAAAGATGTGGTACCGTGTTTACACGGGAGTCGTGGGGTGCCTAACACCTTCCCCACACTTAGCCAAGCCCCCGAGCTCAAACTTTGTTTTCAAAGATCAAGTTTTGACAGTGTCCAGCAATTGGGCTTCTTTCAAATCAAAACTCGGTTGAGTTGGTACAACCATTTTCAAATATACCAACTGGAGACTCTGTAAAACGTTCAAATCGTCGACATGATACATGTTGGCCTTTTTCCTAAAAAAACCCTTCAAAACCTTTTTCCTGAATAAAAGAATAAGGGTAGAGAGAACTTAGGAAAATCGATTTAAGAAAACTCGGGTTGTGACCTGACCAGCGGGATTTTAAAACCAACGTCGACAGGTGGCGACTCTGCTGGGGACAGTAGAGGGCTTAGGCCGGTTTCAAATCTTTTCAAACATTTCTCTTTCAAAATTATTAAATGCGTGAAATTCTGTTTCTCCACAGTCAATGAATCCTTGAATGCTGTGTCTTTATATTGAATGAATGAGTGAATGCTACGTCTTTACATTGAATGAATATAAATGAATGTTTATCAGCTTTCCAAACAAAGCATCATATGCATAACGGTGAGGCACGATGTATGTGAATGTATGTTGTGTGTCCCTCACACAAGGAGGAAAACCCGGTCGGTAATAAGTAATGACTCTGGGGATGACTAAGTCTCTGGGGATGACTCATGAAAATGCCCCACTCAGATTTGCTTCAGTTGAACGATCGGATTAATTTCCCTTCTAGTAGATTGTGATGATCTGGGAGCCTTCATGCCGAAACAAAAGCCGCGAGAGTAAACCTAAGATAGGTCAGCTTCTGATCAACCAAATCCGATGAGATGCTTCTTCATGCCTTCCTCTTTCAATTCCATGTCAAGTCTCCAATTACAGAGGAGCACAATGTAAATATCAATAATTAAAGATTTACTTTCCTGTCAGATAAATATCATGACATACGGCCATCAAAACAACTAACCTCGGTTTTGCAGGATAAGCTCTAAAAAACACATCATGCATCCAATTCTTGCCTACATTAGGAAATTGACACGCCTACGTTTTGTTATAGGTGAAAAAGTGGTCTCACTACTAGATCATAAAAGGCATAAAGCCTATCCACCAACATGGCTGAAAGTAGCCAATGCGAGTCGGGTTTTGTATCTCGAAAAGAGTTTGAGGGACTTAAGAATCAAATAGCAGAGTTGGCTATCCTTCTAAAAGAACAAAGTAAAAGCACTCATGGCCAGACAACAAAGTTCTCCTAACAGGGTGGCAATCAAAGTACTGATGAAAAGGGTGAAATGCAGATCCCCGAACCCTGATCTAGTCAAAGAACCAACAAAACCCTTGAAATCACAAATCTCAAAGAAGATCGGGAAACTGGCGATATCCGAAGGAAAGTCCAACAAATGGAAGAAACCATCCGAACAATCAAAGGGACTGGAAACCTTGGAAGTGTCACATATTCAGATCTATGCATATTCCCAGGTGCTAGATATCCTGACAAATTCCAAGTCCCAGAGTTTGAGAAGTACAACGGGGCAGGCGATCCCTATATGCACTTGAAAGTGTACATTGGCGAGCTAGGGTCTTATGCTGAAAATGAAAATCTCAGAATGCAGCTTTTCCAAAAGAGTCTCACTGGAGAGGCTAGGACATGGTATGCCCGACTTGATAATGCAAAAATCCACAGTTGGGAAGAGCTAGCTCATGCCTTCCTAACTCAATACAGCTTCCAGTCTTAGATGGTTCCGAATCGGTATCAAGTGTCCAAAGTCAAAAGGAGAGTACCGAGTCTTTTCGTGAGTATGCCCAAAGATGGAGATGTCTAGGCAGCACAAGTCAGCCCACCTATGACTGAAGTTGAAATGTTGATGACTTTCATAGACATCCAAGAGGCACCTTACTATAAGAGGATCCTGGCCGGAATAGGAAAGCCATTCTCAAAGATGATCAAACATGGCGAAATGACAGAGATGGGCCTGAAAGCAGGCAAGATCAAAGATCTTACAGCCTTGAAAGTAGTCTCCGATCATATACAGTCTTGCGACTATACGAGTGATCCCATAAGGGTACCCAAGGAAGGCGATAAAGATGTATCCCTCATTGTACAGGGGCAATCTAGGAGACCCAACTCTAGTCCCCCTATTTGGAAGAGGGAAGGCAATCTGTCGTCACAACAAACTACATTCAGCAATTACCAGAACAGAAAGAGAAAATTTGAAAGAACGAAAAATCGGGTGTTCACTCCACTAGGCGATTCCCTTGAAAACATGTTAGTGATGTTAATAGATCACAAGAAAATTACCGAACTGGCTCCACCTCTGGATCCAAAAAGCAAAAGATATAATCCTAGCTTGAGATGTGCTTACCATTCAAGATCTCCAGGACAAGATACACAAGATTGTTGGTCCTTGAAGCATAAAATCCAAAACCTGATCAAAAATGGCGATATTGTGGTCCCACAACCTGACCATCCAAATGTCAACAGCAACCTTCTGATGCAGCATGATACGGAGGGGGTAAACATGATCGGGTCAGGAAGCGATGAAATGCATCCAAATTATAAATACATAAGAAGGGTGAAGGAATACCCCTAAAGGAACATAACAAATGTCCTCAAGTTGGAAAATACGGAGGAGGGTTTGACAATAATGCAAAAATTGGATATGATCCAACATCAAGTAACTCTGCTGGCTAACCTGATAGTGTGCCAACATCAGGATACGAGGCAGGTTTTCACTCAACTATCAGAAAGCCAAGAGAAAGAGAAGGTTTTTCAAAATGTAAGCTTATCTCCGTCCAATATCCGTCTGCTAAATGAAGAGGATCAAAGCATGTTGAATGAACGAGAAAGGTGGAATAATAAAATTACCAAAAAATCTCAACAAAGGAGAAATAGTCCGGAGGAATGCGAATTCCCAAATAGGAAATATTAAGCACCATTCCAAACATAGGCAAACCCTCGAAACCCTATGGCACCGAGAGTTGGGGAGAGTAAGCGGCGAAGGGTATTCACACCTTTGGAGGACTCATTGGAAAATATGCTAGCATTGATGGTTGAGCAGAGAAAGATTATTGAGTTGTTGCCTCCTACCAAACCCGAGATGAAAAGTTATGATGCCACAAATATATGTTGCTATCATTCTAACTCACCTGGACATGCAACTGAGGAATGTTGGTCTCTAAACCACAAAATCCAGGATCTCATTGAAAATGGAGAACTACAGATAAAAATCCCCATGACCAGAAAAGACGAAATAAAAATAAAGAGCTCAAGATGTCCACTCGAAATGGGCAGTTCAAAGGAGGTGATGACTGTAAGCACCAATCCTGGCAGAACACAAGGTGGACCGATCCTAATGCTGGTAGTGACCGAGGAGACAAAAGAATCTCACAATAAAATTCATCCACCATCGTCAAATATCTTGTTGCCCAAAGCAAACAACTACATTCCTGACCTTATCCTCCTGGAAGATGAGGAGGAGATACTGATCCTTCCCCATGTGGAAAAAGCCTAAAAGGGAAGTCCCTTGCGAGATGTACGACAATAGTTTGAGAGCTATCTCATAGTCAAATCCTCTCAAGCCCATGAGAAAGGTGAAGGAACCGACGAAGAAAAAGGTGGCAAAATTGTCAGGGAAACCAACCCCTCAAGGAATATGGAGTTCATCTCTTTCTGCGACGAGTCTAGTTTGAACCTCCTTAAGGGATATGCTGATTCAGGAGGCGATCAATTTATGGCAGGTATTGAAGATGTTCAGAGCCAAGAGGGAACCTCTATCACAAGCCTCGAAGGCAAGATAACCACGGACCACTCGAATATCAGGCCTCAGCTAGCCAGGCGGATATAGATCTAGAGGAAAGTTGTGTGTTCCAGAGGACGTTGGGACGTTATCCTTTTCTTAGCATTATGCCTTATATTTTGCATGCATACAAAATCAAAAGACCAAAAAAATCAAAAGAATAAAAAAATCAAAAATCGAGCCTTTCCACCCCAAAAACGTGAACTACGAAAGACCTGATCACCCTCAACCCAGGAGTACGTAGGCAACCATCTTGGGGCGGTCAAACCAAACAAAAAATTTATAAACCCTCGAATCCCGACACAAAAATTCAAAAACCTATCAAACCAAACTCAAACCTCAAAAGAGACACTCCTCTAGCCTCTCACACAAAAATAAGAACTACGAATGACCTGATCTCCCTCAGCCCGGGAGTACGTAGGCAGCCATCTACGGCGCAGTTTGACCTCCAAGAAAAAACAAAAACCAAATAAAGACCAGTTCCAAGACACCAAAGATAAATAAAACCTAAATCCTATCAAATTTCCTTGTCAACAGGGCCATCTGAGATACTCCCTGACATCTCAACTGTCAGTCCATCAAGGAGGAGCTCAAGATAAATCTACAACTGCGAGTCATGAAAGAAGTGGTAATCACTCAGCAATGACAATACATCTCCAGTCAGGGAAGTGCATCAAAAAATATATTTCTCTGATATATAAAGTGTCTGATATATACATAATGCCCTGTACATGACAAAAACGACTGATCTAGTATGTGCAGGAAAAATAAAGCTAGTCATGGACCTAAGGATAAGCGGGTCAGCAATGCCAGCATGTTATCTCTCTCTAAAGATGATGGAGCAGCTGTAAGTGCAGTCCACTCAGCCTCCATACGGCTCAAAACATCCACGACCATTTGCATCGTAGTGATGTGGTCATCAACATACACACTCATCTCGGTGACCAAATCATGAGTGTGAGATCGAAGAGCAGTACTATCAGCAATGTAGAAATCACGGGAAGCTATAGCCTCATCCCTCTCTTCAAAGAGCTAACACCTTCAATATGAAACCTTCATCAAATCAGAAGAAAGGTCATCAAAGCCAATTGCTCCTACAAATCAGAAACTATGATTGGGGCATCCAAGCATTAAAGCCAAAATCCACTAATTGTTCACCGTAGGGGTCATGCGATTAAAGACTTTTGCATTCTCAGCATCTTATCAGCCCACAGGTCAAACATACCATAAAACAATCACCCCAGATGACAGGAGAGACTGGGGAAAGCACAGGATCAATAACAACCCGATGTTGGGACCCTCACAACAAGACTGGGGCAATTTCGGAGATTGCGACAACTCAACGCTGGGGTATTTATCAGACATCTTATGAAAATGCACCAGTTGGCACCATCAGCAGGGTTCATCATCATCCAAGCTTCCATCATTGGCGATCCGGTATGACCAATCGATCTTTGCCAATCATAATTTTCTTAGAATACTGTGATCCACTGATAAAGTACGACTCTTTCATCTCTTTATTTTTAGTTACATGCATTAGCAAGGGTATACACACTAAGTATAGATAAATCTTGCATTAAAATCTCGAAAAAAAAGAAAGGGAAAAAGATTTTTGCTTAACTTGTTATGAATTATATTAATTACAATAAGCGTCTTGGAGCGAGAATCATGGGAACGATTAGAGAATTATGATTATTTAACCTTTTGATTAGGCCCGACATCCTAGCTCAAAGTGCTTGTTAGAGCAAACTTGACCTCATATGTAACGACCATGAATTTTAAACTCCTTATTTATTAAATATATGATTTAATTTTAACGAGTTAGTTTTGTGAGTTTATTTAAACCTTATGTGGTGGTGAGAATTTGTGAAATGATTAAAGGAAGTCACTAATGAGTTATTTAAATTAGTGGACTGACCTTAAGGATTTAATATCAGAGAATTGATGAGATTATTAATAATTAAATATTCAACTTATTTAAATATAGTGGCATGAATTGAACATAGTGATTAATTTCAATATTGAGTAATTATTCGATAACGTATGAAATTATTATTGTTGGGAATAATATATTAATGAGCAAAGAAGTAATGAATATAATATGTAATTATATTTACTTGACTAATTGTTTTATACAAGCATGTGATAAGTAAACTTTTGATATATGGTAGTTAACTATATATTATAGTACAAGGTGACAGATTAATATGACTATACATTATAAACTATATAGTAAGCTTTATTGCATTCATGTGAGTTGAATAATAATATTGTTTATGTGACATGAAGTGTGTGGGTAAACATTCATGTATACCCTATTATCGTGTAGTAACATCAATAATCAATTGTGATTAATAATGATTTCATTAAGTTATTATGATTATAATAATAACAGTTATGGTAATAAATAATGAGCAATACACAATTATATTATATTTGGTGTTAATAGGAAAATGTACATGGATTATATGTATGTACACTACTTGATACATTGCATTATTATTGGCTCATTTGAAATTATGACTTTAGACTTATGTATATACTATGTGTGTGTGTATATATATATATATATATATAATCCAAGTGTACTTAGTATAAAACTAAGTATTGGCATACATTACATACAAATACAAGTTGCTGAGGTTTGTTTGAGAGTTCCATTTCTTCACGTGAACAAGCAATGAGCTACTAGCTACTCTACTTCCTCTCAATTTCCTCTCAAGATAGCTCATGATTGTAGGAGATGTGGGATTCATGATTGATTCACCAACTACTGAACCACCAATCCTTAACCATTGCACAAACACTCATTCATTTGGTTTAATCTAATGGAGAATTGCAAAGTCTGTGTAAATATTTATCTATAAATATAGCTCCTCTTCATTCTCATTTTCATTTGCTGAGGATTTCAATTGAGTTAGAAAGGAGTATTATAGTAACATTGTGAGTATCATAGTAGCATTATAGATTTTGTTTAGCAGCATGTTCATTTACAGAGGTATAACTCCATTTTTGATTTCTGTAAAATTCTTAATCTTTGATTCTTGGAATTAAGCATATAATTATTGATAATTGATTTGGGATATGTTGCTAAGTGTTATACCAACTTCCAAATATGTTAGAATTGCAATATCTCATGATAGAAGCAAACTTTGTAATTTTTTTGTGAGTTGGGTTGTAGAACTGCCGAATCAGTGTAGCTACTGTCACTGGCCAACAGCCTGCGCAACTGCGCCAGGACCAATTCCCAGATTTTCATTTCTGTTAAGCTGCTGTCATGAACTAGCATATGGTACCTTGTTAGAACAAGAAGGTAAACTGGATTAGCACACATATATGAGTATATGCATGTAGTATGAACAAGTATAACAATGTTAGTACACATGATTGACGCAACACTTATGGTTTTATAATGAAACTTTTAGTGGACTTAGACACATACGTAACATGTGCATATTTTGATATTCTAAACATGATCGTATGGTTTATATTGACATGAAATGCATGTTTAAAGTGTTTTCACACACTAGCATACGTGATTGCAAGATTCTAATGATTTCAAAAGAGAAACTTAAGAACTTTCAAAGTGAACTTGACTAAGATTAATGTCTTTTAGATTCTGACTATTTGAGAACATATATGTGGCATATATATGAGTTCTAAGACATGTGAGTCATGACTACGAGACGCTTAACATGTACTATAATACCTTGTTGACTAAATGTGATTTTCGATGTGAAAACTTAGAAAGAGAAAACTAAATAGCGTCAATTACCATGTGAATGATATTATGATCATGCGAGCATGTGTATTAAAGTTCATTATACCTATAAGCATATTAACATAGACCTCGTTTGGTCAAAGCGTGAATTTCGCATATGCACGTATTCATAGGAAATGAATTTCTAAGGCATGAAATAGGTGGATTAAAGTATACATGTATAGTATACGCATGAGCATGAGCATGAATGTTATGTATTGTTTAGCCTTGTTATGCGATAACATGACCTTAGTAACCGATCTTGAATCAGGAACATGTATTAGTTAAAGTATGTGAATTATCGGCATAAAAACACGACTTCGAATTGAATATAGAAAAAGCATGCTAGTTTCGAATGAGAAATTTTAACTTGATAAGCATGTGTTTTGGTTTAATGTAAGTAGCTGTATGCTAGAGTTACGCCCGGACACTTTCAGGCCCGAAGAATTTGCTTAAGTCTAATTTTAACATTTAGCATATTATGATGCTATAAATGGTATGTTTGATATTGAACGTGATTTTATAAACTTATACGATAAGTGGATTATTATAAGTATAGACTTATATTAGTTTATAAATGCTAATTGAAAGGCCGACTTATTAATGTTAGGTCGTTTTGACTCAAGTTAATTAAAGCTAGAACTTAATTCGTAGTTGAGAAAACAAGCAAGTATTCTAAATTCTTGCACTACCTTATTCAATGAATCGTGTAAGTGAGTTTCTTAACTTCACTTGATTTAAATGCAAGTTCCCTTACACTCTTTATTGTGCAAGTTCCTATCCTTCTCATATTGTATTGAGCAGGTTATTATCGTATTGACAGTCAATTATTTAAAGCTTGAACTTTATTTCCAAGCATGCTATTAGGTGGTTTAATTACTTTACAATTATTCCACATTGATATTATTGTTATTTGTTCTTGGTGCACTTGAGTTCGTAAAGTCTTGGACTTGTACATCAGTTAAAGTTCTATAATTCTTGAACTGTGTCAGATAGAGTCTGAACCCTTGTTCGGTCAGACAGATATATGAAATTTTATAAGAGCTATCCAAACCAATTGATGGTAAGGATTCTTAGACTGAAAGAACACCCTTACATTATATGGGAATAGCAGGTATCTAATATAAGATATAAATAGCAGAGTTGAATGTTATGCATATACATGGCGTACACGAGGCTGATCCCATCAAGTACTATTTTGTAGTCAGTAACCAAAGGGTCAATCAGCTATTGATTCCGTTGGAGTTTTATAGTTTAAAAGTCTACTTGACTATCAGTTATTCTAAAAACAATCATTATTCTTGCTTCTGATATTCATATTGTTGAATTCATTGTCAGATATATTCCTTTCATCATGATATATCCTTTATTGTTGTATTTAAACTTGCTAAGCAAACTTGTGGCTCATTCTTGCTATATCATGACTTATATTACAGTTAAGCCCGAGACTTCAGGGAAGGACAAGGGTAAAGGGAAGATGTAGGATTAGTTTGCACGGAGCAGACTTTATCTTCATGTTTAATTAAATTATTGTTACGTAATATGAACCTTAATGACTATTCTAGGGAAATATGTGTATGTTTGTATTTAAGGTTATCGAATCTTGGGACTAGTAACACCTTTTGAATGAATGACGTACGTTTATTATATTATGCATTTAGTTATCGTATGTTGTTTACGGGTGGATGTTTGTATTGTATCGTGACGACCGGACCGGGGTCAGAGGACCCGAACTCGGGGGTGTCACAGGTTGGTATCAAAGCTTTAGGTTATAAACGTTAGGAATGCTGAAACCTAGGTTATAACCTTAGTAGAAAACTCAAGTAGAGTATGTAAGTGATGGGTTGAGGAGATCCATCGAGTTTTATTGTGATACTGAAGTTGTTTATTTGAATCAAATATGATTGATAGACGTCTTAAACTTCTTAATGCTAACATGAATAGCATATCACATTAAGTCTAATGTTTTCTTCCTTTCCTCAGGATCATGCCGCCTAGGAGACTACCGCGGAACCAGAGGGAGGAAGGATCTGTTAATAATGGTGGAGGGGAAAATGTCAACCCTATGCAGAACTTTGTTAACTGAGGAAATGCAGAACAGACCCCACCCAGCAGCAGGGCAGCCAGGACATCACTTGGCGATCTTTAAGGACTTTAAATTGGTAGGACCACCGGAGTTTCGGGGAACCTTGGACCCAATCAAAGCCCAAACCTGGATAGAAGAAATGGAGAAAGTGTTTGAGGTCGCACGAGTGGCCGAAGCACAGAAGACGAGTTTTGCCACTTTCATGATGAAGGGCAAAGCTAAATATTGGTGGAAGGCCAATAAGGGACAAGCAGGCGAAGGAGTTATTCCTTGGGATAAATTTAAGGAGCTATTTCTCGAGAATTACTTCTCAGAGAATACGCAACAGGATATGGAGGTTAAGTTTGTAGAGTTGAAACAAGGTAGTATGTTTGTCGTAGAGTACGTGGCAATATTTAACGAGTTGGCCCGATTCGCTTCACATCAGGTTGATACGGAAGCCAGGAAGGCAAGGAGGTTTAAATTAGGACTGAAACCTTGGGTGCAGATAGCAGTCGCAGTATTAAAGATTAAGACATTCTCTGATCTACTTGAAAGGGCTATCATTGCGAAGGAGGCAATGAAGCCATTGCTCGTTTTAAACAAGAAAAGAAGACCGGTCAGGAGGGACAAAAAGGGGGAAGCAGCGGAGGCAGCAACCCCAACAAGTGTAAATGGACAGAGAACCAATCCTCTAGAGGTAACAAGTCCGGGATAGAGGCCAAGAAAAGTGTAAAGTGCAACAACTGTGGGAGGAATCACTTGGGGGAGTGCATGAAGGGAAAGAGTGTTTGTTACCGTTGTGGACAGCCGGGGCACATGGCTCCTCAGTGTCCGAATAAGCAGAAAGGAGGGTGTTTCTCGTGTGGAGCCCCAGACCATCAAATCAAAGACTGCCCGAAGAAAAAGGGCGATGCGACTAGCGGCAATCGCAACAACAACAACAATAGACTGAGCATCGGAGGGCCAGCCAGTCAAGCCAATAGACCAACGGCACACACTTTCAACATGACCGTTCAGGATGCGATGGAGTCTAAGGACGTGGTGTCAGGTATCATCTCGATCAATGATATTGATGCTTATGTGTTATTTGATTTGGGTGCTACCTGCTCTTTTGTTTCCAAAGAATTTGCTAAACAGTTAGACTTACCCCGTGAAAGATTAGAACACCCTATGAACGTAGAAGTAGCGAACAAGGAAATTATTCTCGTAGAATACATTCATAGGAACTGTTATACCGAATTGCTAGGATTTAAGCTCAGAGTGAATTTGATACCGATTCGTTTGGGGGAGTTCGATGTAATCCTTGGAATGGATTGGTTATCGGTTCACGGAGCAGTTATTGATTGTAAGAAGAAATGTGTATGCCTTAAGACTCCGAATAAGTCAAAGGTGGTATTTTATGGTAGTAAATCGCCGAGATAATCTCATTGTCTGACGATGGTGTAAGCGCAGAGATTGCTTAGGAATGGTTGTATAGGTTATTTGGCTCACGTGGTTAATACTCGACGAGTCAAGGGTAAACTGGGTCAGATACCTATTGTAAGGGAATTCATAGATGTCTTCCCAGACGAGATTCTGGGATTGCCACCGGATAGAGAGATTGAGTTTGTTATTGATTTGGCACCAGGGACAGCACCGGTATACAAAGCGCCGTATCGTATGGCACCGGTAGAGATGAAAGAACTGATGGCTTAATTACAAGAGTTGTTGGATAAGGGATACATTCGATCGAGCGTATCACCGTGGGGAGCGCCAGTCTTATTCGTGAAGAAGAAAGATGGATCGCTCAGACTTTGTATCGACTACCGAGAGTTGAATAAGGTCACTATTAAGAACAAGTACCCATTTCCTAGGATCGATGATTTATTTGATCAGTTGAAGGGGGCGAAGTACTTTTCAAAGATTGACTTGAGGACCGGTTATCATCAACTGAAGGTGAGGCCGGAGGATATTCCAAAGAGGGCATTCAGAACTCGGTATGGACACTTTGAGTTTTAGGTAATGTCATTCGGATTGACGAATGTGCCAGCAGCATTTATGGACTTGATGAACTGAGTGTTCAAATAATATTTGGATAAGTTTGTTGTCGTGTTCATCGATGACATTCTAGTGTATTCGGAGATGGAGGAAGAGCACGCCGAGCATCTTTGAATAGTGTTGGAGATATTAAGGAGAGAGAAGCTGTATGCAAAATTCTCCAAGTGTGAATTTTGGTTGCAGAGAGAGCAGCTTTTGGGGCACGTTATTGACAAGAATGGTGTTTCGATGGATCCAGCAAAGGTAGAAGTAGTTATCAATTGGGAGCAGCCGAAGACGCCAACAGAAATCAGGAGTTTCTTAGGATTAGCGGGATACTATAGAAGATTCATCCAGGATTTTTTGAAATTAGCATCGCCGTTGACCAATCTTACTAGAAAGACAGTTAAGTTCGTTTGGATAGAGAAGTGTGAAGAGAGTTTCCTAGAGTTGAAGAAGAGGCTTAGTCAAGCACCTGTGTTAGCTTTACCGAATAACACGGGAGGGTTCGTAGTGTATAGTGATGCATCACACAAGGGTCTTGGCTGTGTACTGATGCAATACGGCAGGGTCATTGCGTACGCTTCACGTCAGCTGAAAGATTATGAGAAGGGTTATCCGACTCATGACCTGGAATTAGAAGCAGTAGTTTTTGCCTTGAAGATTTGGAGACATTATTTGTATGGTGAGAAGTGTGAGATATATACGGACCACAAGAGTCTGAAGTATATCTTCACGCAGAAAGAATTAAACATGAGGCAGCGCTGATGGCTAGAATTGATCAAAGATTATGATTGTGAGATTCTGTACCATCCAGGCAAAGCAAATATAGTGGCAGATGCCTTGAGTAGAAAAGGCAGAGAGAAGTTATCGAAGTTAACCGTTCAAGAAGAGTTAGTGAAAGATTTCGAACGACTAGATTTGGAGGTTAAGTATCCGATGGAGGCCAACGAGAAATTATTTATAGTGACTGCGAGCCCGACTTTATTAGATAAGGTTAAGGAGGCACAAGAGAAGGAAGAAGATTGTGATATTATCAAGAAGCGGATTGTTGAAGGTGATGATTTGAAATTCAAGATTGATAGCACTGGACTGCTAAGGTTTGAAGGACGAATTTGGGTACCGTTAGTACCGGAACTGAGAGAAGAGATTTTGCAAGAAGCACACAGTACGAGATACTCGATACACCCAGGAAGCACGAAGATGTACGAAGACTTGTGTCATCACTTTTGGTGGACAAACATGAATAGGGAGGTTGCAGAATGCGTAAGTAGGTGTTTAACTTGTCAGAGAGTCAAGGCAGAGCACCAACGACCAAGCGGGTTATTACAACCGTTAGAGATTCTAGAATGGAAATGGGAGCACATCACGATGGATTTTGTGGTGGGAATTCTGGCAATGCAGAAAGGGCACGACGCCATATAGGTAATTGTAGATCATCTTACGAAGTTAGCTCACTTTTTACCTATTAAGATTAAGTATAGTTTGGACCAGCTAGCCAGATTATATGTCAAGGAAATTATCTCGAGACATGGGGTACCGGTATCTATTGTATCAGATAAAGATCCGCTATTCACGTCGAATTTCTGGAAGAGTCTTCAAGAGAGATTGGGGACACAGTTACGAATGAGCACCTGCGTATCATCCGCAGACCGATGGGCAAAGTGAAAGAACAATTAAAACATCTGAAGACATGCTCTGAGCTTATGTAATGGACTTCAATGGTAGTTGGGAGGATCACCTTCCATTAGTAGAGTTTGCGTACAACAATAGTTTTCATGCTAGTATCAGAATGCCACCGTACGAGGTGCTATATGGGAGAAAATGTCGAACACCGTTGCATTGGGACGAAGTTAGAGAACGTTAACTGTTGGGACCAGAATTGGTACAGCAGACTGTAGAGATTATCAAAGTGATAAGAGCACGGCTGGTAGCTGCTCAAGATCGCTAGAAGAAGTATGCGGACTTGCATCGCAAGAAGAAAGAATTTGAATTAGGAAGCTATGCTTTTCTGAAAGTATCTCCTTGGAAGGGGAAGATTCATTTTGGGAAGAAGGGCAAGTTGAGCCCTAGGTTCATAGGACCGTTCGAGATTCTAAGGCAAGTCGGTGAAGTGGCGTACGAGGTGGCGTTACCTCCTGAACTTGAGCACATTCACAACGTGTTTCATGTGTCAGTGTTGCGGCCGTATAAACCAGACTACAAGAACGTTATCTCCTATGAACCTATCCAAGTCGAGAAAGACTTATCATACGAGGAAGTTCCTGTCCAGATACTAGATAGGAAGGAACATAAGCTGAGGAATAAGATCATTCATTCCGTTAAGATTCTTTAGAGAAATCATGCAGTCGAGGAAGCTACATGGGAGCTAGAAGAGAAAATGAGAGCGAATTATCCGTTTTTATTTGAGTAACCTTATTTTTACAATTCTGAGGATGAAATTTTTATAAGGGGGGAGGGATGTAACGACCATGAATTTTAAACTCCTTATTTATTAAATATGTGATTTAATTTTAACGAGTTAGTTTTGTCAGTTTATTTAAACCTTATGTGGTGGTGAGAATTTGTGAAATGATTAAAGGAAGTCACTAATGAGTTATTTAAATTAGTGGACTGACCTTAAGGATTTAATATCAGAGAATTGATGAGATTATTAATAATTAAATATTCAACTTATTTGAATATAGTGGCATGAATTGAACATAGTGATTAATTTCAATATTGAGTAATTATTCGATAACGTATGAAATTATTATTGTTGGGAATAATATATTAATGAGCAAAGAAGTAATGAATATAATATGTAATTATATTTACTTGACTAATTGTTTTATACAAGCATGTGATAAGTAAACTTTTGATATATGGTAGTTAACTATATATTATAGTACAAGGTGACACATTAATATGACTATACATTATAAACTATATAGTAAGCTTTATTGCATTCATGTGAGTTGAATAATAATATTGTTTATATGACATGAAGTGTGTGGGTAAACATTCATGTATACCCTATTATCGTGTAGTAACATCAATAATCAATTGTGATTAATAATGATTTCATTAAGTTATTATGATTATAATAATAACAGTTATGGTAATAAATAATGAGCAATACACAATTATATTATATTTGGTGTTAATAGGAAAATGTACATGGATTATATGTATGTACACTACTTGATACATTGCATTATTATTGGCTCATTTGAAATTGTGATTTTAGACTTAAGTATATACTGTGTGTGTGTGTATATATATATATATATATATATATATATATATATATATATATATATATATATATATATATATATATAATCTAAGTGTAGTTAGTATAAAACTAAGTATTGGCATACATTACATACAAATACAAGTTGCTGAGGTTTGTTTGAGAGTTCCATTTCTTCACGTGAACAAGCAATGAGCTACTAGCTACTCTACTTCCTCTCAATTTCCTCTCAAGATAGCTCATGATTGTAGGAGATGTGAGATTCATGATTGATTCACCAACTACTCAACCACCAATCCTTAACCATTGCACAAACACTCATTCCTTTTGTTTAATCTAATGGAGAATTGTAAAGTCTGTGTAAATATTTATCTATAAATATAGCTCCTCTTCTTCTCATATTCATTTGCTGAGGATTTCAATTGAGTTAGGAAGGAGTATTATAGTAACATTGTGAGTATCATAGTAGCATTATAGATTTTGTTTAGCAGCAAGTTCATTTACAGAGGTATAACTCCATTTTCGATTTCTGTAAAATTCTAAATCTTTGATTCTAGGAATTAAGCATATAATTATTGATAATTGATTTGGGATATGTTGCTAAGTGTTATACCAACTTCCAAATATGTTAGAATTGCAATATCTCATGATAGAAGCAAACTTTGTAATTTTTTTGTGAGTTGGGTTGTAGAATTGCCGAATTAGTGTAGCTACTGTCACTGGCCAACAGCCTGCGCAACTGCGCCAGGACCAGTTCCCAGATTTTAATTTCTGTTAAGCTGCTGTCATGAACTAGCATATGGTACCTTGTTAGAACAAGAAGGTAAACTGGATTAGCACACATATATGAGTATATGCACGTAGTATGAACAAGTATAACAATGTTAGTACACATGATTGACGCAACACTTATGGTTTTATAATGAAACTTGTAGTGGACTTAGACACATACGTAACATGTGCATATTTTGATATTCTAAACATGATTGTATGGTTTATATTGACATGAAATGCATGTTTAAAGTGTTTTCACACACTAGCATACGTGATTGCAAGATTCTAATGATTTCAAAAGAGAAACTTAAGAACTTTCAAAGTGAACTTGACTAAAGTTAATGTCTTTTAGATTCTGACTATTTGAGAACATATATGTGGCGTATATATGAGTTCTAAGACATGTGAGTCATGACTACGAGACGCTTAACATGTACTATAATACCTTGTTGACTAAATGTGATTTTCGATGTGAAAACTTAGAATGAGAAAACTAAATAGCGTCAATTACCATGTGAATGATATTATGATCATGCGAGCATGTGTATTAAAGTTCATTATAACTATAAGCATATTAACATAGACCTCGTTTGGTCAAAGCGTGAATTTTGCATATGTACGTATTCATAGGAAATGAATTTCTAAGGCATGAAATAGGTGGATTAAAGTATACATGTATAGTATACGCATGAGCATGAATGTTATGTATTGTTTAGCCTTGTTATGCGATAACATGACCTTAGTAACCGATCTTGAAGCAGGAACATGTATTAGTTAAAGTATGTGAATTACCGACATGAAAACACGACTTCGAATTGAATATAGAAAGAGCATACTAGTTTCAAATGAGAAATTTTAACTTGATAAGCATGTGTTTTGGTTTAATGTCAGTAGTTTCATGGTAGAGTTACGCCCGGACACTTTCAGGCCCGAACAATTTGCTTAAGTCTAAGTTTAACATTTAGCATATTATGATGCTATAAATGGTATGTTTGATATTGAACGTGATTTTATAAACTTATACGATAAGTGGATTATTATAAGTATAGACTTATATTAGTTTATAAATGCTAATTGAAAGGTCGACTTATTAATGTTAGTTCAATTTGACGCAAGTTAATTAAAGCTAGAACTTAATCGTAGCTGAGAAAACAGGCAGGTATTCTAAATTCTTGCACTACCTTATTCAATGAATCGTGTAAGCGAGTTTCTTAACTTCACTTAATTTGAATGCAAGTTCCCTTACACTCTTTATTGTGCAAGTTCCTATCCTTCTCATATTGTATTGAGCAGGTTATTATTGTATTGACAGTTAATTATTTAAAGCTTGAACTTTATTTCCAAGCATGCTATTAGGTGGTTTAATTACTTTAAAATTATTCCACATCGATATTATTGTTATTCGTACTTGGTGCACTTGAGTTCGTACAGTCTTGGACTTTTACATCAATTAAAGTTTTATAATTCTTGAACTGTGTCAGATAGAGTCTGAACCCTTGTTCGGTCAGACAGATATATGAAATTTTATAAAAACTATCCAAACCAATTGATGGTAAGGATTGTTAAACTGAAAGAACACCCTTATATTATAAGGGAGTAGCAGGTATCTAATATAAGATATAAACAGCAGAGTTGAATGTTATGCATATACATGGCGTACGCGAGGCTGATCCCCTCAAGTACTATTCTATAGTCAGTAACCAAAGGGTCAATAGCTATTGATTCCGTTGGAGTTTTATAGTTCAAAAGTCTACTTGACTATCAGTTATTCTAAAAGCAATCATTATTCTTGCTTCCGATATTCATATTATTGAATTCATTGTCAGATATATTCCTTTCATCATGATATATCCTTTATTGTTGTATTTAAACTTGCTGAGCAAACTTGTTGCTCATTCTTGCTATATCATGACTTATATTACAGTTAAGCCCGAGACTTCGGGGAAGGAAGAGGGTAAAGGGAAGATGTAGGATTAGTTTGCAAGGAGCAGACTTTATCTTTATGTTTAATTACATTACTGTTATGTAATATGAACCCTAATGACTATTCTAGGGAAATGTTTGTATGTTTGTATTTAAGGTTATCGAATCTTGGGACTAGTAACACCTTTTGAATGAACGACGTACATTTATTATATTTCGCATTTAGTTATCGTATGTTGTTTAGAGGTGGATGTTTGTATTGTATCGTGACGACCGGACCGGGGTCAGAGGACCCGGACTCGGGGGTGTCACATCATATGCATGTTTGCACTTTGTGATTTACCAGACTCTTAGTTGTGGGGTATGAAACTATGATGACAAGGATGACAATTAGTAGCCAGCTTAATGTCTCGAATCGTGGCCTAGGTTACTCAAGTTATTAAGCCTGAGGGGTGTCTCTACACCTGGTGCCCTAAAGCCGTCTGGTTTGGGAGTCACCGACCCAACACTCGCTACATGGGTGACTTAGAGCCTAAGAAAACAAATCTTGCACCAGCTCAGGAGAGGATCAAAAAGGGTAGTCCGCCTAACTTGTCTCGAAGTGTGGCCTTTGTTACTCGAGCTTGTAAACCCTAAGGGGTGTCTTAACACCTAATGCCCTAAAACCATCTGGTTTAGGAGTCATTGGTCCAAAACTCATTATATGGGTAACCCTGAATAGCCTAAGAAAATGAGACAAAGTTAAGCGAGGAAAGCAGAAAAAGTTTGCAAGAAAATGAGGTCATCTAGAAGTCATAGAAGAGAAACCCCTGCTAAGTGTTGCGTCACACGTAGTGCACATGTCATATGATCTTAATATTGTGAAGAGCAGTGTCTAGAGCGATGATGAGGTGTCTCTGATGAACGGAGATAAGTCTTTTGAATCTGATCCTACCCATGAAAAATGACTATGAACGCTTAAAAGTTTTCTTGCGATTTCATAACTTGTCAACTGAAAATTTCGATTTCCTTAGGAAAAATGCATTTTCATGCTCAATTTCAAGATCTTTAGCTATAATATAAGAGCGCATTAAATACAAGAATTCAATTTCATAAAATATAACTTCAAATGCCTCATTCACAAGATCATACTAACCCCGACAGCCCTAGCCATCAAGCTTTCGGCACATATTCTTATTTGTCTGAATGTGCAGGATATTGCTCACCGTGGACATGGTCAACAAAGAGAGTTTTTCTATGAACCCCAATAACAACCTACGAAAGGGCTGCGGCATTTCTCCATTCCAAGAAATGGAAAGGATCTACGGCGGGGCAAAGTTCCTCATCAAAAGAAAAGGGAGAATTCCTGAAAGAAATCAAGGTGACATAAAATGTCCCTCCACGAAAAGGAATTTTTTTCAAAAGTGTCCTTAACTCGGGAAGAATAGATGCTCGATGACAAAAAGATCTAGCGAATGAAATCTACACCATCAAACATGTCAACATGCACCAAGACCTCACAAGTCGCGGCCTCTACACCAAAGTTCAAATCTGGGCAATGAAAGAACATGCTACATACTCCAGAACGTCAGCAACACCTGGGTCATCAGCCGAGCTAGTGTCTAACCCAACAGGGTCGCAAGTTAAAAACTTACCCCTTTTTCACACTCAATGATCAGCCGTTGGCACAACCCAGCGAAGCATTGGAAATGGTTCGGTGACGTTCAGCCATTGAAGGGCACTTCAGCAAAGGTCAGATTATCTGACACTAGCAGTCGTTAGCACAACCCCAGCAAAACATTAGGAATGATCCGATGGCAAAAATAGTATATCAATCCATCCTCACAGAGGACAGATGATGGAATATGTTATACAAATACTTAGAAGGGGCGTTAAGAATGATCCGGTGATGAATACCGAGGAACACCATTTCAGCGAGGATATCAGGATATCTCCTAATAAAGTCATCAGTGTTTGAACCACAAGAGGGACCAGCACCAAATCCAGATCCAAAAAATAACAGCCCCTGCGAGATCCTCACCAAAGATGGTATATAAAAGGGGAACATCCAAATCTGCTATGCGAATGACAAAAGAAGCCATACGGGAATGGGAGCTGCTAAGCCTATCAAAATCCATGCCTGAAAAGAAACTCCTAATCACCTCAAAAAGGGTGAGGTATGGTTCTACATCAATTCAACTAAGCATATGCATCAACCTAGGAAAAATTAAGATCATCTTATCATGTCTGGTCTGCACATGTGTAACAAGCGCTACATTAGTGCACATCTCCATCAAAACATTAGGCATACATACCCAATAGAGTCAAAAATACATACACATTTAACACACAAACTTGATGAAAAAGTCTGCTACCGTTCGAGTAGGCATCGGAACAGTACAATGATCAACCATTGTCCTTACCATCAGGGTAGGGACTGTTGCAAACTACCGATGTAAGTTATCATCAGGATAGGCATCGGGAGCACCCACTGACGTAAATCGACTAAAGAAATATATCCCTAACAAAGGAGACTTCAGAAATGAACAACGTCATCAGCCAAGAGAAAATCTGCCCCCTGATAGATTGGGGAAACGATTGGCCTTAAAACCAAGGTAACACCAAGGTCCATCATAGACGACGTCATCCCCAGCAGAAATATGGGAAATATTTTAGTTTATCTTCATCAAACAAAGCATCGGCAACACCGATGGAAATCAAATTGTTCGAGTCAACATCAACATCACTAATAAAAGTTAATCGTGGATATCAGCTCCAACACAATCACCGATAAAGGTAAGCGATTTACGATGCGATATGCGATTTGCGATGTGAGTTGCGATGCAATATGCGATTTGTGATGCGATTTTCGATGCGATTTGCGATACACTAAGCGATATGCAAAATGCGAAGTGCGAAATGCGATTTGCCAAAATATGTTAACATTCATTGCATTGCAATTTGCATCATTAATATCTTGTCATATTTCAAGTGTCTAGCAATCTTTATCTTCTTCATTCATTACATTGCATAAACATGATAAAGAGGGGCCTCTATAGACACTCGAAATTTTGTGTCCCTGTTACTAACACTGCAGGAGGGCAAGGCCGTCTCTTCAACTAAAATTCGGTCACCAACACCGGTCCTTCAACTAAAATACGATGCCTAATATCGGTAAACCTAAATCCAATCCCCAATGTCGGTCAGCTCCAGTCAAATCCGATCACCAATATCGGTACTCCAGCCAACTCCGATAGTTAATAGGATCGTCTATCCAGCTCGATCGTCAATCGGACCGTTCATCACCCCGATCGTCAATCGGACCGTCAGATCATCCCTAATCTCAATATCGGGACATTAGCTCAATCCCGATCACTAATATCAGGACAATCGCAACACAAATCAACCATATCGGGATGATAACTCAGCCCCGGCAGCAACCCGTGAGGTATAAATCAGCCCCGATAGGAACCCAGGAAGTCAGGTCACCTTCAGACATAAACCTGAAGCATCACAACACCTCTAAAAGAAAACTTGGAATAACCACGTCAGCTACAGAGGCAACACTGGGGACAAACAGACTCGAATGGGATTCAAGTTTTGGAAACAGCTCCTGAAAGTCAACTAGAGGCCATACTGACACCAAGGGCAATCCCGGGAGGGGCAAAATTGTCTATTTACTAACTCTCAGCCGATTCAGTCAAAATCAAACCGAATTGATGCCACCAAGGTCAGGAAAAATTACAACGATGATCCTGGGTGACAACAGTACCAGACGACTCAATGGACAAACGACGGGGAAACGAAGACCAGATAATGTACCCACTTTTTGGGACATAAATAGGGTAAAATCCTATGTCATTGTGACACTCTCAGCGAGGGCTTTTCGGAAAGCTATAGCACACCTCAAACGGACGCTCCGATCAAAAGTTATGAGATAATGAAATCTGATATGTGGGCCCCACCTTGGGGAGCCGCACCACTTCCTGCGGTAGTAGCAAGTAGAGTGGAGGCTCCCTGGCCTATAAATAAACGTGCACCCCCCCCCCCTTATATTTCAGAATTCCAAAACTCAGCGAAGCTCTGCCCGTCTGATTTTCCGACTTTTACACCTCTTCCAAACCCAAATATTTTTACTCCAACACGTAGACATACCCATATACTACCACATATCAAAAATTCACAGATAGATTTGGACATTTGAAGCCCACTAAGTGGCAAAAAGCCCGTTGTGCTGTCTATTGTAAGTATTTTTACGATCAGCAAGTCAATACTATTACTTTGCACTGTTTTACACTTGCACATCAATTTTCGCAGGCTAAATATGCTCGAAACTTAGTTCCGTGGCTGTTTTCATCAAAATTTGGTACATTTCTGTACATGAACTCAATTTTTGGCATTTCTACAACTCGAATTAACGATCGGTCAGCTCCAGCAGCTTCAATGCACTAGTACACACGTTTTGACAACTTCGCCGGACTGGGTTATCTTCCCAGTCCGGGTTTGGCCCTTTTTTTGTATATATTATATACTAACATTTCAATTCTATCAAGTCCGGATGTCAAATCCGAGGTAGTTTACCGCTTTTATATATAGTTACGCATATATAAACGATTTTCACCATCACTGGTTCTCATACCAGTCTTGGTTGACTACATTTCTGTCAATATATATATATATATATATATATATATATATATATTCTCAGTCCGGCCTAGATTACTTCGTGGCCATTTTACTTCTTTTGCACTCTTCGCCATACTAAGGTGCTCTCCCCAGTCACTAGCTGACTACATTTCTGTCAATTTCAATTCTAGTATGGGCACCGGCATGAAAACCCATCGCTCTTTTTGTTGTTTCTCTCTCTCTCTCTCTCTATATATATATATATATATATATATATATATTTCATTCCTGTCAAGTCTGGATTATTTCGTGGGTATTTATAGTTTTTTATAAATATATATATATATATATATATATATATATATATATATATATTAATTCTAGTCCGGGCTTGCGAGTGAAAACCCATCGCCCTATTACAGCTTTTGTATTTATATAACTATATATATATATATATATATATATATATCACTTTACTCAATTTATTCAACTGCTGCATTTAATATTCATTTTTATATAAATCGGCACTAACATATCTGCGGGCAGACTAGATTTATTTAAATCTCGCCAATTCTAGCTTTCCAACGGTTCAAATAGGTCCCGAAAGAACCTGGAAGCTATAATGGCTGAGATTTCTTTAAATCTAGTTATTTTTATAGTTTCAGCTTCGAAAGCAAACTCGCGGCCCTTATATCGCTATCTAGTGGGAACGAGACGCTTTGGCCATGCGCAGCCAGGATTTACTGATGAATCCTTGGTTCCATTGCGACGTGATGATGTATATATCTATTTCTGTGCAAATTTGAACTGTGCAGGTTTATTGGCTACTTCTATGTGAGCCTAGGAATCGTGGGATTCAGGATTGAAATGATCGGAATCTGATTCCCACGATGGACAAACACCAGTTTACTGATGTATCCTGCCAGTTTTTCTGTAAAATGTACATACACATACCTTAAAATGGTTATCCGAATTTAAGGCCTCATCATAGTGAAATATGGTTTGTCGTGTCAGCATGCCTCCGATGGTTTTCATGCCCATGAGGAGACCGACACGTGTCTTTATTTTTATGGTTGATCATGCTCCACATCACCATTCACATGCAGCCTTAAGGCTATAAAGATAAAATTTGGAAGTATTAAAAGGCTTCAATTCCTATGTCAGCATAGGGGTTTGATAAACAGCTTTCAAAACATCGCTTTCAATTCAATCAAAAGAAAAGATTTTGCAAATCTAATCAAAATAGTTTTGCAAATCAAATTAAAGACTTTTTGCAAAAATCAAATCAAACCCTTCGTATATAGGTTCAACGAAGCAAAGCATTACTTTCAATCAATCAAATCAATAGGCCCAATCTTCAAGCAGCATTCACTCACGCATTCTAGTTTTAAAGGGAAATATTGAAAAGATGCAGTACCGTGTTTACACGGGAGTCGTGGGGTGCCTAACACCTTCCCCACACTTAACCAAGCCCCCAAGCTCAAACTTTGTTTTTAAAGATCAAGTTTCAACAGTGTCCAGCAATTGGGCCTCTTTCAATTCAAAACTCGGTTGAGTTGGTACTACCATTTTCAAATCTACCAACTGGCGACTCTGTAAAACGTTCAAATCGTCGACATGATACATGTTGGCCTTTTTCTTAAAAAAAACCCTTCAAAACCTTTTTCCTGAATAAAAAGAATAAGGGTAGAGAGAACTTAAGAAAATTGATTTAAGAAAACCCGGGTTGTGACCCGACCCGCGGTATTTTTAAAAGCAACGTCGACCCCCATCACCCTTTACAACTTTAGTATATATATAAATATATATATATATATATATATATATATTTCATTTCATTGTGATTAAATTGCTGCTTTAAATATTCATTTGATATGAATCGGCACAGACATTTCTTTGGGCGAATTAGATTTCTTTAAATCTCATCTACTCTAGCTTTCAAACGGTTCAAAATAGGTTCAGACAGAACCGAGAAGCTAGAATGGCTTAGATTTACTTAAATCTAGTTAATTTCTAGTTTTCCTTCGGAAAGCAGACTCGCAGCCCTTAGATTGCTATGTAGTGGGACAGAGACACTTTGCATAAGCGCAAGCCAAGTTTTACTGATGGATCCTTGGTCATTGCAGTGTTTGGATGTAAATATATATATTTCTATACATGTTTGAGCTGTGCACGTTTTATTGGCTTCCTCATGTTAGCCTAGGAATTGTGGGATTCATGATCAAACTAATTAGAATTTGATTCCGACGATTAGATAAACACCATTTTATGAATGTACCCTGCCAGTTTTTCTGTAAAAATGTACCTCCAAAAGACCTTAAAACGGTTATTCGGATTTAAGGTCTCAACTTAGTGGAAATATGGTTTGTCGTGTCAGAGTCACTTCGATGGCTGTCATGCCCATGAGAAAATCGATACTTATATATATTTAGTGGTCGAGGATGCTTCGCAGCCCGACAAATCACCATTCAAATTGAGCCTTAAGGCTAAAAACATAAAAATTAGAAGTATCAACAAGCTTTTATTCCTATGATAGCGTAGGGGTTTGAAAAACAATTTTCAAAACATTACTTTCAATATCTTGTCTAAACAATGGACTTTTGCAAATCAAATCAAACCCTTCATAGATAGGTTCAACGAAGCAAAGCAATACTTTCAATCAATCAAACATAGGCCCAATTTCTTCTAGCATTCACAAACACACATTGTATATTTAAAAGGGAAATATTAAAAAGATGTGGTTCTGTATTTTCACTGGAGTTGTGGGGTGCTAGACATATTTCCCACACTTAACCAAGCCCCCGAACTCAAAACTTTGGTTTCAAAGATCAAGTTTGGACAGTGTCCAGCAATTGGGCCTCTTTTTAAAACAAAACTCGGTTAAGTTGGTGCAACCATTTCAAAACTACCAACTAACAACTCTGTAAAACGTTCAAATCATCGACATGATACATGTTGGTCTTTTCCTAAAAAATTGTTCAAAACCTTTTTCACAATAAAAAGAATAAGGGTAGACAGAACTTAGGAAGAGAGAAAGATCCGGGTCCGACCCGACCCGACCCGCGGATTTTTTCCCCACGTCGACAGTTGATGAATCTGCTGAGGACAGTAGAGGGCTTAGGCCGCGTTCAAAATCTTTTCAAAATTTCCCATTTATATCTGCGTGTGTGTGAATGATGCTTCTTTATATTGAATGAATGCGTGAATGCTACGTCTTTACATTTAATGAATGTGAATGAATGCTTTCCTGCTTTATTAGTGCTTCACACAAATATTAGTGCTTCGTACCAATGTCATCATATGCATATGGTGAGACGCGATGTATGTGAATGTATGTTGTGTGATAACTCCATCAGGAGGCAAACCCGTCGGTGACAAAGTAATGTCTTCGAGA
Source organism: Panax stipuleanatus (assembly GCA_020205555.1). Lineage (NCBI taxonomy): Eukaryota > Viridiplantae > Streptophyta > Magnoliopsida > Apiales > Araliaceae > Panax > Panax stipuleanatus. Next base: position 59,243,245 of record CM035123.1, on the reverse strand, counting down.
ACGGCTAAGTCTTCAGGGCTCATGAAAAAGCACCACTCAGATCTGCTCTACTTGAAAGATCGGATTAATTTCCCCTCTAATAGATTGTGATAATCTGGGGACCTTCATGCCGAAAAGCCGCGAGAGTAGCCTAAGATAGGTCAGCCTCTGATTAACCAAATCCGATGGGAAGCTTCTTCATACCTTCCTCTTTCAATTCAAAGTTATGTTTTCAATTCCAATGTAAATGGCATAATGTAAATATCATAATGAAAATGTACATTCCATGTCTTGTAAATCATGTCATGCTATCCTGTCATCAAAACAACTGACCTCTGTTTTGCAGGATAAGATTTAAAAACCCCTAAATGTGACACATTGCATAACATGTATATGGTTGGTGTCTATCAAGACTAAACTACCTATTCGTCTTGTAGGTAAGAGTGGTCTCATTACTAGATCATAATCTAAAAAAGCACAAAGCCTATCCACTGACATGGCTAAAAGTGGCCAATATGAGTCAGGTTCTGTATCTCAAAAAGAGTTTAAAGGGCTTAAGAATCAAATAGCTGAATTGGATATCCTCCTAAAAGGACAAAGTAAAAGTACTCATGGTTAGATAACGCTCAATAAACAGAGTCCTCCTCAAAGGGTGGCAATAAAAGTGCTGACAAAAAGAGGGAAATGCAGATCGTTGAATCTCGATCTAGTCAAAGAACCAACAAAACCCTTGAAATTACAAATCTCAGGGAATATCGGGAAACTGGCAATATCTGAAGGAAAGTCCAACAAATGGAAGAAACCATCAGGGCAATCAAAGGGACTGAAAACCTTGGAAGTGTCACCTATTCAGATCTCTGCATATTCCCAAAGGCTAGATATCCTGACATATTCCAAGTCCCAGAGTTTGAAAAGTACAATGGGGCAGGCGATCCCTATACGTACTTGAAGTTATACATTGGTGAGCTAGGGTCTTATGCTGAAGATGAAAGTCTCAGAATGAAGCTTTTCCAAAAGAGTATCATTGGAGAGGCTAGAACATGGTATGCCCGACTTGATAATGCAAAAATCCATAGTTGGGAAGAGCTAGCTCATGCCTTCCTAACTCAATACAGCTTCAAGTCTCAAATAGCACTGGATCAGTATCAATTGTCCAAGGTCAAAAAGAAAAATACTGAGTCTTTCCGTGAGTATGCCCAAAGATGGAGACGTCTGGCAGCACAAGTCAGCCCGCTTATGATAGAAACTAAAATGGTGATGACTTTCATAGACATCCAAAAGGCACCTTACTATGAGAGGATCCTAGCTGGAATAGAAAAGCCATTCTCAAAGATGATCAAACACGGCAAAATGACGGAGATGGGCCTGAAAGCAGGCAAGATTAAAGATTTTACGGCCTTGAAAGTAGTCGCCAAGCATATATAGTCTGACAACTATGCGAGTGATCCCATGAGGATACCAAGGAAAGGCGATGAAGATGTATCCCTCATTGTATAGGGGCAGTCTAGAAGACCCAACTATAGTCCTCCCATCTGGAGAAAGGAAAGCAATCTGTTATTCCAACAACAAACCACGTTCAACCAATACCAGGATAGAAAGAGAAAATTTGAAAGAACAAAAAATCTAGTGTTTACTCCACTAGGCGATTCCCTTGAAAACATGTTGGTGATGTTAATAGATCACAAGAAAATTATCGAACTGACTCCACCTCTGAATCCAAAAAGCAAAAGATACAATCCTAGCCAGAGATGTGCTTACCATTCATGATCTCCAGGACACGATACATAAGATTGTTGGTCCTTGAAGCATAAAATCCAAAACCTGATCGAAAACAGCGATCTTGTGGTCGAACAACCTGACCATCCTAATGGCAACACCAACCTTCTAATATCGCATGATATGGAGGGAGTAAAAAGCTGAAGATGTCCACTCGAGATAGGCAGTTCAAAGGATGTGACAGCTATGGGCACCAATCCTGGCAGAACACAAGGTGGACTAATCTTAAAGTTAGGAGTGACAGAGGAGATAAGAGAGTCCTCTAAGGAAATCATCCGCCACCATCAAATATATTATTGCCCAAAGCCAACAATCACATTCCTGATTTTACCCTCCTAGATGATGAAGAGGAAATACTAATCCTTCCTAGTAAGGGAAAGCTAAAAAGGAAAGTTCCTTGCGAGAATTACAACAATAGTGCGAGAGGGATTTCATATTCAAAACCTTTTAAGCCTATGAGAAAGGTGAAGGAACATATGAAGGAAAAGGTGGTGAAGTTCTCGAGGAAGCCAACCCATCGAGGAATCTAGAGTTCATCTCTTTCTGCAATGAGTCCAGTTTGAGCCTCCTTAAGGAATATGCTAATTCATGAGGTGATCAATTAATAGCAGTGATTGAAGATATTCATGATCAGGAGGTAACCTCTATCACAAGCATCGAAGGTAACATAACCACTAACAACTGGACTATCAGGCCTCAGCTAGCCAGGAGGACGTAGATCTAGACGAAAGTTACGAGTTCCAGGAGATATTGGGACATTATCATTTTTTTAGCGTCATGCCTTTTATTTTCCATGCATATAAAATCAAAATTTCAAAAAAAATCAAAAAATAAAAAAATAAAAAAAATTCAAAAATTCAAAAATCGAACCTTTCAGAGCCTGAACTACGAATGACCTGATCTCTTGCAATCTGGGAGTACGTAGGCAGCCATTTCAAGTGCGGTCAAACCAAACAAAAAATTTAAAACCTTTTCAAACCAAAACAAAAAGTTCAAAAACCCATCAAATCAAACTCAAACCCAAAAGAGACACTTCTCAAACCTCTCACATAAAACTCGAACTACGAATGACCTGATCTCCCTCCACCTGGGAGTATGTAAGCAGCCATTCATGGTGTGGTGTGACCTTCAAAGAAAAAAACCAATAAAAACCAGTCCCAAGACACTGAAACCCTATAAAACCCAAATACTATCAAGTCTTGCTGGTCAACAGGCCCTGATGAGGTATTCTCCGACATCTCACTGTCCGTCCATCAAAGAGAAGCTCATGATACATCAACTACAACAAGTCATGAAAGAAGTGGTGATCACCCAGCAATGACAATACATATCCAATAGGAAAAACAAAGCTAGTATATGAACCCGTGGATAAACGGGATAGCAGTGCCAACATGACATCCCTCTCAGAAGAAGGAGGGGCAGTTGCAAGCTCCTGACCCTCGGTCCCCATACGAGCAAGAACATCCACAGCCATCGGCATAGTGCTGCTATGGCCATCTATGAAAGCACTCATGTCTTCAACCAGGCTGTGTGGCTACGATCTAAGTGCAGTGTTGTCCGCAATATAGACATCCCGGGTAGCTATGGCCTCGTCCCTCTCAACATAAGCAGCATCCCGGGTAACTAATGCCTCCTCAATCTCCCCAAAAGCTGCATCACGGGTAGATCGAGCCTAATATATGTCCTCAAGAGCTGCTTCTCGAGTAGATCAGGCCTCGTCTCTCTCAACATATGCTACGTCCCTAGTAGATCGAGCTTTGTCTCTAACGGCAAAAGCTATATCCAAGCTAGAAAGGGTCGTCAACATCAGTGCCCTAGCCTGATCCCCCTCAAAAGTCATTCGAGCTAATGAATCAATAATTGTGACGCCCCCAAATTCTCTACAATCCCTGTAGCAGATTTGGTGCTCACGTAAATATTCTATAAGATAATAATTCCTATCAATCCAAGATTCACAGTATTCCACAACGAACAGTAGTTCTCGTCAGAACATTTACTGTGTTGGGATACCCTCACTTGGATGAATAGGTTTATAATCTCACGGATATTTCTTTCATATCAATAATTTCCATCTATCTGACATTCGTAGTATTAATGTTAGGGTCGTTCTTGGAATCTGAGGGGTGCGACCGACCTCAGTGCATCAGAGAACCACAATATCTTTCAATACTCCCAATTCAGATGTATAGTTCATATAGATACTGTATTTCTTTCTATGTTCTAGAAAGGTAAAAACTACGCAATTGTTAAAGATGATAATACAATATTATATATTCTTAAATTGGCTTACAAATAAATCCCAACTTACTATTACATCAGATTATAGTTCCCGAGGATATAGACAAATTTACATTGACTGAGTTCTTCCATCCATATTATTGATCTCCAGAACATTTGACATTTCAGCTAAAGCTGCAAAGGAAAAGAATAATTGCAAGGATGAGCTACAGAAAGCTCAACAAGTTTTAATCAGGTTGTATATTATACTCACACTGAATCTAAATTGAATGAACATATATAGTTCAGAGATTTTTAAGATATATAATGAAACCCACATATTACGAGTTTCTGTCAGTCATATAGACTTAGCAACACGGGTTAATTCGGTTAACCACACCACACTCCTAACAGTCACAAAGACTTATAGGAGCTACTGGATATCTCATATTACGAGTTTCTGTCAGTTATATAGACTTAGCAACACGGGTTAATTCGGTTAACCACACCACACTCCTAACAGTCACAAAGACTTATAGGAGTTCTATTCGTTTACCATTACAAGCTACTATCAGTCATAAAGACTTAGCCACCCGAGTTGATTCAGTCAACCGCACCGCATTCCTAAGAGTCATAAAGACTTATAGGAGTTCTGTTCGGATATCTCATAGGTGATCAGCCTAATCATATCCTAGGAGTATGCATATCATCCTACCAATTTAACAAGGTTAGTAATTTTTTAACTACCTGTAATTGAAAACCTAGGGTCAGTGTTATAACTGCCCATAACTGTAAACCAAGGTCAGTATTATGACTGCCAATATAATTTCGGAACAAGTATCAATATATATATGCACCAAACAATATTGGTTTTTCCACAATTTATGCTTTGATATCAAATCAAACACATTTTACGCAAATAACAGCTCATATGGTTTAGTTATGCTTGAACAATAAGTCATAACCCTCTTCAAATCACAGATATCACGAATAATGTTTATAACAAGTTCGTATATCAATATATATGACTTGCATTTAATATAGAATTTAAATGAAGTTAGAAAAACTTGCATAAAAATAAAAAGTTTGCACATAGTGCAGAAAAACTTGCCTGCTCCAACGATTACCGCTAAGCAATCTAATTTTATCTCTTAGAGAAGACCTATCATTAATAAGATTGATCTTTCAATTAACATAACATATCGTAATATCAACTAATCGTCAAATAAGTTATCTAACATTTAGTTACATAATCAAACATTAGATAATTCCTTAACTTATTAGTAATATTATCATTCTTTGATAATATTTTAATTATTTAATCATTTAATAACATCTTAATTATTTATAAATATTATTAATTCTTTAATAATATTTCAATTACTTAATAATATTATTAATTATTTAATAATATCTTAATCAGTTATAAATATTATTAATCCTTTAATAATATTTTAATCATTTATAAATATTATTAATCCTTTAATAATATTTTAATTATTTATAAATATTATTAATCTTTTAATAATATTTTAATTATTTATAAATATTATTAATTCTTTAATAATATTTTAATCACTTATTAATATTATTAATAATATTTTATTCATTTATAAATAATTTAATTTAATTGTTTATCTCTTATTATTTAATTTATTTAACACACATAATATGCCATTCATATAATTTTTATTAAAATTAATCAAAACACCCCCATAAAGTTTTATTATATCATATAATGATTATTTCATTATTAAAATCACATTTTCAAGTTTTATAACTCAATATAACTTAATTTTCTCATTTATTCTTAACTCATTCATAGGCATGAAAAATATAAAAACAACTTATTATTTTTTTATATTATGGGAAATATCAGTATATGATATTTTAGTCACAAAATAATTTTCTTGTAATTTTTCAAATTCGTTTGGTATTTTTAAATAGGTTAAAATTGTCCAAAATAGAAACATTTATCATAAAATATTCTTCTATCCAACAATTCTGAAATTTATATGGTAGCTATATATTATTCAACAGAGCCTAATGTAAAATATTCATATTTTTCTTAGTTGAACTCATCAAGTTATTACAGTTGTCTTTTAAAATCATATTGTCTTGTAAAATCCATATCTCCCTTTCTATACATCGAAAAATCCTCATCTTTGGACAGGACCTAGTCAACTTGATATAGTATCATACCACAAAAGTCTGGAATTTTCAGACCAAGAAAAATGTCCGAAACAGCCTTCACCAAAAATGGCCAGAAAACTCATTTACTTTTTCCAGATTTTTGTCGGCAAGGAGTGTTTTACGAAAAATGACACCACGGTTGATTCGTTTAACATTTTTGAGTTCTACCACTTGGTTTCAACAGATAACTCATGTGTCTAACTCACCTCTTTGATGGATCACAAAACTAATATATAGATTTTAAATGGTAAAGCCTCAAAGTAGACTGATTTTCAAGGTTTTTGAGCAATAAAACTGTTTTGGTTTTCTTTTGATTTCCAAGCTTTTCAACTCTTAAAATGGTACTATCTAAACATGAAACATCATAAAATATGTACATCTACCCAAATATGGTTTAAGATCTTAAGCTCAACATTTGATCTAAAACAACCATAACAAAATAAATTACACTAGCTAAGGTTTTGAGTTTAGGAGATTTTTATACCTTTAGAGTGTCTCCTTTTGATTTATCCTTCCTTTCTTCTCTCCCTCTCTTCTTCCTCTTCTATTCTCGGGAGGGGCCGAGAAAGATAAGAGAGAATTATTTCTCTTTTTCTTTCTTTTTCCTTTCTTTTGTTTTGTTTAGCTAGTATGTTAAATGAAGACCACGGGTAAAATAGTCTTTAACCATCACTAGGAAAGGGTAAAATGGTCTTTAAGTCATCTCAAGAAAATTTCTTAAAAATTTTCTCACAGGACATATTGGTCATAATCAAATTTCTTTAGGGACAAAATTGTCATTTAACTACGTTTAGGAAATTTCCTAGAAATTTCCTTCAAGGATGCCATGGTCAATATCAAATCTCTCTTGGGGCAAAATTGTCATTTCCATATTATTAGGAAACTTCCTAGCAATTTCCTTCCTAGGACATAAAAGTCATTAATAATTTTATGTTATGACAAAATAGTCATTTCCAAAATATCCACCAGGTGACATCATCTTTGTGTTTCTTTAATACTGATGTCATGCTTGCATCATGCTTGCATCATCTCTTCTCTAATTGGTTGATTTAAGTTCACTTGGATTGGAGGGTATTTTGGTCATTTCACATATAATTTTAAGGGTAATTTGGTCATTTTGCCTCTAAAAGGGTATTCTAATAATTTCCCTCACAATTTTAATGGTAGTTCAGTCATTTCTCCTCCAAAAGGGTATTCTAATAATTTCCCACAATTTTTAAGGATAGTTCGGTCATTTCCTATGTTTTCCTTAGAATTTAACCCTTAGGGTTTGATAAATAATATTAGGGTTTGCTAATCACCATTAAGATTTACAAATTAGGGTTAGGGTTTTTATCAACTGAATTAAGGTTTAACAATATCTGTTAACTATATCTCTACTCATATTTCTCAGTCAATACCCAGTTTGACCATCTTACTAAACTCGTATCATAGATACTCAGCACAATATTGATAATTAATACCAAAAAAAAAATTTATTTGTAAAATTTTAATTGTTTGAAATTCTAGGTCCTCACAATAATGGCTGAATATGTCCCGGCAGCGATGCTCGAAGGGTTACTAACTAAAAGCCGCAGTCAGGCAGGTAAATAACTCATCCTCCGTGGGAGAATCAGGATCCGTCACAGGCTAATATCATCGGCAGAATCGTACAACCCCGTCTGAGGGCACGAACCACTACTATCAAGCCAGTGTCCAAGTGGTTGATACATAGGGGCATGCAAAAAGAAGTAGTGATGCACATCAACAGAATATCCACACATGCAAACTGCCACTCATTTACGGGGATGATAAAATCTCTTGAATATCGCTCGTAGTTGTCTAGTCAGCCAAAGCGATAGATCAAAAAATGCCCCGCAATAATATCCTCAGTGATGATTCTGTGTCTCAGACCAGTTATGGTCATAAACGGTCGTCGCATGTCACTAATAGATGTCCTGGCACATGGCAGATATAATGCTAAACTCGCGAGGCTATCATACTCCTCCAGCGTAGGAGACAACTCATGAAGGCCAAACCTGAAAAGCTTACATCCAAGAAAAACCCTCAAAGTCGGTGACCCATGTTGAGAGGACCCAATAACACCTCAATGTTGTTCCATCAAATCCGGATTAAGGCTTGAAAAGAAGAGACATCGATACATCAAGATGACCAGTCACAGGGATGAACTGGCAATCATCATAAGATGCAGTTTGTCAGCAACTCATCACTTCTGAAGTGCGAGAAGGCTTGATCACCTTTGACCCGCAGAAGCACATGGGCTACCGTCGTGGTGATGTTTGTCTCATACCAAATGATCTGGTCCCTAAGCAAAAGGCCACAAATTAAAACTCACAGATCAAAACAAATCCGGCAAAAGCCATCACATCACCAACCATCACAAAGCCCTTAAGTCCAATTTAGTGGAATCTGCAGGCCGTTCAATATCAACCATCCAAGTCAATTATGCCCACAAGTAAGAAACAATGATTGGGGAATCTAAACACCAAGGTCCATACCCACTACCTGTTCACCATGTGGGTTATGAGGTAAAAGACTCTTACTATCTCGGCATCTTATCAGCCCATTGGTCAAACATACAATAAAGCAATCATCTCATATGACAAGAAAGATTGGGTCAAGTTCAGAATCAACGACAACCTGATGTGGGGACCCTTACAACAAGACTTGACCAATTTTAGAAATTGCAACGACTCAACACAGGGGCATTTATCAACCATCCAATGAAAATGCACCAGTCAACACCATCATCATGGTCTGTCATCATCAGAACTTCCATTATTGGCAATCCAGTATGATCAATCTGTATTTTCCAATCATAATTTTCTTAGAATACTGCGATCCACTAATAAGGTTCGACTCTTTCATCTCTTTATGTACTTTTAATTTCCAGTCACATGCATTGTCAATGATATACATGTTCAGGATAGATAAATCTTGTGTTAGAATCTTATGAAAAGGTTTTAAAAAAAGGAGATTTTTGCTTGACTTGTTATGAATTGGATTAATTCTGATAAACGTCCGTGGAGCAAGAATCAGGGGAATGATTAGAGAATTGAGATAATCCAACCTTTTGATTAGGCACGACATCCTAGTTTAAAGCACTTTTTGGAACAAACTTGACCTCATATGCATGTCTGCACTTTGCGATCACCCTAACTCTTAGTTATGGGGTATAAAACTATGACGACAAGGATGGCGATTAATAGCCAGCCTAATGTCTCAAATCGTGGCCTAGGTTACTCAAGTTATTAAGCCTGAGGGGTGTCTTTACACCTAGTGCCCTAAAGCCATCTGGTTTGGGAGCCACCGGCCCAACGCTCGTTACATAGGTAACTAAGTGCCTAAGAAAATGAGCATTACAAGAAGAAGAAGGAAAAACCTGAGTAGATCTGAATCGTGGCTTAGGTTACACAAGAAATTAAGCCCGAGGGGTGTCACTACACCTGTTGCCCTAAAGCAGTCTGGTTTGGGAGTCACCGGCCAAACACTCGCTACACGGGTGACTTAGAGCCTAAGAAAACGAATCTTATACAAGCTCAGGAGAGAATCAAAAAGAGTAGACCGCCTGACTTGTCTCGAAGTGTGGCCTTTGTTACTCGAGCTTGTAAACCCAAAGGGGTGTCTTAACACCTAGTGCCCTAAAACTGTTTGGTTTAGGAGTCATTAGTCCAAAACTCGTTACATGGGTAACCCTGAATAGCCTAAGAAAATGAGACAAAGTTAAGCGAGGAAAGTAGAAAAATTTTGGAAGATAAAAATGACATCATCTAAAGTCATAGAAGAGCAAACCCTGCTAAGGGTTGCGTCACTCATAGTGCACGTGTCATATGATGTTAATTTTGTGAGGAAATGTCTAGAGCGAAGATGAGGTGTCTCTGATGAAAGGAGATGAGTCGTTTGAATCTGATCCTACCCATGAAATATAACCATGGACGCTTAAAAGTTTTCTTGCCATTTCATAACTTGTCAAATGAAAATTTTGATTTCCTTAGGAAAAATTCATTTTCATACTCCCTTTCAAGATCTTTAGCGATAAGATAAGAGCACATTGAATACAAGCATTTAATTTCATAAACTATAAACTTCCAATGCCTTATTCACAAGATCATACTAATCCCAACGGCCCGAGCCATCAAGATTTTGGCTACATTTTGTTATTTGTCTAATGTGCAGGATATTGCTCACTCTGGATGTGGTCAACAAAGTGAGTTTTTTCTGTGAACCCCAGTAACAACCTGCGAAAGGGCTGAGGCATTGCTGATTCCATGGTATGGAAAGGATCTACTGTGGGACCAAGTTCCTCATCAAAAGAAAAGGGAGAATTCTTGAAAGAATTCAAGGCAACATAAGCTGTCCCTCCACAAAAAGGGAAAAATTCTCAAGAGAGTCCTTAACTAAGAAAAAATAGATACCCGATGACAAAAGGTCTTGCAAATGAAATCTACATCATTAAATATGTCAACCTGCGCCAAGTACTCACAAGTCAACGCCTCTGCACTGCATTTCAATTCTTGGCAATGAAGGAACGGGCTACATCCTCCAAGACATTAGCATCACCCATGTCATCAGCCAAGCCAGATCTAATCATATAGGGTCGCAAAGTAAAGAGTTCGCCCTTTTTCATAATCAATAATCAAACCATTGGCGTCAATCCAGCGTAGCATCGAAGAAGGATCCGGTAATGTAGGCTGTGGAACACTACTTCAACGAAGATATTGGGATATCTCTTAATAAAGCCATCAGTGTTTGGACTGCCAGAGGGACCAGCACCAGATCCAGATCTAAAAAACTAGCAACCTCAACAGGATCCCCACTAGAGACGACATATGAAAGGGGAACATCTGAATCTGCCATGCCAAAAGAAGTCATACAGGAGCTAGAGCTGTTAAGCCTATCAAAATCCATACCAAATAGAGTTAAAAATGCATACACATTAAATACACAAACTCAATGAAAAAGTCTGCTACCATTTGAGTAAGCATCAGGACAGTACAATGATCAACCATTGTTCCTACCATCAAGGTAGGCACTGTTGCAAACTGCCGGTGTAAGTTATCATCAGGATAGGCATCGGAAGCACCCACTAAGGTAACTCAGCAAAAGAGATATATCCCCAGCAAAAGAGCCTTTAGAAATATACAACAGCATCAGCCAAGAGAAAATTTGCCCCCTGATAGTATCGATAGATTGGGGATACCATTGGTCTTAAAGCCAAGGTAACATCAAAGGCTATCATAAAGGACGCCATCCCTAGTATAAATATGGGAAACATTTCGGTTTATCCTCGTCAGATAAGCATCGGCAACACCAGTGGAAATCAAACTGTTAAAATAAACACCACCATAGACATCAGCAGCACTAATGAAAGTCAACCGTTGAGATCAGCCCCAACACAGGCATCATCAATGACCGGTCAAGGTAAGTGATTTGTGATACGATTTGCGATGCGATTTGCGATGTGATATACGATTTGCGAAGTGAGAAATTCAATTTGCGAAAACATTTTAGCATTCTTTGCATTGAGATTTACATCAATAATATCTTGTCATATTTCAAGTGTCTAGCAATCTTTATCCTGTTCATTCCATTACATTACATAAACATGATAAAGAGGGGTATTTGTAGACATTCAAAATTTTGTTTTCCTGTTACTGACCCTGCAGGAGGGCAAAATCGTCTTCTCAGCCCCGGTCACCAATACTAGAATGTCAACTCAAACCCGGTTACCAATACCAGGATGTCAACTCAACCCTGGTCACCAATACCGGGATGTCAACTCAACCCCGATCACCAATATCGGGATGTTAACTCAGCCTCAGTCCCTAATACCGGGACGTTAGGTCAACCCCGATCTCAATACCGGGACGTCAGGTCAACCCTGGTCTCAATACAGGGCCATCAGTTCAACCCCGGTCTCAATATCGGGCCATCAGGTCAACCCCAATCTCAATATCGAGACGTCTGGTCATCCCCGGTCTCAATACCAGGCCATAAGTTCAACCCCGGTCTGAATATTGGGTCATCAAGTCAACCCCGGTCACAATACCAGGACGTCAGGTCATCCCTGGTCTCAATACTGGGCCATTAGATCAACCCCGATCTCAATACTGGGCCATCATATCATCCGTGGTCTCAATATCGGGCCATCAGTTCAACCCCAATCTTAATATCGAGATATCAATTCAGCCCTGGTCACAACTCGGGAGGTACAGTTAAGCCCCGGTCATAACCGGGAGATCCAGTTCAGCCCCAAAGATAACCCTGGGAAGCCAATTCAACCTTCAGACAAACCTGAAGCATCATATCATCCCTGGATTTAACCTTGGGAGGACCAAGTCAGCCTTAAAGATGACCCCGAGGACAAACAGAATCGGCTAAGAGTCAAACCTCGGGGAACAACCCTAGGAAGATAGCCAAAGACCGTGACAGTATAGGAGGCAACCTCGGGAGGGGAAAAATGGTCATTTTAGAAACTTAAAGCTAATTCGGTCAAACTCAAGCTAAATTTATGCCACCAAGGTCAGAAAGAACCATAACGGTGATCCCGAGTGGAAACATCGCAAGATAGCTCAACGGATAAACTGCGGGGAATCGAACACATGGTTATGAACCCCTCTTTTTGGACTTAAAAAAAATTTACTCCCATGTCATTATTACACTCTAGACGAGGGCTATTCGAAAAGGTATAACACGTCTCAAACGGACGCTCCGATCAAAAGTTAGAAAGTTTCGAATCTGACCTCGCATTGCTCAGAGTGCACTTACTTTGATGCAACAGGACCCACTATATGGGCCCTACCACGTGGAGCCGCAAGTAGAGTGGAGGCAGCCACGGTTAGACCCGCTTCCACCAGGTCTATAAATATAAGTGCACCCACAGGCTATTTTTATTAGAAAAATGCTCTGAACCTCTGCCCGTTTTGTTTCTCAGCCATACTCTTGTACTCCAAACTCAATTTTTTTCACTCTAACACGTAGATATACTCATATACTACCACATATCAAAAATTAACCGATAGAAACAGACGTTTGAAGCCTACGATTTGGCAAAAAGCCCGTGTAGTAGTCCATTGTGAGTATTTTTACGATCAGAAAGTTAAATTACTTCATTGCACTTTTATACACTTGCACGTTAAGTTTCATTTTTTGAATATGCTCGGAACTCAGCTCCGTAGCCGTTTTTGCTTACTTTTGGTACATTTTCATACATAAACTCATTTTCTGGCATTTCTACAACCCTTTCTAGCAACTTTGTCGGACTGGGTTATCTTCCCAGTCTGGGTTTGGCTTTTTTGTATATATTTAACTATATATTTACTAACTTTTCAATTCTGTCAAGCCCGGATGTCAAATTCGTGGTAGTTTATTATTTTTATATATATAACTATATATATAACTTTTTCCTGATTTATTTGGGCCTGGATTTCTACTTCGTGACCTTTTTATTGCTTAAATATATATATACTAACTGTATATATTAACATTCATATTCTAGTTCGGCTTGGATCATTTCGTGGCCTTTTCATTGCTTTTAAAAATATATATATATACTTACATTTATGTCCGGGCCTAGGATAAAATGTATGTTGCCCTTTTTATAGCTTATATTCTGTCGAGCCTGGACAACTCCGTAGCTTTTTTTATAGCTTATATATATATATATATATTTCAATTCTGTCAAGCCTGGATTATTCTATGGCTTTTTATAGCTTTCATAAATATATATATATATATATATATATATATATATATATATTTCCATTTCAGTCCTGGCAAAGGATAGAATGTTCGTCGCCCTTACAGTTTTCATATATATATATATATATATATATATATATATATATATATATTTATATTCTGTCAACCTTGGATTAGTTCGTGACTTTTTAAAGTTTTTTGATAAATATATATATATATATATATATATATATATATATATTTACATTCTAGTTCGAGCATCGGAGTGAAAACCCATCTCCATTTACAGCATTTGTATATATAATTATATATATATATATATATATATATATATTTCATTTCATTGTGATTAAATTGCTGCTACAAATATTTATTTGATATGGATCGACACTGACATCTCTTTGGGCAAATTAGATTTCTTTAAATCTCACCAACTCTAGCTTTCAAACGGTTCAAAATAGGTTCAGACAGAACCGAAAAGCTAGAATGACTGAGATTTACTTAAATCTAGTTATTTTTCTAGTTTCACTTTGGAAAGCAACCTCGCGGCCCTTAGATCGCTATCTAGTGGGAACGAGACGCTTTAGATAACCGCAAGCCAAGATTTATTGATGGATCATTGGCCATTGCAGCGTTTGGATGTAAATATATATATTTCTGTGCATGTTTGAGCTGTGCATGTTTTATTGGCTTCCTCATGTGAGCCTAAGAATCATGGGACTCATGATCAAACTGATTAGAATCTGATTCCCACGATGGACAAGCACCATTTTACGAATGTACCCTGTCAGTTTTTCTATAAAAATGTACCTCCAAAAGACCTTTAAACGGTTATCCAAATTTAAGGTCTCAACATAGTGGAAATATGGTTTGTCGTGTCAGAGTCATTCCAATGGCTGTCATGCCCATGAGAAGACCGACACTTATATATATTTAGTGGTTGAGAATGCTTCGCAGCCCGACAAATCACCATTCAAATTGAGCCTTAAGGCTGAAAAGATAAAAATTGGAAGTATCAACAAGCTTCTATTCCTATGAAAGCATAGGGGGTTTGAAAATCACTTTTCAAAACATTACTTTCAATATATTATCTAAAAAATGGACTTTTGCAAATTAAATCAAACGCTTCGTATATAGGTTCAACGAAACCAAGCACTACTTTCAATCAATAAAACATAGGCCCAATTTCTTCCAGCATTCACACACACACACATTGAAGATTTAAAATAAAAATATTGAAAAGATGCGGTACCGTGTTTTCACTGGAGTTATGGGGTGCCTAACACCTTCCCCACACTTAACCAAGCTCTCGAACTAAAAACTTTGGTTTCAAAGATGAAGTTTCGACAGTGTCCAGCAATTGGGCCTCTTTTTAAAACAAAACTCGGTTGAGTTAGTACAACAATTTCAAAACTACCAACTGGCGACTCTGTAAAACGTTCAAATCGTCAACATGATAAATGTTGGCCTTTTCCTAAAAAGCCCTTCAAAACCTTTTTCACAATAAAAAGAATAAGGGTAGACAGAACTTAGGAAGAGAGAAAGATTCGGGTCCGACCCGATCCGCGGATTATTTCCAGATGTCGACAATATATATATATATATATATATATATATATATATATATACAAACTTTTTCAACCTGAATCGCTGATTCGTGGCTTTTTCAACTTTATTATATATACAAACTTTCAATTCTGTCAAGCATGGTTTAAAAATCCGTGGCACTTACTGCTTATATATATATATATGTATATATGTATGTATATATATATATAATTTTTCTTAATTCATTTGGCCTGGATTGGAAACTTGTAGCCTTTTATTGATTTCATATATATATATATATATATATTTACATTTTAGTCGAGCCTAGATTGTAAATTCGTGGCTCTTTACAGCTTTTATAAATATATATATATATATATACACATTTTCGTCGAGCCTAGATTAGTAATTCGTGGTCCTTTACAGCTTTTATATATATATATATATATATATATTTCAGTCGGGCCTGGATTGGAAATTCGTGGCCCTTTATAGCATATATATATAACTATACATATATATATATATATATATATATATATATATTTATTGTGATTAAATATCTGTTTTAAATATTCATTTGATATGCATTTGTTTTAATGCAAATTTGGTGAATTAGATTTATCTAAATCTAGCCTTTTCTAACTTTCAAACGGATCAAAATAGGTCCAACCGGAATCGGGAAGCTAGAATGGCTAAGAATTATTTAAATATAGTTTTTTCTAGTTTGTAAACATTTAGAGCGACCTCGAGACCCTAGATCCATATCTAGTGAGAATGGGAAGCTTTGGCTACGCGCATACAAGGATTTGACTGATAAATTTTTTGTTTTGCGACGTCTAGAGTACAAATTGCATTCTCTGTAAATATGTGTGTTGTGCAGGTTTTCTTAATTCTGTGAGCCTAGGATTCATGGGATTAATGATCAAACCCACTAATCAAAATCTAATTCCCACGATGGATAACTTTACATTACAAATATATCCTGCCAGTTTTTTTTGTAAAATGTACATCCTAGGGACCTAAAAATGATTATCCGAATTTAAGGTCTCAAACATAGTGAAATATGATTTGTAGTGCCAGAGTCACTTGGATGGCTTTCATGTCCATGAGAAGACCGCCACTTGTACATATTTTTGTGGTCGAGGATGCTTCGTATCCCGGCAATAAAAATCAAAATCAAGCAAATATGAAGTATCAAAAGGCTTCAATTCCTATGCGAGCGAAAGGGTTTGAAAACCACCTTTCAAAACGTCATTTTCATATCTTGTCTAAAAATAAACTTTTCAAAACAAATCAACCCTTCGTATATAGGTTCAACGAAGCACGACACTACTTTCAATTCAATCTTATGTAGGCTCAATTACTTCCAGTATATACACACAATGCAAATAAAAAAGGGAAATACTGAAAAGATGCGGTAACCGTGTTTCACAAAAGTCAGGGGGTGCCTAACACCTTCCCCCTCTTAATCAAGCCCCCGAACTTTAAGAATCTCAGTTTCAAGGTCAAGTTTTTACAGTGTCCAGTAATTGGGCCTACTTGCAAAATCAAACAAAACTCGGTTAAGTTTGTACAACCATTTCAAATCTACCAACTGGCGACTCTGTAAACCTTTCAAATCATCGACATGATACATGTTGGCCTTTTCCTAAAAGTTTCACCCTTCATAAACCAGATAAGATAAATAAGGATGGAAAACAACAAAATTTAGGGAAAGGAAGATTTGTCCAAAGAGACTAGATTTTTTCCCCACGTCGACAAATATATATATATATATACATATATAAGTATATATATATATATATATATATTATTTATTCAATGAGATTAAATATATGTTTTAACCGTTCATTTAACGCAAACATGTTCTAATGTAAAGTTTGTGGACTAGGTTTATCTGAATCTAGCCATCTTTAACTTTCAACTGGTTCAAAAGCTGTCAAACTGGAACCGTTGAGCTAGAATGGCTAAGATTTATTTAAATATAGCTTTCTTTCTAGTTTTGCAAATATTAAAGCCACCCTAGATCCGTATCTAGAGGGAACGAGAATCTTTGGCTATGTGCATGCAAGGATTTAACTGATGAATCATTTGTCTTGCCACGTCTAGATTTAAATTTGCATTTTATTTCAATATCTCTGTTGTGTAGGCTTTTTGATAATATTTTGTGCTCCTAGAAATCACGGGATCTACGATTAATCACAAGGATCTAGATTTGATTCCCACGATGGATAACTTTGCACTGTAAATATCGCATGCCTGTATTCTTGTAAATGTAAATCAAAGGGACCTTAAAACGATTATCTGAATTTAAGGTCTCAGCATAGTAAATTTTGGTTTGTAGTGCTCGGGTCACTTCGAGGGCTTCCATGCCTATAAGGTGCCCGACGCTTGTATATATATTATTTGATCGAGGATGCTTCACATGACAATAAAATCAAAATCAGCCGAATGAAGAATAAAATGGAAGTATCAAAAGTCTTCAATTCCTCTGTTAGCGAAAGGGTTTGAAAACCATCTTCCAAAACATCACTTTCATATCTTATCTAAAAATGAACTTTTTATTAAATCCTACCCTTCGTATATAGGTCCAACGAAGCATAACACTACTTCCAAATAAAGCACTTAGGCCGAATTACTACAAGCACACACACACACATAATATAGAAAAGACGCGGTAACCGTGTTTCACAGAAGTCGGGGGGTGCCTAACACCTCCCCCCCGCTTAATCAAGCCCCCGAACTCTATGAATCTCGATTTCCAAGGCCAAGTTGAACAGAGTCCAGTAATTGGACCTACTTGCAAACTTTTTAAATAAAACTCGGTTGAGTTGGTATAATCATTTCAAATATACCAACTGGCGACTCTGTAAAATCAAACTTTTCAAATCGTCGACATAATATGTCGGCCTTTTCTTAAAAATTCACCCTTTAGATCAAACAAATGGAAAACAAACAAGGGTAGAAACACATAGGGAAAGGGGGATCGCCAAAGATTTTTCCCGACGTCGGCAAGCACCATTCATCTTGGGACGATCTATGGCAGAATTAAGATGCTTGATTTAAAACTTGTTGTATAATTCTTTCATCATCTGGTTGTTTAGATTCTTGGCATTGTCTAATACGATCACCTGTGGTTGTCTATATCGACAGATTACATTATTTCTGATGAAACAAATGATTACCTCTTTGCTGACTTTGGGAAAAGAGGAAGCCTCTACCCATTTCGTGAACTAGTCGATCATGGTGAATATGAATCGATGACTATTGCAAGCTTTGGGTTCTATTGGCCCAATCATGTCCATTCCCCACATGGAAAAGGGCCACGGTGAACTCATGCAGTGTAATTCATTTGGAGGTGCGTGGATAACATTTCCATGGACTTGGCATTGACAACATCTTTTGACATGATCATCACAGTCAGCTTTGCGAGAGATCCAGTAATGCCATATTCTCAACACCTTTTTGGTAAGTAAAAAACCGCTCATATGTGGACCAAACACTGCGCCATGGACTTCATCCAGGAGTCTTTGGGTTTGATCTTTATCTAGGCATCTTAAAAGGCCTATTCCAGCATCCCTTTTATAGAGTGCGTCTCCGCTCAAATAGAATTTCAATGCCATCTTATAAATCTGCTTTCTTTTAGCTTGACTTGCCCCGGCGGGCGTAGATCCATCTTGCAGATGTTCTTTTATATCTTGATACCAAGGCTGCTTGATAGGAGGTATTTCGTCTAATACTTTTCCACTGTAATTCCCTTATGTCGGGACTTTTGGCTTGCAAATTTGATGTCAGGAATTCACATCCTATCAGATATGTGGATCAAGGAAGCCAACATTGCCAATGCATTAGCAAAGTCATTTCTACTTCGGGGGATGTGGATGAAAGTTATTTCTTCAAACTCTAGAGCCACCTTGATAACTTGCAGATGATAGGGAAGCAAATGCAATTCTTTGGTATGATACGCCCCGGTGGTTTGTCTAATAACCAACTCAGAATCTCCAAAGACTGTTAACCGTTGGATACCTATGGACTGGGTCAGTTTAAGTCCCATTAAACGCCTTCAAACTTAGATGTGTTGTTGGTGTTGGCAAACTGTAGCTTGATGGCCATAGGATACTGTTCTCCCGTAAAAGAAACAAGAATTGCCCCTGCTACAGGCACCTTCCATGTTCACGGCTCCATCAATTTACATTTTCCAATATTGGACAGTATTTTTCTCGATGGATTTGTTGGATTTTCATTATCCCATCATCTGGGAAATAAGTTTCCAAAGGTTCGAGATTCCCTGATGGTGCTTCGGCCAATTGATCCGTAATTCCTTAACGTTTGACAGACTTTTGAGTCACGTAGATGATATCGAATTGTTGGAGGATCAACTACCATTTGGACAATCGATAATTCAATATGGGCTTGCTGAATACGTACTTTAGAGGATCCATGCGAGATATGAGATAGGTCGTGTGTCCATGGAGATAATGTTGTAACCTCATGGCGGCCCATGCTAACGCATAACAGGTCTTTTCAATCAAAGTGTACTTCTTCTCGCCTTTACTGAATCTTTTGCTGAGGTAATAGATAGCTCTTTCTTTATTTTTATCATCCTTCTGCCCTAGCATATAGCCCATTGCATTGGCATTGACTGACATGTAAATAAATAGGGGAACCTCATCTCTTGGTGGTACCAAGACAGGGGTTTCGATCAACTGCTTCTTAATGGAAAGGAAGGATTTTGACAATATTCATTCCACTTTATGGAGGAGTTTATCCTTAATAGCTTAAATATGGGTTCACACGTTGTAGTGAGTTGAGAGATGAACCTACTTATAAAATTTATTCTCCCCAGGAATCCCCGTATTTCCATTTCTGTTCGGGGCACGGGCATCTCGGTGATTGCTTTAATTTTGGTGAGATCTAGTTCAATGCCACTGTTTCTCACTAGAAATCCCAACAACTTGCCTGATTTGACATCGAAAGCACATTTGGCCGGATTCAGCTTTAAGTCATACTTACGCAACCGGTTGAATAGCTTTTTAAGAGGGTTTATGTGGTCATCTTCCTTTTGTGATTTGATGATGATATAATCTACATAGACCTCTATTTCTTTGTGCATCATGTCATGAAAAAGGGCCATCATGGCTCGCTGATAAGTGGCACTGGCATTGGTAAGGGAGAAAGATAAATGTCTATAACAAAAGGTTCCCAGGGTGTAATGAAGGCTGTTTTCTCTCTGTCTTCTTTAGCAACCATGATCTGATGATACCTGGTGAAACAGTCAATAAAAGAATGCATGCCAAACTACGCCGTGTTATCTATTAGTATGTGGATAAAAGGTAATGGGAAGTTGTCCTTAAGACAAGCCTTGTTCAAATCCCGGTAATCCACGCATGCTTGTACTGTCCCTCCAGGCTTAGGCACATGAACTATATTGGATAGCCACTCAGGGAAGGTTGACACCATAATTATGTCGACTTTGAATTGCTTGATAATTTCTTCTTTGACTTTCAGACTCCACTCAGGTTTCAGTCGCCTGAGCTTCTGCTTGACTAGCTTAAATCCCTCTTTAGTGGGCATTCGATGAATGACAATATCAGTAAACAAACAAATCATGTCCTTATGTGACCATACAAACACATCATGGAACTGAGTTAGGAGGCTAATCAGGTCTTTTCTTTAGTTTAGGGTAAGGTCCATGCCTATCTAGATTTCTTTAAGGTTTTCTAAGGTTCTTATATTGACAGTGATGGTTTGATCGAGGTTTGTTTTGGGTTTGTCTTCAATCCATTCTTTAATTTTCTCAGGCACTTCATACTCATATATCTCCTCTTGATCAATCCCCATCAAGTCAAAGTCCAGCTCTACATCAAAGTTGTAGTCACTGTGAAAATTTGGCATCTCATCAGCAAGGCCAAACAAATCCAACTCTAGAGTCCTGAAAAAAAATGCTTTCACATAATATATGAAACTGTTTGATCATACAAAGCATTAGCAAAAGCATGACAAAAAGTAACTGCTAGTGTTGGGCAACAAAATTAGCAGGAAATAAAATAACACTTCAGGGCAGATGGCCTTTCTGCCCTTTTACCCTTTACGATTGATGCATGGAGTGCTTCTCCAATTGTCTAGAGTCAAGTCCTCATTAACAGGGAGGATAAAAGGGTTGCTTTTGTCCATCTCCTCTTTAATGATGACTAAGACAACATCTTTGTCAAGGTCGGCATTTCCCTTTGGGACACACCCTTCAGCTCTGTTCATACAAGGGATCGTGAGTTGATTTTCTGCATAATCATCATCTGGGATATCATTGTTCATTCCCTCAGTATGAAACAAAAAATATATCTTGGCAAACGGGTCTCGTCCTTCCCGTTGGAAACTTTCCTTCCCTTCTTTGCTTTTCTTACCAGGCTTCGGGACTTCTTTTTCAATGATCAGTTTAGTCTTAGGAATCAGCATACTAGTGACTGCAACAAGAATTTTCCTCATAGGCTTCACGAATCCTGCATCAGTGAGGTTTGGTAGCAGAATGGTAGAGGAAGGAACCGGTAGATGCTTATGCGAATTCCGATTGTTTGATCTAGAGGAATAGCCTAATCCAACCTTCCTTGTATGGCTAGGGATTTGAACTGGACTTCTTATTCCTTGTTGACTCTTTCCTAACCCTTTTCCAGGGCAGAAACCCGAGGGTATCATTTCTTGACTAACCGTCATTACTTTTGGGGATACTCTTGGCTTTAAAGCTGGTGCCCCAATAGGTAGGTATTAAGTGTTGCTTACTCAACTCCTTCATCAAGACTGATCACAAGCATATCGCTTTATATATAGACAGGATATTCTGGTTCGGCATTGACAATTACTAGATTACCATTAATGATGTACTTGACTTGTTTATGAATGGTGGACGGAACAGCTCCAGCCATATGGATCCACTGTCTTCCCAACAGTAAATTATATCATGGGTTAATATTTAGTACTTAGAGGGATACGTACAAAGTATGGGGACCAATCTCCAATGGAAGCTCTATTTCTCATACAACCTCTCGCCGAGATCCATCAAATGTTCTTATAACTATATGACTAGTCCGGATTCGATTCAGATTGATCTTCATTCTTTTTAATATGTTATAGGGATAGATGTTTAGGGATGATCCTCCATCTATCAATACACCTCGACCACATATCCTGAGAACATCACTGCTATGTGAAATGGCTTGCGATGACCAGTCCCTCCCACTGGTATTTCATCATCAGTGAAAGATATTACATTACTATTGAAAATGTTCTCTATCACATAATGAAATTTATCAGTATCTACCGTCTTCAGTAAATGTGCTTCTTCCAGTACTTTCACTAAAATCTTGCGATAATCTTCTAAAGATAAGACCAAATCCAAAATGGATATCTGTCGGGGTGCCTTTTTTAAACTTTGCACCACTTTGACTTCATTATATCCCATCTTGCTGAGGAATTCTTCAATTTTCTCCTCAGATACTCTTCCCTCTTCTTTAATGCCTGAGTTGATTACTCATTGAGGCAGGTACAACAGGGTTTTCCTTTGATATAATAGCAATGTGGTTTGATGTTGATCCTTCATCTTTCCCATAGTTCCATAGGACTCTCTTCAGGCTGACTATAGGATATTGCGGTCTAAATGGAAATATTAGAGGTTCGGGTGCAGCCACTTTCACAGGATTCTTTCCTTCTTGGGCCCCTTTTCCCTGAAGTATCAGGGGCGTTATGGCTACCTCACCAAGATAGCCATAATCTTGGTTTGCTTTCAGCAGCTCACCGCTTTCAATCAGATAATGAATTAAGTAACGAAATCCCCAATAATCCTCTGTGTCATGACTAGACATATTGGAATGATATTGATAGATCCTATCGGGATTAAACTTCCTGGATCGAGGATCCACTGGGGGTAACAATTCTGTGGCTTTCCACTCGTTAATCAACATTTGCATAATTTCTTCCATAGGCTGATTCAAATGAGTAAAATTTATTTTGGAGGCGAACTCCCTGTTAGCTCGAAACGTTTCTTCCTTAGAAACCTTGTTTTCCCAGGGTTCATGCTCATGATATCAGTAATGATCCTTCATATCAACGGGGCTAATCTCAGGTGTATGAAGATTTATTTCTCGCTGATTGGTCTAATTTATCAATTATCGCGTTATCTGATGTTGATAAACTACCAGCTTTTCCAGTTGACTAACCTACTCTTTGATAGATTTGATTTCTTGTTCTATCAGAAATCACCTTTCTGAACACTCCCAATTATTCGGCGTATCCTTGTTTACTTGGGAGGACTCCGCGATGTACCGAAGGTATTTAGAACTTTCTCCGTTTCCCATGTCGATCATATTTACACCCTCTTCATTATGTTGAGGCAGAGGAATATCTTAAACATGTGATTGTTCTGGTGTTGTTACCACAATCTCTCCACTGTCTATCAGGTCCTGGATTTTATGTTTGAGGGACCAACAATCTTCGGTATCGTGTCCCGGAGCTCCAGAATGATAAGCACAATTCTTACTTGGGATAAAATTCCGTCCACTTGGATTAGATGAAGGAAGGAGCTGGACAATCTTCTTTTGTGTTGTTAGAAGCTTCAGCACATTTTTGAGTGAATCCGGGTGTGAATATTCTTCGACGCTTAACTTCTCCAACTTTTTATAACGGGGGATTTGAAGGTTTTGCAGAAGTTTGGACAGGGGAATAATTTCTCCTTTGAATGGGAATTTTTTGACTACCTCTCTGATTTTGTCCTTGAAGAATCAAGGATACATCCTCTTCATTCTTTTTATGGACTCTCCGAGGATTATTCCCATAACTTCCAGTTTGAACGTGCTCGGCCACGGCCTCCAAAGTAGTAAGGTCTTTGATCTTTCCGGACTTCAATCCTATTTTAGCCATTTCTCCGTGCTTAATCATTTCTGAGAATGGTTTTCCTATGCCTGCTAGAACCCTCTCATAAAATGGAGCTTCCTGTATATCAATTAATGTTATGACCATTTCTATTTTCGTCATTAATGAAATAACTTGAGCAGCCAGACATCACCACCATTGGGCATATTCACAGAAAGATTCACTGATTTGCTTCTTAACCTTGGTAATTTGATACCTATATAGAGCCATTTGTGATTGGAAACTGTATTGATTTAGGAATGCATATGCTAGCTCTTCCGAGCTATGGATTTTGGAATTGTCTAGTTGGGCATACCAGGCTCTAGCTTCCCCGATCAAAATTTTCTGGAACAACTGCATCCTTAGTTTCTCATCTTTAGCATAGGATTTGAGTTCTATAATGAACACTTTCAAATGAGTGTAAGAATCTCTTAATCCATCATACTTTTCAAAATCAGGCATCTGAAACTTGTCTGGATAACAAGCCCTTGGAAAGATGCAGAGATCTGAGTAATTTACACTCCCATAGACTCTAATCCCTTTAATCGACCGGATGGTATCTTCCATTTGCTGGACTTTCTTTCTAATGTCACTAGTTTCTCAATCTTTTTTGGTATTGGTGATTTCAGGGGTTTTGTAGGTTTTTTTTATTAGTTTGTGGTTCAAGGTCCTGAATTTCCTTTTCTTTCTTTTTGTCGGTATCCTGGCTGCCACCTTGTGTGGATGACTCTATTTGAATGGGTATTTGTTTACCCTGAATACTTTTGCTTTGTTCTTTTAGTAAAATACCCAATTCTGCTATCTGATTTTTTAATCCTTCAAACTCTTCCCGAGATACAGGGGTGGATTCAGGTTGGGCACTTCTAGCCATGCCTGGAGATGGGCTTAGTGCCTTTTTAGCCTTTGATCTGGTAACGGCACCAATCTTTTCCTATAATAAAAGTAGGTATGTTAATTTTGATATATATTAATAGAATGCATGCTATGTCATGTGTCATTTTTTGAGGTTTTTTAATTTGTTCCTGCAAAACAGCTGTTAGTTATTTTGCTGACGGGATAATATAACAAGATTTAATATATGTGAAAAAATGAAATTTGACATGGAATGGAATATATATTTATATTGATAATTACATGGAATTTGAAATTTACATGGAATTTGAAAGGGAAAGGCATGCAGGGACTTCTCTTCGCGTTTGGTTTATCAGGGGCTGACCTATCTTAGGCTACTATCGTGTTTTTTCGGCATGAAGGTCCCCAGATCATCGCAATTTACTAGATAGAAAGTTAATCCATTCTTTCAATTGGAGCGGATATGAGTGGTGCCTTTCCTGAGCCTCGCAGGATTAGTCTCCTTTGAGTCCAGTAATCAAACGCCGACGGGTTCGCCTTCTGGTGGAGGAATCATACAACATACATTCACATACAACGTGTCTCATCGTATAAAATGATGACATTGTGCGAAGCACTAATATAAAGTAGTAAAATATTTATTCACATCCACTCAATGTAAAGACATCATCCACACACATGCATATAAATAGGAAATTTTGAAAAGATTGAAATGCAGCCTAAGCCCCCTATACGTCCTTAGCAAAGTTGCCACCTGTCGACGTCGGGAAAAATCTTTCGTCCCTTTTCCTGCTTCTGTTTCTACCCTTGATGTTTTCTATTTGAATTGGTTTTATCTAAAGGGTGAATTTTTAGGAAAAGACAGACATACAATGTCGACGATTTTGAAAAGCTTGATTTTACAAAGTCGCCAGTTGGTATGATTGAAATGGTTGTACCAACTCAACTATGTTTTGAAAGATTTTGCAATATGGCCCAATTACTGGACTCTGTTTAATTGGTCTTGGAAACTGAGATTTTATAGAGTTCGGGGGCTTGATTAAGCGGGGGAAAGGTGTTAGGCACCCCCCGACTTCGACGAAACACGGTTACCCCTTCTTTTCAATTTTCCTAACCATTATGTGTGTGTGTGTGTGAATTACAGTAATTGGGCCTAAGTGTTTTATTTGAAAGTAGTGTTGTGCTTTGTTTGACCTATATACGAAGGGTTTGATTTAATGAAAAGTCCTTTTTTAGACAAGATATGAAAGTGATGTTTTGAAAAGTGGTTTTCAAACCCTTTCACTCGCATAGGAATTGAAGCTTGTTGATACATCCATTTTTTATTTTGTATTCGGCTTGATTTGGATTTTATGGGAGATGTCGACGTTGGAAAATTTAAGAAATCCCACGAGTTGTTTCGTAACCCGGTTTTCCTCAAATCGATCTTCCTAAGTTATCTCTACCCTTATTCTTTTTATTGCGAAAAAGGTTTTGAAGGGTTTTTTAGGAAAGAGGCCAACATGTGTTTATGTCGACGATTTGATTTGATTAACAGAGTCGCCAGTTAGTAGTTTTGAAAATGGTTGTACCAACTCAACCGAATTTGATTTGAAAGAGGCCCAATTATTAGACACTGTCAAAACTTGATCTTTGAGTTCGGGGCTTGGTTAAGTGTGGGGAAGGTTTTAGGCACCCCAAAATTCCCATGTAAACATGGTATCGCATTCTTTTCAATATTTCCCTTAAAACTGCAATGCGTGAGTGAATTGCTATTTGAAAATTGGGCCTGTTGATTTGATTGATTGAAAATAGTGCTTTGCTTCGTTGAACCTATATACGAAGGGTTTGATTTGATTTTTTGAAAACCAGTCTTTGATTTGATTTGCAAAAGCATTTTGATTAGCTTTGCAAAAGCTTTGAAATTGAATTTGACATTAAAGTTTTGAAAGCTGCTTATCAAACCCCTACGCTGACATAGGAATTGAAGCCTTTTGATACTTCCAAAATTTATCTTTATAGCCTTAAGGCTGCATATAAGGTGTGTTGGGACATGATCTATCACAACAAAAAATGTAAGTGTCGATCTCCTCATGGGTATGACAACCATCGGAGGGACGCTGACACGAAAATCCATATTTTCACATGTTGAGACCTTAAATCTGGATAACCGTTTTAAGGTCTGTGTCCGTGAATCCCACGATTCCTAGGCTCACATGTGAGTAGCCAATAAACCTGCACAGTTGAAATTTATACATAAATAAATGTATGTCATCACGATGCAATGGAACCAAGGATTCATCAGTAAATCCTGGCTACGCGTGGCCAAAGCGTCTCGTTCCCACTAGATAGCGATCTAAGTGACGTGAGTTTGCTTTCAGTACTGAAACTAGAAATAAAGCTAAATTTAAGAAAATCTTACTCGTTCTAGCTTCCCGATTCAGTCTATATGCTTTGAACCGTTTGAAAACTAAAAGTGGCGAGATTTAAATAAATCTAGACCGCCTGCAGACATATCAGTGCAAATTCATATACAAATGAATGTTGAATGCACTAGTTGAATGGAATTGAGTAAGAAATATATATATGTGTATATATAAACTATAAAAGGGCGATGGGTTTTCACTCGCAAGCCCAGGCTCGAATTGAAATATATATATATATAATTATAAAAACTATAAATAGCCATGAAATGATCCAGGCTGTGACAGAAATGAAATATATATATATATATATATATATATATATATATATTAGCAGTAAAAAAGGCGAAGGGTTTGCATGCCAGTGCCAGTACTGGAATTAAAATTGATAGAAAAGTAGTCACCCAGTGACTGGGGAGAGCACCCAGTATGGGGAAGTGTGCAAAAGCAGTAAAATAACTACAAAATAATCCAGGCCGACTAAAAATATATAAATATATATTGACAGAAATGTAGTCAACCAGGACTGATATGAGTACCAGTGATGGTGAATGTCACTTATATATGCGTAAATATATATAAAAGCGATAAACTACCACGGATTTGAAATCCGGGTTTGACAGAATTAAAATGTTAGTACATTTGCAGTTAAATATGTGCAGAAAAAGGCCAAACCCGGACGGGGAAGACAACCCAGTCCGACGAAGTTACCAAAACTATGTGTGCTAGTGCATTGAAGCTGCTGAAGCTGACGGGTCATCAATCCGAGTTGTAGAAATGTTGAAAACAGAGTTTATGTACAAAAATGTATCAATTTTTGACAAAAACGGCCATGAAACTAAGTTCCGGGCATATTGTGAAAGTGAAACTTGGTGTGCAGGTGTAAAACAGCGCAAAGTAGTAGTACTGACTTGCTGATCATAAAAATACTTACAATGGGCTGCACTACGGGCTTTTTGCCACTTAGTGCTCTTTAAACGTCTAAATCTATCGGTGGTTTTTGGATATGTGGTAGTATATGGGTATATCTACGTGTTGGAGTGAAAATATTTGGGTTTGTAAGAGGTGTAAAAGTCAAAAAATCAGTCGAGAAAGGCTTCGCTGTGTTTCTTTCTTATAAAAATGAGAGGGGGCTGCCCCTCTATTTATACAGGGGGGAGCCGTACCTCTACATGCGGCTGTAGCAGGTAGAGGTGCAGCCACTCGAGGTGGGCCTCGCTTATCCGGCTTGGTCGTCTCGAACTACGTGAACTCCGAGCAATGCGATGTCCGGTCGAAAACTTTCTAACTTTTGATCGGAGCGTCCGTTTGAGGTGTGTTGTACCTTTCTGGAAAGATCTCGCCGAGAGTGTCGCAATGATATAGGAAAAAACATTTTCTAGGTCCAGGAAGACGGGTTCATAACTAGGTCTTCGATTCCCTGCAGTTTATCCATTGAGCTGTCTTGCGTTGTTGCCACTCAGGATCATCGTTAGGGTTCATTTTGACTTTGGCGGCATCAATTTGGCTTGAGTTTGACCAAGTCGGTTGAGAGTTGGTAAAATGACCGTTGTACCCCTCTCGGGGCTGCCTGTAGTGTCGGCATGGTCGCTGGTTGACTTCCGGGAGCTGATTCCAAGATTTGGATCCCAATCAAGTCTTTTGACCTCAGGGTTATCTCAGAGGCTGACGTGGTCATTCCAGGTTTTGTTCTGGAGTTGTTTTGACGCTTCATGTTGATGTCTGAAGTTGACTTAACATCCAGGGTTGAGACCGGGGATGACCTGCACTTCCCGGGTTGCTGCCGGGGTTGAGTTTGACTTCCTAGGGTTACTGCCGGAGATGAACTGTGCTTCCCGAATTGAAATTGGAGATGGCTTAACATGTCCTCAGGCTAATGTCGAGGTTGCCTTGACTTCCCAAATTGAGACCGGGGTTGACTTGACGGCTCGATATTGAGGTCGGAGTTAATCGGTACCTCCCGGGTTGCTGCCGAGGTTGAATTTAACTTCCTGGGTTGATGCCGGGGTTGAGCTTGACTTCCTCGGTTGAGACCGAGGTTGAACTTGTTTATCAGATTGACTGTCGAAACTTGATTGATGGTTCGATTAACTGTCGGAGATTGATTATGGTCTAATTGACTGTCGGAGTTTGATTGATGGTCCAATTGACTGTCGGAGCTTGATTGATGGTTTGATTGACTGTCGAAACTTGATTGATGGTCCGATTGACTGTCAAAACGTTATTGATGGTCCGATTGACTGTCAGAACTTGATTGATGGTCCGATTGACTGTCGAAACTTGATTGATGGTACGATTGATTGTCGGAGCTTGATTGATGGTCCGATTGACTGTCGAAACTTGATTGATGGTTCGATTGACTGTCGGAGCTTGATTGATGTCCGATTGACTGTCGAAACTTGATTAATGATCCGATTGACTATCAGAACTTAATTGATGGTCCAATTGACTGTCAAAACTTGATTGATGGTCTGATTGATTGTCGAAACTTAATTGATGGTCTGATTGACTGTCGAAACTTGATTGATGGTCCGATTGACTGTCAGAACTTGATTGATGGTCCGATTGACTATTAGAACTTGATTACCGATATTGGGAATTAGATTTAACTGGAGTATCGATATTAGAGATCGGATTTAGGTTGAAGGACTGGCGTTAGTGGCCTGATTTGGGTTGATTGACAGTTTTGCCCTCGTACCGGGTTAGTATTGGGGCAAAGAAAATTTTGAGTGTCTACAGGTTCTTTTATAATTAATGTTGAAATCTATATTATCTGGAAAGTCGTTGATCGCTAGGGAGGTTTATCCCTATTGTAAAATAAATGTTATTTATTTAAATAGATTATTAGTTTAATTTATTTATTTAAATAAGATTAGAATTGTTCTAATTGATTTATTCACAACCGGTTTAATACGGAGAACCTAAAGAGTCACACCATAAAAGGAAAAAGAATTATTTAAGAAGAAAATGGCATAATAGTAATAATGCATTAAGTATAATTAATTTAATCTATGGTGATAGAATAAATTAAATAGCTTAATATTTATTATTTAATATTTTAGAAATGTTAAATATAAATTAATAAGAGGAGTCTTATTAATATTATTATTATTATTTTAATTCTAAAGGAGTTTAGGAATTAATATAATATCAGTACTCTCTCTCTCTCTCTCAATCCTAATAAGATTAGGATATAAATTAATTAAAAGTGTTTAATTAATTAATTAAATAAAACCCTATTCTAATTGGATTAGGAGGGTTAACCTAACATCTATATAAGAGTCTTATATCAGAAATAAGGTACGTGAATTTTTCAAAGGTTGGGAGTACACATATTCTATAGAGATAGAAACAAGGGTTAAGCCAATAACCCATCTTCCTGAGTTCTTCTTAGTGGATCACCGTTAGAGGCCAAACATTTGGGTGGCTGACATTGATCAAGGGAAGGAGCCACTACAGAGGAATCAAGGGAATCGAAGGAGTGGAACTTGTACTTGAGGAAGCTTGGATCTTCAAAGGTATAATTCCATGTTCTCTCTTTTCTGTTATTGATAACTAGCACAAAGCATGATCATGGTTATAGGTTTGTATAAATTTTTTTGAAAACCTATGTTTCGCGCTTCCGCCCTATTTATGTGATTTGATTGCATGATTGCGTTACGTACAAACCCAACACCGATGTCTCATGGGACTAATCCGATATTGTAAATATCATTGGGGTTGAGCCAACGGTTAGAGTAGATTTCGGTCAGTACCCGAACTTCATTGGGGTTGAGCCAAAGGCTGAGATTGCTTCTGTCAGTACCAGAACTTCGCTGCGGCTGAGCCAACGACTGAAACTGCTTCGGTCAGTACCCGAACTTCGCTGGGATTGAGCCAACGGCTGAAATTGCTTCGACCGATACCCGAAATTTGCTGGTGCTGAGCCAACGGCTGAAACTGCTTCGGTCAGTACCCGAACTTAGTTGTGGCTGAGCCAACGGCTAAAACTGCTTCAGTCAGTACTCGAACTTTGCTGGGGCTGAGCCAACGGCTGAAATTGACTTCGGTAAGTACCCGAACTTCTCTAGTGTCGACGCCGGGCGAAAAAAGATTTTTTCCTCTTTATGCCCCTTCCCTTTTGTTCAAGGAGGGGGGTTCTTTTACTCTTTTGGAGTTGTTTGCCATCGTCTCTTATCCGTCGGACTAGAGAGGAATTCCCCAATTTCCTAATTTTAATATTATTCTACCCTTTCGCTTTCGCTTTGTCTTTTGGGTTCCGTTTAAAGGGTGAATTTTGTAGGAAATTGGTACCGACATATGTGTCGACGATTTTGAAAAGATTGATTTTGTTTTATTGATTGAACCGATTGAGACAGAGTCGCCAGTTGGTATTTTAGAAATTAATGTACCAACTCATCTGAGTTTTAATGGTTTTTTCGCAAGATGGTCCAATACGTGACTCTAAAGATTGGTCTTGAAACCCTAGATTCGTGGAATTTAGGGGTTAGGTTAAGAACGGGGAAGGTGTTAGGCACCCTCCGACTCCCGTGCAAGCACGGTACCGCATCTTCTTGATTTTTTATGCAAAAAGTGTGTTTGTGTGTGTGTTTTGATTTTGAAAGCTTTATTAGTTTGTTTCTAAGTCTTTATTTTGGTGACTTGAAAGTAGTGATGTACCACTTTTTCGCCTAGGTACGAAGGATTTGATTTAACGAAAGTTCGTTTTTAACAAGATATCTGAATTAAAATGAGGTTTTAGAAAGTAAGCTTTTCAAATCCTTTGCCCGACTAGGAATCAAGAACTTCGATACTTCCTTTTATTCTTTACGTTAATTACGTGATCTACCCCGAATCGCTTTATTTCTTCAAAAGCACTTTGTGGTTTTTTTTTGAGAAATTATTTTGATGAAATGCATGCAAAAACGTTAAGAAGGTTCAAATCATCATCGGGCATAAAAGCCATCTCGATGAACCGAGCTCCCGTAATTAAAGTTTTCACTATCACAGGATCTTGAATCCAACCTCTCGAGACTAACCCCTAGAGTTCGCTTTCAAGATCCAAATATTACATGTACAACAATATTTATGTTATTTAAAGCATTTACAACATAAAAACCGGTCCATCGTGGGAACCAAGTTGAATCCATTCGGGGATCTCGACATCGGGATTCCTAGGCTCACATGATTTGTATAATATTACATATACATAACGTCCACAACCTCAATACTAAGCAATTTCATCTGTTGAAATCACCGTTCACGCCGATTCGGCCCCCCTTTCACCTCTAAATACAGATTTAGGGCTATACAGGTTAACCGGGACCGTTCAAAACAATAAATCCATAGATATACCATGAATCTAAGCCATTATAGCCCCCGGGTTGAAGCATCATGCTAACAACCTCTCGGGAACTAGATTAGGCTTAGATTTGGGTATATCTAGCCTCCGCAGTCGATTTACAACGTATTAAGCATAATATAACCTATAAAAATGTAAAATCTATCAACTATTACACAATATGCTTAAAATACAACAAGTTTAACTATATTCAAACAAGATACTTCATTAATCTATCATTTGAACAAGATTTACAAAGAAACGAAGCTCGAAAGTGAGTTATTTCACCTTAGGGGACGCGTGAACAAGTGTTTTGACTCCCAGGATGAACTAAGAACACTATCGAGGCTTCAAGTAGGTTCTAGATGAGATGATTTAGCTTCAAGTTGGTTGTTTTGTACTCCACCCGATCATCTCTCTCTCTAGAATGCTTAGTTTATCTCTAAAATATATATCTCTTTTTTTAAAAATGAACTAAGGTGGGGGTTATAAGCTGCCGAAGGTAGCCGCAACCATATATGTGACTAGCCACAGATATGGTTGAGGTTGCCCCAAGTGGGCCCCTAAAGTTCATTTGTTGGTCCTTCAGTCCCGGTCCGACAAGAGTTGATGTCCGTCGCTTGACCTTTCGGATAGTCTTTGAGGAGTGCAGAGGGAATAAGTTGATTCTATCTGGATTAGGGGTCGGGAAGTTGATACTCGTAGCCGAGATAAACCCACCAAGTTCGGATATCAGTTAGCTGACTCGTCTTTGATGGCACGTCGTTCGAGGTTTGCTGAGGTGGTTTCCGATGATTACTGTCTCAAATTATCGATCCTCGATTGGGTCATGGTATGTTCGAACTTCATTGGTCCTCTTCATCACTCCCGAGGTTGTCTTCAAGATGATCGGGTTCTTTTTCCCTACTTCGGGGTTGTCTCTAAAGTAAAATAACGCTTTTACCCTTCTACAGGGTTAGTATGATAAAAGCAAAATTTCGAGTGTCTACAGATGCCCCAATTTGTCATGTTTATGCAATGCAATGGAATGAACATGACAAAGATTAATAGACACGGAGAATGCATGACAAGGTATATCTGATGATGCAATATTATGTATAATAGATGTGATGATGTGTGAGATGTATAAAAGGGTTGCTTCCCCGGCTGGGGAAGTTAAGGATTACTTTGTCGGGATTAAACCGACCTGCGTCGAATTATAGTCAACGGATTACACCATCGGGGTCATGCTGATGCCTTCACTGGTTTGTTGCCAATAGATTACACCATCAGGGTTGAGCTGATGCCTTCACTGGTTTGTAGCCAACGGATTACATCATCAGAGATTTGCCGACCTGCGTAGGGTTGTTGCCAACGGATTACATCATCGGGGATTTGCCAACCTGCGTAGGGTTGTTGCCAACAGATTACATCATCAGGGTTGAGTTGATTCCTTCACTGGTTTGTAGCCAACGTATTGCATCATCAGGGTTGAGTTGATTCCTTCATTGGGATGTTGCCAACGGATTGTATCATCAGGGTTGAGCTGACGCCTTCAATGATTTTTTGTCGGTGGATTTCATCGTCAGGATTGAACTGACGCCTTCACTGATTTGTTATCGGTGGATTTCATCATCAGGGTTGAGCTGACGCCTTCACTGATTTGTTGTTAGTGGATTTCATCGTCGGGGTCGAGTCGACGCCTTCACTGATTCGTTGTCGGTGGATTACATCATCGGGGGTCGAGCCGATGCCTTCACTGATTCGTTATCGGTGGATTACATCATCGGGGGTCGAGTCGACGCCTTCACTGATTCGTTGTCAGTGGATTACATTGTCGAAGGTCGAGCCGATGCCTTCACTGATTCGTTGTCGGTGGATTACATGTTGTAAGGTTGATCTGGACTGATTTTTTGGTATTCCGACGTTCAACATTTGGTTTTCTGATCTTCGTCGAACTTCTGCTATTTTAGAGGATTTTTTAGGGTTTTTGGGGTTTCAAACTGTCCCGAAAAGGTATCATTTTTCATAATGTGACTGTTCTGACCCCAAAAGAACACATTTTGGACATCGTGTTACCAAATGGGAAGCTGCGGGACCCACTTGTGGCAGCCGTATATGTGGTTGCGGCTGGAGCAACCATGGTCAAGCCTACCCCTGATTGGGGTTATACCCTTAGGAGGCCTCATTTTCACCCATTCCATTCGGATTTCTTCGATTTTCTCTCTAAAAACCCGAACTCTTCTTCATTTCTAATCAGTTTCGGCTTGATTTGGAGCGACCCTCCACCGTACATTCCTTCTTCAGACTACGAGTAATGTCTAGACTCCGTTCTTTCGTGTTTTCGTTGGTGAAAACGCGGATTCCCTTTCTTAAAGGCAATATATCTACCATGTATGCATGTATAGATATATAAACGTGTTTATGTTGCAATGCATGCCTACAAATCATCTTATGGATCGTATGAATGCGAGATATTGTCATTTATCAGTTAGTCTAGACATACATTGTATATATGTGTTAGAATAACAGTTTAAATTGATGTTTACATGCTTGGTTGTGATGGTGTACCCTCATAGGGTGATTTAATACATGCTTCGGGCATGGGGCTAGTCCATTTTATAAAGGAGACTCTGGCAAAAAATTTCATGAGCCAAATGCCAGGATCCTAGATACATTATAGATATACTAGGATACAGATAACATACACATATAATGACACATGTAAGATATGCATGATGTGATGATTATATTTTATGGATTTAATTTTAAATTTGTAAATGGTAAGAATATACCAGACTTGGCTTTGATTCCTACGAACTCACTAGTTCAAACATGGATTCTGAGGGACTTAGTCGTTCCACAGGACGATGGATTTCATCTGGAGTTCGCCGTCGTAGAGCTCCATCTGAGGTTCTGGTTCCGCGTATTACCAAACGGGTGCAGCGATTGACAGAGCCCGCTAGCCTACCTGCTGGGGAGGATCATCCACTCCTGGACGAGGAGGATATTCCCGAGCCTGAGGTTTTGTCTCAGCCCCCCATTGCGCCTAGATTTCTTCCGGGCATTGAGGTAGAGGTTCTGGATTTATTGGGTACGGATCTGAGCCGCCATCCCTCCATTCACTTGCAGGCGAATGAGGTACGTGATTAATTTGTTTTCTTTTCTCCTTTCTGTCATAGACTGGTTTTGTTGTCCCCGAATGGGGAAGACAATTACGCGCAAGTATACGCGGTCAACAAGTAATAATTAGTAAGTATAGATATCGTTCTCACGGAGAATTAACAGATAAAAGGTCGCCAAACCACTAGTCCATAATCATCTCAGTCTTATTTAAACGAGCGGTAAAGAGTTTTAATAAAAACTAAATTAACTAGACAATTAAATAAACTTAAACTAAATAATCCTACAGTAAAATCAGCTAATGAAGACATGAGATTCCAATTTCCCTTAATGATTCATCTAAGTCAAGATACTTCCAGTTAAGTCAAATTAGTCGTCAAAGCTTGTTAGTCGAGAACGCTAAAGTGAGATAAGGCCATCTCTCAATGCACCAAATCTATATCACATGCAATCCACAGATGATAGAACGCACATGAACACCCACATTATCAAAACCCCTATATGTCTATGTGATTTACAAATAATTAGAGTTTAAGGTTAAGTTCTCAATTGACTACGGGCGACGCTTCGATATATGTCTATCCTAAGCACAAATCATACATTTAACGCCATGTAACATATAATCGCCTGCCATTACGATTAGATCTAAACCCACACTTCATCTTTCAAGCCCATATGGGTTATTATGACGCCCCCAAATCCAGGTTCCTCTCTTTTCTCGGATCCGGTGCAGTCACGATACTACTATCGTCGAACTATTACATCTTTTAATTATTAGTAAAAGAATACAACTTTGCTTATTACAATTTAGAATATAAATTCTATTCATATCCAAGATCTCGTCTTTACATCATATTCGATGTTACCAAAATACAGAATAATTTAAACTTTTTCAATTCTCTTGAATAAAATCTTTTATTGATTTCTTAATCTTGAATTGATTACATAACATTGAATCATACTATATTATGATTCGCTTTACACAAATTCTGAATAAACGTTTACAACTCGACTTGATATCCTCTATGTATTAGCTAGTACATCTTTTACAATGCAACAAGTATTAAACATCATAAGCATATATCAAGTACACTCATAAAACCTAAATAGGGTTCAAACGAAAAACTAAATAGTATTCTCCATTGCGGTACTATCTATCTTTATCAATCAAGAAGCACGAAGTCTTATTCGTAAGTCCTCAACCTACAAAAATGGTTATTTGTAATAGTGAGCTCGACAGCTCAGCAATTCTGACAGTTTTCATGCATCACATAGCATACAACATCATACTCAGTTCATGCATTTATAAACAATATATATTTATTACGCATGTTACTTTTCACATAACAAATATATCATCAAAGATCAACTTTCAATCTCATTTATATCTCATATACAGTTCATATATAAGTTCACATTATCATAGCATAATATAATTCAACTAACAGTTATTGAATTCATATATCAAATAGGAACTGAAAGACTTGCCTGATTTGTAGTTTAACAACTACGACTTAACTACTTAAGAATATCTGCACTTCGTGTAATCCTACACAATTATATTAACCATAGAGATCACACTCATTAGTTATATGTATCCACCCATTCTCAATGTAAGAATAAAGATTTCATTGTTGTCTAACTTGGTTCTTAGAACCTTGTTTCACTTTCCTTATCATACGCTTAGTATAGCTAGGTTCGTATAGATATACCTTAACCATACTTAATATCAATATTAACACACTTAACTATCTTAGTGTTCGACACATATTTAAAACTCATAAATCTATAATCCATATTGCTCTTACGTTTCTCAAACCATATCGAAACCATTACATTCAAACTTTCTAAGTTTCACCTTTTAATATCCTTGTCATTCTTAAACTAGTCATGCAAGGCTACTATGTTCATCATGCATACATGTTTATAAGTGTATTAACTCAAGTTTTAAAGCCTAGCATGCTCGTTCAAATTAAATTCAAAGTTACATAGTTTTCATGTCAGACATTCATATACCTTAAGTAATTCAAGTCCATGCTTCAAGGCCAAGTACTAAGGTCATATTACCACATAAAGAGGCTAAACAATACTAAGTAGGCATGCTCGTGCTAACACTACACATGTATACCTAATCACATAGTCTATGCTTTAGAATTTTATTTCTTGAATACGTGTGCAGAGGTGATATCTATGCTTCATCAAATGATGCTCATGTCAACATGTCTATAGACATAATGACATCCTAATGCATATGCTTGCATGATCATAACATAATTCATATGGTAACTGATGTCCTTAGCTTTCACACTCTAAGCTTTTCATTGGAAATCACACTAAGTCAACAAAGGCATCATAGTACATGCATGGCATCTATATATATTTCATATGCACTAGAAACTCATATTTAAACCACATAAATATTCTCAAATGGTCAGAATCTAGAAGACATTAGTCTTGGTCAAATTCGTTTTCGAAAGTCTTAAGTTTATTATTTCGGAAATTGTCTTAACTTCCAATACTAGTGTACGGTTAATACTTTAAGCATGCATTTTATGTAAATATAAACCATACTATCATGTTTAAAATATCATATTATATACATATTACATATGTGTCTAAGTTCACAATTGAAACTATAAGTTTCATTTCAAAACTATAAGTTTTTCTTCAATCGTGTGTACTAATATCGTTAAACATGCTCATTTCATATCAAGGTAATCATATATGTATGTTATCTATGTCCACATGCTTGTTCTAATTATATATCGTATGCTAGCACTTAACAGTACTTAACAGAAAATAGAAACTGGGACAGGGGACCGGCGCAGCTGCGCCGAGTATGGTTCAAGCCAGAAAGCAGCCTGCTTCGGTAGTTTTCCAGCCCAAACACAGAAACTTAATACGAACTTGATTCTAATCAGCCATATAACAGTCTAAACATATGTATAAGCTAGTATAGCAACTAAGGAGCAATTAACAAACATTGCTTGATCACATAATCATGGATTCCATACTCAATTCAAGAATTAGAAATTTACAGAATTTCAGAAAACATGAATTGAAGAACATGAAAGGTATATTATACCTCTGCTAACAACTTGGGCTTGCTGCTACTAAATTCTCTCTCAATTCTAGAATGCTATTACTAAGGTATGCAATGCTCTCCACTTAACACTTAAGCAAAATCTCAGCAAATGAAAAGATGAAGGAGAAGAGCTTCATTTTAAAGGCAAATGTTTACACAGACATTACAATTCCACCTCAAATTAAACCAATGGAATGCAAGCTTATTCAATAGATAAGGGAGAGTTGGTGAGAGTGGGTGGAACTCATCATGAATTCCTCACCCTTACTCATCATTTGCTATGGAATGCTGAGTTTGAGGAGTAGGAAGTAGACTAGCTTGGAGCATATCACGTGAAGGAGAAATGAGATGGGCACATAATGTGGGACAATAAATAACTCAGCAACTGGCAATACAATACACTAAGGTTATATATATAGCCTATCATGCTTACTAAGACTATATCAGAATTCATTTTATAAACACTTAGGTTATAATGAATTAGAGGGTACACAATATCATTCATAATGAGAAAATAATAATAAAATGTATCAAGTAGTGTACATACATATAATCCATGTATATTTTTATTAACACCACATATAAAGCAATTGGGTATTATTATTACTCATTATCACAACAGTTATTATTATTATAAACTTAATGAAATCATTATCAATAAATTGTTTATTGACATTAGTATAAGGTAATAAGGTATACATTAAGGTTTACCCCCACACTTCATGTTACATAAGCAATGATATTATGTAACTCACATAATACAATTAATCTTACTATATAGTCTATATATATAATATATAGCCACGATAATGCGTCACCTTGTATTACATGTATAATATATAGTTAGCTACCATGTACTAACGGTTTAATTATCGCATCCTTTGCATATGTCGACTAGTTGAGCAAATATAATCTACTCGTTTATATATTATTATACTCAATGGCAATTAATTAATTAATAAAATATTAATTAATTCATCCCTCATCAATCAATGTAATTATTAATCTCATAACAATTAATTAACATTTATATGGTTAATTATCACATAAATATAAATCTTATTATATTTATAACCAATATACTTATTATCATGCTATCACTTGCAATAATAATAATTCAACATACCATAAAAATTAACAATTAATATAGATTAATTATTTAATTAATAATTCCTCCATCCTTAAATAATTTAATTCATCACCGGATCTATTATCGTGCCACACAAGACATTTCTCACAAACTCATTATTAAGCTTATTATTACTTCCACGACACTTAATATCCTTTTAATATAATGTTGGTGTGATTCAAGCATTTTAATGCTAAGCTACCTCAAATATTCATACTTATAATAAGTATAACCCTTATGCTTATAATAATTAACATATACTCTATTAATTATTCAAATAATAATATTTATGATCAAATAATAACTTAAGTTATTTAATACATTAAAATAACTTAGTTTTCTGTCATTAATTAACTCTCTTGAAAATACATTAGAAATTATGTATTTTACCATAACATAAAATATTATGTTTTCTCCAAATAAAAACATTCATTATTAGAAAATAATTTACTTATTGTCTTAAGATATTATAATTAATCTAATATCTATTAGAAATAATCACATGTACGACACATGTACATTATATATATAAAATAGGTAATAAGTTTATAATAAATTTTTTCCATCAATTTATTTACATATAGCAATACATTTCAATATATTTACTATATTAACCAATCACAACTCATACAAAAATATATAAGGTAATATTATTATTCAAAAATAATATTTTCTCCTTTTATTAAAATAATTCAATATTAGAATTTATTTTAATACCCTTTATTAAAACTATATAATAATCATTTCTCTTTCTTTTCTATAAATTATTCCCAAAATAATTTCTTCAAATATTCATTTAAAGATATAATGATTTTCATTTATCTTTAATAAAGTATATATATATATATATATATATATATATATATATATATATATTAACGTTATTCGTACATTAGACTTTCTCACATATTACCATTCTAACTAATATATATATGAAGTACCAATTATAATCATATATTCAACGCATATATTAATCCATTTCTTTACTTAAGTAAATTAAACACTGCACCATATCATTAAGGTTCATTATTAACATTATATTATTCCATAATATAACTCCCAACTTAAGTTAACTAATATTTATTCTTATTAGTTAATTCTCTTAACTAACTCATGCTTCACTATCCAAACCTATTCACGGATAGCTTAAGTGCTATTAATAACCTATATTATAAACATACTAGTTATTAATACACATACACAAGAATATGGTGATTATACATTAAGGATATTTAATGCCACCAACTTATTATGATAAAATAATTATATAAATTATTTAATATCGATAGGAATTTATCCACTTCCTTTATCTCCACTGAATCGTCTCTACGCTAAATAACAAATATATATTAATAATATATTTATAAATCATGTAAACACATATTACATAGTCCATATTACCCTATGTAATATAACATCACATACCTCATATCACATATATATATACTCTTATTCGAACCCATCTCACACTTTAAGAATTTTATTTATTAAATCCTTATTTAATAATATCTGAAAATTCGGGTTCTTACATCCTCTCCCCCTTATAAGGATTCCGTCCTCGGAATCACCGAAACCTCTTCTACTCAGTGTCATTCCGATTATTTCATTTTCTCTTGAATAATTTTATCCATTCTCTTTTCGGAAGTTTTATTATTATAACCTTCTCGATCGCATTCTACCACTATCTCTTTTCTAAGGAACATTTTACTTACAATATTCATCCTTCAGAAGAGTAAGAATCTTCCACGATTTTTCAATAATCGGGAAGTAGTATGAAGAACTCAGATTCCAATTTATGCTGATGGGCCATAAGACAGTGAACTTTTCTCCAGGTTTACTAATATTTCAACACAATTCTTCACACCGCAAACCAGAGTGTTTATCAATCACAAAGACTGAAAACACCCTCCACGCGTATTCTAGGTGGCCAGCCTATTGTACCACTACGTCGGGCCGCAACGTAGTGTTTTTTAATGACTATATGCGTTACGCTCGGAACCATTGTCCCCGAAAACATGTTCTCGTTATAGGGTTGTTCAACTCAGCTTATTAACTTTTAAATCCGCACCAGAGCAATCTGGGTTGGTATAAATAAACAAGAATGCTTGAATTCTATAATCTCTTTTCAACAGTCGCCTAGCCGAATCAAATAGCTTAGACTCTTATCAACAATTCGAACATCAATCGAAATAATTTAGCCTACTTAATTGACCTTCTTCATAATTTACAAGAAAACCAAAAATTCTTTTATGACGTCATGATACCATACCATATTAGTAGTACGTTGAGGATTTCGCCATTTTATGACTTTGTCATATTACATCATACCATAGTGGGCTGACGATCTTTCGATCACAACCAACACTAGGTTCGATTGCATTGATGACTCCATCGTTTACCATTCTACATCATATCAAATGATGCACATGGTCAAAATATATTTTGAAAGATTTTCAAATTATTTTTGTCTTGGCCGAAACAAATAGCTTAAACATACGAATAACGGTATTATTTTTAAAACTAATTGGTTCAGTCACTTGACCCAATGTTTTTCTCAAGAAAATCGAAGTGTAAACACTAGCACGAAGTCAATAAATTTTAAAAATCTAGCATAGCTAGAAGATTTAGGAAAATCCAATTTCTCTATCAACTACAATCTCTTACCACCATCAATGCTCATTATATCAATACTCTTAATACTATATCTATTCTCAGTACAGTTCACCAACTTACCACACCATGGAAGCTCAGGAACTTACCACAATCATATGGGTTGAGGAACTTATCCTAGTAAGACCAAAATCGTCCATTCGCTGAGGGGTCCCACCATACGATTATGAGTCACGAAACTTGTCATAGGCATGAGTCTTAAGAACTCGCACCTAATCTTAATATTATCTAATTATATCTTAGAAATCTCTATCTATCAAAATAAATATGAGAAAAGAATCACCTTTCCACCATATGTATAATGATACCGCGACACTAACATTCCAACGATTATCAATGTGATGCACTTAGTGCAAGCACAAAACCTCTGCTCATACAAAAGTTTGTACAACTAAGCCATCACATGAGTCCTCAATGGAAGTCCAACACTTAACTCTATCTTACTCTATTACTTGCTCGTTATGATCTTTCTATGTTTCATCACATACAACTCCTCATGAGTTTATCTCGTACTTATTATAGTACATTCTCTCATAGCATCAAGCTATACACACTTAGTCGTTACAGACTATCTATCATTTCACAGTTCAAACTGATCATGTCGTGATCATCGGTTTACCTTAGGGTTCTTTCCCTATTATCAACCAAAATCCATTCTTTTTCATTATCTTTGTCATATACATCTTATAGACATCATCTTAACATTTTTATTACCGGAGTTAGGAAACTCCTGATTCTCATTCTCTAGATACTTCAAGATTCTTCTTTGAATCTTTGCATAGATATATTTTAATCTTATCTTTCACTCTCTCAGGTTATAGTCTAAGGTACACTTACCTAAGGTTTATAACCTACAACTTTGATACCAACCTGTGACGCCCCCAAATTCGGGTTCCTCTCTTTTCTCGGATCCGGTGCAGTCACGAAACTACTATCGTCGAACTATTACATCTTTTAATTATTAGTAAAAGAATACAACTTTGCTTATTACAATTTAGAATATAAATTCTATTCATATCCAAGATCTCGTCTTTACATCATATTCGATGTTACATCATATTCGATGTTACCAAAATGCGGAATAATTTAAACTTTTTCAATTCTCTTGAATAAAATCTTTTATTGATTTCTAAATCTTGAATTGATTACATAACATTGAATTATACTATATTATGATTCGCTTTACACAAATTCTGAATAAACGTTTACAACTCGACTTGATATCCTCTATGTATTAGCTAGTACATCTTTTACAATACAACAAGTATTAAACATCATAAGCATATATCAAGTACACTCATAAAACCTAAATAGGGTTCAAATGAAAATCTAAATAGTATTCTCCATTGCGATACTATCTATCTTTATCAATCAAGAAGCACGAAGTCTTATTCGTAAGTCCTCAACCTGCAAAAATGGTTATTTGCAAGACTGAGCTCGACAGCTC
This sequence comes from Panax stipuleanatus, assembly GCA_020205555.1. Lineage (NCBI taxonomy): Eukaryota > Viridiplantae > Streptophyta > Magnoliopsida > Apiales > Araliaceae > Panax > Panax stipuleanatus. Next base: position 59,198,923 of record CM035123.1, on the reverse strand, counting down.
AGCAATTCTAACAGTTTTCATGCATCACATAGCATACAACATCATACTCAGTTCATGCATTTATAAACAATATATATTTACAACGCATGTTACTTTTCACATAACAAGTATATCATCAAAGATCAACTTTCAATCTCATTTATATCTTATATACAGTTCATATATAAGTTCACATTATCACAGCATAATATAATTCAACTAACAGTTATTGAATTCATATATCAAATAGGAACTGATAGACTTGCCTGATTCGTAGTTTAACAACTACGACTTAACTGCTTAAGAATATCTGCACTTCGTGTAATCCTACACAATTATATTAACCATAGAGATCACACTCATTAGTTATATGTATCCACCCATTCTCAATGTAAGAATAAAGATTTCATTGTTGTCTAACTTGGTTCTTAGAACCTTGTTTCACTTTCCTTATCATACGCTTAGTATAGCTAGGTTCGTATAGATATACCTTAACCATACTTAATATCAATATTAACACACTTAACTATCTTAGTGTTCGACACATAATTAAAAATCATAAATCTATAATCCATATTGCTCTTACATTTCTCAAACCTTATCAAAACCATTACATTCAAACTTTCTATGTTTCACCTTTTAATATCCTTGTCAAACTTAAACTAGTCTTGCAAGGCTACTATGTTCATCATGCATACATGTTTATAAGTGTATTAACTCAAGTTTTAAAGCCTAGCATGCTCGTTCAAATCAAATTCAAAGTTACATAGTTTTCATGTCGGACATTCATATACCTTAAGTAATTCAAGTCCATGCTTCAAGGCCAACTACTAAGGTCATATTACCACATAAAGAGGCTAAACAATACTAAGTAGGCATGCTCGTGCTTATACTACACATGTATACCTAATCACATAGTCTATGCTTTAGAATTTTATTTCTTGAATACGTGTGCGTGATATCCATGCTTCATCAAATGATGCTCATGTCAACATGTCTATAGGCATAATGACATCTTAATTCATATGCTTGCATGATCATAACATAATTCATATAGTAATTGATGTCCTTAGCTTTCACACTCTAAGTTTTTCATTGGAACTCACACTAAGTCAAGAAACGCATCATAGTACATACATTGCATCTATATATATTTCATATGCACTAGAAACTCATATTTAAACCACATAAATATTCTCAAATGGTCAGAATCTAAAAGACATTAGTCTTGGTCAACTTCATTTTCGAAAGTATTAAGTTTATTATTTCGGAAATTGTCTTAACTTCCAATACTAGTGTACGGTTAATACTTTAAGCATGCATTTCATGTCAATATAAATCATACTATCATGTTTAAAATATCAGATTATATACATATTACATATGTGTCTAAGTTCACAATCGAAACTATAAGTTTTTCTTCAATCGTGTGTACTAATATCGTTAAACATGCTCATTTCATATCATGGTAATCATATATGTATGTTATCTATCTCCACATGCTTGTTCTAATTATATATCGCATGCTAGCACTTAACAGTACTTAACAGAAAACAAAAACTAGGACAGGGGACCGGAGCAGCTGCGCTGCGCCTCAATTATAAACTGGCGCAGCTGCGCCGTGTCTGGTTCATGCGAGAGAGCATCCTGCTTCGGCAGTATTCCAGCCCAAACACAGAAACTTAATACGAACTTGATTCTAATCAGCCATATAACAGTCTAAACATATGTATAAGCTAGTATAGCAACTAAGGAGCAATTAACAAACATTGCTTGATCACATAATCATGGATTCCATACTCAATTCAAGAATTAGAAATTTACAGAATTTCAGAAAACATGAATTGAAGAACATGAAAGGTATATTATACCTCTGCTAACAACATGGGCTTGCTGCTACTAAATTCTCTCTCAATTCTAGAATGCTATTACTAAGGTATGCAATGCTCTCCACTTAACACTTAAGCAAAATCTCAGCAAATGAAAAGATGAAGGAGAAGAGCTTCATTTTATAGGCAAATGTTTACACAGATATTACAATTCCACCTTAAATTAAACCAAAGGAATGCAAGCTTGTTCAATGGATAAGGGAGAGTGGGTGAGAGTGGGTGGAACTCATCTTGAATTCCTCACCCTTGCTCATCATTTGCTATGGAATGCTGAGTTTGAGGAGTAGGAAGTAGACTAGCTTGGAGCATATCACGTGAAGGAGAAATGAGATGGGCACATAATGTGGGACAATAAATAACTCAGCAACTGACAATACAATACACTAAGGTTATATATATATAGCCTATCATGCTTACTAAGACTATATCATAATTCATTTCATAAACACTTAGGTTACAATGAATTAAAGGGTACACAATATCATTCATAATGAGCAAATAATAATATAATGTATCAAGTAGTATACATACATATAATCCATGTATATTTTTATTAACATTGCATATAAAGCAATTGGGTATTATTATTACTCATTATCACAATAGTTATTATTATTATAAATTTAATGAAATCATTATCAATAAATTGTTTATTGATATTAATATAAGGTAATAAGGTATACATTAAGGTCTACCCCCACACTTCATGTTACATAAGCAATGATATTATGTAACTCACATAATACAATTAATCTTACTATATAGCCTATATATATAATATATAGCCACGATAATGCGTCACCTTGTAGTATATGTATAATATATAGTTAGCTACCATGTACTAACGGTTTAATTATCGCATCCTTTGCATATGTCGACTAGTTGAGCAAATATAATCTACTCGTTTATATATTATTACACTCAATGGCAATTAATTAATTAATAAAATATTAATTAATTCATCCCTCATCAATCAATGTAATTATTAATCTCATAACTAATTAATTAACATTTATATGGTTAATTATCACATAAATATAAATCTTATTATATTTATAACCAATATACTTATTATCATGCTATCATTTGCAATAATAATAATTCAATATACTATAAAAATTAACAATTAATATAGATTAATTGTTTAATTAATAATTCCTCCATCCTTAAATAATTTAATTCATCATCGGATCTATTATCGTGCCACACAAGGCATTTCTCACAAGCTCATTATTAAGCTTACTATTACTTCCACCACACTTAATATCCTTTTAATATAATGTTGGTGTGATTCAAGCATTTTAATGCTAAGCTACATCAAATATTCATACTTATAATAAGTATAACCCTTATGCTTATAATAATTAATATATACTCTATTAATTATTCAAATAATAATATTCACGATCAAATAATAACTTAAGTTATTTAATACATTAAAAGAACTTAGTTTTCTTTCATTAATTAAATCTCTTGAAAATACATTAGAAATTATGTATTTTACCATAACATAAAATATTATGTTTTCTCCAAATAAAAACATTCATTATTAGAAAATAATTTACTTATTGTCTTAAGATATTATAATTAATCTAATATCTATTAGAAATAATCACATATACGGCACATGTACATTATATATAGAAAATAGGTAATAAATTTATAATAAATTGTTTCCATCAATTTATTTATATATAGCAATACATTTCAATATATTTACTATATTAACCAATCACAACTCATACAAAAATATATAAGATAATATTATTATTCAAAAATAACATTTCCTCCTTTTATTAAAATAATTCAATATTAGAATTTATTTTAATACCCTTTATTAGAAATATATAATAATCATTTCTCTTTCTTCTCTATAAATTGTTCCCAAAATAATTTCTTCAAATATTCATTTAAAGATATAATAATTTTCATTTCTCTTTAATAACGTATATATATATTAATTAACGTTATTCGTACATTAGACTTTCTCACATATTACCATTCTAAGTAATATATATATAAAGTACCAATTATAATCATATATTCAACGCATATATTAATCCATTTCTTTACTTAAGTAAATTAAACACTGCACCGTATCATTAAGGTTCATTATTAACATTAAATTATTCCATAATATAACTCCCAACTTAAGTTAACTAATATTTATTCTTATTAGTTAATTCTCTTAACTAACTCATGCTTCACTATCCAAACCTATTCACGGATAGCTTAAGTGCTATTAATAACCTATATTATAAACATACTAGTTATTAATACACATACACAGGAATATGGTGATTATACATTAAGGATATTTAATGCCACCAACTTACTATGATAAAATAATTCTATAAATTATTTAATATCGATAGGAATTTATCCACTTCCTTTATCTCCACTGAATCGTCTCTACGCTAAATAACAAATATATATTAATAATATATTTATAAATCATGTAAACACATATTACATAGCCCATATTACCCTATGTAATATAATATCACATACCTCATATCACATATATATATATACTCTTATTCGAACCCATCTCACACTTTAAGAATTTTATTTATTAAATCCTTATTTAATAATATCTGAAAATTTGGGTTCTTACAGTTATCACAGTAATTAGTCATGGATCAATTATGCAATGCAAGAATGAATCGTAATAGACAATCACATAACGATAAACAAGACCAACATGGAAGGAAATTAATATAGACTACTCATTAAGTTCCATTGAAACCTCAAAATATGTTTAAGTCATAAATAACTCAAATATATCATCCACAAGTTGAATATATATCATCCAAATATACAAAGAGATAGCAAGGAAACGATATAAATAGAGAATGCAAATCTGAGTTCTTGCTCTAAGCTTGGATCTTTGATGTCAATCACTTGTTTCAATCTTCAAAAACTAATTAAACCCTAGAAACTAAGTAACTTAATCTAACCTAATCTACTCCTATCCTATACAAGGAATTGAAAGGGAAAAGGAAGAACAAAGCTAGGGCTTAGGGCCAAAATGAGCTCCCTAGTGGAGATTCCGAACAACATGAGTAGCCAGCCCTTATATATCAAAGCTGGCAAAAATCAGGACTGGCGCGGCCACGCGTGGTTTAGCCTAGGAGAGGGTGCGGCTGCGCGACTGTGCAGATTTTGTTGATGGCTTGATTTTGCTCTGCTGCACTTGGCTTCGGTCCATGCTTGCCTTCTTACTTTCTTGCAGCCTCGTAGCATCACGCTCTATAGCCTCTTCACCCATGCCATCCTTATGATTTAAGCTCATATCTGTGCTTTTCCCCATTTTGGCGTTCTTTTGCCCTTTTTAGCTCAATGTGCACTAAAGGAGTTCCTAAACCTGAAAAACATAAAACAACAGAAAAACACATGAAAAGCACGAGACTACTTGAGTTTAAGCAGCAAAATAAGCTGGTTACTATCCGAATAAGTGGTCATAAAAACCACTTATCAAATACCCTCAAACTTGAACGTTGCTTGCCCTCAAGCAACCAAAACAAAACTAAACAAAAGATGCAATTCAATATCTACAATATATACAACCTACACTGTCATAAATGCAAATCCAAGTTCTAGTCAAAATTGAACTTCATAAGCATTGCCTCAGAAAAATTATAAGATAATCAAATAGAGAAGCTACCCAAGACAAGATTAAAAGCATATCTTTGCAAATCCAAATCTTTCAGCACTAATGTATTGTGCGTTGTGTGCCTAGCAACCATTAGACATGGTTTGGAACAAATAAGCCACATACTATACTTCTTAGGGGAAAAACAAGTTTCAACCTAAGAAAAGCAGTAAATCAAATAATTTCTAACTAAGACCATGCATTACTCAAGCTAAGAGTCAACAGGGGGTTTATTACTTTTTTTCTTAACTCAGGAGGGCTTTTTTAAACTTTCCCGTGTACACAATCGACTGCGCAATGCCTAGTCCTCTTAGGCTTTTCAATGATACCAGTGTAGCGAGCTTTCGACCAACGACTCCCAAACCAGACGGCCTTAGGGTGCTGGGTGTAGAGACACCCCGAGGGCTTACTTTCTCAAATAGCAAAGGCCACAGAACTCGACGTAGCCGAAGTGTTTATTATATTTTTTTCTTTTTTTTTCAATGCATTTTCTTTTCTTTTTCATAAGGGAGTGCATCTTACGCTCCATCTCCCCACATAGCATGCTTACCCCCTGTTTCCCCAAAACTATAAGATTTTTACAGTCTAGTTATTATCATATGAGAACTGAAACTCCTTCATTAAAACATAGATTTCCCACCAGAAGACAAGTATGTGAAAATTTAAACTAAGCATATCATGATGGTTACTCTATTGTGCTAACTAGTTACACAGTATCTGACAGATAAAGATTTACATATATGACCATACTATCAAGCCTAAGTCTCAAATCAGTTCAAAAATCAAGTGAATTCAGTTTCCTCATAGGCCAAATACATAACAAACCAATATCAACTTGGATTCATGTAGTATACTCTAACACAGATAACTAAAACAAAAGATTTTTTTTTTAAATTTTGACAAATTTAACAAAATACGATCTACATGCACTAAATGAACTAACACAGTATGCAAAATGACATGAACTAACTACATGCAAAAACAAAACCAATACCCCCAAACTTAAAATGTCCAATGTCCTCATTGAAGGTAAAGGTAAAAAGGAACTCCCCTATTCGGCTTTGTCGTCGCCCTCGTCCTCATCGCCCTCCTCATCAGCTTGTTCTGGTGGTGTGTCTGGAGGTGGATAAGCAGCGGCGGATCTATATATTAGGAACTGCACCTGCACTCCCATATGGCCGAAACGTGTGGGACAATGCCCCACAGAAATTATAATGCCCCGAAATCTATACACCCGTGGTATCCGATTTGGTGCTCACGCAAATATCCAATTGATGTAACGCCTCCAAATCTGTACACCCGCGGTATCCGATTCGGTGATCACATCTAACTAAATCAACGATATTTACTCGATAAGATATAATTCCTATCCATCCAAGGTTCATAGTATCCCATAACAGATGGTGATCCTTTATCAGGACTATACATAGCTGTGTTTGGATACCCTCACTTGGATGTGTATAGACTGTATCTGATGAGTTTCTATTATTCATATTACTTACACAACCAAAATCCAGAATATCAACAATAACATGATCAGTCCATATTGCCAATATCCTCACTCAGAATGTGTAAAGATTGCATTATATGAATATCTATTATCCCTAAGACTTATATAGCCGAAATCCAGAATATCAGCAATAACATGATCAGTCCATATTGCCAATATCCTCACTCGGGTAGATAGTTCTTAGGGATGATGTACCAATTCTACTATACTATTCGATCATCTAAGAATATAAAGAAACACGATTGCGGAAGCAAAAGATGATAATATATATAATAAGTTTGATTACATGGTTCTTAATATAGAGTACTGAATTACAAAACAAAGGTCTTTAAAAGACTTTACAACATTAAAACTATAATTTAAAGTAATTAGCACAAGGCATCTTCCCCTTATTTGTTCCAGATGTTCCAGGGTTACCGTGCACTCAAGTGTTTTACTAACACAATATAAGTCTCATTTAAGGGTAATTTTTATCTCAGTATAAGATGTCTTACCAACACAATTTTGTTTGACTAACAGTTTATGCTTTGATAAACAATAATGCAACATTGGCTGAATAAATAATTCATTTCTTAAGTCATGCTGAAAACAAAAGCAATAACTTCGCAAGAACTGGTAACAACTTGGTTCGGTATACTATATCGAAAAGAATTAAAACAGGGTTCAAGACTTGCGTAAAGTAAATCGATAGGGTTTAGAATACTTGCAATGAAAATAGAAAGTTTGAACATAGTGTAGGAAAATTTGCAATAAAGAAATAAGGTTCAGATACTTGCATTCAATACGAAAATCAAATGAAGTTAGAAAACTTGCAATGAAAATAAAAAGGTTTGCAGATAGTGCGAAAAACTTGCTTAATGTAATAAATTTACAGATAGAATACTTGCGCAATAAGGAAATAAAGTTCAGATACTTTCTCATATTGAATTTAAAGAATTATAGGGGAGATACTTGCATGTGCGAAGAACGATTATATAACGCTACTCGAAGTATTGAAAACACCTAAATATGTTAAAACATATTTATACAACTCGTTAGTATTTATAACAATACCAAACTACTCAAACTATTTAAGCCCTTAAATCAGAGAGACTCCAAGAAATTTTTAGCTTTGACGTCCTTTACGGAAACTGCCATAACTTCTTCGTTTTAAAACATTTTTGGTGATTCTTGCACCTACGCGCTCTTAACTTCCGTATCTACAACTTTCTTATTCATTTCAAAAACAAATCTCATTTTAAAATTTTGAAAAATAGATAGAAATATCAGAATTGTTATTTTGTTTACAATTCTTCGTTTCATTTGGTAAAACATGATACCACGAGCATTAATTTGCTAGGATAACATGTTCTAACACCTAATAAAACATCATAACATAAAAATAATAAAATCATAAACCTACTTATGTAAAATTTATAACTTTTGCTCAAGAACACACGAAGAACATGAAGAACGCGAAGAACACGAAGAACGAAAAATCGAACATGGTAACCACTTATGTTCTTGAGCTTTTTGGTTTTCATAATTAAACTATATTGGGCATTACAACGGCTTGTATATGTGATTATAACATTTTATAATTGAAATAACATAAACTTAAATAATACTAGATTTGCACAAGAACACATGAAGAAACACGGAGTTGGAAAATCTGAACATAGTAACGACTTGTGTTCTTGACATTTCTACTATACAATTATATAAAATTGAACATAATAACGTCTTGCTCAAGAACTTATGAACAACACGAAGTTGAAAAATTCGAACATGGTAACAACTTATGTTCTTGAGCTTATAGACTATAAAATGAAATCGAACATAACTACGACTAGAGATGTTACCTCCTGCAGTTGCAAGCTTTAACTATTTCTTTGCAACTTGAGATTATAACTTTGTAAATTAGCAAATTTTAAGTGAAGGTGGAATGGTCTATTTATAAGATTTCCTAGGTTAGGGTATTTTGGTCTTTAAGCCACAAAATATCTACCAAGCACGACACAGCAGCTTGCAACCAAGCACGACACAGCAGCTTGTCACCAAGCTCGACACAGCAGCTTGCCTCCAAAAATATCTACCAAGCACGACACAACAGCTTTCAACCAAGCACGACACAACAGCTTGTCATCGTAAGCATGACAAAGCATTTTGTCATCGTAAGCACGACAAAGCAACTTGTCAAAACAAATATACCAAAAAGTCCAAAAACGGAAGAAAATTTTTTAAGCGCGAGGTGTCAAGCACGACGTTTTTTCGAAGAAAAAAAATTGTTGGACAATAGAACTTTGCACAACGCATTACCGGTAGATCTTGAAACGAAAAGTCAATACGACGTACGGATCTCTCAAAAGAACCTAGGGTCAAAACCTAACTCCTATCATTCTTTATGTGAATAGTGTTTTTACGCAAACTTTCTCGAAATTTTTTTATTTTCGTCTTCAAAATTCTTAATTATTTTTTCTTGCACGCAACAACAATACTACAATATTATCACCATCTTAGGTCATAAAACGACATTTAAACACACAATACAAAAATATTTAAAACTTAAATTTTAAACTAAGTGGAATTTCTCGATCGTTAAAGAAATCTGTAGTGAAGGCCTGGAAGTTCGTGCTCATGGCGTCCATCATGCGCTGCAGTCGCCTCTCCATCCTATCAATATTTCATGGACAGTGTGGGAGGACTCGGACTGCGCTGGTGGCATCCTCTCAGAAGTTTCCCCAGCCTCTCTTTGATCTGGCAGTATAAACCCTGCTCCCTGAGGATGAGACTTGCTGCCTTTCCATATCTTGATCGACTCAATGGTAGGGTGCTCAATGGTGCTCATGGGCATCTGCATCGGCTCTGCGTCGGTCCATATAACTCCATTCATAATGCAGAGCCTGGTGATCACTGAAGCATGTGGGATACTCGCTGAATTATCGCCTCTCCGAAATCTGTGGATTGAACTATTAATCACGTAACCCAAGTCAATCTTCTTGCCCTTGATGATCCCATATAGCAAACTAGCCCGGTCCTTAGTGACCTCATTCTGATGCTGTGTCGGCATCAGATTTACGCAAATAAAATTGTACCACGCCTTCCCATATCTGCTTAAGGCGGCTTGGGGGAAATACAGATTTTGATCCGTTCCTTGCTACAGCTTCCAAGATGTGCCTGGCTTGCATAGATAGGCACAAATAGCGTCAAGCTCTGACCCCCACTCTATGGCATAAAGAGACTTAGGTGCATATAATGCAATATTTGGCAAACTAAACAGCTCATTAATGCTCTCTTTTGCAAATGACACTTCACATCCCCGCACAAAGATCTTGTTGGACTTGGTGAATTTCGCATTGGCATAGAATTCTTGAACAACAGACATGGGGGCTGCCATAGGCTCCTCACAAAAAAGATTCCAGCCCCTCCCTCTGATCATAGCTGCCATATGCCCGTCCAACTTCTTATCAGGCGCTAACCTTCGCTCCAATACGAATGTCCTGCCTACCAAAGCATCGCGAAAATTTTTTTGGGCGTTCAGATTGACAAACTTGTGGTCAACATAATTGATGCCACCTCCTCCGTGCTCGGAATCACTGCCCATAGATGTAGACTCTCTCTTACTCCTCTTAGATGCCATATAGCAAATTCAAATCAACCCAACTCAGCCAATTCAACCCACTCAGAGATTCACTCATAAATTTGCCCCAATTTTTGCCTTCCTCAACAACTTGGTCAAAATCAAAATTCCCAATCACTGCAATACTTGCTTATCCCTTCCAAACGGCTGCAATCTTTCCTTATAACCACAATTAGGGCTCACACTTTTCTGCTGAATGAGTTGCGACTTAGTGACTCTATGATTGTCAATGAAGAGAGACTTGGGCGAATAGAGGCTGCAAATTAGGGCTTGTGCAGGGAGAAGTAGACTTAGGGTGATGGTAAGAATGAAGAATCAGAATTAGAGATGGAAGAGATGGGGGGTATTGCTTGAATGAACTCGAGGGTTTGGGTTAGAGAGATTGGGGCTGAGCACGTCTGAAATAAAAGGAAAGGGTGTGCTTTAACTCTGCCGAGATTTACTTAAGTCAGGCTCAGAGTGTACAAGGCGCGGCCGCGCGCCAACTTGGCCTTATTCAGGCGCGGCCACGCGGCTTACCAGAGTTTGTTTTCTGCAGCATTTGGAATGCACTGATAATGGCCTTTTGAGGCTTGCTTCATGGCAAGTGGATGGAACCTGAGAAAAATATACAAAACTTATTAAGCCCTCTTCAACCACTCTAAACTAAATATGCAATATTTACAACTAGGAGTATGAAACATGGAAGGATATATGCATTTAACATCCCAAAAACTCCTATACGTGCATATATGCAACATGCTCGTGCATTTAAAATCTGTTCAATACTTTATAGACCCAAAAATATACGCATCAATGCCTAAGCCCAAAAATATAGGCATTGAACCTCTAAATCCAAAAGTATTTAAAAATTTACACTAAAAAGTAAACTACTGACAAATTAAACAAGGTGAGGAAAATGGAGATAGACAATTAGAATTAAACAAGTAGGGAGAGAGAGAAATAATGGGGTGCCTCCCATCGAGCGCTGAGTTTACAGTCCGTTAGCTGGACTGTGTCTGACACTACTATCTGATCCCCCGAGGATATTTGAGAAACCCTCCATCCAATAGAACTTCCGTGTGATTTTGGAGGCTTCCCAACATGAGAGGCTTCAGATTTAAACTACCTAGCATATGATGTGTATAGGAATTCCCCATTTCGAAGGTTAGGGAGCTAGGCACTTCTTCCGTTGTGTTCGTGAAGCTATTGAGGCATTTAGGTACACCGAACACAATGGGCTCTTCTTCAATTCTCTCATATTCGTACCACCATGGTTTCAAGATTGCGGACTCTCATATATCCTCGAGATCCGTATCTGTGATGTGACTTCCAAGGGGGCAAGGATGTGCAAACTTCACTGGCTTTTCAAACTTCGGCGGAGAAGGCTCTTGGGGCATTGGCACGATTGGCTCCCATTCATAATTTTTCATGTCCCCAAGTGTCTTCTCGATTTCCATTTATTGGGTTTGTACGAAATCATGACGCAATCAAATTGCAAAATTAGCGAAAACATGGTATATCAGAGTTTAAAAAAATTTCTACAAAACCATTACCCAGATCATCCTTTATGCAAAATATTAATTTAAAACGATAAATAAGAAGTTATAGAATCATACCCTTGCAGAACGAAGCTTCCACAGGTACGAGTTCAACTCCTTGTTCTTCATGATCTCCTTGAATTTTCGGGTTAGATTCCTTCCTTTGATCAACATTAGCCAACCAAGTGTTTGGCCTCTAGAGGTGATCCACCAAGGAAGAGGGATTATCAAGAAGGAAGGTGGTTGGCTTAGTTTTCTATCCTCTATAGAAAAGGAGTACTCTCCAACAATTGAAATTTCATCAACTGATATCTATTATAAGATTTCTCTTATATAGATATTGGTCAACCCTTCTACTCCTATTAGACATGGGATTTCATTTAATTAATTAAACTCCTTTAATTAATTTAGGCTTCCCACCACATTGGGAATAATTAAATAATTTCATTTAATTAATTTGTCTCCTAATCTTATTAGGAATAAATGAGAGTACTAATATTAAATTAATTACTAAACTCATTTAGAAATTAAATTAATAATAATTGTAATAATATTAATGAGACTCCTCTTATTAATTTATATTTAATATTATCAAAATATCAAATAATAAACATTAAGCTATTTAATTTATTCTATCACCATAAATTAAATTAATTACACTTAATGCATTATTACGATTATGTCATTACCTTCTTAAATAATTATTCTTTCTTTTATGGTGTGATCCTTTAGGTTCTCCATCTTAAACCGGTTATGAATAAATCAATTAGAATAATTCTAATCTTATTTAAATAAATAAATTAAACTAATAATTTATTTAAATAAATAATATTTATTCTATAATAGGGATAAGCCTCCCTAGCGATCAATGACTTTCCAGATAATATAGATTTCAACATTAATCATAAAAGAACCTGTGAGTAAATAGTTACCGTACAATTCAATCCTTCCACTATACAATGTCCTAATTAAATATAAGACATGGATTTACTGTCAAGTCTTATTTTATTCAATTATATGTATTTCGATTAGAAAATGCACAACTTCAAATAATGCAAATTAGAAACTCCTTTCTAATTTCATTCTACCTTGGCCAAGGATTCCTGGGTTTTCATTTAACGAATCACATAGGACATATCTCCTCTTTTACTAGAGGTGGTAGATTCTTTATTGATCATTCATTATCTCCATACGTAACTCATTATACCTAAGCATACCCTTTTATATACCCTAAAGGGCTTTAAAGAATAAGTTAAAGTATAATTCATTACATACAAGATACTATGATGATCTCAAGTCCAAGGATCACTTGTACTACTATCACATTAGGAATTCCTGTTGACAGGCGAGTAAAACTCCATTAAGTATTACATAGCGAGTCACGTTCAGTGAACTTATTCTCCAATAAGCACCTACATACTTGCTTTAGTGTCTCCACACAAATGATCATAAGATGAATCATCCTCATCCAATGAGCAAGCAACATATGTACCAATCTATCCGGATTTACTAATTCCTTTTTTAGTAATCCCACGATTGGGAACTATTTTAGTTTTAAAGCTTTCTAAGAATTTAGATCTCATTAGCATGAACATCATCATGATTCTAAAAGCATTGCTTAAAACTATGGGTTATTTACATATTATAAAAACAGCACCATGTAGATAATTAAATGCCTTTAATAAATGAATATTTTTATTAATAAATAAATAAGATTGTCTCCAAAGTATATGCTTTATCATCACATATGATTGGCTTGTATGCATACTACTTTCACCATTCCCTTAGGTTCGTCTAGTTACAAGTGCACTTCTGGCTCTGCATCAATTTCAGCATCCATATCATAGCACCACGTATTCCGAGGGTCATTACTCACGACTTCAGTTATTGGAGGTACTTGATTTTGAAGATTTTGCATTTTCGTCTCTTGCTCAAACACTTCCTCCTTCCTTAAAGCCATGCTAATTTGCTCCACCTAATTCTGAAGATTCTCAATCGACTTCTCTTGCTCAATCAAGATCTCCTTTGTTGATGCTAAGAAATTTCCCCACAAACTTTCCAATCTTGTCCTTTTCTGTTTCAGCCTCGTGATCCATGTACTGAGTCTCACTGGTTGGAGTATTGTTGATTAGGTCCATCTGATTCTAAAAATTTTGGTTCAATAACTCCTGGCTCCTAATCATCTCCTCTAGGTTTGCTAAGCTCCTATACATGAAGTCCATAGTTGACTATTCTTCTTGTAAACACGGAGATTGGTATGGGGGTTCTGGTGCATATATTGGTCTTTGCACGCAGTATTGGTCTTGATAATAGATCGCTGAAGAGTTTGGGTGATACTCCAAATCTTGGTGATAATTGGGATACTCGTTGTGGTTGAAGTAATCACCCCCATACTGCTCTTGTCCATAACTGATGGGGCACGGATGGCTCATATAGTTTCCAGCACCATAATCATAAGTAACTGCCGACCCTCGACTCTGTTCGGTTGCAACAATGTCCAACTTCCTCGAGAGATCCTCTAGCTGTGCTAAAAATGTTGTAATTGGGTTGAGTCCATCAGTGTATATTTCCCTTGGTTGATCATTTCTCGTGTAAAACCATGGATAAGCGTTGAGAACCATTGTACCTGCAAAGAGAATATAGGAAGAGAATTAAACAAAATAAAAATGTTTAAATTAAGACTAATTTGATTGAAACTAATGTTGGCAAACAGTTATCAAATTAATTCCCTGACAACAGTGCCAAAAACTTGTTATCCCCGAATGAGTAAGACAATTACGCGCAAGTATACGCGGTTAACAAGTAATAATTAATAAGTACAGATATCGTTCCCACAGAGAATTAACAGATAAAAGGTCGCCAAACCACTAGTCCATTATCATCTCAGTCTTATTTAAACGGGCGGTAAAGAGTTTTAATTAAAAACTAAATTAACTAGACAAGTAAATAAACTTAAACTAAAGAATCGCAGAGTAAAATCAAATAATGAAGACATGAAATTCCAATTCCCCCTAATGATTCATCTAAGTCAACATACTTTCAGTTAGGTCAAATTAGTCGTCAAAGCTTGTTAGTCGAGAACGCTAAAGTGAGATAAGGCCATCTCTCAATGCACCAAATCCATATCACATGTAATCCACAGATGATAGAACGCACATGAACACCCACATTGTCTAAACCCCTATATGTCTATGTGATTTACAAATAATTAGGGTTTAAGGTTAAGTTCTCAATTGACTACGGCCGGCGCTTCGGTATATGTCTATCCTAAGCACAAATCATACATTCAACTCCATGTAAACATACAATCGCCAGCTATTACGATTAGATCTAAACCCACACTTCAACTTTCAAGCCCATATGGGTTATCACAGTAATTGGTCATGAATCAATTATGCAATGCAAGCATGAATCGTAATAGACAATCACATAATAATAAACAAGACCAACATGGAAGGAAATCAATATAGACTACTCATTAGGTTCCACTTGAAACCTCAAAATAAGTTTAAGTTATATATAACTCAAATATATCATCCACAAGTTGAATATACATCATCCAAATATACAAAGAGATAGAAAGGAAATGATATAAATAGAGAATGCAAATCTGAGTTCTTGCTCCAAGCTTGGATCTTTGATGTCAATCACTTGTTTTAATCTTCAAAAACTAATTAAACCCTAGAAACTAACTAACTAAATCTAACATAATCTACTCCTATCCTATACAAGGAATTGAAAGGGAAAAGGAAGAACAAAGCTAAGGCTTAGGGCCAAAATGAGCTCCCTAGTGGAGATTCCGAACAAAATGAGCAGCCAGCCCTTATATCTAGCCTTCTCCCATTCAATCCAAGTGAAAGTCAAAGCTGCCAAAAATCAGGACTGGCGTGGTCGCGTGTGGTTTAGCCTTGGAGAGGGAGCGGCAGCGCGGCTGTACAGATTTTGTTGATGGCTTGATTTTACTCTACTGCACTTGGCTTCTGTCCGTGCTTGCCTTCTTACTTTCTTGCAGCCTCGTAGCATCACGCTCTATAGCCTCTTCACCCATGCCATCCTTGTGCCTTAAGCTCATAACTGTGCTTTGCCCCATTTTGGCGTTCTTTTGCCCTTTTTAGCTCAATGTGCATTGAAGGAGTTTCTAAACCTGAAAAACATAAAATAAGGGAAAAATACATGAAAAGCACGAGACTACTTGAGTTTAAGCAACAAAATAAGCTAGTTAATATCCAAATAAGTGGTCATAAAAACCACTTATCAGGTTTTCTTAACCTTGACGTCTACGCTCTGTATCACTCGCTATATCCTGAGTATAGGGCGATTGTAGATTCTTAAGGGTTTGCGGCCTTCTTCACAATTGCTCCCCGTCGCTGCCCTTCGGGCTATTTACGAGCTTTGGCCGAGAGATGGTTTCATCAGAGTCAGTCTCTGCATCTACTGGACTGCGAGGTTATGATGACTCCCCTAGATTTGAGATACATCACTGGCTTAGAGTTCATCGGGGATAGGGTGCCCTTGGAGCGGACTATCACCCCGACTACTGTGCGCACCCTCCTAGGGTTTTCTTCTCAAGAGCGAGCCTTCAACGCTCGTAGTATTTGATCGGGATGCTTGGGCGTCGATTCCGCTAGAGGCACCTTGCAGCAGGAGTTGCCTGTTGATTTGGCGGAGAGGGATCGCATCTTGCAGTGTCTGTTCCTGACCATCATGAGGGGTTATTTCATAGCGAACAACTCCACCACTGTGCCCTTCATCTTGGTGGGGGGCGTTTGAGACGTAGACCGCATTGGGGACTACGATTGGGGATCGTCCACATTCACTCTTTTCCTACACGAGATGCGACTGCGATCCGAGGGAGTTACAGACGCCTGGGTCGGATTTTACCCGTTTCTTCTAGTAAGTTTTTTTGACCGAATTTCATTTATTTGATTTTTGATTGATTTATCTTTTCCTACGACTAATGGAGGGTACGTTTGAATTAACATTTTTGGGCTTATGAGAGGCTTCTATGCCTTCGCCCTATCTCTGTCTTGGGTTTGGACACTTATCCCCGGGGACATAGATGGCATCAGTCTACTCTGTTCGAGGTCCCGGTCGCGAAGGGCTTTACCATGCCCGTCTTTAGTTGGAGACAGTTGTAAGACCCCAACTTTTATGAATAAAGATTTAATTTTCCTTATATATTATTTCGAAATAGTAAGGTGTTGATTTGATAAATGTGAAAAGTTATGGGTGAAATGTGCGAATATTTTAAAATGAGCAAGTGGTTATAAAATATTCTTGTTGTCGGGGAATATTCGTTTGGTTGTGGAATATTCTTGTTGTCAGGGAATATTCGTACGACGGCGCAGCTATTTGTGGACCCCACAATGGAATAATTGTCGGATATAGAAAGCGACAGAAATAACCTTTTTATAAAATAACGGAGTAGTTGTTACCGTTAGTACTGTTGAAATACCCGGTGGTTAAAATACAGTGATATGCGGTGTTGCACAGTAGCACACGGTATTACACAGTATTTCAAATTATTGAGTCTTCCGTGAGAAGACACTTACTCAATTATTGTTGCAGTAATTACTGTTCAATATTTTATATTATTGACTCAATAATTGCTACGTTGATATTTTATATTATTGACTTAATAATTGTTACATTGATATTTTATTGACTCAATAATTGCTACGTTGCCATTTTATATGATTGATTCAATAATGGCTACAGTTGATATTTTGGTATTATTGATTCAATAATTGTCACTACACAGTATTTCACATTATCAACTCAATAATTCATATTATTTGAATAATATTATTAGATAGCATTATTGACAATGTCTAAGGAAGTTCTGTCTAGGAAGGGTTATTTAATTGCGTGCCACTAAGAAGAAGTCCTTATCGGAAGGCCCCCTCTTTCCTAGGAACGACCTGGTTGTCAATATTGTAGTTCTGTAATATTATTTGTGAATAATTAATTATTGATTTATATGACAAGAAAATATTTATTTTGTGGATATAAAAGAAGAAATTAGTCCTGATGTGTTTTTTATCAGGATTTTGAGGGGGAAAATCATCTGTTTATGGATTTCGGATAATTTATGTTTGGAATTTGGAAAAACTTCCTTCTACAAAGTTGTAGAGAATTAAATTTCCTATAGAAGGACATAGAATTTGTCTTTTTCTGACAAAAGGGGCTATTTATTATGAATTATTGAAGTTTTGGAAAATAAATATTTTTTTAATGGGTGGGCCCCACTTTTGTTGAAAATTCTGAAATTTTCAAAGCCGCCAGGTGGCGGAAAATTTTATTAAAAAATAATATATTAGTCTCCTTTGGCATCCTAAGCTTTTCCTATAAATAGGGTGCTTAGGTTAGAATTGAAAATCATACCAGAATCAGAAGTTTTCTCTCTCTATAATATCGAGCGTATTTTTGTGAGTATTTCAATACTTTGAGTATTAGTATTCAGTGCAAATTTTATTCGGTATTATATCCGATATTCCAGTCAGAAGTACTATTCTTTTGAGGTAAGGGATGTTATTTTCTTTCGTAAATGATGTTATTCTTTTCAATATCATTATACCAAAATATTGTCCTGAATTTTATTATGAAATTCTTACTTTTTTCGTCGGGGTTACTATTCACGTATACGGCACTATTCACGAAAATAATTAAATTTTCTTCTATATGTCCAAATTGTTTGTTAAGGTTTTTATCTTTGATTGTATCCAAGTTTTGAGCTATATTCTTGAATTTTGCTCCACAAAGTATTATTATGGAGTATTTTGAACTTGGATAAACTAAAATGCGAATCCTTAATCTTATCCTTTATTTCACTGGATTCATTATTTATATGGTTTTTCATTATTCTCAGTCCTAAGTGGTGATATAACTGAATATCTTTGGCCTGTAGAGCAAAGATCAATGATTACCTGATGAATATCTTTGGCCGTAGTGCAAAGATGACAGGTGTTGAGATGAACATGATCACTGATGATACAAATGAATATCTTTGGCCTGTAGTGCAAAGATGAATATTTGATTTGAGATGTATATTGGTTGATGTTACAGGGATAAAATATTGATGATGAACGGTTATTTCCGCTGCGAATATTGATCTAAAACTTGTTGTCAATAATATTTTATCTGATTTATTAAAGGCTAACGATAATTCATTTTCCATTATCTTAGTTATAATATTCTTTACTGGGCTAGTTGAGCTCACCCTTTTCATCTGTTGTCCTCTTCAGGAAATGAGAATGTTGCAGGAACTAGTCGGGGGACAGAGTGATGGTCCGAGTTAGAGCAGTAGTAGTCCTCACTATTTTAGATAAATAGTGTGATAATAATTGTAATGAGGACTTAGTTTGAATATTAATATTTTCTACATATTTGTATTGACACTCACAGTTGTGTGGTCGTATTTTGCACGACAGTATGATATAAAGTTTGTATTTGAATTCTGTACCATGTATTTGGCGACTCAAAATGGGTTGGGTTGACTGGACCTATTCTGGGGGCGTCACAGTTGGTATCAGAGCTTAGGGATATGATCTCTGGCGGAGATCGTGGAATAGAACTAGGAGGGGAGAGACGAGTAAATCCTTCACTAGTATGTCCTACCTAAGCTTATGTGGTATTTAATTGGTCAGTCGGAGCATAGGGTTAATATGTGATATGTTGATTTGTTTAATTAACCCTTGTTTTATGGCAGTATTTGAGAATGGCAGCTGAGAACGTTAACAACGAAGTGAATGAGACCGTGGAGACACCTTTAATCACTAATAGGAGAACGTACAACAAGAAGGCAATGTTCATCCTAAAAACAACGCTGGTCAGACGATAAACGATGAGATGTTTAGAAGTTTTTTGCAGTTCATGCAAAACCAGACGATGGAGGCTCGTGTGCAACATATAGGTGGAGATA
This sequence comes from Panax stipuleanatus, assembly GCA_020205555.1. Lineage (NCBI taxonomy): Eukaryota > Viridiplantae > Streptophyta > Magnoliopsida > Apiales > Araliaceae > Panax > Panax stipuleanatus. The sequence goes on along the minus strand of CM035123.1, from coordinate 59,178,830 downwards.
ATAACAACACGCGAACTGTCACTGCCAAGCAGTTCAAAGAATTGGGACCACCAGAGTTTCTGGGCAAGCCGGACCCAATCAAGGTAGAGACGTGGATTAAGCAAATTACCAAGATATTTGATGTCTTGGGATGCACGGAGGAACAGAAGGTTCCATTCGCCACGTTTATGTTCCGTGAAGAGGCAGATTACTGGTGGGAATCCGTGAAGCGTACCCAGCCTGCCGCATTCAAGATGTCTTGGGAAGCGTTCCAGAAACTGTTCAATGACAAGTACTTTCCTGAAAGTATTCGTCATATGAAGGAAGTAGAGTTTATCAGACTCGAGCAAAACAACATGACGGTATCCCAGTACGAAGCTTTCTGGGCTTAGCAGGTTATTATTGGAGGTTCGTAGAGGGATTTTCTCGAATTGCTACTCCATTAACTCAGTTGACTCGGAAAGATACAAAATTCGTTTGGAGCGAGGAATGCGAGAAGAGCTTCCAAGAGCTCAAGATAAGACTTATTTCGGCACCTGTTCTGACAATACCATCTGGTTCGGATGGATTTGTTATCTACAGCGATGCTTCGGGCAAAGGGTTAGGATGTGTTCACATACAACATGGGAAAGTCATAGCCTATGCCTCGCGACAACTCAAAGAATATGAGAGGAATTATCCTACTCATGATCTAGAGTTGGCAGCTGTCGTTTTTGCGTTGAAGATCTGGAGACATTACTTGTACGGAGAGAAAGTGGAGATCTATATAGATCATAAGAGCCTGAAATATTTCTTCACTCAGAAGGAACTCAACATGCGGCAACGACGTTGGCTTGAGCTGTTGAAAGATTACGATCATACCATCCAATAACATCCTGGAAAAGCGAACGTGGTAGCTGACGCGTTGAGTAGAAGATCATATGTGGGAATGAGTGCGATGATGTCAAGTATACGCGTAGAACCAGCTTTGATTGATAAAGTTAAAGCTGCTCAATCTACGGATCCGGAGCTGATGAAGATGAAGAAGAAGGTGCAAGAAGGTGCAATTCCAGAAGCAAGAATCGATGAAGAGGGAATACTTCGAGTCAACTCCAGACTTTGTGTTCCTAACGATTCTGACTTAAAGCATAGAATCATGATGGAGGAACACAACACACCATTCGCAATCCATCCTGGGAGTACCAAAATGTATTGTGATCTACGACATACATTTTGGTGGAGCAATATGAAAAGAGAGATCGCAGAGTTTATTTCGAGATGTTTAACTTGTCAACGTGTAAAGGCGGAGCATCAAGTACCAAGGGTCCATTGCAACCACTGGAGATTCTGAAATGGAAGTGGGAGCATATTACGATGGATTTCGTTACGGGTCTTCCTAAGGTTTCTCAAGGCATAGATGCGATTTGGGTTATTGTTGATAGATTAACCAAGTCTGCTCATTTCTTGCCGATACGAGAGACTTATTCCCTTGAACGTCTTGCTCATATGTACGTAAATGAGATTGTGAGATTGCATGGCATGCCAGTATCCATAGTTTCGGATCGTGACCCCAGATTTACTTCACGATTTTGGATCAATTTGCAAAAAGCTATGGGTACGGATTTACGATTCAGTTCGGCTTATCATCCTCAAACAGACGGACAATCGGAGAGGACTATTCAAACTCTTGAAGATCTATTGAGACTCTGTGTTCTAGACTTCAAAGGGAGTTGGGATAAGTACTTACCATTGGTGGAATTCTCCTACAACAACAGTTATCAGGCAAGTATAGGCGTAGCTCCATTAGAAGTGTTGTATGGGAGAAAGTGTTGTTTTCTAATATGCTGGAATGAGGTGGGTGAAGCAACATTGTTGGGACCGGAGTTGGTACGTATGACTTCAGAAAAAATTCAAATGATCCGACAACGGATACAAACCGCACAAGATCGACAAAAGAGTTATGCGGATCTTCATCGAAAGGATGTGGAATTTAATGTTAGGGGACTACTGTGTTATTACGTGTTGCTCCGTGGAAAGGAGTTACGAGATTCGGGAAGAGAGGAAAGCTCAATCCACGATTCATTGGTCCATTTGAGATTCTTGACCGAGTAGGAAATGTGGCTTATAGACTCGCTTTACCTCCAAGCATGTCTCGTGTTCATAACGTGTTTCACATATCCGTGTTACGTAAATATGTGAAGGATCTAAACCGCATTATTGAGTTAGAACCAGACGAGATAGCTGAAGATTTAACGTACGAGGAGGTACCTGTTAAGATCTTGGATAGGAAGGAGCATGTCCTACACTCGAAAATTATACCTCAAGTTAAAGTTTTGTGGAGAAACCATGCAATTGAGGAAATGACCTTGGAGTTGGAATCGGAAATGAAAGTGAGGTATCCTCACCTTTTCGACATACCAGGTACATACGTCAATTTCGAGGACGAAATTTCATAAGGAGGGGAGGTTGTAAGACCCCAACTTTTATGAATAAAGATTTAATTTTCCTTATATATTATTTCGAAATAATAAGGTGTTGATTTGATAAATGTGAAAAGTTATGGGTGAAATGTGCGAATATTTTAAAATGAGCAAGTGGTTATAAAATATTCTTGTTGTCGGGGAATATTCATTTGGTCGTGGAATATTCTTGTTGTCGGGGAATATTCGTTTGGTCGTGGAATATTCTTGTTGTCGGGGAATATTCGTACGACGGCGCAGCTATTTGTGGACCCCACAACGAAATAACTGTCGGATATAGAAAGCGACAGAAATAACCTTTTTATAAAATAACGGAGTAGTTGTTACCGTTAGTACTGTTGAAATACCCGGTGGTTAAAATACAGTGATACGCGGTGTTGCACAGTAGCACACGGTATTGCACAGTATTTTGAATTATTGAGTCTTACGTGAGAAGGCACTTACTCAATTATTGTTACAGTAATTACTGTTCAATATTTTATATTATTGACTCAATAATTGCTACGTTGATATTTTATATTATTGACTCAATAATTGTTACATTGATATTTTATTGACTCAATAATTGCTACGTTGCCATTTTATATAATTGATTCAATAATGGCTACAGTTGATATTTTGGTATTATTGATTCAATAATTGTCACTACACAGTATTTCACATTATCAACTCAATAATTCATATTATTTGAATAATATTATTAGATAGCATTATTGACAATGTCTAAGGAAGTTCTGTCTATGAGGGGTTATTTAATTGCGCGCCAGTAAGGAGAAGTCCTTATCGGAAGGCCCCCTCTTTCCTGGGAACGACCTGGATGTCAATATTGTAGTTCTGTAATATTATTTGTGAATAATTAATTATTGATTTATATGATAAGGAAATATTTATTTTATGGATATAAAAGAAGGAATTAGTGCTGATGTGTTTTTTATCAGTATTTTGAGGGGGAAAATCATCTGTTTATGGATTTCGGATAATTTATGTTTGGAATTTGGAAAAACTTCCTTCTACAAAGTTGTAGAGAATTAAATTTCCTATAGAATGACATAGAATTTGTATTTTTCTGACAAAATGGGCTATTTATTATGAATTATTGAAGTTTTGGAAAATAAATATTTTTTTAATAGGTGGGCCCCACTTTTGTTGAAAATTCTGAAATTTTGAAAGCCGCCAGGCGGCGGAATTTTTTTTTAAAAAAATAATATATTAGTCTCCTTTGGCATCCTAAGTTTTTCCTATAAATAGGGTGCTTAGGTTAGAATTGAAAATCACACCAGAATCAGAAGTTTTCTCTCTATATAATATCGAGCGTATTTGTGAGTATTTCAATACTTTGAGTATTAGTATTCAGTGCAAATTTTATTCGGTATTATATCCGATATTCTAGTCAGAAGTATTATTCTTTTGAGGTAAGGGATGTTATTTTCTTTCATAAATGATGTTATTCTTTTCAATATCATTATACCAAAATATTGTCATGAATTTTATTATGAAATTCTTACTTTTTCCATCGGGGTTACTATTCACGTATACGGCACTATTCACTGAAAAATTAAATTTTCTTCTATATGTCCAAATTGCTTGTTAAGGTTTTTATCGTTGATTGTATCCAAGTTTTGAGCTATATTCTTGAATTTTGCTCCACAAAGTATTATTATGGAGTATTTTTGAACTTGGATAAACTAAAATGCGAATCCTTAATCTTATCCTTTATTTCACTGGATTCATTATTTATATGGTTTTTCATTATTCTCAGTCCTAAGTGGTGATATAACTGAATATCTTTGGCCTGTAGAGCAAAGATGAATGATTACCTGATGAATATCTTTGGTCGTAGAGCAAAGATGACAGGTGTTGAGATGAACATGATCACTGATGATACAAATGAATATCTTTGGCCTGTAGTGCAAAGATGAATATTTGATTTGAGATGTATATTGATTGATGTTACAGGGATAAAATATTGATGATGAACGGTTATTTTCGCTGCGAATATTGATCTAAAACTTGTTGTCAATAATATTTTATCTGATTTATTGAAGGCTAACGATAATTTATTTTCCATTATCTTAGTCATAATATTCTTTACTGGGCTAGTTGAGCTCACCCTTTTCATCTGTTGTCCTCTTCAGGAAATGAGAATGTTGCAGGAACTAGTCGGGGGACAGAGTGATGGTCCGAGTTAGAGCAGTAGTAGTCCTCACTATTTCTGATAAATAGTGTGATAATAATTGTAAATAGGACTTAGTTTGAATATTAATATTTTCTACATATTTGTATTGACACTCACAGTTGTGTGGTCGTATTTTGCACGACAGTATGATATAAAGTTTGTATTTGAATTATGTACCATGTATTTGGCGACTCAGAATGGGTTGGGTTGACTGGACCTATTCTAGGGGCGTCACAACAGTGATAGCTCTGGATATATTATGGGTCCCATATTCTAGAGAGCACTTGGCTGAGAGATTTGAGGATGGCTTGCCGATAGGGCCAGAGTTCCAGTTATTCACCCGCCGTATTCCATTCCTTTTTTATGGAGGTTGGGAGCTCTACCTCGGGGTGCGAGCTATTCGATGCATCAATGGGGAGATTCGCCTTCCTTATCTTCCTCCAGCTTAGCATTTTTGGCCTTTATCTTCGTCAGCTGCATCGATTCCCACCCTAGGGTTTTGATGGCTTTCACTTGTCTAACTGTCCGATCTCTTCGGCGGAGTTTATCGCTTAGTGGGTTCGATGCACGATAGGAGCTTAGACTCGGGCTACCCAGTTCTTGGGAGATATGGTTCCAGGATCCCTTATGATGAAGGACTGGATATCATGTTTTCAGGAGCCTTCTCATCAGTATCAAATTACTGCTTTGAGACTTCAGTTGGAGCAGTTGTCGGCCTATTGTAGTTAAAATGGCTTGAACCCATCCTTGGCTAGTACTTTCGCCTCTCGGGGTCATAAGGCTGGACAGTCAGGCGATGGTGGCTCTTATGGTGCTGGACACTCAGGTTTTGGTGGCTTCCAAGATAGAGATGATCCCTTCATCGATCCTCCGGATACGCAGGAGACACCTTATCGCCCGAATCAACAGGATGTGCCCACTCCCGGTAGACGACCTCATGTTGACCAGTTTGATGATGCCCTCACCTTCTTGGGTGATTTTGAAGAGGTGTCGAACCCATAGGCCATCTGTTAGTCATTGGGCATTCGTGCCCCAGTATCTTGTACTTTTTATTTTTAGTTTTCCTATGTATCATTGGTATGACAGTGATGTTTATGAAACTAATGTACTTGGCAGATATCTATATATGACGCTTTTTATTTATTCATCATACATGCTATTTTATCATTTGTTATGATGCATACTTTAGATATATTTGAATGATTGGATAGAGATTGACCCCTTTATGGTCTTATTGACACAGTTTATACAGATGTCATCCTCTGCTCTGATGCGTTTGGACCACCTTCCTCCTAGCCATATTGCCAATGGTTTGAGGGTTTGGTATGATCAGCTGCCAGATACCGACCGCATTGATGTCATCCGTATGTTAGGTCATTCCATGTCTCTTCTATCCTTTCAGATTTCGGAGGGATTTATTGTCGGGATACTTAGGTATTGGATTTTTGAGCGTCATATCTTTCGGTTTGGCACAGCCGAGTTGACTCCTACATTGGAGGAGTATAGTCGCATCTCGGGATTGTCGATGGAGGGGCCATGTGCTCGGATGGCATTAGGCCATATACGCCGCCAGTTCATGACGATGGCTGGACTCAAGAGGGCAGTTGTGATGGTCGAGGTAAGTGGTAGCCACATTATCTCCATTAATTTCATGATTAGGCACTTTGCTTTTGTGGATGGCTTCGCTGTTTATCACGGAGACTTAGCCATTTTAGAGGAGCACTGACACGTTGCCCGAGTAGATGCCTTGGCTATGTGCCCCGTAGCCTATATATACATGCCATTTTATACCGATCATCTAGATGTGGCGATATCGATTGCTGTTAGAGCTCTCAGAGAGGACTTTACTATACTGACCCTTATCCTAGCAGAGACTTTGATATCAACCTCTATCTGTCATGATGCTGGTGATCCGGAGTTTAGAGGTAGCCTAGTGCTTCTATACATCTGGTTGATGACGCACCTCCGACCAATAGGGCGGCTTCGCCGTCACAGCTTTTTCTTTGGACATGGCCTGTCTCAGGTTTACTCATATCGCCTGACTTCTTGCGTTGATGAGGCATCCTGGACTTCATTTCTGGGTGCCATGGAGGAGCCTTTCGCTATAGTTATGTATTCTGGGTATTGCTCCTTTATGAGTTTCACCACCCATGTGGCCAACCTGGATTTCCTCTCTATGGCGGGTTTGAGGCGTGTGATGACCTATCATCCTCTGGCGGTGATGGGTCAGTTTGATCAGTACCAGGAGGTCCATACATTCGAGGGGATTGAGGATTCTCGCTTCCCTATCTGCTCAATTACCGAGGCTGATTTGGCTCTAATTTATGGGTTCTGGTCTCATTGACAGACTGCAGAGTTTAGAGATGGCCATCCGGGCCGCTCCACAGAGTATTCAGCTTGGCTTGAGTCGGATTTGGCGCTAGAGACCGCAAATCAGGTTGATATAAGATCTTTATTAGATGACGACGGTTAGTCCACGGATGCAACAGAATCGATGGAGGATCCTTTATCTCCGACTGAGGATGCTTTATTTATAGAGTTGACAGCTTCTCTAGTGAGCGCTATACCGCGTTCGGCCTCAGTTTCCATGGAGGCAATGGATATATAGCTTCAATTGGTGACCTTTGAGAGGGATCAGGCTCGGGCTCTGTTGTTGACTTTAGTAGCAGGTTGGGATACCGCTATCACTGAGAGAAATGCAGACTGTGCTTCCAGAGACCAGGCCCTCGTTGATAGAGATGCGGCTGGGACTTTCTCAGATGGACTCATCGATCACGTACAGGGTATAGTACAGAGTTGAGAGGAGGTTTTTTGCATAGCCATAGAGATGCTGAGATGGGTTGATATGCTGGATCACGAGTTCAGAGATGCTCCCCCCGACTGCAGAGACAGTTGGATATTTGGCTATGTTGGCTCGCCTCACCACCGATTTATAGCTCTGTTTTATTTTTCCTATAGAGACTTTGTTATTGTCACTTATCATAGGTTATAATCAACTTTTGTATTCTAAACAGTTGTATATATTAAAAAGAAGCAAGTTCAGTTCACTTCCCTTGTTTGCGCATGTCTAGCTTTGCACACGGTTGCCATTTTCACTTCATGATTTATTATGTTGATATAGCCCTAGCCTCATCATGTGGCATCAGATTTGGCGGGATTGATGATGAGATATCACTAGGTCCCCTCCGCATGAGCCGTCAATTGGTTGGGCTGTATGGATAAGCTTTGGGATTTCTATATAGGTTAGGATTTTAAATAAGATGAAAGAGTTTGATTTTTTTTTCGAAGGTTAGACCGCACCATAAATTGTTGCCTACGTACTCCCACAGATAGGAGATCAGGTCTTTCGTAGTTCAGGCTCAGACCTAAAAAGCTTGAAAATGGTTTATCTAGAATTGAGTTTGATTTGATAGGATTTTGATGTTTTTGGTTTGATTTGATTTGATGGGATTTTGATGTTTTTCAAAGGTTAGACCGCACCATAAATAGCTGCCTACGTACTACAGATAGGAGATCAGGTCTTTTGTAGTTCAGGCTCGGACTTGAAAAACTAAACTTGATATATGTATTTTATTTTTTTTTCATTTTTTCTTTCTTTTTTACTTTCTTTTTCTTTTTTTTTATCAAGACATAGTAGTCCAGTTTGAAAATGAAAGAGGTCTCAGACATAATACCGTTTCACCGAATCAAAATTGATCAGTTGTGGGAATTCCTCACCGTCCATCTCTTCCAATTTCAAAGCTCCACCTGATAGGATTTCTTTGACAAGGAAGGGTCCCTCCCAATTTGGGGCAAATTTTGCTTTAGCTGCATCCTGGCCCGGAATGATCTTCTTCAGTACCAGATCATGCTCTTTGAATTCCCGAGGTCTCACCTTCTTGTTATAAGATTGGGACATTCGTTGTTGATAGAGTTGACCGTGGAAAATAGCCTCAGCTCTTCTTTCATCTATAAGGGACAACTGATCGTATCGATCTTGTATCCATTGGCTCTCCTCTATCTGGGCATCTAGCATCACCCTTAGTGACTCCATCTCCACTTTAATAGGAAGTACAGCTTCCATACCATATACCAGCGAGTAGGGTGTTTCCCCAGTCAAGGTTCGAGTCGACGTTCGGTATGCGAGTAGGGTTAACGACAATAGATCAGGCCATCCCCGGTGATTCGCTGACATCTTCATCATTATCTTCTTGATGTACTTATTAGCCGTTTCCACCTCGTCGTTCATTTTTAGACGATAAATAACCGAATTGAGGTGTTTGATATTGAACTTACTGCACAAGTCCCTCATCATCTCGTTATTCAGTTTCTTCGCGTTATCTGATATGATAACCTCGGGTTGTCCATACCGACAGATGACGTTGTTTCTAATGAAACAAATGATGACCTCTTTGGTGACCTTAGGGAAAGAAGCTTCTTCCACCCACTTGGTAAAGTAGTCAATCATAGTGAAGATGAATCGATGAGCGTTACTGGCTTTAGGCTCAACTGGTCCTATCACGTCCATTCCCCGTATGGAGAAAGGCCATGGTGATGTCATGCAATATAGTTGATTCGGAGGCGCGTGAATAATGTTAGCGTGGATCTGACATTGATAGCAACGCTTGACATGATCATCGCAATCTGCTTTGAGGGATAACCAGTAATGTCCTGTCGTCAGAATCTTTTTGGCAAGCAGAGGTCCACTCATATGTGCTCCGCATACTCCACCATGTATTTCGTTCATAAGTCGCTGGGCTTGTTACCGGTCTAGACATCTCAGAAGTCCTACACCTAGGTCTCTCTTATAGAGAGCATCTCCACTTAGGTAAAAATTCATGGCCATTTTCTGTATTCGCTTCTTCGTGGCTTGATTCATCGCTTCAGGGGTTGACTAATCTCGCAAATATTCTTTAATATGGTGGTACCAAGGTGGTCCCGCAGGCGCTATCTCATTTGATATCTCCCCTACATTGTTTCCATATGACGGTGTACTCTGCACAGTAAAAGTGATGACAGGCATTCCCCTTCTTGCTGACAGGCTCACCAGTGAAGCTAATGTGGCTAACGCATCAGCGAAATCATTTTGGTTCCGGGGAATATGCATGAAGGCAATGTCTTCAAGCTCCCCTGCCAGTCTGAGGACATGTCGATGATACGGCAGTAGATGCAGTTCTTTGGTGGTGTATGCCCCGATAAACTGTCTGATGACCAGCTCTGCATCTGCCAATGTAAGACCCCAGATTTTATGAAATAAAAGTATTCAATTTTTCTGTTTAGTAAATGGTTAAATTGATAAAAGTTTAAAGTTAAGGGTGAAATATGCAAATTTTGCAAAGTAAGCAAGTGGTCATAAAATATTTATTTTGTTGGGGAATAACCGTTTGGTCGGGGGATATTCTTTTTGTCGGAGAATATTCGTACGACGGCGCATTCATTTGTGGGCCCCATAACGGAAAATTGTCGGATGAAGAAAACGACAAGAATAAGTTTTTCTAAAAATAACGGCATGGTTGTTACTGTTAAAATTGTTGACATACCCGGTGGTTAAAATATAGTAATACGCGGTGTTGCACAGTAGCACACGGTATTGCACTAGTAATTCTATTTATTAATTCTTACGTAAGAAGTCATTACTCAATAATTATTACAGTAATTATTGTTCAATATTTTATATTATTGATTCAATAATTGCTACATTGATAATTGCATACTATTTTATTGATTCAATAATTTTTATTGCACAGTATTTCAAATTATCAAATCAATAATTCATAGTATTTGAATAATATTATTAGATAGCATTATTGGCAATGTCTAAGGAAGTTCTGTCGAGGAGGGGTTATTTAATTGCGCGCCAGTAAGGCAAAATCCTTACCGGAAGGCCCCCTCTTTCCTGGGAATGACCTGGTTGTCAATATTATGGTTCTGTAATATTATTTGTGAATAATTAATTATTCATAAAAATAATAAGGAAATATTTATTTAATGGAGGGATTTTTAAAGAGACAATTATTGATAGTGGATATTTTATCTTCTTTGATAAAATAATTCATTCGAATATATTATTATAATATTATATTATAAATGTATAATGTGATAATATAATAATATAATAATGGTGATATTTTTACAATAAATTCATGGTATATGAATAAATGAGGTGGAAGAGAGAAAATAGAATTTAAATTTTTAATAATTACAAATATTTTATTATATATATACATATATATATATATATGTATATATATATATATACGTATGTGTGTTTGTGTGTGTGTGAGTGAAGAATTGATCGGAAAAGAGAGAGAGAGAGAGAGAGAGAGGGAGAGAGAGAGAAGAGAGAAGAGAGAAGAGAGAATAAGTGGAAAATGGTGGGAGAAAATATAGGGAGATGAAGAGAGAAAGAAAAGAAGAAAGGGAGGAATGGATGGGGAGAGAGAGAGAGAGAGGAGAGAGAATAAGTGGGAAATGGTGGGAGAAAAGAGGGAGAAATGAAGAGAGAAAGAAAGAAGAAAAAGAGGGAAGAGAATGAAATTGGAATTTTATCCGCATGTGAATTTTGGTCATTTTTAGTTCGGAATTTGGAAAAACTTTTTTTACAAAGTTGTAGAGAATTAAATTTCCTACGCAAATGACATAGAATTCGTATTTTTCTGATAAAAGGGCTATTTATTATGAATTATTGAAGTTTCAAAAATAAATATCTATTTAAAACATGGGTGGGCCCCATTTTTATTTTTTTGTGTGTGGAAGAATGCTGATGAGTGTGTGTGTGCGTGTGTGTGAGGGTGTGTGTGTGTGTTTACGTGTGTGTGTGGGTGTGTGTGAATATATATATATATATATATATATATATATATACATAATAGAATATATTATATTTTATTTAAAGTTTTCGTTTTATTAGAATATTTTATTGCATAGCAATGAATAGTAAAAATTAGATTTCTCGTCGAATTTCGCCCGTGAAAATTTTCTTATGTGCACCCGTGATTTTTATTCAAATAGTGCCCTGCCATTCTCCTATAAATAGGATGCTCAGTTTAGAAAAGAAAAACACACCAGAATCAGAGAATTCTTCTTCGATAATATTGAGCGTATTTCTTTTGAGTTAAGAAAGCTTTGAGTGTAGAAAATAGTGAAAGTTTTCTTCAAGAATATATCCGTCATACCAGTCAGAAATAATCTCCTTTTAAGGTAAGGGATGGTAAGGGGTATTATTTATTTCATATTCGCTTACGATATTATTTTTAGTATTCGTAAGGAATTTTATTGTCATTCAATATTCATAAGGAATATTATTTTCGTTCAATATTGGTAAATAATATTATCTTCGTTCAATATTCTTAAGGAATATTATTTTCGTTCAATATTCGTAAGGAATATTATCTTCGTTCAATATTCGTAGGAATATTATTTTCGTTCAACAGTTGTAAGGGATATTTTTTTCGTAAATGATGTTATTGCCTCCAATAGCATTTCATCGAAATATTGGTATGAATTTTATTATGAAATTTTTACCTTTTTCGTCGGAGTTACTATTTACGTATACAGTATTATTCATGTATACGGCACTATTCACGAATACGGTACTATTCACGAGTTCTATTTACGAAGTATGATTTTTCTTATGAAATTTTTTATCTTTTCGTTTCGGGGTTACTATTCACGTATACAGCACTATTCACGAATACGGTACTATTCATAGAAAAATTAAATTTTCTTTTATTTGTCCAAGTTGTCTGTTATGGTTACTATCTTTGATTATATCCAAGTTTTGAGCTTCATTCTTGAATTTTGCTCCACAATTAATTATTACGGAGTATTTTTGAACTTGGATAAACTAAATTACGAATCCCTAATCTTTGTCCTTTGTCTCACTAGATTCGTTATTTATATTATTTTTCATCATCCTCAGTCCTAAATGGTGATATAACTGAATATCTTTGGCCTGTAGTGCAAAGATGAGTTCTTAAGTTGTGAATATATTTGGCCTGTAGTGCAAAGATGAATTGTTGATTGATGAATATCTTTAGCCGTAGTGCAAAGATGAATTTATTATCATGATTATGAATAAGAACTGTGATTTGATATAACCATGATCTTTGGTGTTTCAGGTAAAGACAGGTGATGAATATTACCTTCGTCCTGGGTGAGAAGAGGAATTTAGCAACACAATTATGATTATATATTATTCACATGATTGTGGACAGAAATTGTTGATTGATGTTATAGGGATAAAACATTGTTGGTGAACTTTTAACATGGAGAAGATAATAGACATTATGGTCTATTTGACTCTTCTAATGGATTGCTCGTTCCGCTGCAACTATGGTTGAAAAGTTTTATCATCTACCATATATTATAAATCTCTGATTTATTACTGATGAAGACTATTGATAATTTAATTATCTTTAGTCATGATATTCTTTACTGGGCTATTTGTGCTCACCCTTTTGCTTCACAATTCTTTTCAGGTAATAAGAGTACATCGGGGTCGAGCGGGGATAATAGGGGAATAGAACGATGGTCTATAGCTGTTGAGGTTTTCCATAAAACAGTATGAGAAGAATTATATTGAGAATTTAAAATGTGTGCGTCGTATTTTATACGTCATTTAACAGTTGATTTTGGTGAACCAAATAGGCTGAGGTGAACCCAACTTTGGAAGGGTGTTTTGCCACTATCATACAAGATGTCTAATCACCTACGACTTCGGGTTATCATAAGACAAGGTTGTGCACATTCACTTGCTGATTATATCTATGAGCACTACCTATATAATATTGAAGTTTGGTTGAAATATACTTCTTAATTGGAGACAATGGAAATAATTATATGGCAAGAGAAGACCCACCATTGGAAAGAACATGATAGTAATCTTCTCATTTTTTCTTTGGGGTCTATTAGGTCAACCAAGGATAATTCTCAAGTCATATGATAACTTAGATGCATGGCCTCCCATGTACGAAGGTTTCCTTGAGCATTTTCCAAAGATTTTAATTCCTAAAATAGTTATTGACTGTACCTTTCTGTAACGTATTATTGATTTGGAGTATGGGCATAATATTTGTATTGAAACTCACAGTTTAATTGTGGTCGTATTTTGTACGACAGTTTAAAAGTTAGAATTTGAAGATTTATATTTGGAATTTTTGTTGAGTGTATTTCGTGGCGACCCAGAATGGGTGATTGGACCTATTTTGGGGGCGTTACACCAAACACCGCTAAATGTTTCACTCCCATGGACTGAGCCAGCTTCAATCCCACAATATATCCTTCATATTTTGCGGTATTGTTGGAATTGCCAAAATGCAACTTGGTTGCCACGGGGTATTGATCTCCCGTGATGGATACCAGGACTGCCCTAGCTCCGGCACCTTCAGCGTTTGTTGTGCCCTCAAAATACATTTTCCAGAATTGACCTTGATCCTTCTTATCGATCAGTTGAACAGTCAACACTTCCTCCATGGGGAAATACGTTTCCAGAGGCTCAAAAATCCCTGTTGGTGTAGCCGACAGGTAATCCGCAATTCCTTGCCTTTTAATGGACTTTTGGGTGACATAGATGATGTCGAACTGTTGAAGGATTAACTGCCACTTGGATAAACGGCAGTTCAAAATTGGCTTGCTGAAGATGTATTTCAAAGGATCCATCCTTGATATGAGATAAGTGGTATGGCTGTGTAGATAATGCTGTAACCTTGTGGCTGCCTAAGCTAATGCACAGCAGGTTCTTTCTATCAGAATATATTTCTGTTCTCCACTGCTGAAGCGCTTATTGAGATAATAGATAGCTCTTTCTTTCCCCATGTCATCATTATGCCTCAGTAGGCAACCCATAGCGTTGGAGTTGATTGAGATATATATGAACAACAGAATACCATTCCTCAGGGGTACCAAAATAGGTGCTTCAATCAACCTCTTTTGAATGACATGGAAAGTTTTTCTATAGTCTTCATTACATTTTCCCGAAGAGTTCTTCCTTAACAGTTTGAAAATGGGTCCACAGGTTGCTGTCAACTGCGATATGAACCGGCTGATAAAGTTGATTCTTCCTAGGAAACCTCGAATTTCCCTCTCAATCTTTGGCTCAGGGATTTCAGTGATGGCTTTGATCTTGGCAGGATCCAATTCAATGCCTCGGTTGCTCACCAGAAATCCCATCAGTTTGCCGGATTTCACACCAAAAGCACACTTCGCTGGGTTTAACTTCAGATTAAATTTGTGGAGTCGTTTAAACACTTTCGAAGAAGGGTGCAATGATCATCAGCTTGCCGGGACTTTACAATGATATCATCCACATACACTTCGATTTCTTTGTGCATTATGTCGTGGAATAAGGTCATCATGGCCCTTTGATAAGTAGCACCAGCGTCGGTAAGGCCAAAAACTAGTCTTCGATAACAGAAGGTTCCCCAAGGGGTAATTTTGGTGGTCTTTTCCCTGTCTTTTTTAGCAACCATGATCTGGTGATATCCAGCAAAGCAATCAGCGAAAGAATACATCTCGAACTGTGTCGTGTTGTCGATTAATACGTGGATGAACGGCACTGGGAAGTCATCTTTAAGGCTGGCTTTATTGAGATCTCGATAATCTACACAAACTCGCACCTTTCCTCCAGATTTCAGCACTGGGACTACGTTGGATAACCATTCGAGGTACGTTGACACCATAATGATTCCCGCTTTGAACTGTTTGATAATTTCCTCCTTGACCTTTAGGCTCCATTCTGGTTTCAACCGTCTCAGTTTCTGCTTGACTGGTTTGAACCCTTCTTTAATTGGTAGTCGATGGACGACGACGTCGGTGGATAGACCAAGCATTTCTTCATGAGACCAGGCAAAAACATCCTTGAACAGGGTTAAGAGTTGGATTAGTTCTTTTTCTTGGCTAGAGGGAAGGTTGGTTTCGATCTGTATTTCTTTGGGATCGTCGGGGGTTTTGATATTTATGGTGGTGGTTTGATCGAGGTTGGGTTTAGGTTTATCTTCAACCCATGCTTTGATTTCCTCAGGAACCTCGTCATCATCCCCTTCCTCCTTCTCAATTCCCATCAAGTCAAAGTCCAATTCTATGTCGAAATCGTAATTATTACTCAAATTTGACAAACCATGGACGTGGCTAGAAACACGCAAATTTGGAAACCTGATACAAAAACTTGATTGCTAAATATATACAAGTAGTTGTCAATTACAAAAGGATTCATCAGTTAATATGACAACAAGCAATAACAAGCTACAGATGACATAAAATAGATATAAATATAGATAAACGTAGAGCTCCCTATCAGCAGTCGATTCCTAGTTTTTACCCTTTACGGACGGTCTGTGGGCTGACCGTCCAATTGTTGGTCCTGAGATCCTGGGGAATCGCTTATATAGACGCGCTACTGTAGTCGCAATCTTCCAAGATGGCCATAACTAGTTTGGAACTGGTCCCTGGATCACCGCTTGGGATGTTGACATTCCCCCAGTTAAGTGTCAGGATGATAGGTTGGTCACTTGACAGATCTGCCCCGTAGGACTCCTTCAGGTCCTCTTCAGAGTGGCAAAAACTACTCAGGAATTGCTATTGGATCTCTTCCAGAAACTTCTTATCTTTGGCCTTTCGGGCTGCATCTTGGGTAGGCTTTTCATCCTCGTCCGTCTGATGTCCTCTTTGATTGACTTTAGGAATCAGAAGGTTGCAAATAACAAGGGGGATCTTCTTGAGTGGCTCTTTAAATCCAGCTTCACCAAGGTTTGGCTTGAGGTGAATTAGTTGATTAACCAGTTTGTGCTTATATGTTTCTGATATATGGATTGGGTATACAGATTGGGTTCCTGATTCCTTGGTCATTCTTCCCCGGTCCTCGGCCTAGGCGATGTCCTCGAGACAGTATCTCCTGGCCAACCGCCATTACTTCTGGAGATATCCGGGGAACTAAGGCTGGTGCCCCCACAGAGTTATATAGCGGATTACTTAGTTCGAAGGCTTGAAAACTGGCAGGCTCGACACCTTCATTCATGCCGATCAGGGGCATATCTCCCAGATCATGAACAGGATAATCAGGCTCTGCACTAACCGTCACCAGATTGCCGTTCACAATATATTTTAGTTGTTGATGAAGAGTTGAAGGAACGACGCCAGCCATATGGATTCATGGTCGTCCTAACAACAGATTATACCCAGTGGTGATCTTCAGGATCTGAAAAGGTATGTTGAAAGTGAAAGGGCCAATTTCCACAGGAAGTTCAATCTCCCCCATGGTATCCCTTCTTGATCCGTCGAAAGCCCGTACCACGACATGGCTTTCCCAATTCGATTTGGGTTGATCTTCATCTTCTCCAGAGTATCCTAAGGACAGATGTTTAAAGAAGACCCTCCATCGATTAGCACGCCACCTACCATATATCCTGATAAAAATTCAGCGATATATAATGGTTTGTGATGCCCAGTTCCTTCGGCTAGTATATCATCATCAGTGAAGGATATCACATTACTGTCCAGTACATGACTGATCAGGTGCTGGAATTTCTTAATATCGATAGTCTTGGGTAAGTGTGCTTCTTCCAATACTGGATCAAGATTTGATGATGGTTGTCAGAATCTAAAACCAAATCCAAAATGGAGATTTGATGGGGTTCAGCTTCCAATTGCTTCACCGTCCTGGCCTCACCATGCTCCATCTTGTGGAGGAACTCTGTGATTTTTCAAGTAGATACCTTCCCCAATACCTTGGTTTCCGGTTTCACTAAATTCCTCGGGAGGTAACATGCATTCTCCCTAGGTATTATGGCGGTACAGTCAGGTGCCAATTTTAAACCTTCTCCGTAATTCCACGGTACCTTCTTCTAGCTGAGAATTAGGAGTTGCGGCCAAGGGGCCAACATCAAGGGCTTAGGCACTGATATCTCAAGAGTGGCTTTATTTCTCTGCTCAGATACTCCTTGGATGGTTATGGGTCTACCGGATATTCCTTCAATACAAAGGATAAGGGCAATCATACCTTCTACATTCCTTGGTCCTCGAGGGTAATTTATTTCTTCCTCAGAGAAGATCTTAGCTTTGTTCGTTGAATCCAGTTCTCCCGATTCAATCAAGTTCTGGATTAGATGTCGTAGGGCCCAACATTCCTCCGTGGCATTTCTAGGAGCATTAGAATGGTAAACGCAAGATCTGGAAGGATCAAAACATTTTGATCTCGTATCTGGGGGTGGCAAAAATTCTGTAATCTCCCCCTCCTCAATCAAGGTATAGAGAATCTCCTCCCTGGATTGCCTTAATGGGGCGAATTTCCGTTTGGCGGTAAAATCTCGTCGGCTCTACAATCTAGCTTCTCGAGCCATCTTTTCGGTCCATTTGTTCTGCTCTTGGCTGTGAATCCGATCCCTTCTGGAGGTGGAAACATCCTGAACAGATATGGGGTCATTTGATGGTCGATTAGCTGGCTAGTCAACTAGTGTTAGTATACCACCAATTCGGCTAGCTAATCCACTTGCGCTCTGATTGAAGATAATTCTTGCTCTACCCCAGACTTTTCCTCAGGGTATCCCCATATTACAGGGTCGTGTGCATGGTAACTCTCCCATCTTCATCAGGTATTTATGGTTTTCCCTACTTCCGGCACTGATCATATTGACTCCTTCCTCCATATGCTGAGGCAGAGGGTTCTTGTTGACATTCGTCTACTCGGGTGCTTTGACGATAATCTCCCCTCTGTCAATCAAGTTTTGAATTTTATGCTTCAGAGTCCAACATTCCTTAGTATCATGCCCCGGTGAGTTGGAATGGTAGGTGCATTTCTTGCTGGAATCGAATTGCCTTCCATTTGGGTCGGAAGGTGGAGCAAGCTCAATGATCTTTTTCTGGGCGATCAGTAGGGCTAATATGTTCTCCAAGGAGTCTCCCAAAGGAGTGAATATCCTTCTTCGCTTATTTTCCCCAACTTTCATTGTAGTAAGATTTTGAGTATTCACTAGATGAGGATTCTGCCTCTGGATAGATGAGTTAGGGCTCTTGTTAGCAGATTGTCCTTGCACTACTAACGATACATCTTCTTCCTTCCTCCTCGATCCTCTCTTGGGAGCATTGACATAATTTCCCGACTGTATATGCTTAGCTACGGCTTCTAAAGCATTGAGGTCTTTGATTTTTCTAGACTTCAAACCCATTTCTGCAATTTCCCCGTGTTTAATCATTTCGGAGAAGGATTTTCCTAACCCGGCGAGGACTCTCTCATAGAAAGGGGCTTCTTGTATATTAATGAAGGTTGTCACCATCTCGCCCTCATCCATTAGTGGGTTGACTTGGACTGCCATTCGCCTCCACCTCTGAGCGTATTCTTTGAACGATTCATTACCCAGTTTCTTGACTTTGGTAACCTGGTAACGATCAGGTGCCATCTGCGATTGAAGACTGTATTGGTTGAGGAAAGCATGGGACAAGTCCTCCCAACCTCTGACTTTAGAATTGTCTATCCGTGCGTACCACGTTCAGGCTTCACCGGTAAGGCTCTTCTAAAGCAGCTGCATCCTGAGGTTTTCATCCTCGGCGTAAGTTCTAAGTTCACCTATGTAAACTTTTAAGTGAGTATATGGGTCTCCCAGTCCGTTATATTTCTCAAACTCGGGGACTTGAAACTTATCCGGGTATCTTGCCTTTGGGAAAATACACAGATCCGAGTAATTCACGCTCCTGTGGGTCCTGTCCCTTTCATAAACCGGATAGCATCCTCCATCTGTCTAACTTTCTTCCTAATATCTCCAGTATCTCTGTCCTCCCGGAGGTCTATGATTTCCCGTGTCGTCTTCTGGATCGGGGCCTCCTTGGGTACTTCAACATCGAGGGGAAAGATAGGTGTGGACGTATGGGTATCACCTTCCTTTTCGAGTACTTTCATGTTTCCTTGCACAGAGGATTCACTCGAACTCTTGTGCTTAGATTCCTAAGATACTTTGCACTATTCTTTTAACAGGGTCGTCATCTCTGCCATTTGCTTCTTAAACTCCTCGAATTCATCTCGAGATACTGGGATGGGTTCTGATGAACTTCCTTCAGCCATTTGGACTGTTGGTGAAAAGGCCTTTTTTGCTCGAGATCGGGTTCTAGGACCAATCTGCACAACAACCGATATCTAGTTTAAACTGTATATTGGTGGATATGGATGCATGATATGCTATCCATCAGTTTAATGGTTTTTTAATCTTTTCCTGCAACACAATGGGTTAGTCTAATTGATGACAAATTATGAAAGATGTATGTATGACAGTTCAAGATAACTGTTATTTTTATACACATAAGATTAAATAGGGTATGTAGAAGCACACCGAGCGTTTGGTTTATTAGAGGCTGACCTATCTTAGGGTTACTCTCACGGGCTGTTTGAAATTGGTTCCCAGATCTTTTCAATTTACTTGATGAAAACATCCATGTTTCAATTGGAGCGGATCTGAGTGGTGCCTTTCCTGAGCCTTGCAATGGAAACATCCATAGGAGTCCAATAATAAACAACCGACGGGATTGCCTCCTAATGGAGGTACCACACAACATACATTCACGTCCTCACCGCATGCAATATGATGACATTGTGCGAAGCACTAAGATCTTGCGAGACACTAATAAAATTCTAAAAGATTGAGATAATTTTCACACACAAAGATCATTCACACAAATGCATATGCAAAATGAAAATCAAAAGTTTGATTGCGGCATAAGCCCTCTTTGATCCCCAGCAGAGTCGCCACCTGTTGACGTCGGGGGGAAAAAGATTTTGTCCTCTTTATGCCCCTTCCCTTTTGTTGAAGGAGGGGGGGGGGTTCTTTTTCTCTTTTGGAGTTATTTGCCATCGTCTCTTATCCGTGGGACGAGAGAGGAATTCCCTAATTTCCTAATTTTAATATTATTCTACCCTTTCGCTTTATCTTTGGGGTTCCGTTTAAAAGGTGAATTTTGTAGGAAACTAGTACCGACATATGTGTCGACGATTTTGAAAAGATTGATTTTATTTTATTGATTGGACCGATTGAGACAGAGTCGCCAGTTGGTATTTTGGAAATAGATGTACCAACTCATCCGAGTTTTAATGGTTTTTTTGCAAGATTGTCCAATGCGTGACTCTAAAGATTGGTCTTGAAAGCCAAGATTTATGAAATTCGGGGGCTAGGTTAATCGGGGGAAGGTGTTAGGCACCCCCCGACTCTTGTGCAAGCAGGGTACCTCATCTTATTAATTTTTTATGCAAAAAGTGTGTGTGTGTGTGTGTGTGTTTTGGTTTTGAAAGCTTTATTAGTTTGTTTCTAAGTCTTTATTTTGGTGACTTGAAAGTAATGTTGTACCTCTCTTGCGCCTAGGTACGAAGGATTTGATTTAACGAAAAATTCATTCTTAACAAGATATCTGAATTAAAATGAGGTTTTAGAAAGTAAGGTTTTCAAATCCTTTGCCAAACTAGGAATCGAGGACTTCGTTACTTCATTTTATTCTTTACGTTAATTACGTGATCTACCCCGAATCGCTTTATTTCATCAAAAGCTCTTTGTGGTGTTTTTTGAGAAATCATTTTGATGATATGCATGCAAAAGCGTTAAGAAGGTTCGGATCATCATTGGGCATAAAAGCCATCTTGATGAACCGAGCTCCCATAATTAAAGTTTTCACTATTACGGGATCTTGAATACAACCTCTCGAGACTAACCCCTCGAGTTCGCTTTCAAGATGCAAATATTACATGTACCTCGATATTTACGTTGTTTAAAGCATTTACAACATAATAATCGGTCCATCGTGGGAATCAAGTCGAATCCTTTCGGGGATCTCGACATCGGGATTCCTAGGCGCACATGATTTGTACAATATTATATAAACATAACGTCCACGGCCTCGATACTAAGAGATTTCATCGGTTAAAATCACCGTTCACGCCTATTCGGCCCCCCTTTCACCTCTAAATATAGATTTACGGCTATACGTGTTAACCAGGACCGTTCAAAATAATAAATTCATAGATATACCATGAATCTAAGCCCTTATATCCCCCGGGTTGAAACATCATGCTAACAACCTCTCGAAAACTAGATTAGGCTTAGATTTGGGTATATCTAGCCTCCGCGGTCGTTTTACAACGTATTAAGCATAATATAACTAATATAAACATAAAATCTATCAACTATTACATAATATGCTTAAAATACAACAAGTTTAACTATATTCAAACAAGATACTTCATTAATCTATCATTTGAACAAGATTTACAAAGAAACGAAGCTCAAAAGTGAGTTATTTCACCTTGGGGGACGCGTGAACAAGCATTTTGACTCCCGGGATGAACTAAGAACACTATCGGGGCTTCAAGTAGGTTCTAGATGAGATGATTTAGCTTCAAGTTAGTTGTTTTGTACTCCACCCGAGCCTCTCTCTCTCTAGAATGCTTAGTCTCTCTCTAAAATATATATCTCTTTTTTTAAAAAATGAACTAAGATGGGGGTTATATGCTGCTGAAGGCAGCCACAACCATATATGCGGCTAGCCGCAAATATGGTTAAGGCTACCCCAAGTGGGCCCCCCAAGTTCATTTGTTGGTCCTTCGGTCCCGGTCCGGCAAGAGTTGACGTCCGTCGCTCGACCTTTTGGATAGTCTTTGAGGAGTGCAGAGGGAATAAGTCGATTCTATCTGGATTAGGGTTCGGGAAGTTGATACTCATAGCCGAGATATACCCACCAAGTCTGGATATCAGTTAGCTGACTCGTCCTTGATGGCACGTCGTTCGAGGTTTACTGAGGTGGTTTCCGATGATCACTGTCTTAGTTCGTCGATCCTCGATCGGGTCATGGTATGTTCGGACTTCATTGGTCCTCTTCATCACTCCTGGGGTTGTCTCCGAGATGACCGGGTTCTTTTGCCTACTTCGGGTTTGTCTCCAAAGTAAAATGATGCTTTTACCCTCGTGCAAGGTTAGTACGACAAAAGCAAAATTTTGAGTGTCTATAGCTAAGGCTTAGCCAACGACTGAAACTACTTTGGTTAGTACCCGAACTTTGCTGGGATTGAGCCAACGGCTGAAATTGCTTCGGTCAGTACCCGAACTTTGCTGGGGTTGAGCCAACGGCTAAAATTGCTTCGGTCAGTACCCAAACTTCACTGGGGCTGAGCCAACGGCTGAAATTGAATTCGATTAGTACCCGAACTTTGCTAGGGCTGAGCCAATGGCTGAAATTGACTTCAGTTAGTACCCGAACTTCACTGGGGCTGAGCCAACGGCTGAAACTACTTCGGTCAGTACCCGAACTTCGCTGGGATTGAGCCAGCGGCTGAAATTTCTTTGGTCAGTACCCGAACTTCGCTGGGGCTGAGCCAACGGCTGAAATTGTCATCGGTCAGTACCCGATGCTTTGAAAATGGCAGTTTTCGGTAGTTTTGCACAATTCTCGCCTAGTTCTTTTGCAGTTTGATCTGTTAATCCCCGGGCATGGTTTCGGAATAAATGTCAAGGGTCTCTTTGGAGTTTCCATTTTTGTCAGGATTACAATGCTTGAACGCAGGATTTTAGGACAACCCGCTCAATCGCGTAGCGATTTCTCTTCAGATTTGACTCGGCAGCCCGTTTAAACTCTGTTTCAACTCGAACTGTAACTGGGCCTGGGAAAAGTGGGATCCACCTGGGTTTCCATAGGTGGAGGTGCGGCAGCCGCAGGTGGAGGTGCGGCTACCAACTTATTTAATGCGCTACGGGATTTTCATTTTGCATGTTTCCCGTTTGAGCAGCGAAAGGATTTTTGATCTTCTTTTTCATATCTACGGAGTTCTGGCAGTCGAATTCTGAATCCATCAGTTCCCACGCGTTCAGTACGGCGCAGGTAACGTTTTACACCCTTCTTTCATAGTTTTTGACCATTAAATACATGTGAACCACCTAGGATGCTTTTAAACACAATGTATACAAAATGTATGCCTATATGACCTGTTAAAAATTTCCTGTCTACATATGTATATATATCTTACTGTAATGCACGTTTGGATGTAAGAAAATTCAGGTTCTGAGACAGTACTTGTGACGCCCCCAAATCCACGTTCCTTCGAAACCTCGAATTCGGTGCAGTCACGATACTAATAACGCCAAACTATTATATCTTTTATTCATTACTAAAAGAATACATCTTTACTTATTACAATTTAGAATATAAATTCTATTTATATCCAAGATCTCATCTTTACATCATGTTCGATGTTACTAAAATGCAGAATAATTTAAACTTTTTCAATCCTCCTTGAATAAAATCTTTTATTGATTTCATAACTTGAATCAATTACAACCCTTGAATCAATTATAAAATTTGATTCATTATATTTGAGTTATCGTATAACGTTTACAACTCGACTTGATATCCTCTATGTATTAACTAATACATCTTTACAACATAACCTGTATTAAACAGTGTAAACAACTATCAAGTAATACTTCTAGAATCTAAACAGGGTTCAAGCAATAATCTAAATAGTACTTCTTCAATTCGATACTATCTATCTTTATCAATCAAGAAGCACAAAGTCTTTATCGTAAGTCCTTAACCTGCAAAAGTGGTTATTTGCAAGAGTGAGCTCGACAGCTTAGCAATTCTAACAGTTTTCATGCATCACATAGCATACAACATTATACTCAGTTCATGCATTTATAAATAATTTATATTTACTACGCATGTTACTTTTCACATAACAAGTATATCATCAAAGATCAACTTTCAATCTTATTTATATCTCATATACAATTCATATATAAGTTCACATTATCACAGCATAATATAATTCAACTAACAGTTATTGAATTCATATATCAAATAGGAACTGAAAGACTTGCCTGATTCGTAGTTTAACAACTACGACTTAACTGCTTAAAGCTATCTGCACTTCGTGTATTCCTATACAGTTATATAATCATGGATTTACATCCATCAGTCATACATTTCATATGCTCTTAATAGAATAACAATTCGTATATCGTTTTCTAATCTTGGTTTCGTTTCACTCTATCTTAGGATAACCACGATGTTACAACATCATACCTTCATACTTATTCTATAGAAACCATTCTATTTCGGTCCTTAGGGTCCTTAAGGAAAATAACTTAGGACCAGACAGTTAACAAACTGTTCTTGGCAGCTCTGCAACACGGCGCGGCCGCGCGGCAATTAAGCTTGGGAGTGGCGCGGCCGCGCGACTCCCTGCCAGAACCAGAACTTAGATTTCATAAACTTAGTTTGGTCCTAACATATCATGCATTCTGACATATATTATACACACATTAAGTAGGCATGCTCGTGCTTATACTACACATGTATACTTAATCACATAGTCTATGCTTTTGAAATTCATTTTCTCGAATATGCGTGCATAGGTGAAATCCATGTTTCATCACATGATGCTTATGTCAACATGTCTATAGGCATAATGAATCCTAATATACATGCTCGTATGATCATAATATAACTCACTCCGTGATTGTTGCTATCATCTTACACATTCTAAACTTTTCATAAAAATCGCTTTAAGTCAACAAAGGTAACTAAGTATATGCAAAGTACCTCGTAGTCATGACTCTCACGTATTAGAACACATACATAAGCCACTTTTACATGCTCAAATGATCAGAACGTGGACATCCTATATATACGTCCAAAAACTCTAAGTTTGTCTTTTGAAATCATTTTTTATTTAAACAATGTGTTCTAGTGTATGCTCAATACCTTCGACTCACATATCATGCATATCTAAACCATCTAATCATGCTTAAAAAGTCAGAATATAAACATGACTTATATACGCCAAAATTCATTTATAAAACCTTAAGTTTTCATTAAAAACTCCACTACAACAAGGTATAATTGTTTACTATTAGCCAAGGTA
Organism: Panax stipuleanatus; assembly: GCA_020205555.1. NCBI lineage: Eukaryota > Viridiplantae > Streptophyta > Magnoliopsida > Apiales > Araliaceae > Panax > Panax stipuleanatus. The sequence continues at coordinate 59,153,353 of CM035123.1, read as the reverse complement.
ATTAATCAACAACTACCTTCATACCCATTGATGCACATAACCAAGACACTTACACATGTCTCAAAAGTCTGACTCAAAGAACACAAAATTCGTCAAGTCTCATTTTCAAAACTTTACGTTTTCTTTTAGGAAATTATGTTAAACCAACTAATACAACTCACTATGTGCATGACAACCTTAGTACACATGTTAGACCCCTTTATAAAATTATTAGAGTCTAACTAGTATGCTTAACCAACCAGAAAACATAAAATCACCAAGAGTTTCTACATAGGGAGCAGCCGCGCCCCATTTGTACTAGGGAGACGCGCGGCCGCGCGTCCCCGTTTCCAAACCAGAAGCTTTTCTGCTTCGGCAGTCTCTTAGCCCAACTCAAAAATTTCTTCAATAATTCAAATTTAAACATGCTAGAAATCAACTACATAGTATTTTCAACATGTATACAACTTAACTAACGTGCTAGCATCTTTTCACATGACCAATTACTACTATTTCATGCTATTGCTATGAATTGAATTCCAAAGTAGTTTAGAGATTATACCCCTTGAGCTTCAACTTGGGTAGAGCTTCCCATGAATTTCAGAATTCTCTCCCTCAATACTCATCAACACACTCACTATGTGAAACTTATTAAGAGTTTAGCAACTTGGGTTTGTGAGGGGGAGCTTCCAATTTATAGATAATTGGTTAACCATGCCAAAGCTTTGCACCATGAATTAAACTAATGGAAGAAGAGAAGAATTGTTGGGCAATAGATAGTTAGTAAATCCCATCATGAAGCCCACTCCCCCCATAATCATCACACTCATTGCTAGCTAGGAAGTTGAGAGATGAAGGAGATAGGCTAGCCTTAGGCCATTCACGTGAAGGAGAAGTTGGGCACTCATTGTGAGACAAATAATCTAACTCATCAATAGCAATTAGCAAATGTAATTCCACACTTGGTTACACACCTCTATATATAATATATACACTTAGGTTATATAATTTATGTATACATTTCATCCCATATGACTTAGGTTATAGGTACATATATGCAAACCTACAAATATGTACACTCACACCTAATTAGGTATACTCATATTTGGAATATACACTACTATATATAATTATGTACCTCATGTACATAGGTTAAGTTAATATTCTAATTGGACTAAATATAATATGGTTGGGTACTATCATCCCACCATTTTCCATAAAATTATTATCATAAATATACTCAAATATTATAATGATAATTAATATCAACCATTCATTCTCTTCTAATACTTCCAATTAAATCCCCTTGATTTAACTTCATTATTTATGCCACACAAGGCATAATTATGTGAACTTAGTACTTAATAGTCCACAAGCTTATAATAATATAATCTCCTAAAATAATATTATACTCAATGTCACATCTTATACTATATTTATAATGTAATGCTATTACATTACTAATTTACATGTTCTCTATTATAATCAATCTATTACCCTCCTATGGGTAATACCCAATGGTCAAAGAGGAGTTGGTGGCTAACTCCACCAACTACTACTATTCATGGTCCTTCCTCATCATTACACCTTATAACATGCTCATGGTGTAATTACATTTCTTATTATATGCTTTCTTAGCAACAATGTAGTAATTGAATTAACAAACTCTACACACCAATGTATTGCATCTATTCATTATCAAGCTATTATTCTCCTATGGTTATTACCCAAAGGGCAAAATGGAAGTTGGTGGCTAACTCCCACCAACTACCACTATTCATGTACCCTAACCACTTAATTGACCATTATTGCTCTCACATGGACTAACTTGCAAGCTTATATCTAATAACTTAATGTTATTACCATATGGTATGATAGGGTCACACATACATCCAATCATATAATCCATGTACATTTGACAATACCGAATATATTTTAATTGAGTAGTGTCACACCCCATTATTGTAACTTTATTATTACACTTAATCATATAGTTTCCTATATTATATAGTTTTCTTGAAGTGTCACACTTCATTCCATATTATATAGATGTATCTACTATATAACTTATAATTACACATCATTGCACATAGGAATTTATTCATATAATAATAATAATTAATTCCATTAATTATTCATTCATTAATTTATTTAATGAATGTTTATTCCACCACTTTGCCACACTAGGCATATCTCACAAGCTTACCTTAAGCTTATTATCACTCCCATCACACTTTAATATTCTTTTAATATAAGGTTTGTGTGACACATGCACTTTAATGCTAAATTATTTAGCTACCTTGAACAATTATATGTATAACCTTTACACTAGAATAATTAATATTTACTCTATTAATTATTATAAAATCTACGATAAAATAATAACTTAAGTTATTTAATATATTGAAGTAACTTAGTTTTCTTTCATTAATAAACTTTCTTGAAAATACATTAGGAATTATGTATTTTGCCATAACATAAAATATTATGTTTTCTCCAAATAAAGATATTCATTGTTAGAAAATAATTTACTTATTGTCTCAAGATATTATTCTTAATATAATATCTACTAAAATAATTACATGTATGACACATGTACATACATTATATATAGAAAATAGGTAATAAGTTTATTTTCTATTATAATAATTTATTTCCATCAATTTATTTATATATAGCAAATATGTTTTAATGTATTTACCATATTAATTAATCACACTTATTACATCATACCAAAAACATATAGGGTAATATTATTATTCAAAAATAATATTTCCTCCTTTATTAAAATAATTCAATATTAGAATTTATTTTAATATCCTTTATAATAATTATTTCTCTTTCTTTTCTATAAATTGTTCCCAAAACAATTTCTTCAAATATTTATTTAAAGATATAATGATTTCCATTTCTCTTTAATAACGTATATATATCTATTAACGTTATTTGTACATTAGACTTTCACACATATTACCATTCTAAGTAATATATAGAAGGTACTAATTATAATCATATATTCAACATATATATTAATTCACTCCTTTACTTAAGTAAATTAAACCTTGTACCATATTACCTTAGTTAATTAAGGTTCAATATTCATATTATATTATTCCATAATATAACTCTCAACTTAAATTAACCAATATCTATTCTTATTAGTTAATTCCTTAACTAACTCATGCTTCACTATCCAAACCTATTCACGGATAGCTTAAGTGCTATTAATAACCTATATTATAAACATACGAGTTATTAGTACACATACACAAGAATATGGTGATTATACATTAAGGATATTTAATGTCACCAACTTACTATGATAAAATAATTCTATAAATTATTTAATATCGATAGGAATTTATCCACTTCCTTTACCTCAATTGAATCGTCTCTAAAATAAATAATAAATATATATTAATAATATATTCATTAATCACAAAAACACATATTACATAATCCATATTACCTTATGTAATATAATACCACATACCTCATATCACATATATTTCTTTTTATTCAAACCCATCTCACGGTTTAAGAATTTTATTTATTAAATCCTTATTTAATAATTTCTGAAAATCCGGGTTCTTACAGTACTATTTTGAGCTTTTTGGTCAGTCTAATCATCCTTTTTGAGGCCTAGCGAGCCTGGATTTTCAACTAAAAAATGCCTATGGTATTTTGGAGACAATGTGAGGCTGGTTTTTGATTTTTTTGGGATATATATGAAATGTTTCTATTTTTGGGTAGGTGTGCTTTTGAATGGCCACCTAGGTATGCCTGTGTGCATGTGGATAGTCCATTTTATAAAGGAGACTCTGGCAAAAAATTTCCAAAATTTTGGGGCATTTAGAAGCATGCATTTTTGACTCTGTGGGGGGTTTTTACTGACCCAATGCAGGTTTAGAGTGTTTTGGGTGTTTTAAGGTGACCCATGCATGACCAGCTCAAAGTCTCCAAAGACTAATAAATGTTTGATACCCATGGATTAGGCTAGTTTCAACCCCAGTATACAGCCTTCGTATTCGACCATGTTGTTGGTGTTGCTAAATTGAAGTTTGGTAGCCATAGGATATTGATCACCTGTACTAGAGATAAGGACTGCCCCAGCTCCGGAACCTTCCATGTTTACCGCTCCGTCGAAATACATTTTCCATGGTTGGACTGTATTTTCTGACTGGAGTTGTTGAATTGTCATGATCCCATAATCTGGGAAATATGTCTCCAAGGGCTCGAACCCTCCTGAAGGTGCTTCTGCTAGTTCATCTGCAATGCCTTGGCCTTTGATAGACTTTTGAGTCATGTAGACAATGTCAAACTACTGTAGAATCAACTGCCATTTGGACAGTAGGCAATTTAACATCGATTTATTGAAGACATATTTGAGTGGATCCATGAGGGATATGAGATACGTCGTATGCCCATGTAAGCAGTGTTGCAACCTCATGGCAGCCCATGCTAATGAGCAGCATGTTTTCTCGATTCGGGTGTATTTTTGTTCACCGCTGCTAAATCTCTTGCTGATGTAGTAGATAGCTCTTTCTTTGCTACTATCATCCTTCTGTCCTAGCATGCAGCCCATGGCATTGGCATTGACGGACAGGTACATGAATAAGGGGACTCCATCCCTTGGAGGTACCAAAACAGGTGCTTCGACAAGCTGCTTTTTGATGGCAAGGAAGGCTTATTGACAATCCTCATTCCATTTGATAGAGGAACTCTTCCTTAACAACTTGAAGATGGGTTCACAGGTTGGTGTGAGCTGGGAAATAAATTAACTTATGAAGTTGATCCTTCCTAGGAATCCCCATATCTCCTTCTCTGTACGAGGCACAGGCATTTCAGAAATGGCTTTGATCTTGGCAGGGTCTAACTTAATGCCACGATTGCTCACCATAAATCCTAGCAGTTTGCCTGCCTTGACGCCAAAAGCGCATTTGGCAGGATTTAGCTTGAGGTTGTACTTGCGCAACCTGTTGAACAACTTTTTGAGATATCGATGTGACTTCTTCACTTCGGGATTTGATAATGATGTCATCCACATAGACCTCTATTTCTTTATGCATCATGTCATGGAACAGGGCCTTCATGGCTCGCTGATACATGGCTCCGGCATTGATGAGGCCGAAGGATAGTCGTCGGTAGCAAAAAGTTCCCCAGGGACTGATAAAACCTATTTTCTTCTGGTCTTCCTCAGAAATCATGATTTGGTGATAACCAGCAAAGTAGTCCACAAAGGAATACATGTCATACTGTGCAGTGTTGTCGATCAGGATGTGGATGAAAGGTACCGAGAAATTATCCTTGAGGCAGGCTTTGTTTAGATCCCGGTAATCCACGCAGACTCGTACCTTCCCTCCTGGTTTAGGCACAGGAATGATAGTTGACAGCCATTCTGGGTATGTTGATACCATGATAATTCTGGCTTTGGATTGTTTAACAGCTTCTTCTTTGACTTTAAGACTCCACTTAGGTTTCAATCGCCTAAGCTTTTATTTGACTGGCTTGAACCCTTCTTTCATGGGCATTCGGTGGATGACAATGTCTGTGGATAGACCGATCATGTCTTCATGTGACCATGCAAATACATCCTGGTACTATGTTAGGATTTTGATCAGGTAGGCTTTTTGATCTGATGTGAGGTCTGAGCCTATTTGGATTTCTTTGATGGTTTCAGAGGTTCCTATGTTGATGGTGGTGGTTTGGTCGAGGTTTGGTTTGGGTTTATCTTCGACCCATTCCTTGATCTCCTCGGGCACCTCATAGTCATCTTCCTCCTCTTGATCAAGATCCATCAAGTCGAAGCTCAATTCTGCATCACAGTCGAAGTTATGTTGATAGGTTGGCATCTCATCAGCAGAGACACACACATCCAATGCTTGGGTTCTGAAAACAAAAATGCTTTCATTAATATATGCAACTGCTTAAACATACATAGCATTTGACATGACAGAAGCTACTTCCATAGCTGTGCAATCAAAAGTAAGCAGTAAATGAAAGCATGATTATCTTCCCCTTTACCCTTTTCGACTGAGGCAAAGGACACTGCTCCAGTTGTCCAGTGTTAGATCCTCATGGATATGGAGGATGCTGGAAGTGTACTCGTCTATCTCGTCTTGGATAACAACTGAGACATCCTTTAGAGTAGGGCCGAGGCTTTTTTGGGGATTGTTCCTCTATTTGATACGAGGAAAGTGGACACGATCTTCGTCGTCATTATATGGGAGTTCGTCATTCATCCCCACGTAATTCATAATGACTTTCATGTTAGCAAATGGGTCTCGTCCTTCGTACAGGATCTTTTCTTTTCCCTTTTAGCTATCTGCCTCAGGCTTGAGGGCTTTCCTTTCATGGACAGGTATGACTGGAGGAAACAGCATAGCTGATACTGTAGTCGGGATTTTCCTCACAGGTTTCACGCATCTGGCAGTTGTGAGGTTTGGGAGCAGAATTGTGGAGGCATGAGCCTTGGGATATTTGTGTGGGTTTCGGTGGCTGGACCCGAATGAGTATCCCAATCCTGTTATTCCCATTTGACTTGGGATTTGGATTGGCATCTTAATGTCATGCTTGTTCTTTACTAACCCTTCTCCATGCTGGAAACCCGCAGCTACCATTTCTTGGCCCACTGTCATTACTTCAGTGGAGATTTTAGGCTTTAGGGCTAGTGCCCCTATTGGCAGATACTGCGTATCGCTCACTTCCAGAGCTTGAAAGCTTGCAGCTTCAATCCCTGCATCCAGGCTGATTACCGGCATGTCCCCATGTATGTAGGTAGGGTATTCTGATTCGGCGCTTAATGTGATGAGGCTACCGTTGATGATGTATTTGAGTTATTGATGGAGGGTGGATGGCACAGCTCCGGCCATATGGATCCACGGCCTACCCAACAACGAGTTGTATCCGGTGGCTACGTTAAGCACCTGGAAAGATACATAGAAGGTGTGTGGACCTCGATTTCCCCCATAGCCTCGCGGCGAGATCCATCGAAGGCCCGGATGACCACATAACTGGCTTTGATCCGGTTTGGATTGATCTTCATTCTTTCCAAAGTGTAGTATGGACAAATGTTGAGGGAGGATTTTCCGTCGATGAGCACGCCTCCAATCACATATCCGAAGGACATCACGGCTATATGCAGGGACTTTCGATGGCCTGTTCCCTCTGTCGGGATATCATCGTCCATGAAGGATATCACATTGTTGTTGAAAATGTGTTTTATCACATGACGGAATTTCTCTGTATCTACCATGTGTGGCAGATAGGCTTCTTCTAGTACTTTGACTATGATGTTGCTGCAATCCTCTGAGGATAGGACCAAGTCGAGGATGGATATTTGCTTGGGTGCGTCCTTCAAGCTTTGCATTATCTTGATTTCATTGTGTCCCTATCTTTTTGAGGAACTCTTTTATTTTCTCTTCAGCCACCTTTTCTTTGGCTTTGATGACTGGTTTGATCACCCGCTGAGGCAGGTATAATGGATTATCCTTTAACATGATGGAAATGTTGTTAGAAGTAGATCTTTGAATGTCACCGTAGTTCCATGGGACCTTCTTCAGATTGGTAATTGGATACTGAGGTCTGAAGGGCAAAATTAGAGGCTGAGGCGTAGCCACCTTCATATGATTTGGTTTGTCTTGAACCCCTTTCCCTGTCAATACTAGGGGTGTGAGGATTGATTCGTAGGATATGACAGCCACTGTGTCCTGGTACCATGCATTAGGTATCCAGAGGCTATTTTTATCTGAAAGGTCGAGGATTTGATTTCCCCTGATCAACTCACCCCTTTCAATAAGGTCTTGAATCAGGTTCCAAAGAGCCTAGCAGTCTTCTGTATCGTAGCCGGGTGAATGGGAGTGATATTGACATATTTGATCAAGTTTGAATTTCCTAGCTTGAGGGTTCAATGGAGGTAACAAGTCTTCAACCATTCCCTCGTTGATCAGCATTTGCAGGATTTCTTCCATTGACTGGTTCAGATTGGTGAAATTCCTTTGAAATAGGAATTTCTTACCACCTCAGACACTTGCTTCTTCGACCCCCTTGTCTGTCCAGGGGGTATGCTCATGAGTCCGGTTATGATCTTGATTGGAATTGACTTCCACTGTAGGAAAGCGATTGCCAATAGATTGATGGATTTGCTTCAACATCTTTCTGTGGAGTTGATGTTGGTAGACGACCAGTTCAGAAAACTGCTCAATTTGTTCCTTGATAGACTAGATTTCTTGCTCTGTCAGGAATTATTTTTCAAATGCTTCCCAACTCATTGGGCTGATGTTGTTGGATTAAGTTGATTCTTCTGTAGGGATTTCGGCACATAAACGCAGCGAAAATTAAAATTTTCTGAAACCCTAAAACAGGATCCATGCAAAAAATATATTAATTCAGAGGTTTAGATTTGTTTTAACGATTATTCAAGCCTGAACGGAGATGATGAAAATTCTGAAACTGCTTTGAATCTTCAACGCAATTAAAAGAAACTGCGTCTCTACGATATCCACACGAACGTCCCGCGAATCGTCACACAATCTGCAGTAAGCAAAGGTGCGGTACTAGCCGCCAAGGATCTGGACTTTCTCAATTTTTCTCTCTAGTCTCTCTCTAAGAGAGGCTAGGGTTTTTGATAATAATGAATATCCTAAAAACGGCTGATATATCATATATATATATATAGCAGTTAAAGGAATTAACCAAAACCTAATTCAATTAGAAAAATAAAATCCAAATTTATATATATATTATATCTTAATTAAGTCTTACTTAATTAATATACATATATATACAAATTATCCTATTAATTTAAATACTATCAATCCCTTTTAATTGCATTCTAAGTGTGTGACCCTATAGGTTATTATTATGTTGGCAATAATTTTAAAATCATATTATAAAATTATAAACAGTGAGCGGCATCTAGTAATGCATCACTGCTACCCAAATAATAATAAGATCGGTGATTCGATACAACCTTTTCGTGACCAATGTTTCAATGTAATTTAATCCTTTTAACCTTGACATCCTAGATTAAACTCGAGGCATGGAATGTGTCATCCTCTTCATAATTTAATCTGAGTTTTCTTGATCGATGAGTAGACTATATGAAACAAATCACTATGTGAGCATGGCCATGCATTTCATAGTCCTACTCAATCAAGAGGCCTATGGATATCACCCCTAATATATAGGAGGGTTAAATTCCATCTAGATCACTCATATTCCTCACACGATTCATGATGTACCCAATAATCACCTTTATTGTCCACCCTATTAAAGGTGACCTTTGATGATATCAAAGTACATAAATTCCCTTGTAGTAATATAGTGATTTCAGGTCGGAGGATCATTACATTATTGTCACTATGAGAATTGCTTATGACACTTTGCATAATGCTCCACGTAGAATTCTCACTGGTGGGTCTGTCCAGTACACTGTTCTCAAACATGTACCTATGCATTAACTCAATATCTCATATATTTATGACCAATGAGATTTAGCCATCAGTCAATCCATATACTAGTCTCAATGTATCATTGTTGTCCCATTAACAATGACACTCGACTAGGGACATTTAAGAGTAATGATACTAATTGTAATTATATGATCTCATGTTCAAGTCAAATACTTGAAGCTATATAATTTGTATCACTATTCTAAGGACTTTTATTATGTTAAAATTTATATAACGCAGTAAATAAAACCATAATAAAATAATTCATTTATTCAATCAAATATAATACCAAAAATGTTAAGCAATTACATCAAAGAATTGGTCTCTAGGGTATAAACTCTAACAGTCTCCCACTTGCACTAGAGCCAATCACTCATGTATCTAATACCCATGGAACTAGTGTGACCTTCGTGCTTATGCTGCGACAAAGCTTTGGTCAGTGGATCTGCAACATTATCATCTGTTGGCACTCTGCTTATATGTACATCTCCTCTATCAATGATTTCACGGATGAGATGGTATCGCCTAAGTATATGCTTGGATCATTAGTGAGATCTGGGTTCCTTAGCCTATGCAATGGCTCCATTATTATCACAGTATAGCTCAACCATATCAACAATGGTTGGAACAACACCAAGTTCAATGATGAACTTTTTAATCCATACAGCCTCCTTAGCTGCACTAGAAGCAGCAATATACTCACCCTCTATCGTAGAATTGGCTACTGTCACTTGCTTTGAATTTTTCCAGCTAACAGCACCACCATTAAGGTAAAACACAAAACCTGACTGAGACTTATAGTCATCTGTGTCAGTCTGGAAACTAGCATCTGTGTAACCCTTTACTGCCAGTTCGTCTTCACCTCCATATACCAAGAATGAATCCTTGGTCCTTTTCAGGTACTTCAGGATATTCTTGACTGTTGTCCAGTGACCTTCACCTGGGTTCGACTAGTATCTGCTCGTCATGCTCAAAGTATACGAGACATTCAGACGAGTACATATCATTGCATACATGATAGATCCAATTGCAGAAGCATAAGGGATCTTTCTCATACGCTCCTCATCATCATGTGATTTAGGACATTGGGCCTTAGAGATCTTAACACCATAAGACATGGGTAAGTTTCCTTTTTTTGCCTCTTGCATGCTGAACCGTTTCAGCACTTTATCAATATATGTACTTTGACTTAGGCCGAGCATTTTTCTCGATCTATCTCGATAGATCTTGATACCTAAAATGTAGGTTGCATCGCCTAAATCTTTCATGGAGAAACATTTTCCTAGCCATATTTTTACAGCCTATAAGGAAAGAATGTCATTCCCAATAATTAATATGTCGTCAATATATAATACTAGGAATACAATGTGACTCCCACTAACCTTCTTATATACACAAGGTTTATCTTCATTTTTTATAAAGCCAAACTCTTTGACTGCTTCATCAAATCGAAGATTCCAACTTCGAGAGGCTTGCTTCAATCCATAAATGGATCGCTGTAGCTTACATACCTTTCCAGCATCCTTTGGATTGGCAAAACCCTCAGGTTGTGTCATATACACATCCTCAAGGAGATTTTCGTTAAGGAAAGTAGTTTTGACATCCATCTGCCAGATTTCGTAATCATAAAAGGCTGCAATAGCAAGTAAGATCCTGATGGATTTAACCATCGCCACTAGAGAGAAGGTTTCATCATAGTCAACACCTTGAACTTATTTGAAACCTTTTGCTACCAGTCGGCCTTTATAGGTTTGTACATTACCATCCATGTTGGTTTTCTTCTTGACAACCCACTTGCACCCGATTGGTTTTACCCCTTCGGGTGGATCAACCAAAGTCCATACTTGGTTAGTATACATGGAGTCCATCTCAGATTTCATGGCTTCAAGCCATCTCTCAGAATCTGGTCCATTCATAGCTTCTTGGTAGGAAGCAGGCTCATCATGATCTGTGAGCATCACATCGCCGTTTTGAGTCACAAGAAATCCATAATATATCTCGGGCTCTTGGCGTGTCCTACCAAATCTACGAATGCCTCGTGTAATTTGAGCGGGTTCACTTTCCATAATATCTTGTGGTTCTTGCTCATGTTCCAACTCAGGTTCAATGATATTTTGTGGTTCTCGAACTTCTTCGAGTTCTACTTTCCTCCCACTGTTTCCTTTAGAGACAAATTCTCTTTCTAGAAAAATACCAGCGTTCGAGCAACAAATACTTTGTTATTAGAAGGTTTGTAGAAATAATACCCTTTTATTTCCTTTGGGTATCCCACAAAATTACATTTGTCATATTTGGGTCCGAGCTTGTCAGAAGCCAGACATTTTACAAATGCCTCGCAACCCCAAATCTTCATGAACGACATACTAGGAAGTTTCCCAGTCCACATCTCATATGGTGTCTTCTGAACCGTCTTTGTAGCGACACGGTTAAGTGTGAATGCAGCTGTGTCTAGGGCATGACCCCAGAAGCTTATTGGAAGATCTGCATGACTCATCATCGATCGTACCATGTCCAACAAAGTGCGATTCCTCCTCTCAGACACACCATTCCATTGTGGTGTTCCAGGTGGAGTGAGCTGTGATATAATACCACACTCCTTTTGAAGGTCATCAAAGTCTTGGCTTAAGTATTCACCCCTTCGATCGGATCGAAGGGCTTTTATGCTTTTGCCAAATTAGTTTTGAACTTCATTCTTGAATTCCCTGAACTTTTCAAAGAATTCGAATTTGTGTCTCATAAGATACACATATCCATATCTACTAAAGTCGTCAGTAAATGTAATGAAGTAATAAAACCCACCTCTTGTTAACAAACTTATGGATCCGCATACATCACTATGTATAAGTCCCAATACATCGCTAGCCCATTCACTGTGTCCAGTGAAAGGGGCTTTAGTCATCTTGCCTAATAAACAAGACTCGCATTTCTCATATGATTCAAAATCAAATGAATCCAAAACCCCATCTTTATAGAGTTTGGATATGCGATTCTCATTTATATGGCCTAAACGACAGTGCCAAAGATATGTCGGATTTGAATCATTTGATTTAAATTGTTTTATATTTATGTTATAGATAGGCATTTCTAAATTAAGAATATAAAGACCATTAAACAATTGTGCAACACCATAACATATTTCATTTAAGTAAAACGAACAACTGTTGTTCTTTATTAAAAATGAAAAACCATTCTTGTCCAAACAAGAAGCAGAAATAATGTTTTTGCTCCTAGCAGGCACATAATAACAATCCTCTAATTCTAATACTAGCCCAGTGGGCAAAATTAAATGATAAGTTCCTAGGGCTAGTGCAGCAACTTTTGCTCCATTCCCAACTCGTAGGTCAACCTCGCCTTTCGCCAAAGTCCTACTCCTTCGGAGTTCCTACACATTAACACAAATGTGAGAACCACATCCAGTATCCAATACCCATGATGTAGAAGTGGACAAATTGACTTCTATAACATATATACCTGAATCAGAAGTCATACTTCCTTTCTTTTTCTTCAGTTCTTCCATATAAGCATGACAATTCCTCTTCCAGTGTCCAGGTTTTCCACAGAAGTGACAATCACCTTCTTTAGCCACCCCACCTTTAGGTTTTAAAGCCTGTTTGGTTTTGGGATTGGGTTTGGTAGATTTAGATCCTATCTTCTTCTTGCCTTTCCCCATTCCCTTAGCATTCCCCTTTTGCACCATCATTATGGGAGTGGATCCTGCCTTTTTCATGTTGTTCTCAGCAGTTCTTAACATGCTCAACAACTCAGTAAGTGGTTTCGTAATTTCATTCATGAGGTAATTCATAACAAATTAAGAGTAGCTGTTGTTCAAAGATTGCAAACCAAGATCAGTTTGGGCTTCCGAAGTAATCAGAAAACCCAACCTACCAAGGTACTCAATATTCCCAATCATTTTCAGCACATATGGAACAACTGGATCACGTTCACCCATCTTGCAGTGATACAACGCCTTGCTTGTATCATACCTCTCCTGTCGAGCATGCCCTTTGAACAATTTCTTGAGATGCTCGATCATCCTATAAGCATCCATTAACTCATGTTGCTTCTGAAGCTCAAAGTTCATAGTTGCTAGCATGACACAACTCACGTCCAGAGCATCATCTTGATGCTTCATGTAAGCATTATGCTCTACACGTGGTACAGTGTTACCTGATGCTGCAGGAATGGACCCATCAAGGACATATAGCTTGCGCTCCTGTTTGAGGACAATCCTCAAGTTCCTATGCCAGTCTAGGAAATTAATTCCACTCAGTTTTTCCTTCTCAAGGACTGATCGTAGTGAAAGATTATTTGTGTTGTTGTTTGCCATTGATATCTATAATTTATAAGTACAAAATAATAAGTCAAATTGCAGAGTTTTGATATTATGTAATTGATAATAGTACATTCAAAATATACCTCCCACTATTGTATTCAAATTAATAGCCCTCACCATTAATTCGGAAAGCATTTTCTATTAAATCTTTCTAGTGAGCTAAGATCCATATTTCATTATGACTTAAGTTAGCTTTGGATATTCTCTCAAAACATAATTATTTAGGTAGACAACCCTTTGTCAATTATATCATATATAACTCTTAGATAGTTTGGTGAACAACATTTGTTTCTAGTTCATCTAATGGTACCTACCAAACTCTATGCCTCTAAGTCCACAATTCTATTGAGATAACTTAGCTAAGTCTGGCCCAATGATTTTAACAGTTTGGATATCACAATTATCCTATCGCATCTTACCAAGATAAATGGGGTACTTTGCTTTGGCAAACCTACATCCATCGGTCAAGGTCTTGATGAGTGTTATTCATTGGAAGGCATCTGATTTAGACTTAATAGTTTTATGAGGGATTTTATTAATTAATTTAGATCTCACCAATTTTAATCTTATTAAACATGCACATTATTTATCATATCATATTATATACAAGCATAAATAAAGTGCAAAATTAAATGTTTCACAATTATGGCCCCAACCCTATGTCAATCTTTTCAAGCTAATGAAAAGATTGAAGGTCAGTCTAAGGTGGTAAAAGGTCTTCAAAATAGTAGCTTCCTTGGACCTTCCTCATGCATGTTTCTCCTCTCCATCATCATCTTGTCATCTTGATAGGTTACAATTGAACATTACATGACATAAAGAAACCTCGAGTTACATTCGAGGGGATTTAGATGAGAAGAGAATATTACATCAGAATTTATAGAAAGGCACGACATGCAAGCCGTATTTCAAAACCAAAAACCACTAACCTATGGGTCAAAAGGGCCATAACTGTGCACCATGCATATCACAATAAGCACATGACACAATTTATATAATAATAGAAAACTATATATAAAATATTGGGGTCACGACCATCGTACGCTACGACGGGGGGGTCCAAGGGGGGTCTCCCCCCCTGGCAGTGGTCTCGCTACCCGATCAGTCGGCCGGTGGTCTCGCTGCTCGGTCAGCAACCAGGGCTGGGGGCAGCGCCTTGGGAAATTTTTTTCGAACTACAATCTATATTGTAGAATTTTTTATACGAATCTCTGAAACAATTCCATAATCATATACAATCTGCCAACACACACATAATAATAATACACCCAGAACATATCATATATGTCCAGTTTTGATTAATCATATTAAATCGAATCTTCATGTTTCTAATCCAATTAGAACAGAAGTTGAATTGTTATTCCACCTTCTAGGATACGATTATCAGAACATCATATACATGCATATATATCATAGATTTCTAGAATACGCATACATATAGAATATCAAACATTCAATTTCAGATCGGCAAACATGCATCATCATATATCATATATATTGAATACAATTAAAACACGTAATCTGAATTAATCGTTTCGCAAGTAGATCTGATACCACTGTAGGGATTTTGGCACATAAACGCAGCGAAAATTAAAATTTTCAAAACTCTAAAACAGGATCCATGCGAAAAACATATTAATTCAGAGGTTTAGATTTGTTTTACCGATTATTCAAGCCTGAACGGAGATGATGGAAATTCTGAAACTGCTTTGAATCTTTAACGTAATCCAAAGGAACTGCGTCTCTACGGTATCCACACGAACGTCCCACGAATCATCACACGATCTGCAGCAAGCAAAGGTGCAGTACTAGCCGCCAAGGATCTGGACTTTCTCAATTTTTCTCTCTAGTCTCTCTCTAAGAGCGGCTAGGGTTTTTGATAATAATGAATACCCTAAAACGATTGATATATCATATATATAGCAGTTAAAGGAAACTTCTTCATCTTTCTTTTTGTGGACCCTTCGGGGATTACTCCCATAATTTTTGGATTGGATATGCTCAGCAATAGCTTCGAGGGCTGTTAGGTCTTTTATTTTTCTAACCTTGAGTCCCATTTTGGCCATTTCGCCGTGTTTGATCCTTTCAGAGAAAGGTTTTCCTATGCCTGCTAGGACCCTTTCATAATAAGGAGCTTCTTCAATATCGATGAAGGTCATGACTATTTCCGATTCAGTCATGGCTGGGGTGACTTGTGCTGCGACTCGTCTCCATCGCTGGGCATATTCTCTGAATGATTCAGTGTTCTTCTTCTTAATTTTGGTAATTTGATATTGATCTGGAGCCAGCTGAGATTGGAAACTGTACTAGTTGAGGAAGGCATGGGCCAATTCTTCCCAACTATGGATTTTGGAGTTGTCCAGACGGGCATACCAGGCTCTGGCTTCTCCAGTTAAACTCTTCTGAAATAGCTGCATTCGAAGTTTCTCGTCCTCAGCATAGGATCCGAGTTCTTCGATGAAAACTTTCAGATGTGTATAAGGATCCCCTAATCTGTCATATTTCTCGAAATCAGGGACTTTGAATTTTTTGGGATACTGAGCCCCGGGAAATATGCATAGATCTGAGTAGTTGACACTGTCAAATGCCCCAGTCCCTTTGATGGACCAGAGGGTTTCTTCCATTTGGTTAATTTTCTTGAAAATGTCACCAGCTTCCTGTTCTTTGCTTAGGATGGTGACTTCCGGAGTTTTGTTGGTTGTATCCTAGTTCTGTGGTCCAGGAATCTGAGTTTTAACTTTTTTAGTCTCTTGATGGCCACTGCTACCACCAGATGCTCCTGGTTCTGGGTTAGTTTGAGATTGTTTCTCTTTGAAGGACCTTGCTTTGCTCTCGAAGGAAACTGACTAGCTCGGCTATCTAATTTTTCAGTCCTTCGAATTCTTCCCTAGACACAGGGGTGGATTCATGTGGAGTACTTGAAACCATGTCCGTAGCTGGACTGGGTACTTTTCTGGCCTTAGATCTAGTGATAGGACCAATTTTTCCTACCTACACCAAAACGTAGGCGTGTCAGTTTCCTGAGGTAGGTAATGACTGGATGCATTTATGATGTGTGTTTTTTAAGTTTATCCTGCAAAATCGAGGTTAGTTGTTTTGATGGCAGGATGACAGGATATCTGACAGGAAAGTAAATCTTTCATTATTTGTCATTTACATTGTGCTCCTCAGTAATTGGAGACTTGACATGGAATTGAAAGAGGAAGGCATGAAGAAGCTTCCCTTCGGATTTGGTTAATTAGAGGCTGACCTATCTTAGGTTTTCTCTCACAGCTTTTGTTTCTGCATGAAGGTTCACAGATCATCGCAATTTACTAGAAGGGAAGTTAATCCGATCGTTCAACTGGAGTGAATCTGGGTGGTGCATTTTCAGGAGGCAGCCCCGGAGACTTTGTCGTCCCCAGAGTCCTTACTTATCACCGACCAGGTTAGCCTCCTGGTGGAGGGACACACAACATACATTCACATACATCAGGCCTCACCTCTAATGCATGTAATGACAGTTCGTGTGAAGCACTAATATGGGTGCGAAGCACTAAAGCATTAATTCTCATTCATTCAATGTAAAGGCATAGCATTCATACATTTAATGAAAGACTGCAGCATTCACTCCTCCATTGACTGTGGAGATGCAGGATTTCATGCATTCAATAATTTTGAAAGGGAAATGTTTGAAAAGATTGAAAGCGGCCTAAGCCCTCTACTGTCCCCAGCAGAGTCGCCACCTGTCGACGTTAGAAAATTTAAGAAATCCCGCGGGTCGTTTCGTAACCCGATTTTCCTCAAATCAATCTTCCTAAGTTATCTTTACCCTTATTCTTTTTATTGCGAAAAAGATTTTGAAGAGTTTTTTAGGAAAGAGGCCAACATATGTTTATGTCGACGATTTGATTTGATTAACAGAGTCGCCAGTTGGTAGTTTTGAAAATGGTTGTACTAATTCAATCGAATTTGATTTGAAAGAGGCCCAATTGCTGGACACTGTCAAAACTTGATCTTTGAAATCTAAGTTTTGAGCTCGGGGGCTTGGTTAAGTGTGGGGAAGGTGTTAGGCACCCCACAACTCCCGTCTAGACACGGTACCACAATCTTTTCAATATTTCCCTTAAAACTGGAATGTGTGAGTGAATGTTGTTTAAAAATTGGGCCTGTTGATTTGATTGATTGAAAGTAGTGCTTTTCTTTGTTGAAACTATATACGAAGGGTTTGATTTGATTTTTTGAAAATTAGTCTTTGATTTAATTTGCAAAAGCATTTTGATTAGATTTGCAAAAGCTTTGAAATTGAATTTGACATTGAAGTATTTAAAGCTGTTTATCAAACCCCTACGCTGACATAGGAATTGAAGCCTTTTGATACTTCCAAATTTTATCTTTATTGCCTTAAGGTTGCATATGAGGTGTTTGGGACATGATCTATCACAACAAAAAATGTAAGTGTCGGTCTCCTCATGGGTATGTAAACCATCGAAGGGACGCTAACACGAAAATCTGTATTTTTACTATGTTGAGACCTTAAATCCGGATAACCGTTTTAAGGTCTGTGTACATGTACATTTTACAAAAAAATTGGCAGGGTACATCTGTAAATCGGAGTTTGTCCATCGTGGAAATCAGATTTTGATCGTTTTGATCGTGAATCCCACGATTCCTAGGCTCACATGTGAGTAGCCAATAAACCTACATAGTTCAAATTTGTACAGAAATAAATGTATGTCATCACGACGCAATGGAACTAAGGATTCCTCAGTAAATCCTGGCTGCGCGTGGCCAAAGCGTCTCATTCCCACTAGATAGCGATCTAAGGGACGCGAGTTTGCTTTCAGTGTTGAAACTAGAAATAAAGCTAGATTTAAGGAAATCTCCGCCGTTCTAGCTTCCCGATTCACTCTGGATGCTTTGAACCGTTTGAAAACTAGAAGTGGTGAGATTTAAATAAATCTAAACCGCCAGCAGACATATTAGTGCAAATTCATATACAAATGAATGTTGAATGCAGCAGTTGAATGGAATTGAGTAAGCAATATATATATATATATATATATATATGTATATATATATATATATAAACTGTAAAAGGGCGATGGGTTTTCACTCGCAAGCCCGGACTTGAATTGAAATATATATATTTATAAAAACTATAAATAGCCATGAAATGATCCAGGCTATGACAGAAATGAAATATATATATATATATATATATATATATATAAGCAGTAAAAAGGGCGAAGGGTTTGCACGCCAATGCCCGTACTGCAATTGAAATTGACAAAAAAGTAGTCACCTAGTGACTGGGGAGAGCATCCAGTGTGGGAAAGTGTGCAAAATCAGTAAAATGCCCACGAAATAATCCAGGCTGACTGAAAATATATAAATATATATATATATATATTGACAGATATTTAGTCAACCAGGACTGATATGAGTACCAGTGATGGTGAATGTCGCTTATATATGCGTAAATATATATAAAAGCGGTAAACTACCATGGATTTGAAATCTGGGCTTGACAAAATTAAAATATTAGTACATTTGCAATTAAATATATGCAGAAAAAGGCCAAACCCGGACTGGGAAGACAACCCAGTCCGTCGAAGTTGCCAATACTGTGTGTGCTAGTGCATTGAAGCTGCAGGAGCTGACAGATCGTCAATTCGAGTTGTAGAAATGTTGAAAACGGAGTTTATGTACAAAAATATATTAATTTTTGGCAAAAACGGCCACGGAACTAAGTTCTGGGCTTATTTTGAAAATGAAACTTGGTGTGCATGTGTAAAACAGCGCAAAGTAGTAGTATTGACTTGCTGATCGTAAAAATACTTACAATGGGCTGCACTACGAGCTTTTTGCCACTTAGTGGGCTTTAAACGTCCAAATATACCGGTGGTTTTTGGATATATTGGTAGTATATGGGTATATCTACGTGTTGGAGTGAAAATATTTGGGTTTGGAAGAGGTGTAAAAGTTAAAAAATCAGTCAGGCAGGGCTTCGCTGCGTTTCTTTCCTATAAAAATGAGAGGGGGCTTCCCCTCTATTTATAAAGGGGGGAGCCACACCTCTACATGCGGCTACCGCAGGTAGAGGTGCGGCCACTCGTGGTGGCCCCGCGTGTTCGGCTTGGTCATCTCAAAGTACGTGCACTCCGAGCAATGCGATGTTCTGTCGAAAACTTTCTAACTTTTGATCGGAGCGTCCGTTTGAGGTGTGTTGTACCTTTCCAGGAAAGCCCTCGCAGAGAGTGTCACAATGATATAGGAAAAAACATTTTCCAGCTCTAGGAAGATGGGTTTATGACTAGGTATTCGATTCCCCGTAGTTTGTTTGTTGAGCTGTCTTGCCTTGTTGCCACTCGGGAATGTCGTTAGGGTTCATTCTGACTTTGGCGGTATCGATTTGGCTCGAGTTTGACCAAGTCAGTTGAGAGTTGGTAAAATGACCATTGTACCCCTCCCAGGGCTACCGTAGTGTCGGCATAGTCGCTGGTTGACTTTCGAGAGCTGATTCCAAGATTTAGATCCCAGTCGAGTCTTTTGACCTCAGGGTTGTCTCCGAGGCTGACGTGGTCGTTCCAAGTTTTGTTTTGGAGTTGTTGTGATGCTTCAAGTTGATGTCTGAAGTTGACTTAACGTATCGGGTAGAGACCGGGGATGACCTGCACTTCCCGGGTTGCTGTCGGGGTTGAGTTTGACTTCCCAGGTTACTGCCAGGGATCAACTGAAAGTAGTATGCATACAAGCCAATCATGTATGATGATAAAGCATATACTTTGGAGGCAATCTTATTTATTTATTAATAAAAATATTCATTTATTAAAGGAATTTAATTATCTACATGGTGCTGTTTTTATAATATGTAAATAACCCATAGTTTTAAGCAATGCTTTTAGAATCATGATGATGATCATGCCGATGAGATCTAAATTCTTAGAAAGCTCTAAAACTAAAATAGTTCCTAATCATGGGATTACTAAAAAGGGGATTAGTAAATCCGGATAGATTAGTACATATGTTGCTTGCTCATTAGATGAGGATGATTGATCTCATAATCATTTGTGTGGAGACACTAAAGCAAGTATGTAGGTGCTTATTGGAGAATAAGTTCACTGAACGTGACGCGCTATGGAATACCTAATGGAGTTTTACTCGCCTGTCAATAGGAATTCCTAATGTGATAGTAGTACAAGTGATCCTTGGACTTGAGATCATCATAGTATCTTGTATGTAATGAATTATACTTTGACTTATTCCTTAAAGCCCTTTAGGGTATATAAAAGGATATGCTTGGGTATAATGAGTTACATATGGAGACAATGAATGATCAATAAAGAATCTACCACCTCTAGTAAAGGAGGAGATATGTCCTATGTGATTCGTTAAATGACAACCCATGAATCCTTGGCCAAGGTAAAATGAAATTAGAAAGGAGTTTCTAATTTACATTATTTGGAGTTGTGCATTTTCTAATCGAAATACATATAATTAAATAAAATAAGACTTGACAGTAAATTCATGTCTTATATTTAATTGGGACATTGTATGGTGGAAGGATTGAATTGTATGGTAACTATTTACTC
The DNA here is from genome assembly GCA_020205555.1 of Panax stipuleanatus. NCBI lineage: Eukaryota > Viridiplantae > Streptophyta > Magnoliopsida > Apiales > Araliaceae > Panax > Panax stipuleanatus. The sequence continues at coordinate 59,132,015 of CM035123.1, read as the reverse complement.
ACAGGTTCTTTTATGATTAATGTTGAAATCTATATTATCTGGAAAGTCGTTGATCGCTAGGGAGGCTTATCCCTATTGTAGAATAAATATTATTTATTTAAATAGATTATTAGTTTAATTTATTTATTTAAATAAGATTAGAATTGTTCTAATTGATTTATTCACAACCGGTTTAATATGGAGAACCTAAAGGGTCACACCATAAAAGGAAGAATAATTATTTAAGAATGTAATGGCATAATCGTAATAATGCATTAAGTGAAATTAATTTAATCTATGGTGATTAGAATAAATTAAATAGCTTAATATTTATTATTTAATATTTTGGAAATATTAAATATAATTTAATAAGAGGAGTCTTATTAATATTATTATAATTATTATTATTTTAATTTCTAAAGGAGTTTAGTAATTTATTTAATATTAGTACTCTCATTTATTCCTAATAAGATTAGGAGACAAATTAATTAAATGAATTTAATTAATTATTTCCCATGTGGTGGGAAGCCTAAATTAATTAAAAGAGTTTAATTAATTAAAAGAAATCCCATGTCTAATAGGATTAGAAGGGTTGACCAATATCTATATAAGAGGATTCTTATAATAGATATTACTTGATGCAATTCCAATTATTGGAGAGTACTCCTTTTCTATAGAGGATAGAAAACTAAGCCAACCACCCTCCTTCTTGATAATTCATCTTCCTTGGTGGATCACCTCTAGAGGCCAAACACTTGGGTGGCTAACGTTGATCAAAGGAAGGAATCTAATCCGGAAATTCAAGGAGATCACGAAGAACAAGGAGTTGAACTAGTACCTGTGGAAGCTTCGTTCTACAAGGGTATGATTCCATAACTTCTTATTTATCGTTTTAAATTAATAATTTGCATAAAGGATGATCCGGGTAATGGTTTTGTAGAAATTTTTTTAAACTCTGATATACCATGCTTCAGCTAATTTTTGCAATTTGATTGCGTCACGATTTCGTACAAACCCAACAGTGGCATCAGAGCCATACCTTTATGCAATTATTAATTTATTTTTGATTTCATATACATATGGGTATGTATTTAAAAATAATTTATTGGGCATAATTTTATTGTATAAAATTATTATTTTTTTAAGAAAAAAAAAATGACATTTTTTTTTGGGACGAATCACAATTTTTTTTTTTGGGGTGCTAATCTTGAATTCTGCAAGGAAAAGGTGTTGTCTCTTTCTTATTCCAAAATGAAGGTGACCCATCAGGAAAGGACTCTTTTAATAAACCTGCAGGACTCTTTTAATAAAAGAAGATGACTTCTTTTTAAAAAAATAAATATGATATATTTATATATTATATTCTAAATAATTTTATAATTAAAATAAAGAGTTTATTTTAATCTTGAAATTGGATTTCATGCAATTTAAAATTGCCCATTAAATGATACTCATATATATATGGAATGTTTTAATTCATGAGATGAATATTTATTTATTGATATATATGGTGATATGTATGATAATAAATGGGGATTGATTATGGACTATTTGACCAATGTGATTGGATTTTATTTTAGTTGAATGCTTGAATGAATGGGTTTTATTAAATGGGGTCTGTGTACCTCGTCTTCTCTAATTTTTTTTCTTGATGTAAAATTCTATCTCCCTCCTATGTACTTCCCCTTGACTGCTGATCAAGGTTTCTATTTAAATTAAATAGTTTAATGTAATAGAAATAGTTAGAATTATCTTGAAAAAATTGAAGACCAAGGAGCAAGGAGCGCGTGAAGACCCGTTTGTATGGAGCCCGGGTTTAAATGTAATAGTTATATTTAAATTTAAATTCTTGCACTCCTAGGTTTGACCTTTTGGTTCACTTGGTGGCTCTAGTGAACCAAACTAGAATAAAAGTCCATAATCAATCTGGGTAGAATATAGTATTCTATATTGCATGCTAAATATTATATATATTATATTTTATGCAAACATGCTTCGCATGTTTAATAAAATGACGCATATTTTATATATATATGTGCATGCACGCTAAACAAGATGAGACAAATAATAACAAATCCCTCAAAGAAATAATATTAAGTCCGAAGCGTTCAAATGATATTTGGAATATCGAACGTCGCCTTCTAGCATGATAAATTAATAGAGTATTAAATATTTAATATGAGCTTGTTGTGCTATCCACAAGGCGAGTATTGCATATTTAAGATGTTAATTAATCACATTTGATGCTTATCAAGAAAATTGAACGATCTAGTCTTGTTGTGCTATCCACAAGGACGAATATTTTTCTTTTTTGAATTTATAGAAGTGCTAGGCTGGACTTAACTTAAATCGTTTTAGTTCGGATGTGCACACACTTGACCATTATGATTTAAGAGGCAAAATAAAAGGAGTTATATAGTGATGTAATTGACAAGAGTTGTCTACCTATTTATTTGTATATCGCTTGTTGTGCTATCCACAAGGTTATATACATTTGAAATGGGATCCTTATTCTCACTAGCAAATCTTTAATTAGATGTTGCCGAACTATATAAGTGAGGGTAATATAGTTTGATAAAAATAGTGGGAGATACCAATTTAAAATAAAGACCTAAATTTATTTTGGTATGCAAAATTAATAAAATGAATGTTTGCTAAAATGTTGTTTTTCACATGCAAAATTTTAAAAATGTCAAAATCACTAATTTCACTGCGAAGCATACTTGATGCTAATAAGCTTACCGGGCCGAATTATATGGACTGACTAAGAAATCTGAGAATAGTTCTCACTGCTGAAAAGATTTCTTATGTTCTAAACTCACCTGTCCCTGGAACTGTTCCAGAAACAGCCTCTGAGGAAGAGATTGCCACCATTGTAAAGTGGCAAGATGATGCATCTGTGGCTTCAACGCATCATGCTCGTATCCATGAATAACGAGCTTCAGCGTCAGCACGAAAACATGGATGCTCCTACTATGTTGATTCACCTCAAGGAGTTGTATGGTGAACAAAGTAGGACTGCTAGATATGAGATATCTAAGGAGCTCTTCCGATCTCGGATGACCAAGGGCAAAGTGAACATAAAGGAACAAAAGAAATCTGATCCAGCTAGCAAAGGAATGTGCTTCCATTGCAACGAGCCAGGTCATTGGAAGAGGAACTGCAAGAAGTTTCTGGCAAAGAAGAAGCTTGGAGAAGCTTCGACTTCCAATCAAGGTTTGTTCATGATTGAAATTAATTTTTCAGAAAGTCAAAATTCTACTTGGGTATTGGATACCGGCTGTGGTTCTCACATATGTAATAATGTGAAGGGACTGGTCAGAAGTAGAAAGCTGAACAATGATGAGGTGATCCTACGAGTGGGGAATGGAGCAAAGGTTGCTGCATTAGCTGTAGGAACTTATTATTTAGCAATGCCTTCGGGCAAGTCCATTTATCTTAATAATTGTTATTATGTTCCGAATATTATTAAAAATATTATTTCAATTTCTGTATTGGATATGGAAGGATTTAACGTTGTTATAAAGAACAATAGTTGTTCTATTTATAAAGACGATATTTTATATGGTGTTGGAAATTTGCGAAATGGACTTTATACACTTGACTTACAAGAAAATATTTTTCAAATTGAACAAACTAAGAAAAAGAAAAGAGATGATATTAATTATACCTACATGTGGCACTGTAGACTCGGTCATATCAATGAAACAAGATTATCCAAGTTGCATAAAGATGGGCTCTTTGAGTTATCTGATTATGAATCATATCCAACTTGTGAATCTTGTCTCATGGGTAAAATGACTAAATCTCCTTTTAGTGGAAAAGGAGAAAGAGTTACAGAGTTGTTGGCATTGATTCACACAGACGTTTGTGGACCTATACAACAAGTGCACGGGGTGGGTATTCTTATTTTATTACTTTCACTGATGATCACTCAAGATTTGGATATGTGTATTTAATGAAATACAAGTCAGAATCATTTGAAAAGTTCAAAGAGTTCAGAAGTGAAGTAGAGAAACAAACGGGCAAGAGTATAAAGATACTTCGATCAGATTGAGGTGGAGAATACTTAAGCGGTGAGTTTCTCAATTATCTCAAAGAAAATGGTATAATCTCACAATGGACTCCTCTAGGTACACCACAGTTAAATGGAGTATCTGAAAGGAGAAATCGAACACTGTTGGACATGGTTCGATCTATGATGAGTTTTACCGACCTTCCAATTTTCTTATGGGGATATGCCCTAGAAACGGCTGCATACCTACTTAACAAGGTACCTACCAAATCCTCCCCAAAGACTCCATATGAGATATGGAAGGAGAGGAAACCAAATCTTAAGTATGTTAAGACTTAGGGTTGTCCAGCTTATATCAAAAAGTTTGAAAACGATAAGCTACAGACTAAATCCGATAAGTGTAGATTTGTGGGATACCCTAAAGAAACTTTAGGGTATTATTTCTATCATCCAACTAATCAAAAGGTGTTTGTTGCGAAACATACTGCCTTCTTGGAAAAGGATTTTATCCATGAAGGGGTCAGTGGGAGTAAGATATATCTTGAAGAAGTTCAAGACCCACAAATTACCACGGATCAAAGTCAGGTACCTGACAAAGTAGAAGAACCTACTATACCACACCCTGTTCGTAAATCTGGAAGAGTACCGAAGATACCTGAGAGATATAGATTCGTTATAGAGGATGACGATGAGGTACACATCATGAATGATGATGATCCATTGAATTACGAACAGGCTATGAGTAATAAAGACTCAGGGAAATGTCTTGAAGCTATGAAATTCGAAATGGACTCCATGTATGAAAACAAAGTATGGACTTTGATTTCACCACCTGAAGGCATTAAGCCTATTGGGTGTAAATGGATCTTTAAAAGAAAGACTGGAGCGGACGGCAAGGTAGAGACCTATAAGGCCCGACTGGTTGCAAAAGGTTTCAAACAAAGACAAGGAGTTGACTATGATGAAACCTTCTCACCAGTAGCTATGCTCAAGTCCATTCGGATTTTGCTTGCGATTGCAGCTTATAACGACTATGAGATCTGGCAGATGGACGTGAAAACGGCCTTCCTCAATGGGAAACTTGATGAGGATGTGTATATGACATAGCCAGAGGGATTTGTTTCAAAGGTTGGAACAAATCAAGTCTGTAAGCTGCAACGATCCATTTATGGATTGAAGCAAGCTTCTCGAAGATGGAACATTCGTTTTGATGAGACAATCAAAGAGTTTGATTTTGTCAAAAACGACGATGAACCATGTGTGAACAAGAAGGTTAGTGGGAGCGCAGTTTCATTCCTTGTATTATATGTTGATGATATATTACTTATAGGGAATGACATTCCTATGCTACAATCGATTAAAATCTGGTTATCTAAACACTTCTCCATGAAGGACTTGGGAGAAGCATCCTATATTTTGGGGATAAAGATCTATAGAGATAGATCTAAAAGGATGCTTGGTTTATCCCAAGGAACGTACATTGATACAATGCTAAAGACGTTTAGCATGGAAGATTCCAAAAGAGGTCTCATGCCGATGAGCCATGGAATACATCTCTCCAAGAAACAGGCCCCAAAGACACCTGAGGAGAGAGACCGTATGAGTAAGATCCCTTATGCTTCTGCAATAGGATCTATCATGTACGGTATGATATGTACTAGACCGGATGTTGCTCATGCACTTAGTGTAATGAGCAGATACCAGTCAAACCCTGGGGAAGAGCACTGGAAGGCAGTGAAGAATATCCTAAAGTACTTGAGAAGTACTAAAGATATTTTTCTTATCTACGGTGGGTCTGAATTAAAACTCAAGGGATTCACAGACTCAAGTTTTCAAACAGACCAAGATGACAGTAAATCTGTTTCAGGGTATGTGTTTACCTTGAAAGATGGTGCAGTGAATTGAAAAGGTTCCAAACAACAAAAGGTTATTGGTTTAGTGACAAAGACAATGTATATAACTGTAAGTGAAGCTGCAAGTTGATGTTTTAGATGAAAAGTTCATTACAGAACTAGGAATAGGTCCTAAGTCTCATCTTGAATCTAAACATGTGTTGCGGCACTTTGATTAAAGAAATCATTGAAAGAGGAGAGTGTAGACTCTCAAGACAACATTGCAGATCCATTAACTAAAGCTTTAACACAACAGCAGTTTGATCGTCACTTAGAGAAGTTGGGTATGAGATACCATGGCGATTGGCTTTAGTGCAAGTGGGAGATTGAAAGTAGTATGCATACAAGCCAATCATGTATGATGATAAAGCATATACTTTGGAGGCAATCTTATTTATTTATTAATAAAAATATTCATTTATTAAAGGAATTTAATTATCTACATGGTGCTGTTTTTATAATATGTAAATAACCCATAGTTTTAAGCAATGCTTTTAGAATCATGATGATGATCATGCCAATGAGATCTAAATTCTTAGAAAGCTCTAAAACTAAAATAGTTCCTAATCATGGGATTACTAAAAAGGGGATTAGTAAATCCGGATAGATTAGTACATATGTTGCTTGCTCATTAGATGAGGATGATTGATCTCATAATCATTTGTGTGGAGACACTAAAGCAAGTATGTAGGTGCTTATTGGAGAATAAGTTCACTGAACGTGACTCGCTATGGAATACCTAATGGAGTTTTACTCGCCTGTCAATAGGAATTCCTAATGTGATAGTAGTACAAGTGATCCTTGGACTTGAGATCATCATAGTATCTTGTATGTAATGAATTATACTTTGACTTATTCCTTAAAGCCCTTTAGGGTATATAAAAGGGTATGCTTGGGTATAATGAGTTACATATGGAGACAATGAATGATCAATAAAGAATCTACCACCTCTAGTAAAAGAGGAGATATGTCCTATGTGATTCGTTAAATGACAACCTAGGAATCCTTGGCCAAAGCTAAAATGAAATTAGAAAGGAGTTTCTAATTTACATTATTTGGAGTTGTGCATTTTCTAATCGAAATACATATAACTAAATAAAATAAGACTTGACAGTAAATTCATGTCTTATATTTAATTGGGACATTGTATGGTGGAAGGATTGAATTGTATGGTAACTATTTACTCACAGGTTCTTTTATGATTAATGTTGAAATCTATATTATCTGAAAAGTCGTTGATCGCTAGGGAGGCTTATCCCTATTGTAGAATAAATATTATTTATTTAAATAGATTATTAGTTTAATTTATTTATTTAAATAAGATTATAATTATTCTAATTGATTTATTCACAACCGGTTTAATATGGAGAACCTAAAGGGTCACACCATAAAAGGAAGAATAATTATTTAAGAAGGTAATGGCATAATCGTAATAATGCATTAAGTAAAATTAATTTAATCTATGGTGATAGAATAAATTAAATAGCTTAATATTTATTATTTAATATTTTGGAAATATTAAATATAAATTAATAAGAGGAGTCTTATTAATATTATTATAATTATTATTATTTTAATTTCTAAAGGAGTTTAGTAATTAATTTTATATTAGTACTCTCATTTATTCCTAATAAGATTAGGAGACAAATTAATTAAATGAATTTAATTAATTATTTTCCATGTGGTGGGAAGCCTAAATTAATTAAAGGAGTTTAATTAATTAAAAGAAATCCCATGTCTAATAGGATTAGAAGGGTTGACCAATATCTATATAAGAGGATTCTTATAATAGATATTACTTGATGCAATTCCAATTGTTGGAGAGTACTCCTTTTCTATAGAGGATAGAAAACTAAGTCAACCACCCTCCTTCTTGATAATTCATCTTCCTTGGTGGATCACCTCTAGAGGCCAAACACTTGGGTGGCTAACGTTGATCAAAGGAAGGAATCTAATCCGGAAATTCAAGGAGATCACGAAGAACAAGGAGTTGAACTAGTACCTGTGGAAGCTTCGTTCTACAAGGGTATGATTCCATAACTTCTTATTTATCGTTTTAAATTAATAATTTGCATAAAGGATGATCCGGGTAATGGTTTTGTAGAAAATTTTTTAAACTCTGATATACCATGCTTCCGCTAATTTTTGCAATTTGATTGCGTCACGATTTCGTACAAACCCAACATCAACTGTGCTTCCTGGATTGAAATTGGAGATGGCTTGACATGTCCTCGGCTGACATCAAGGTTTCCTTGACTTCCCGGATCAAGACCAGGGTTGACTTGACAGCCCAATATTGAGGTCGGGGTTGATCGGTACCTCCCGAGTTGCTGCCGGGGTTGAATTTAACTTCCCGGGTTGTTGTCGGGGTTGAGCTTAACTTCCTAGGTTGAGACCGGGGTTGAACTTGATGATCCGATTGACTTTCAGAACTTGATTGATGGTCCGATTGACTGTCGGAGCTTAATTGATGGTCCGATTGACTGACGGAGCTTGATTAATGGTTCGATTGACTGTCAGAGCTTGATTGATGGTCTGATTGACTGTCGGAGCTTGATTGATGGTCCGATTGACTGTCAAAACTTGATTGATGGTCCGATTACTTGTCGGAACTTGATTGATGGTCTAATTGACTGTCAAAACTTGATTGATGGTCTGATTGACTGTCGGAGCTTGATTGATGGTTCGGTTGACTGTCGAGACTTGATTGATGGTCTAATTGACTGTCGGAGCTTGATTGATGGTCCGATTGACTATCAGAACTTGATTGATGGTCCGATTGACTGTCGAAACTTGATTGATGGTCCGATTGACTGTCGAAACTTGATTGATGGTCCGATTGACTGTCGGAACTTGATTAATGCTCCGATTGACTGTCAAAACTTGACTAATCATTCGATTGACTGTCGTAGATTGATTAATGGTCCGATTGACTGTTAGAACTTGATTAATGGTCCGATTGACTGTCGAAACTTGATTATCGATATTGGGAATCGAATTTAACTGGAGTACCGATATTTTGGATCGAATTTAGGTTGAAGGATCGGCGTTGGTTGCCAGATTTGGGTTGATTGACGATTTTGCCCTCCTATCGGGTTAGTATTGGGGCAAGGAAAATTTAGAGTGTCTACATTAGTTTCAAAGCATAAATAAATATCTACAAAAGTGGCGGACCTCTTATGGGCATGAAAATTGTAACAAACTAGATTTTTGTATTTTAATTTTAAATATTTATTGAATTAAATAAATATTTTAGTTATTTTATTTATTGAGTTGAATAAATAATTGATGTGATTATATTGTGGAGTAATTTAATTAAGTGTAATATATTAATTAAATTGTTGTTTAGTAATTTTGTAGTGAAGTTTTAATTTAATTGAGATAATTAAATTAGATGAATTATTATGTGGTAACTTGGTAGTGATGATTTAATGAATTGATGAATAATTATAGTGGTGTCTAATTTAATCTAATAATTAAATTAGAGATTTACTAATTTGTTACATGAAATTATGATTAAATACATAAATTATAATTGTGTGGCAATTTGATTTATGTGGCAATTGGATTTAAAAAGTTGATGTTAACTTTAATTTAATTGAATTTGAATATTAGAATTTAATTGAATAAAGTTTGACATTAAAACTATGTAGTAAATGAGTTATTAAAATAAATTAAAAGAGTTTTAATTTAGTTTTATCAAACAATGTTTAAGGCTTTTAAAATTCTATTTTTAATCTAGTTTTGCCAAATAAGCCTTAGTGGCTCTTTATTTTCAAAAAAATAAGTAACTAATATATTTAATAAGGAGATACTATATTTGTCAGTTTTTATAATACATATTATATTTGTTATATTTATATCTATTATATTCTTACGTTAAGTTAGTAGAGAAAGACAAGAGTTAGAATATCAGAGAGAGAAGAGAGAATGAAGAAAAAAATAAAGAAAGAATTCTCGGTGAAAACAAGAGGAATCCATCATCATTTTTCTAAGCTAACAAGAAATCAAAGGTAGTAATCTATATCTAGAATTGTCAATTTATGTTCTTCATTGTTCTTCATAAAAAAAATATATGTTTTTACTTCTCAGTGTTTGAGTTTTTCATGATAATTGTGAAAATATAATTTATATATGTTAAATTGTATGTATAAACTGTTATATATGATTTGTATGAGAATTGAAGTTGTTCAATTCTTGTAAATTTGATGAATATAAAAAAATCATGTTCATAGCGATTTACAGTGAAGTATTTTGAAAAATGGTTTATTTGATACAAAATTATATGTCTAATTCATGCTATTATCTGTAAATTGATTATAGATTGTGGTAATATGTAAAGAAACGAAAACAGCATGACTTAAATGAAGTAATTTGGTTTAAAAACAAAGTCACAATGTTTGTGTTTGTCAAGAACGCTTAACAATGGAGTTTTTTCCAAAAACATGGAATTAAAAGGTTTTAAGTTGATTGTTGTGTTGTTTATATATGTAAAATCATGTTAGAAACATTAGTTTATGTTTCTGTAGAGTTTAGTATAAATTATATGAGGTAAAATTGTTGTTTGAGCAAAGTTAATAAGCCAAATTAGCTTTTCCTGTATTTTTCGCGAGCCTGTCTGCGTCCCACTGTGTCGTGGCACCGCATCACCTGTTCTGTGAGTAAACAGAGCGTTGCAGCGCTATAGCAGAGTCTAGTGATGTGGCACGACGCCGTAGTGCCAGTTCTGTGTGTTAACTGGAGCGCTACAGCGCCAGGACCGGACTGCAGAGCTTGATGACGTGGCTTGGGGCAACAGCTCTAGTTTCATGCCATTTCACTCTCGCAGCAGTGCCGAGGCTACACCGCAGTGCCGTTTGTAGTTCATTATGTGGCGCTGCAGTGCCACTTCTGCAGTTTAGCCATAGATTTTTAGATAAGTGTAAAATTCTTTGAGAATGTTAATTTAATGATTATAAAGCATGTTAATGAAATTATATGATGATTAAACAGTATGTAATCATATTTGTATTATGAGAATGATGATTTTTATTTGTAACTTGGTTAATTATTAATAAGTTTAAGTTTGACATGGAAGTATGGTGTGATCATATTATGAACTAACCAATGATTAAACCTAATGACTAAGAATTGTAAGTTAACTTAGATTGGTTAACTAGTTATGTGACTTATCTATGTGGTAACTAATTTGTGTTGCTATTGTTAATAACATGCGTATAGGATAATTATGGAATGAATTATTATTTGCTAGCTTACGTACGAGGCAAGTTTCCTAAACCTTATTGTTTTTAATTGAGCAAGTTTTATATCTCTGACTTGTTAATCGATTATGCAAGTTATTTAATTGCATATTGGACAAGTATCTTATTTAATTTCCTTACTGAAAATAATGTAACATTGGCTTATTATTATCGTTCAAGCAAGGTTTTATTGTATCCTTCAAATGCTTTAAGTTTACTTCTAAAGCATGAATTTTAAATATGATGTTTATTTGTTGTGACTCATAATTTTTCCATAACTCTTTTGTTATCGAACTCTTAAGTTATTGTTAAGTTTTGACTCAACTACTCATTAGTTGATGATTGTTGAACTCTAAATTACCCATTGACCTAATCCAAACCAAACTTTCTTTGGTGCGGACTCGTGAATTAAAGCTGAGATTAACAACCCTACTATAGGGGAATATTATGCGAAATCTTTAAGATGTTTGTGCATAATACATGGTACGAAGGGCTGATCCCCCTAAGTACGAGTTAGAAGGTCCTTATAGTCTAACGACTGTTAAAGGTTTAAGTAGAAATACCTATAACTTGGGACATAGTTCAAGGTCTTGTTACCCTTAGAAGAATTCTAAATTTTAACTTCAATTCTTGATTATCGATGATAGAGAATGTTATTTAATTCGATTGAACTTATTCAGTGACAGTATTATGTTATCCTTATTGATTGTTATTTCAAGTGAGCTTTTGTTTGCTCATTCTTGCATATATAACCATTGCAACCAAAGTTGAGAAAGTTGAAGAGCCGTCAACCAGTAAGGGCAAGGGCAAGATGAACTAGTAGCGAAGACTTGTTCAAATTTATTATGTGGTTTTATAATAAGACTTAATTACTTATGTGATGATTTCTTTTCGCACTTTATGATGATTGTTTAAGGTTAGAAACCTGGGAAAGTTTTACGACTATGTACTCCTTTTATAAGGAAGATTTTGATTAAAGGTTGTAATTTTTTTTGCATTCCTTTATTTATGGGAAGTTAGTTATGTTTTATTTAGATAGTGAACACCAAATCCTGTGGAAATGAAGTACCTAGATTTGGGGGTGTCACAAGTTGGTATTAAAGCTTTAGGTTATAAACCTTAGGTGGGGTAACCTTAGGTAGTAGCCTTATAGGAAGATCAAAAAGATAGTGGTGAAGTTAAGAAAATAAACTACCTTATGTGCTATGTGCTTATATTTATGTACTCGTGAGAATCGTTGAGTATCGAAAAGTATCGATCGATCAGAATCACGTAATAATTAAACCTTAAAATTTTATTGTCAGGGTGACGATTGTTGGAGAGACCAGTCAAGCTAGGGAGGAGTTACCTCAGATGCCTAGGGATGAGGAGCCTCGAGACATCCATACAGTTTGGGAGCAATTGGTTCAAAGAGAGCCATCTCCACTGATCACTGTAGTGAGTAAGGAGCATGAGCCTGTCTTTGATCGAGAGGATGAGGATGAGTCAGAAGAAGAGGAGGATCCAGAGGAGTTTCCACCTAACTCTATTAGCAACGTGATGTACGAGGAGGTTTATGACCGTAACAATGTGCTGCAAGGTAGAGTCGGAGAGCTGAAGGAGCTGGTGGATGTGCGTCAAACCACCATACAGCATAAGGATGAGATGATTCAAGATCTAGAAGAGCGTCTTGAAAATGTGGAGTGGGATATAGTTCGCGTGGAGAGTGAGAGGGATGATGCACTGGCAAAGCTTGAGAAACTGAAGAGCGACATGAAAGAGGAGTCGGCGAAGCGTACAAGAGCGGAGGATGCTTATTTAAAGGCTACTCAACGTGCAGATGATGCTGAATACGAGGTTCAAGCGAAGAAGGCCAATATGAAGGAGACGGACTATGCTTTTCGTTCAGCTATAAATAGGGCCCAGGATCGAGTCTTTTATTATCCAGCTCAGTTCAAGGATTTACCGTGGTATATGGTGGATCGTAGAACAGTATTTCGGGTCATGGAAGAGGAACGTGGAGAGGCTGTGCGATGTCTTAACATGCCTAGATAGAAGAGTAATAAACTATATGATTATTTATGTATTAAATAAATATAAGTCCCAGAATTTATGATAGTAATGGGATAAGATGATGTAATCATATAACTTTTTTCAGTTCAGGAAAGATGATGTAAATAACAGAGATGCTATCGTTTCTATGTTTTAAAACTATGAATGAATAAAATACCGAAGTTTATTAAAGTTTTATATGGTTAAGTGTGAATTTTAAATGTTTAAGTTTGATCTTAAATATTTAAGAGACGAGTAGGGATCCAATAGGCATATGTCTTAACAGAAAGATGTCTCCTAGAAGAAGACCAGTACGTCAACAACTAGAGGGTTTTACGAATAATAATAACAACGATGCGGCTAATGCCAATCCAGTTTTGCAACTGGTGAATTTACTAACAGGAGCACTTGCGAATCAGCCGCAAGCTCAAGCTGCAACGTTCAAGGAATTCAAAGCGATATGACCGCCAGAATTCAAAGGATCCGTAAATTCGATCGAGGCCCAGACGTGGGTAATGGAGATGGAAAAGGTCTTTGATGTGGTCAGAGTCAACGACGACCAAAAAATGACTTTTACTACATTTATACTGAAGTCGGAAGCTAGCTATTGGTGGCAAGAGAATAAGGCTCGAGGAGGCGAAGGCATTATAGCATGGGACAGATTCAAAGAGATGTTTTTCGAGATGTACTTTCCAATAAGCTCGCAGAACCAGATGGAGGTTCAGTTTTTGGAGCTGAAGCAGGGAACGATGTCTGTGCTGGAATACGCATCAAAGTTTAATGAGCTGGTAAGGTTTGCATCGTACCAGATCAGCATTGATGAGAGGAAGGCGAGGAGATTCGAGCAGGGATTGAAGCTCTGGTTATACAACAAAGTATCCATGTTTCAACTAAACACATTTCCAGTAGTATTGGAAAAGGCGATCATCACGGAAGGTGGAAGCGATGCCTTGACTAGGTACAACCAAGATCAGAAGAAGAAGAAGAATGAGACTGAGAATAAAGCTGGTTGTAGTGGGACTAACCAGAAGAGGAAGCGGAGTGACAGTGTTTTTGTTGGGAGTCAATAGAGAGGTCAGCAGAAGAGAAGATTTGAAGCTTGTGCTAGTTGTGGGAAGAATCACACTAGAGTGTGCTTGAGAGGAAAGCGGGTATGTTTCAACTGTGGTCAGGAAGGTCACATTGCGCCGAATTGTCCTAAACCAAAGAAGGGAGCTTGCTATACATGCGGGTCAAAGGATCACATAGCTCGTGATTGTCCTAAGAAGCCAACTAGAGGGTCGAGTGGAGGAAGAGGAACCAACAGCGGCAGCACTTTAACTATCGCTGGACCACCGAAGACTAGCCGACCCACCGCCAGAACATTCAACATAACCGTGCAGAATGCTGTGAAGTCAAAGGATGTGGTGTCAGGTATCATTTTGGTCAATAGTATTAATGCTTATGTATTATTTGATTCAGGTACTACTTGTTCATTTATATCTGATGACTTTGCTAAGAATTTAGACTTGCCTAAGGAGGAATTAATTTACCCTTTGAACATAGAGATTGTGAATAGGGAGGTAATTCCTGTTAGGTTTGTGCACAAGAATTGTAGATTGGTCATTAAGGGTCATGAGCTGAGGGTAGATTTAATTACGATAAAACTTGGGGAATTTGATGTTATACTGGGTATGGATTGGTTGTTCAACCATGGGGTGGTAATTGATTACCAGAAGAAATCTTTAAACCTTACGACTCCGTCGAAGGTAGTGTTTTATGGCATTAAGACACCTAAACAAGCGAGTTATCTGATGATTATGCAGGCCAAGAAGTTATTAAAACAAGGTTGTGTAGGGTATTTAGCCTACATAGTGGATACTTGGAAGGAAAGTTCAAAGTTGGAAGAGATATCAGTTGTTAAGGAGTTTTTGGATTTGTTTTCGAGCGATTTCCCAGGACTACGACCGGATAGAGAGATAGAGTTCGTGATTAACATGGCACTAGGGACTACTCCGATATCGAAAGCCCCGTACAGAATGGCTCCGGTAGAGATGAAGGAGTTGATGGTTCAACTGTAAGAGTTGTTGGGCAAGAAGTATATTCAGCCGAGCGTATCACCGTTTGGGGAGCGCCGATGTTGTTCATTAAGAAGAAGGATGGATCAATACGGCTTTGCATTGATTATAGGGAGTTGAACAAAGTCACGATTAAGAATAAGTATCCATTGCCAAATAATCGATGATTCGTTCGATCAGCTGAAGGGATGATGGTACTTCTCAAAGATAGATTTGAGAAGCGGTTATCATCAGTTGAAGGTAAGGAAAGAGGATGTACCGAAGATGGAATTTAGAACTCGGTATGGGCATTATGAGTTCTTGGTAATGTCATTTGGTCTAATGAATGCACCTGCGGCATTTATGGACCTAATGAATAGGGTGTTTAAGCTATTTTTAGATAAGTTTGTGGTGGTTTTCAATGATGACATTTTGGTGTATTCCAAAACTAAGGAGGAACACACTGAACATTTAAGGCTGACATTAGAATCGCTGAGATGGGATAAGTTATATGCAAAATTCTCGAAAAGCAAATTTTGGTTAGAGCATGTGCAATTTCTTAGCCACGTGATTGATAAAGACGGGATTTCGGTAGATCCATCGAAGGTTAAAGCTGTAATAAATTGGGATCAGCCGAAGACACCATCAAAAGTTAGGAGTTTTTTGGGTTTGGCAGGTTACTATAGGAGATTCATTCAAGACTTTTCCAACATCGCAACTCCGTTAACGAATTTGACTACGAAAATGGTGAAGTTCATTTGGACAGAAAAGTGTGAGGAAAGTTTTCAGGAATTGAAGAAGAGATTGAGTACTGCGCCTGTGTTGTCTTTGCTTGATAGTACAGGAAATTTCGTGGTATACAGTGATGATTCACATAAAGGACTAGGCTGTGTGCTGATGCAAAACAGCAAAGTTATTGCTTATTCATCACGTCAGCTGAAGGACTGTGAGAAAGGGTATCTGACCCATGATTTGGAATTGGCAGCAATGGTGTTTTCTCTGAAGATATGGAGACACTATCTATATGGGGAGAAGTGTGAGATATATATAGACCATAAGAGTCTGCAGTATATCTTTACACTAAAAGATTTGAATATGCCCCAAAGAAGATAGTTGGATCTTATCAAGGATTACGATTGCGAGATTCTATACCATCCAGGAAAAGCAAATGTAGTTGTCGATGCCTTAAGCAGAAAGGGTCGGGAGAAGTTGATGTTTCTAACTGCGCAGGAGCAGTTGGTAAATGAAATGGCTAAGTTAGAACTGGAAGTTAAGAATCTGTGGCGCCCCCAAAATCTCTACATTCCCTGTAGCAGATTTTAGTGCTCACGTAAATATTCCATAAGATAATAATTCCTATTAATCCAAGATTCACAGTATTCCACAATGAATAGTAGTTCTCGTCAGAACATTTACTATATTGGGATACCCTCACTTAGACAAATAGGTTTAAAATCTTCTGAATATTTCTTTCATATCAGTAATTTCTATCTATCTGACATTCGCAGTATTAATGTTAGGGTCGTTCTTGAAATCTGAGGGGTGCGACCAACCTCAGTGCATCAGAGAACCACAATATCTTTCAATACTTCCAATTCAGATATATAGTTCATATAGATACTATACTTCTTCCTATGTTCTAGAAAGGTAAAAAATAAGTAGATGATAAAAGATAATAATAAATTACATAATCTTAAATTTGACTTACAATAAATCCCCAACATACTATTACATTAGAGTCTGTAAAGATATAACCAAAAGTTTATATTAACCGAGAGTTGTTCCATCCACATGATTGAACTCTAGAACTTTGGATAGGTCAGCTAAAGCTGCAAAGGAAAAGAATAATTGCAAGGATGAGCTACAGAAAGCTCAGCAAGTTTTAAACAAGTTGTATATTATACTCATACTAAATCGAAATTGAATAAACATATAGCTCAGATATTTTCAAGATATATATACTGAGGTTTGATCTGCCAAACCCCACACATTACGAGTTACTATCAGGCATATAGACTTAGCCACCCGAGATGATTGTTCAACCACACCTATTACGAGTTACTGTCAGTCACATAGACTTAGCCACCCGGGTTAATCTGTTCAACCACACTTCTGACGTGGTACTGTCAGTCATATAGACTTAGCAACCCGAGTTGATCTGTTCATCCACACTACTTCTAACAGTCACAAAGACTTATAAAAGTTTTGTTTGGATATCTCATAGGTGATTAGCCTAATCATATCCTAAGAGTAAGCATATCATCCTACCAATTTAACAAGGTCAGTGTTATAACTGCCTGTAATTGAAATCCAGGGTCAGTATTATAACTGCCAATAAATATAAACCAAGGTCAGTATTATAACTGTCAATAATTGTAAACCAGGGTCAGTGCTATGACTGCCAATAATTTTTGGACAATAGTATCAGTATATATATGTACCAAACAACATTGGTTTTTCCACAGTTTATGCTTTGATATCAAATCAAACACATTTTACGCAAACATTAGCTCATTTGGTTTGTTATGCTTGAACAATAAGCAATAACCCTTTTCACGTCACAGATATCACGAATAATGTTTATAACAAGTTCGTATATCAATATATATGACTTTCATTTAAAATAAAAATTAAACGAAGGTAGAAAACTTGCCTTTATCAAGATCAGCTACTTAAGCAATTGGAAAGTATACACGCAACCTATATAGATTTATAACAGTCATTAGAACAATAACAACTAATTAACTAGTCAACCTATTAGTGTTTGGGTTGATTTCGGTGTTCGTTCGGTATTTTATCGCTTTATCGAATAGTTATCGATTTAGTTTTTCAATAACATTATTTAAAAGTTTAATATCTTATTTTGATATTTTAGTTATTATTTATAATAATTTCCAAACACTCAAAATAATATTTAAATGATTTAATATTACTTATAATGATTTTTAAATCATTAATATCATTTTTTAATATTTAATAAACATCTATAATAATTTTTAAATCATCAATATTATTTTTAAACAATTTATTTTTATTGTTAATGATTTTTAAATCATTGATATCATATTTAAATAATTTATTATTATTTAAAATGATTTTTAAATTATTAATATATTTTTTAAATAATTAATAACCACTTAAAATGATTTTTAAATCATCATTAATATTTTTATATAATTTATTTTTATTAATAATTATTTTTAAATCATTAATATCATTTTTAAATAATTTATTATCATTTAAAATGATTTTTAAACAATTATTTTTAAATAATTTATTTAATATCATTATTAAATACTTCCATTATTATTAATATTTAAATAAATTAAATATTAATAAAATTTTATGTCAAAATATTAAAAATTATTTATTATAACTTAAAATGAATTTTTAGAATTTTTAATTAATTATTTCTATTTATTTTAATTATTTTAATTAATTTTTATTTGAAACCGTCGCTATATGCTACAGTGACAGGTAACCGTCGCCTTAGGTGTTCTTGGCCAATTCAAGAACATGTTGGTCAACGCTCAAGGTCCCCGTTTGCCTCGATCTATCTGTCAACCTGTTTGGTTTCTGGGCATGAAAGTTTGATGAAGTTGTAGTGTAAGTGTAATACTACACACCTATGGTCATTCCAATGCCTAACAATATATCTACAGGATTCCATGGCCGGTCAAACCAACCAACCAAGGGTTGTTCTTCATTTCTGGGCTGCCCAGAAATGGAAAAGTCAATGCCGGTCAACTCACTTGCTACACTTATATCGTGCAGCTTGTTTGTAGTTTAGGTGTTCTAGTGGTCGATTATTGTAGTTTAACTACCAGAGTACATAGTTGTAGCACTTAAAGAGTTTAGAAGTCACCAAGGATCAAGATCTAAGCATTCAAAGAACATGTCAGGACTCTGTTTTGATTTTCTGGGTTACCCAGAAATCCCTTGTGATCGGTCAACGTACTTTGACATTTAATACTTTTCAATCTGGACATGATCAAGGTGCTAGAGTGCTCTAGTCTTGTAGTACTCATGTCAGACAATAATTTATTTACAACCCAACACCTTACAAGTTCATCATTGAAGAGATCCCAGCAGGTCAAACGACCGCCAGACTCTGTTCTTCTGTTTTCTGGGTTACCTAGAAAACGGAGAGTCATGGTCGGTCAACAGGGTTTGACGGCCTATAACTTTTAGCCGGGTGATCCTATGGACTTGCTTTCACTTCTAGGTTACTAACCTCCTGTCAGACTACAAGTCCAGAGCCTTACACATGTCAGAAGATTAACAGAGTAAAATCTACAAGCCCTGACATTAGACTGTCAGGCCATATTTTTAGGTTTCACAGTTTTGCTTTAATCTTCATTTTTGTGCATTTAAATGTTATGGATTCATGTTTTAACAACCCAGATCACTTATTAACATATTTCTAAACATACTTAAACAATAACAACAACAATAACATTTTAGAATCTAAGATCTAAAGTTAAGGTTAGATTTTTACCCTTTTGAGCCAATTTTTGTTTTCTCCTTTCTGATTTTCTGATCCGACCCTGCTGAGACTTGTTTTGGGGTTAGTTTGTGGTGTATGTTGAGTGTAAAATTCGTAGCTTTTAGTTTACTTACTTAGACTTGTATGGAAATTAAAGTGGGTAAAAAAAACTTAAATTTTCTTCCTTTATTTGACTACTAAGCCTAATGCATTAAATTTTAACAGGTTGTGTTGGCAATCCTAGGGTGATATCGCAACATGGACAAATCTTTTGCTTGATGTCCAAAAGATTTACCCTTATCTTCTTTAAAAAGAGAGTTTTAATGGTATTTTTGTCATTTAACATATATTAAGGGTATTTTAGTAATTTCTTACTTAAATTCAAGAGTAATTTAGTCATTTCATATTCTCTTTAGAAACTTAAAAAAAAAAATTAACCATTAAGGTTTGTTAATTTAGAATTAGGGTTTATTATTGAAATTAGGATTTTATAATTAGGTTTAGGGTTTCTAAATTACTAATTAGGGTTTTCTAAAACTCTTCTTCAATTCAATCCTTAATACATCATATATATAGTTAATGTACCTATATTCAAAATCTCTTATCGCATTATCAATGTATTATGTTATAACTTCTATTTATTATAACCATTAAGGTTAGGGTTTTTAATTTAAATAGAATCTTTAAATTAGGGTTTACTATAGGAACTTTTCATAATTATTCCTTATATGTTGATATATATTTATATATATAACTTTAATAAAGCTAAATACACATTGTACAAATCATAAACATAATAATATTCATTTATTATTATTATAATAATTTTTATTATTAATAATCCTGTTTAAAATTTTGGATTATTACAATCACCCCATGTTATAAGAATTTCGTCCCGAAATTAAAAATACATTCTACGAAAACAGGTGTGGAAAACCTTCTCGCATTTATCCTCCAGTTCCCACACAGCCTCCTTAATATCATGATTTTTCCAGATAATTTAATCTGATGATATAACTTTATTTCTCAACACGCATTCTTTCCGACCAACTACCTATATCAAAATTTCTATATAAGATAAATCTTTCTCTATCGGTACAGATTCATTGCTTATAACGTGTTTATAATCAAATTTATATAGACGTAGCATAAACACATACAAGAAACTATGACTATATTTTAATTTAGGAGGTAATACTACCTCATCATCCATTCTTCTTAATAGCTAACATGGTTCAACAATCGCGGACATGATTTTCCTTTTCTTATCCACATATTTGCACTTCCGAAGTAATACTTCTAAGAATACCCGATTCTTACCCTTAATCTCTCATTGTTTTCTATTGAGTCTAAGATGTTTGAAATCTTTTACATATAATCCCATTACTAATGTGTTATATATTTTATATTGTCCATGTCTTCTTATGATGGAATTTTTATGCAACCTCTACAAAAAGGCTTCCATTTTCTTTGAAATCTATATTACAAGTTCTTAATATATTCTTTAAGGTCTGAACTCTTACTTTGTCCATCTGCTTATGGGTGGTATACTATACTTACCCTTCACTAAGTCCCTAAATGTATTTAATAACTCACCTCCTAGAGTTTGAAATAAATCGTATATCTCGAATCTAACACTATAGAAACAAAACTACCTACCTCACGAGATTAGTGATAGTTATCTACTTCAATAAGCTCCTAATTTCTGTTATATATTTTCAAAAGTTCCTTGAGAGCTAGTTTCACCGTTTTCTGCAACAATACCTAGACCTCTTATTGCACTAAAGGCCTTCGCAACCCTTGGATCTGACGTCTTTTCCACGAATTTTGAATTTTTCCTATTAATGTTGATTCTGTACTATGTAATACTTTCTTTGTATTTTAGTGTCCCATCTCTATCTACTCTGAATTCAATATTTATTTTATAAGTTATCTTGTTTTATACTTTGAACACTCTTTAACCACCACCTGTATTTCGTTGACTCTGTTTAATAAGGTTGAACTATCATCCCTAGATAGAGTTAGTTGGAATTTATTTTTCTTCTAAATCTCAAATTTATTAAAGACTTTTATCAGTACCTCGTTGTTTTATTATTACTTTAAACTTTTCTTAATTCTTTCAACTTTTAAAACGTCTATAATGATATTGATTACTAATGGAATAGTATAAGATTTTTTAGTCAAAATCTTTTTTATCCCTTCACCTCGTCAATAGACCCTACTAGCTTTTCTAAGAAATTTCTCTGTTTAAATAACTGTTATACCCCATAGTTATTTTTAGTGAACAATCCCCGTTTCACACTACTTTTGTATCTTGTTCATTTCCAATTGTAGTCAATCATTAACCTATGATTAACCAATTTATTCCTAAATTCCATTAAACTCTCTTAACTAAAACTTTATATCTTTTAATCATTATAAAACTTTTATATGGTTTTAACAAAAACTATTTCTTTATGAAAAGTTTTTTATATTTATGTCTTCACATGACATCTTTCCATGTTTTTAGAAAAACCAATAGATGTAATGAATAATTCGTACCAGAGTCAAATATCTCATGAGTATTTAAAATATCGATTTGGGATAATACCTGTTACTACGTCTTGTGCAACATCATCCCTCATCAACATATTAAAGGTTCTAACTCCTCCGGACGACTCTGACCAACCTCTCCAGCTACTGCTGGTTTGAAGTTTTGGTTTCCCTCTTGGTTTGGATTTCTGGGTTTTGGACAAAATTTAGCAATGTGTCCCTCCACCCCGCAGTTAAAACATGTGATTCTTTTCTTATTACTATTCCTCTTTTGTGGACACCAGTTTGAGTAATGTCCATCTCTCCCACAAGTAAAACACTTAGTCCCCCTAAAATAGCACAACCCTCCATGCTTTTTCCCACAAAAATGATAACCTTCATTTTTCTTACTAGTTATGTTAGGAAAAGTGGCATTCCACTTCCTTTTGTTATTTCTCTTCGCCTGGCATCCCCTAATCCCTTCATTTTCTGGTTTATCACACTTTAACCTCAGGTGGTCTGGTTAACTTAAAGTCTAAGGTAATCCTTAGAGTATTGGGTTCGATTGGTGGTGGGTTCTTTGGCCTCCCCTATAAAGTTCCTCGCAACATATTTACCAACTGTTGAGTTGGGTTTGCCTCTATTTGTTCCGCATTAGTTTCTGCTTGTGTTCTCCCGTATGATGCCATTTACCTAACAATAACAAATAACTCAGTTAAACGGATATAGTTTGTACGCCACATACTTGACTAGTGTTTATATATTATCACTAGCTTCGCTGAAAAAAACATTGATAATACTATAAACTTATAGATTACCGTTCATCTTATAGTTACTGCTATCCATATCCTTTTATTTCAATTAGAAAGTTATGATTTATTGTTATTCCTTCACTATTCCAAAGTTTGAAATTTATATACTACACACGGATGTATATTCATATATGTATATATAGATTCATTCATAAGATATTATCATATCTTTCTTACCATTACTAAATTCCTAATATTCAACCTTCATCTTGTATATCTTTCTACTTCCTTATAGCAATACCTTCTGCCTTTCCTACATACATCTGTATGCATCTTCCCACAGTTCTTTTGTCTTCTTCTGTTTACTTTTTAAGTTTCCTAGGTCACCGTTATTCCCTACTTCCTTTCCCCTCGTTACTCTGAGTTTTACATTGCCACTTGACTTACATCTTCTCAACCCGTTCCCTAAACATGTCCTACTCTTCTGCTTAATATAATCCTAAATGGAACATAAGTCTCCCTCTTCACTTAGTTCCAACTCCGGTACTCTTCATGAGCACTCTTTAAATCTTCAATAAGGTTTATCTTCTAAAGCTTCAAATATTATTCCATAAACTACTTCAATTAGCACTTCTTGTATCCTACCCTCTAGATCATTCTCTATCAGCCCAACTAATTCTGGTTTAGATACCAGCTCAAATGGAACGACCAGTTCCTCACTCCTTTATGTGAATATCCTTAAATTCTAAATTATTGATCAACTATATTACTAGACTAACACCTAATATACATTGTATAGACATAGCAAACAATAGTTTTCTTTAAGTTAGTTTTTATCTTATTCCACGATGAATTTCCTTAATTCATAACATATAAATTTTTTTTTAGTTTGTGTTTTCACTAACTTTTCTACTACTCTTAGTCCTCTAAGGTTATAGCCCAAGGTGACCCTACCTAAGGTTTATAACCTATAGCTTTAATACCAAATTGTGACGCCCCTAAAATCTACTATAGGGAAATCTCTACATTCCCTGTAGCAGATTTTAGTGCTCACGTAAATATTTCATAAGATAATAATTCCTATCAATCCAAGATTCACAGTATTTCACAACGAATAGTAGTTCTCGTCAAAATATTTACTATGTTGGGATACCTTCACTTAGATAAATAGGTTTATAATCTAATGAATATTTCTTTCATATCAATAATTCAAATCTATCTAACATTCGCAGTATTAATGTTAGGGTCGTTCTTGGAATCTGAGGGGTGCGACCAACCTCAGTGCATCAGAGAACCACAATATCTTTCAATACTTCCAATTCAGATGTATAGTTCATATAGATACTGTACTTCTTCCTATGTTCTAGAAAGGTAAAAACTAAGTAGTTGATAAAAGATAATAATATATTACATAATCTTAAATTTGTCTTACAATAAATCCCCAACTTACTATTACATTAGAGTCTCTAAAGATATAACCAAAAGTTTATATTAACCGAGAGTTATTCCATCCACATGATTGAACTCTAGAACTTTGGATAGGTCAGCTAAAGCTGCAAAGAATAATTGCAAGGATGAGCTACAGAAAGCTCAGCAAGTTTTAAACAAGTTGTATATTATGCTCACACTAAATCAAAATTGAATTAACATATATTTCAGAGATTTTCAAGATATATATACTGAGGTTTAATCTGCCAAATCCCACACATTACGAGTTACTATCAGGCATATAGACTTAGCCATCTGAGTTGATTGTTCAACCACACCTATTATGAGTTACTGTCAGTCACATAGACTTAGCCACCCGGGTTAATCTGTTCAACCACACTTCTGACGAGGTACTGTCAGTCATATAGACTTAGCAACCCGAGTTGATCTATTCAACCACACTACTTCTAACAGTCACAAAGACATATAAAAGTTTTGTTTGGATATCTCATAGGTGATCAGCCTAATCATATCCTAGAAGTATGCATATCATCCTACCAATTTAACAATGTCAATGTTATAACTGCCTGTAATTGAAATCCAGGGTCAGTATTATAACTGCCAATAAATGTAAACCAAGGTCAGTGCTATGACTGCCAATAATTGTAAACCAGGGTTAGTGCTATGACTGCCAATAATTTTCGAACAATAGTATCAGTATATATATGTACCAAACAATATTGGTTTTTCCACAATTTATGCTCTAATATCAAATCAAACACATTTTACTTAAACAACAGCTCATTTGGTTTGTTTTGCTTGAACAATAAGCAATAACCCTTTTCACATCACAGATATTACGAATAATGTTTATAATAAGTTCGTATATCAATATATATGACTTTCATTTAATATAGAAATTAAATGAAGGTAGAAAACTTGCCTTTATAAAGATCAGTTACTTAAGCTATTGGAAAGTATACACACAACCTATATAGATTTATAACAGTCATTTGAACAATAACAACTAATGAACTAGTCAAACTATTATGTTTTGGGTTGATTTCGGTGTCCGTTCGGTATTTTATCGCTTTATCGAATAGTTATCGAATTAGTTTTTTAATAACTTTATTTAAAAGTTTAATATTTTATTTAGATATTTTAGTTATCGGTCCGGATCTTAAGCTCACCCAAGTAAAAGATCACCCAACTCACCCCCCTTCAGCGACAGACCGGGTGACGGTTTGGTCCGTCGCTATATATACAACTACTTAAGCAATTGGAAAGTATACACGCAACCTATATAGATTTATAACAGTCATTAGAACAATAACAACTAATTAACTAGTCAACCTATTAGTGTTTGGGTTGATTTCGGTGTTCGTTCGGTATTTTATCGCTTTATCGAATAGTTATCGATTTAGTTTTTCAATAACATTATTTAAAAGTTTAATATCTTATTTTGATATTTTAGTTATTATTTATAATAATTTCCAAACACTCAAAATAATATTTAAATGATTTAATATTACTTATAATGATTTTTAAATCATTAATATCATTTTTTAATATTTAATAAACATCTATAATAATTTTTAAATCATCAATATTATTTTTAAACAATTTATTTTTATTGTTAATGATTTTTAAATCATTGATATCATATTTAAATAATTTATTATATTTAAAATGATTTTTAAATTATTAATATATTTTTTAAATAATTAATAACCACTTAAAATGATTTTTAAATCATCATTAATATTTTTATATAATTTATTTTTATTAATAATTATTTTTAAATCATTAATATCATTTTTAAATAATTTATTATCATTTAAAATGATTTTTAAACAATTATTTTTAAATAATTTATTTAATATCATTATTAAATACTTCCATTATTATTAATATTTAAATAAATTAAATATTAATAAAATTTTATGTCAAAATATTAAAAATTATTTATTATAACTTAAAATGAATTTTTAGAATTTTTAATTAATTATTTCTATTTATTTTAATTATTTTAATTAATTTTTATTTGAAACCGTCGCTATATGCTACAGTGACAGGTAACCGTCGCCTTAGGTGTTCTTGGCCAATTCAAGAACATGTTGGTCAACGCTCAAGGTCCCCGTTTGCCTCGATCTATCTGTCAACCTGTTTGGTTTCTGGGCATGAAAGTTTGATGAAGTTGTAGTGTAAGTGTAATACTACACACCTATGGTCATTCCAATGCCTAACAATATATCTACAGGATTCCATGGCCGGTCAAACCAACCAACCAAGGGTTGTTCTTCATTTCTGGGCTGCCCAGAAATGGAAAAGTCAATGCCGGTCAACTCACTTGCTACACTTATATCGTGCAGCTTGTTTGTAGTTTAGGTGTTCTAGTGGTCGATTATTGTAGTTTAACTACCAGAGTACATAGTTGTAGCACTTAAAGAGTTTAGAAGTCACCAAGGATCAAGATCTAAGCATTCAAAGAACATGTCAGGACTCTGTTTTGATTTTCTGGGTTACCCAGAAATCCCTTGTGATCGGTCAACGTACTTTGACATTTAATACTTTTCAATCTGGACATGATCAAGGTGCTAGAGTGCTCTAGTCTTGTAGTACTCATGTCAGACAATAATTTATTTACAACCCAACACCTTTCAAGTTCATCATTGAAGAGATTCCAGCAGGTCAAACGACCGCCAGACTCTGTTCTTCTGTTTTCTGGGTTACCCAGAAAACGGAGAGTCATGGTCGGTCAACAGGGTTTGACGGCCTATAACTTTCAGCCGGGTAATCCTATGGACTTGCTTTCACTTCCAGGTTACTAACCTCCTGTCAGACTACAAGTCCAGAGCCTTACACATGTCAGAAGATTAACAAAGTAAAATCTACAAGCCCTGACATTAGACTGTCAGGCCATATTTTTAGGTTTCACAGTTTTACTTTAATCTTCATTTTTGTTCATTTAAATGTTATGGATTCATGTTTTAACAACCCAGATCACTTATTAACATATTTCTAAACATACTTAAACAATAACAACAACAATAACATTTTAGAATCTAAGATCTAAAGTTAAGGTTAGATTTTTACCCTTTTGAGCCAATTTTTGTTCTCCTTTCTGATTCTGATCCGACCCTGCTGAGACTTGTTTTGGGGTTAGTTTGTGGTGTATGTTGAGTGTAAAATTCGTAGCTTTTAGTTTACTTACTTAGACTTGTATGGAAATTAAAGTGGGTAAAAAAAACTTAAATTTTCTTCCTTTATTTGACTACTAAGCCTAATGCATTAAATTTTAACAGGTTGTGTTGGCAATCCTAGGGTGATATCGCAACATGGACAAATCTTTTACTTGATGTCCAAAAGATTTACCCTTATCTTCTTTAAAAAGAGAGTTTTAATGGTATTTTTGTCATTTAACATATATTAAGGGTATTTTAGTAATTTTTTACTTAAATTCAAGGGTAATTTAGTCATTTCATATTCTCTTTAGAAACTTAAAAACAAAATTTTAACCATTAAGGTTTGTTAATTTAGAATTAGGGTTTATTATTGAAATTAGGATTTTATAATTAGGTTTAGGGTTTCCAAATACACATTGTACAAATCATAAACATACTAATATTCATTTATTATTATTATAATTTTTTTTATATTAATAATCCTGTTTAAATTTTTGGATTATTACAAAATTCGAAGGAACCAGATGACAAACTGTTTCAGATAGGTACTAGTCCAACCTTGGTGGGCAAGGTAAGAGAAGCGCAACTTCATGATGAGGAGTGTGAAAAGATCAGGAAGAGAATAACCGAGGGTGAAGAGATAAAGTTCAAGATTGATACTGACGGACTGCTACGATTTGAAGGAAGAATCTGGGTACCGCCAGTACCAGAAGTCAAAGAAGAAATTTTGAATGAAGCTCATAGTTCGGAATATTCGATTCACCTTGGGAGTACGAAGATATACCAGGATCTCAGACAGCATTTCTGGTGGCCGGATATGAAGAGAGACGTTGCTGAATGTGTCGCAAAATACCTAATATGTCAGAAAGCTAATGAAGAACATCATAGACCAAGTGGATTGTTACAATCGCTAGAGATTCCGAAATGGAAGTGGGAGCATATCACGATGGATTTCGTGGTTGGTCTTCCAACGACTCAGATAGGTTTTGATGCGGTATGGGTTATCATTGATCGACTGACGAAGTCAGCGCACTTCTTAGCAATCAAGATTAGAATCAATTTGGATCAAGTGGAGAAGCTGTATGTTAATAAAATCATTTCTAGACACGGTGTTCCAATGTCAATTGTATTAGACAGAGATCCGCGTTTCACGTCAAATTTCTGGAAACGATTACAGGAATGCTTGGAAACGCAGTTGCGAATGAGTACGGCATATCATCCTCAAACTGATGGGCAAAGCGAGAGGACAATCCAAAATTTAGAAGATATGCTAAGAGCTTGTATGTTATGGACTTCAAGGGAAGTTGGGATGACCATCTACCGTTAGTGGAATTCGGTTACAACAACAGTGACCGTGAAAGTATTGTCATGCCGCCTTACAAAGCATTATACGGCAGGAAATGCAGGACTTCATTATGCTGGGATGAGGTTGGTGAGCAACAACTGTTAGGACCGAAATTGGTACAACAAACTGCTGAGATCGTTAAGATGATCAGAGCAAGATTGGTAGCTCCTCAAGATAGACAGAAGAAATATGCTGATTATCATCTTCAGAATCGAGAGTTTAAGGTGGGAAGCTTCATTTTTTTGAAGGTATCTCCCTGAAAAGGGAAGATTCGATTTCACAAAAAGGGGAAACTGAGACCCAGATTTATTGGACCCTTTGAGATACTGTGAAGGGTTGGTGAGATAGCTTACGAGGTTGTGTTACCTCCGGAATTAGACCATGTTCATAATGTTTTCCACATTTCGGTGTTATGACCGTACAAACATGATTACAAACATGTTATAGAGTATGAACCATTACAATTTGACAAAGACTTAACATACGAAGAAGTTCCTGTTCAGATAGTTGACATGAAAGAGCAAGTACTTAGAAACAAAGTGATACCTTCTGTTAAGGTAATTTGGAGGAACCACAATGCTGAGGAAGCTACGTGGGAACTCGAAGATGTTATGATAAAAAACTATCCTCAGTTATTTGCTTAATTTCTTGTATAGCGATTCTGGGGACAGAATCTTTTTAAGGAGGGAAGAATGTGATGAATGAGTTTATTGAGTTGTGATTCCCGGGACAGAATCATTTTAAGGAGGGAAGATTATAACAAACGAGATTTTTGTATTTTAATTTTAAATATTTATTGAATTAAATAAATGTTTTAGTTGATTTATTTATTGAGTTGAATAAATAATTGATGTGATTATGTTGTGGAGTAATTTAATTAAGTGTAATATATTAATTAAATTGATGTTTAGTAATTTTGTAGTGAAGTTTTAATTTAATTGAGATAATTAAATTAGAAGAATTATTATATGGTAACTTGGTAGTAATGATTTAATGAATTGATGAATAATTATAGTGGTGTCTAATTTAATTTAATAATTAAATTAGAGATTTACTAATTTATTACATAAAATTATGGTCAAATACATAAATTATACTTGTGTGTCAATTTATGTGGGAATTTGATTTAATAAGTTGATGGTAACTTTAATTTAATTGAATTTGAATATTAAAATTTAATTGAATAAAGTGTGACATTAAAACTATATAGTAAATGAGTTATTAAAATAAATTAAAAGAGTTTTAATTTAGTTTTACCAAACAAGGCTTAAGGCTTTTACAATTCTATTTTTAATTTAGTTTTGTCAAACAAGCCTTAGTGGCTTTTGATTTTCAAAAAAAATAAGCAACTAATATATTTACTAAGGAGATATTATATTTGTCAGTTTTTATAATACGTATTATATCTTCTATATGTATAGCTATTATATTCTTACGTTAAGTTCGTAGAGAAAGAATAGAGTTAGAATATTAGAGAGAGAAGAGAGAAGGAAGAAAAGAAGAAAGAAAGAATTCTCTGTGAAAACAAGAGGAATCCATCATCATTTTTCTAAGCTAACAAGGATTCAAAGATAGTAATCTAACTCTAAAATTGTCAATTTATGTTCTTCATCGTTCTTCATACAAAAATATATGTTTTTACTTCTCTTAATTTGAGTTTTTCATGATAATTATGAGAATATGATTTATATATGTTAAATTGTATATATAAACTGTTATATGATTTGTATGAGAATTTAAATTGTTCAATTCATGTAAATATAATGAATATGAAGAAATAATGTTCATAGCAATTTACAGTGAAGTATTTTGAAAAATGGTTTATTTGATACAAAAGTTAATGTCTAATTCATGCTATTATGTGTAAAGTGATTATAGATTGTGGTAATATGTTAAGAAACGAAAACAACATTATTTAAATGAAGTAATTTGGTTTAAAAGCAAAGTCACAGTGTTTTTTTTTGTCAAGAACGCTTAATAATGGAGTTTTTTTTTCCAAAAAATGGAATTAAAAGGTTTTAAGTTGATTGTTGTGTTGTTTATATGAGTAAAATCATGTTAGAAGAATTACTTTATGTTTCTGTAGAGTTTTGTATAAATTATGTGAGTTAAAATTGTTGTTTAAGCAAAGTTAATAAGCTAAATTGGCTTTTCCTGTATTTTTCGCGAGGTAGTCTTGCGTCCCACTGTGTCGTGGCATCACAGCGCCTATTCTGTGAGTAAACAGAGCGTCGCAACGCCATAGCAGAGTCTTATGACTTGGTACGGCACCGTAGTGCCAGTTCTGTGTGTTAACTGGAGCGCTGCAGCGCCGGGACCGGACTGCAGAGCTTGATGATGTGGCATGGCGCAGCAGCGCCGATTTCATGCCATTTCACGCTCTGCAGCACCGATGCTGCGTCGCAAGTGAATGTAATTATTACACACTTTAGTTGTTAACCTATTACGCTAGGTGTCATCCTCCCATTCGTCCACTGTTTTTTATTTACTCTTGGAAGTTAACTAAGCTGATAAGGAAGAGATATGAAGCAAGATTGTGTGGGATATTGTTGATAGATATACAAAGTATATCTATTCATATTTACTAAATAGTTAAACAATTTTCATAATTAGTAAAACACTTTTACAAAGTTTATTTCTTACTTCCAAGATTATCTAACAAAACAAAAAGAGAGAGAGAGGGTATAGAGAGAGAGGCTCGGTTAAGGAAGGAGAAAAGGGGGAGAAGAACTTGAAGCTTATGCATCCAAAGTTCATTAACTTCTTTGGTAAAACAAGAAGAGTAGCCATAAGAACAATGTGAAATATCTAAACTAACATATTCCTTTTGTTATGATTTGTTTATAAAGAAATAAAGGGTTAATGTTCTAAAAGTTCATAACCTTAGATGTATATGTTTTGTATGATTTCATGTTTAAATCTAACCTATTTAAGTGTTAGAGAGATGATAAAAAGGAAGCAAAAGAATCTATGTTCAAAAAATTAAGAAAAAAACTCTAAACTAGTGTGTTTGATATATTTTTATGTAAGATCTATGGGGTTCAAGATCTAATTGGTTAGAAGCATGCTAGAATGATATATATAGAGTTTAATAAGTTTAACTTGTTGGTTGATATGAGTTTATGTTAAAAAGTTTGGTAATACACATGAAAAGGAGTTTTTCCATAAGTATTGATTTTTAAGGTGTGATATATGTTTTTCATTTTGAAACCTACAAAGAGTTTTTGCGGTTTTCTTTCTTGTTATGATAGATATATAAGTTAAGGACAAAATCCCTTTGGAATCACTCAAAAATGTTTTGAAATGAGAGAGATATGAATTTTGTACCAAAACACTCTAAAGGTTGAAACCCTTGAAAAATAATTCCACTTCCGGCCACTTTTCAGTGAGCAAAACGGGTCCAAATTTAATGTTTGATAACTGGAAACTGTAGTTCGGGAAGATACGAATCCAACGAGTCTGATTGGGCCTCAATCGGAGTTATAGATTTCGTTCTATGAAGATTTTAGTAAAGGACCCCAAAACTGAAAATAAAACCAAAAAGTTAGAAAAATTAAAGATTATTGACCGGTTCAATTTTTCGGCGAACCGGCGGAACTTTCCGACGGCCGGTTCACCAATTTTCCGGCCGGTTTTGGAGTGGGTCTTGGACCTAAAATTATCTATAATTGTGAAGAACATTAAGATATTTTATTCAGAATTTTTCTGATTAGTTATGTAATTGTTAAGTAATTAATGGTTTAAACTCATTTAAATCATTTAAAACTTACTAATTAATAATTATTGATACTATTAAATGATTATGAAACTAATTAACATACAATTTAAATGTAATTAACTATTTAATTATTATTTAAGTGATAATTAAGTAGATTTAGTGTTAATAAAGTAACTAGTTATTATTTAATTATGATTAAATAATAATTAGAGTTAAATAAATAATTAATTATTATTTAATTAATATTAAATAATGATTAAAGAATATGTAAGTAAGATTAAATGATTACTTACTTACATTAACATAATAGTTTATAAAATAATTATTTATTATTTAATTAATATTAAATAATAAATAAGAACAAGTAATAATTAATTATTCTTAATTAATAAGAAAGAATAATTAAAGATTTAGTTAAGTGAATTAATTATTTATTATTTAATTAATATTAATTAATAAATAAGGTCAAATGTTAATTAATTATTCTTTAAATAATAATAAGAAATGATTAAAGACTAATGAAGTAAATAAATCAATTATTTACTATTCAATGATAAAGAATTAATTAATTATTATTTAATAAATATAAATAATAATT
The DNA here is from genome assembly GCA_020205555.1 of Panax stipuleanatus. Taxonomy (NCBI): domain Eukaryota; kingdom Viridiplantae; phylum Streptophyta; class Magnoliopsida; order Apiales; family Araliaceae; genus Panax; species Panax stipuleanatus. The sequence continues at coordinate 59,098,799 of CM035123.1, read as the reverse complement.
AAAGATAAATAATGATTTGATTATACATTATTTAATTAACATTAAATAATGAGAAATTTTATTTGGTTATTATTTATAATTACATAATAACTAAAGGTAATTAATTAATTACTATTTAATTAATGCTAAATAGTAATCAAATGAAGATGGAGTTAATAAATAAAGAGAATTTGAATAACTCCTTAATTAAATAATTATAAATTGTTTAAAGATATATATCTTTTAAGAAAAATACTTTTTCATTAATCTAAGATTAGTAAAATGATTAATGATTGTGTATTATGTTCTGTATAGTTTGTAATGAATATATCTATTAAATAGATAGCCGAAATGACGTAAGAAAATACGTACATGTGCTAACGGGATAAAATGTTTATATATGAGACAACGGTTCCAGTTAACTCATGAACAGATAAAGTAATAATAAAATTATTATTATTCAAGAAATAATATAGTACGTTGAATTTTCTATAAAGACTATATATTAGCTGTGTAAATCCCGAATTAGCAAGTAAAGGCGTAAAATATTCCTAAAAAGGAATATAAATTATTTAAGACCTAATATGTAAAATATTTATATATTAAAAATGTAAGAGACCTTTATTTTGTATTAAAGAGTTGAAATGAGTTATATTTCTAAATAAATCGATTATGGTTTTGAAATAAGGATAAATAATATTAGTTTTTATAAACTAATAATTAATAATAATAAATATACATGCATGGTTGTGACATATTTAATTATCTAATATGTGTGTGCATGTAAACACAATTGTGTAGGATTTGTGGGGAGACTCTAAATTAAGTTATAGGGGTAATCTCCAATCAATTCAAGTTTTCTAACTCGAACTCGAGTTGTTATTGTAAAGCATGTTCGTGATTAATCATTGTTGATTATATCACATCTATGATTATTGATTCGCACTTAGTGCATGTTGCATATGTTCAGCAGGTATGAAAGGCTGATCACCTTCATTACCATAAGGTTCAGTTAAATTTGTTCATGGTCATTATTGGCCACCAAATATTATTGGTTCAGTCATTTAATTGTTAAAATTTTGATTCATGCCTTTTCACAATTATTATACATTGTTAAAAACTTGAAAGCTTATTCCTTTTCAATCATGATATATCCTTATTGTATTTAAACTTGTTGAGCAAATTAGTTGCTCACTCTTGCTATATCATGATAACATTTTCAGATTAAAGCGAAGGCTCGAAGAAAGACAAAGACAAGGATAGAATCGAATAGTAGATTGTTATGCATGTTAACTATTTAGTTATCTGATGTAAGTTATTTATGTAAGTCTTTTGAAAATTTTAAAGGTACATATGTAAGTTAAGGTTGTTAGACCTTGGGTTATGTTGTAAGAGCTTATTGTATAAATAATTTATGTTTATATCTTCTGCATTAGTTATAGAATATGTTTCAAGATGAAGTACCGTAACGTACCAAATTCGAGGTTCTGGGGACCCGGATTTGGGGACGCTACAGTTGGTATTAGAGCTGTAGGTTATAAACCTTAGGTAGGGTTACCTTAGGCTAATAACCGCAGTGATAAGGATAAGGACTAACTCAAATAGAGTTGGTGCGTCGATAAGATTCAAAGACGAATCTCGGCGAGTAATAAAGATCCAGAGTTATCTAACTCTAATGATAAAGATGAACAGTAGTAATGAATAGATAGAGTCTAAAAGACTTAAAGTATAAAGGGAAAGAAGATCGTAAAACAAAACGATCGGGACATAGAAAAGAATCGTAATATTATACGATTATAATATGAGATCACAACGTGATCTGATGAGGTCATAAGTGATAGTAGTGTGCATACAAGCCAATCATGTATGATGATAAAGCACATACTTTGTAAACAATCTTATTTATTTATTAATAAAATATTCATTTATTAAAGGCATTTAATTATCTACATGGTGCTGTTTTTAAAATATATAATAACCCATAGTTTTAAGCAATGCTTTTAGAATCATGATGTTGATCATGCTAATGAGATTTAAATTCTTAGAAAGCTTAAAACTAAAATAGTTCCCAATCGTGGGATTACTAAAAAGGGGATTAGTAAATCCGGATAGATTGGTACATATTTTGCTTGCTCATTGGATGAAGATGACTGATCTCATGGTCATTTGTGTGGAGACACTAAAGCAAGTATATAGGTGCTTATTGGAGAATAAGTTCACTGAACGTGACTCGCTATGGAATACCTAATGGAGTTTTACTCGCCTGTTAATAGGAATTCCTAATGTGATAGTAGTACAAGTGATCCTTGGACTTGAGATCATCATAGTATCTTGTATGTAATGAATTATACTTTGACTTATTCCTTAAAGCCCTTTAGGGTATATAAAAGGGTATGCTTGGGTATAATGAATTACATATGGAGATAATGAATGATCAATAAAGAATCTACCACCTCTAGTAAAAGAGGAGAAATGTCCTATGTGATTCGTTAAATGACAACCCAGGAATCCTTGGCCAAGGTAAAATGAAATTAGAAAGGAGTTTCTAATTTGCATTATTTGGAGTTGTGCATTTTCTAATCGAAATACATATAATTAAATAAAATAAGACTTGACAGTAACTTCATGTCTTATATTTAATTGGGACATTGTATGGTGGAAAGATTGAATTGTACGGTAACTATTTACTCACAGGTTCTTTTATGATTAATGTTGAAATCTATATTATCTGGATAGTCGTTGATCGCTAGGGAGGCTTATCCCTATTGTAGAATAAATATTATTTATTTAAATAGATTATTAGTTTAATTTATTTATTTAAATAAGATTAGAATTGTTCTAATTGATTTATTCACAACCGGTTTAATATGGAGAACCTAAAGGGTCACACCATAAAAGGAAGAATAATTATTTAAGAAGGTAATGGTATAATCGTAATAATACATTAAGTGTAATTAATTTAATCTATGGTGATAGAATAAATTAAATAGCTTAATGTTTATTATTTAATATTTTGGAAATATTAAATATAAATTAATAAGAGGAGTCTTATTAATATTATTACAATTATTATTATTTTAATTTCTAAAGGAGTTTAGTAATTAATTTAATATTAGTACTCTCATTTATTCCTAATAAGATTAGGAGACAAATTAATTAAATGAATTTAATTAATTATTCCCATGTGGTGGGAAGACTAAATTAATTAAAGGAGTTTAATTAATTAAAAGAAATCCCATGTCTAATAGGATTAGAAGGGTTGACCAATATCTATATAAGAGGAGTCTTATAATAGATATTACTTGATGCAATTCCAATTGTTGGAGAGTACTCCTTTTCTATAGAGGATAGAAAACTAAGGTTTAGCCAAACACACTCCTTCTTGAAAATTCATCTTCCTTGGTGGATCACCTCTAGAGGCCAAACACTTGGGTGGCTAACGTTGATCAAAAGAAGGAATCTAATCCGGAAATTCAAGAAGATCACGAAAAACAAGGAGTTGAATTCGTACCTGTGGAAGCTTCGTTCTACAAGGGTATGATTCCATAACTTCTTATTTATCGTTTTAAATTAATAATTTGCATAAAGGATGATCCGGGTAATGGTTTTGTAGAAATTTTTAAACTCTGATATACCATGCTTCCGCTAATTTTTACAATTTAATTGCGTCACGATTTCGTACAAACCCAACAGTGGTATCAGAGCCAAACCTTTATGCAATTATTAATTATTTTGATTCCATATGTATGTATGAGTATGTATTTAGAATAATTTATTGGGCATAATTTTATTGTATAAAATTATTTTTTTTTATGAAGAAAAAAAAAATACAGTTTGCGGAAATTATTTTTTTTTCCCGCTGTGATTTTTTTTTGAGGCACGAATTCCTTAATTATTTTTTTAAAAGTGACTTGTGAGATTCGCTGCTTTCCGTGATGGTTTCAAAAAGGAAGTACTGCAGGATTGTTATATATATATATATATATATGTTTTCTAATTATTTCAAAAAGGTGATCCTGAAAAGTTATTACAAGGCTTTTCTAAAGAATTCAATTAAAAGGAATGCTCATGATTTCAAAAGGATATTCTATATATATATATATATATATATATATAATCTAGGTGACTACTTTCCTGGAGGATTGCAAAGACATTCACGCTGATACAATTATTATATATATATAATAATGAAAGTGACGGATTGCCTTAAAGTTTTAATGAGGAGCGATTATATTATATATATATATATATATATAATATTTTTAATAATTTTATAATTAAAATAAAGAGTTTATTTTAATCTTGAAATTGGATTTCATGCAAATTAAAATTGCCCACTAAATGATACTTATATATATATATGGAATGTTTTAATTCATGAGATGAATATTTATTTATTGATATATATGGTGATATGTATGATAATAAATGGGGATTGATTATGGACTATTTGACCAATGTGATTGGATTTTTTTTAGTTGAATGCTTGAATGAATGAGTTTTATTAAATGGGGTCTGCGTACCTCGTCTTCTCTAATTTTTTTTTCTTGATATAAAATTCTATCTCCCTCCTATGTACTTCCCCTTGACTGCTGATCAAGGTTTCTATTTAAATTAAATAGTTTAATGTAATAGAAATAGTTAGAATTATCTTGAAAAAATTAGAGACCAAGGAGCAAGGAGCGCGTAAAGACCCGTTTGTATGAAGCCCGGATTTAAATGTAATAGTTACATTTAAATTTAAATTCTTGCACTCCTAAATTTGACCTTTTGGTTCACTTGGTGGCTCTAGTGAACCAAACTAGAATAAAAGTCCATAATCAATCCGGGTAGAATATAGTATTCTATATTGCATGCTAAATATTATATATATTATATTTTATGCAAACATGTTTCACATGTTTAATAAAATGATGCGTATTTTATATATATATATGTATGCGCGCTAAACAAGATGAGACAAAATAATAACAAACCCCTCAAAGAAATAATATTAAGTCCGAAGCGTTCAAATGATATTTAAAATATCGAACGTCGCCTTCTAGCATGATAAATTAATAGAGTATTAAATATTTAATATGAGCTTGTTGTGCTATCCACAAGGCGAGTATTGCGTATTTAAGATGTTAATTAATCACATTTGATGCTTATCAAGAAAATTGAACGATCTAGTCTTGTTGTGCTATCCACAAGGACGAACATTTTTCTTTTTTGAATTTATGGAAGTGCTAGGCTGGACTTAACTTAAATCATTTTAGTTCGGATGTGCACACACTTGACCATTATGATTTAAGAGGCAAAATAAAAAGAATTACATGGTGATGTAATTGACAAGAGTTGTCTACCTATTTATTTGTATATCGCTTGTTGTGCTATCCACAAGGTTATATACATTTGAAATGGGATCCTTATTCTCACTAGCAAATCTCTAATTAAATGTTGCCGAACTATATAAGTGAGGGTAATATAGTTTGATGAAAATAGTGGGAGATACCAATTTAAAATAAAGATCTAAATTTATTTTGGTATGCAAAGTTAATAAAATGAATGTTTACTAAAATGTTGTTTTCTTTCACATGCAGAATTTTAAAAATGTCCAAATCACTAATCTCACTACGAAGCATACTTGATGCAAATAAGCTTACCGAGCCGAATTATGAGGACTGGCTAAGAAATCTGAGAATTGTTCTCACTGCTGAAAAGATTTCTTATGTCCTAAATTCAACTGTCCTTGAATCTATTTCAGAAACAGCCTCTGAGGAAGAGATTGCCACTTTCAATAAGTGGCAAGATGATGCATCTGTGGCTCAATGCATCATGCTCGCATCCATGAATAACGAGCTTCAGCGTCAGCACGTAAACATGGATGCTCCTTCTATGCTGCTTCACCTCAAGGAATTGTATGGTGAACAGAGTAGGACTGCTAGATATGAGATATCTAAGGAGCTCTTCCAATCTCGGATGACCGAGGGAACTGCCGTCGAGACTCACGTCCTAAAGGTGATCAATTTGATTGAACGCCTTGGACAGCTGTGGTTCGTCATGGATGGGGAGCTGAGTCAAGACTTGGTCTTGCAGTCACTCCCTGAGACCTTCTCGCAGTTTGTGGTTAATTTTCACATGAATAAGCTAGATGTCAGCTTGCCTGAGCTGCTTAACATGCTGAAAACTGCAGAAGGTCATTTCCCATCCAAGAAGAACCATGTCTTGATGGTGGATTCTTCCAATAAAAGGAAGAGGCCTAAGGTATCTTCTGAAAAGAAGAAATCCAAGAAGGCTAAGGGAAAGGGAAAAGAAAAGGAACAAAAGAAACCTGAACCAGCTAAAGGAATGTGCTTTCATTGCAACAAGCCGGGACATTAGAAAAGAAACTGCAAGAAGTATCTAGCAGAGAAGAAGCTTGGAGAAGCTTCGACTTCCAATCAAGGTTTGTTTATGATTGAAATTAATTTTTCTGAAAGTCATAATTCTACTTGGGTATTGGATACCAGCTGTGGTTCTCACATATATAATACTGTGCAGGAACTGGTCAGAAGTAGAAAGATGAACAATGATGAGGTGATCCTACGAGTGGGGAATGGAGCGAAGGTTGCTGCACTAGCTGTAGGAACTTATTATTTAGCAATGCCTTCGGGCAAGTCCATTTATCTTAATAATTGTTATTATGTTCTGAATATTATTAAAAACATTATTTCAATTTCTATATTAGATATGGAAGGATTTAACGTTGTTATAAAAAATAATAGTTGTTCTATTTATAAAGACGATGTTTTATATGGTATTGAAAATTTGCGAAATGGACTTTATACACTTGACTTACAAGAAAATATATTTCAAATTGAACAAACTAAGAAAAGGAAAAGAGATGATATTAATTATACCTACATGTGGCACTGTAGACTCGGTCATATCAATGAAACAAGATTATCCAAGTTGCATAAAGATGGGCTCCTCGAGCTATCCGATTATGAACCATATCCAACATGTGAATATTGTCTCATGGGTAAAATGACTAAATCTCCTTTTAGTGGAAAAGGAGAAAGAGTTACAGAGTTGTTGGCATTGATTCACACAGATGTTTGTGGGCCTATGACAACAAGTGCACGGGATGGGTATTCTTATTTTATTACTTTTATTGATGATCACTCAAGATTTGGATATGTGTATTTAATGAAATACAAGTCAAAATCATTTGAAAAGTTCAAAGAGTTCAGAAGTGAAGTAGAGAAACAAACGGGCAAGAGTATAAAGATACTTCGATCAGATCAAGGTGGAGAATACTTAAGCGGTGAGTTTCTCAATTGTCTCAAAGAAAATGATATAATCTCACAATGGACTCCTCCAGGTACACCACAGTTAAATGGAGTATCTGAAAGGAGAAATCGAACACTGTTGGACATGGTTCGATCCATGATGAGTTTTATCGACCTTCCAATTTCCTTCTGGGGATATGCCCTAGAAACGGCTGCATACCTACTTAACAAGGTACCTACCAAATCCGCCCCAAAGACTCCATATGAGATGTGGAAGGGGAAGAAGTTAAGCATGTTAAGACTTGGGGTTGCCCAGCTTATGTCAAAAAGTTTGAAAATGATAAGCTACAGACTAAATCCGATAAGTGTAGATTTGTGGGATACCCTAAAAAAATTTTAGGGTATTATTTCTATCATCCAACTGATCAAAAGGTGTTTGTTGCGAAACATGCTGCCTTCTTAGAAAAGGAGTTTATCCATGAAGGGGTCAGTGGGAGTAAGATATATCTTGAAGAAGTTCAAGAACCATAAATTACCACGGATCAAAGTCAGGTACCTGACCAAGTAAAAGAACCTACTATACCACACCCTGTTCGTAAATCTGGAAGAGTACCGAAGATACCTGAGAGGTATGGATTCGTTATAGAGGATGATGATGAGGTACACATCATGAATGATGATGATCCATTGAATTACGAACAGGTTATGAGTAATAAAGACTTAGGGAAATGGCTTGAAGCCATGAAATCCGAAATGGACTCCATGTATGAAAATAAAGTATGGACTTTGGTTTCACCACCTGAAGGCATTAAGCCTATTGGGTGTAAATGGGTCTTTAAAAGAAAGACTGGAGCGGACGGCAAGGTAGAGACCTATAAGGCTCGACTGGTTGCAAAAGGTTTCAAACAAAGACAAGGAGTTGACTATGATGAAACCTTTTCACCAGTAGCTATGCTCAAGTCCATTCGGATTTTGCTTGCGATTGCAGCTTATAACGACTATGAGATCTAGTAGATGGACGTGAAAACGGCCTTCCTCAATGAAAAACTTGAGGAGGATGTGTATATGACACAGCCAGAGGGATTTGTTTCAAAGGTTGGAACAAATCAAGTCTGTAAGTTGCAACGATCCATTTATGGATTGAAGCAAGCTTCTCGTAGATGGAACATTCATTTTGATGAGACAATCAAAGAGTTTGATTTTATCAAAAACGACGATGAACCATGTGTGTACAAGAAGGTTAGTGGGAGCGCAGTTTCATTCCTTGTATTATATGTTGATGATATATTACTGATAGAGAATGACATTTCTATGCTACAATCGATTAAAATCTAGTTATCTAAACACTTCTCCATGAAGGAATTGGGAGAAGCATCCTATATTTTGGGGATAAAGATCTATAGAGATAGATCCAAAAGGATGCTTGGTTTATCCCAAGGAACGTACATTGATGCAATGCTAAAGAGGTTTAACATGGAAGATTTCAAAAGAGGTCTCATGCCGATGAGCCATGGAATACATCTCTCCAAGAAACAGGCCCCAAAGACACCTGAGGAGAGAGACCGTATGAGTAAGATCACTTATGCTTCTGCAATAGGATCTATCATGTACGGTATGATATGTACTAGACCGGATGTTGCTCATGCACTTAGTGTAACAAGCAGATACCAGTCGAATCCAGGAGAAGAGCACTGGAAGGCAGTGAAGAATATCCTAAAATACTTGAGAAGGACTAAGGATATTTTTCTTGTCTACGGTGGGTCTGAATTAAAACTCGAGGGCTTCACAGACTCAAGTTTTTAAACGGACCAAGATGACAGTAAATCTATTTCGGGGTATATTTTTACCTTGAACGGAGGCGCAGTGAGTTGGAAGAGTTCCAAGCAGCAAACAGTTGCTGATTTAGTGACAGAGGCAGAATATATAGCTGCAAGTGAAGCTGCAAAGGAAGCTGTTTGGATGAAGAAGTTCATAACAGAACTTGGTGTGGTTCCTAGCATTGGAGAAGCAGTTCCCGTTTACCGTGACAACACAGGAGCAGTTGCACAGGCTAAGAAACCCAGGTCTCATCAGAAATCTAAACACGTGTTGCGGAGATTTCACTTGATCAGGGAGATCATTGAAAGAGGAGACGTCACCTTGGACCGTGTAGACTCTCAAGACAACATTGCAGATCCATTTACTAAAGCTTTAACACAACAGCAGTTTGATCGTCACTTAGAGAAGATGGGTATGAGATACCATAGCGATTGGCTTTAGTGCAAGTGGGAGATTGATAGTAGTGTGCATACAAGCCAATCATGTATGATGATAAAACACATACTTTGTAAACAATCTTATTTACTTATTAATAAAATATTCATTTATTAAAGGCATTTAATTATCTACATGGTGCTGTTTTTATAATATGTAAATAACCCATAGTTTTAAGCAATGCTTTTAGAATCATGATGTTGATCATGCTAATGAGATTTAAATTCTTAGAAAGCTTAAAACTAAAATAGTTTCCAATCGTGGGATTACTAAAAAGGGGATTAGTAAATTCGGATAGATTGGTACATATGTTGCTTGCTCATTGGATGAGGATGACTGATCTCATGGTCATTTGTGTGGAGACACTAAAGCAAGTATGTAGGTGCTTATTGGAGAATAAGTTCACTGAACGTGACTCGCTATGGAATACCTCATGGAGTTTTACTCGCCTGTCAATAGGAATTTCTAATGTGATAGTAGTACAAGTGATCCTTGGACTTGAGATCATCATAGTATCTTGTATGTAATGAATTATACTTTGACTTATTCTTTAAAGCCCTTTAGGGTATATAAAAGGGTATGCTTGGGTATAATGAATTACATATGGAGATAATGAATGATCAATAAAGAATCTACCACCTCTAGTAAAAGAGGAGAAATGTCCTATGTGATTCGTTAAATGACAACCCAGGAATCCTTGGCCAAGGTAAAATGAAATTAGAAAGGAGTTTCTAATTTGCATTATTTGGAGTTGTGCATTTTCTAATCGAAATACATATAATTAAATAAAATAAGACTTGACAGTAAATTCATGTCTTATATTTAATTGGAACATTGTATGGTGGAAAGATTGAATTGTACGGTAACTATTTACTCACAGGTTCTTTTATGATTAATGTTGAAATCTATATTATCTGGATAGTCGTTGATCGCTAGGGAGGCTTATCCCTATTGCAGAATAAATATTATTTATTTAAATAGATTATTAGTTTAATTTATTTATTTAAATAAGATTAGAATTGTTCTAATTGATTTATTCACAACCGGTTTAATATGGAGAACCTAAAGGGTCACACCATAAAAGGAAGAATAATTATTTAAGAAGGTAATGGCATAATCGTAATAATACATTAAGTGTAATTAATTTAATCTATGATGATAGAATAAATTAAATAGCTTAATGTTTATTATTTAATATTTTGGAAATATTAAATATAAATTAATAAGAGGAGTCTTATTAATATTATTACAATTATTATTATTTTAATTTCTAAAGGAGTTTAGTAATTAATTTAATATTAGTACTCTCATTTATTCCTAATAAGATTAGGAGACAAATTAATTAAATGAATTTAATTAATTATTCCCATGTGGTGGGAAGACTAAATTAATTAAAGGAGTTTAATTAATTAAAAGAAATCCAATGTCTAATAGGATTAGAAGGGTTGACCAATATCTATATAAGAGGAGTCTTATAATAGATATTACTTGATGCAATTCCAATTGTTGGAGAGTACTCCTTTTTTATAGAGGATAGAAAACTAAGGTTTAGCCAAACACACTCCTTGAAAATTCATCTTCCTTGGTGGATCACCTCTAGAGGCCAAACACTTGGGTGGCTAACGTTGATCAAAGGAATGAATCTAACCTGGAAATTCAAGGAGATCACGAAAAACAAGGAGTTGAACTCGTACCTGTGGAAGCTTCGTTCTACAAGGGTATGATTCCATAACTTCTTATTTATCGTTTTAAATTAATAATTTGCATAAAGGATGATCCGGGTAATAATTTTGTAGAAATTTTTAAACTCTGATATACCATGCTTCCGCTTATTTTTGCAATTTAATTGCGTCACGATTTCATACAAACCCAACAATAAGAGGACAGATGATCAATCGTTTGATTGAAAACGTTATAGCAGAATTGCTATATGAATAGGGTACTATGAAAGTGTACCATTAAAACTCAAGAAAGAGTTGTGAATTATGGATACGGATTAAATGAAGCTCGTATTGAGTATTAAGGGAACTAGGAATATGTGGGATTTCAATTGAGGACTCATGTCAGCAACTGAGTTGTATGATTCTTTGTATGGGCAAGGAATTTGTACTTGGTTTTAGAATCACTTAGCTTCCTGGTTGATATAGTGGTTAAGTTGAACAATTCTTTGTATGGGCGGGAAATTGTCCTTGACTTAGCTTCCTATATTGATTAGTGGCCGAGTTGGTTCGACAACTACTTAGCTTCTGGTATTGATAGTCATTGAAATGTTTGTGTCACGCTATTTGCTATATACATGTTGAGAAGGTGATTCTTTTCTCATGAGTATACCAGATAGGTAGAGAATATAAGATTAAGTTGCAAGTTCTTAAAACTCATACTTATGGTAAGTTCGTGACTCATAATTATATGAAATATTTTTGAACCCCTCAGCGAATGGACGCCAATGGTCTGTCTAGGACAAGTTCTTAAACTCATATGATTGTGGAAAGTTTCTGAACTCATAACGTGATGGAAGCATAGGTATTCCAAATCTTCTAGCTGTGCTAGACTTCGAAATTTTGAAATCAAGCTAAATTCGCACTGATGTGCCTTTCGAAATAAAATGAATTTTGTTATCAGCAACACATGGTTACAAGTGTGTAGAAGTGGGCTTCGAACCATTAACACATTGTTACCTGTTGCGGCATGATAACACCAAAAAGGATTTTTCAATGGTTTTAAATTGTTTAAAGAAGAGTCTATGCTAATTATTTCGGCTAGACAAAAATGATTTGAGATATCAAAATGTATTTTGTATATCATTAATGCATCATTGAACCTGGTACAGAGATTATAAAATGATGGAGTTATCAATGTAGAATTACTTAGTGTTGGATGCGATCTAAAGATCATTAGCCACTATGGAATGATGTAGTATGACAAAGTCACAAAATGACGGAATCCTCAAACGGACTGTAAATACAGTGCGGTATCATGACGTCATAAAATGATTTTAAAATTTTAAAGGTAAATTATTGCCAACTGAATTTGGACAAACATGTTTCTATTGAAATTCGAATTATTGTATGAGTCTAAGCTATTTGATTCAGCTAGACAAATGTTTATGAGAATTCAAAGTATTCCTTGAAAGCGTATGCCGAACCAAATTATTTTGGTGCAGAATTCTATGATAAGACTGAGGTGAACTATGTCGACTGGATAAAATAATCCAATTTAGTAGCAAAAATATTCGCTAGACATGATTGATACGTTATGCATGACGTAAGCGTACGATAGGCTAATCACCTAAAGTACTTGCAGAAGTAGTTTACCTTCTTTGTGATTGTAAACATACTGTTAACCTTTGTAAGGGGTCGAGTACCTTTTTCTTAATTGAAATAGGTCGCAGGTAGTAATACCTATAAACCTCAATAGTTCCTGGTCTAAAGGACTCCTCAGCATGATTTGAAAATTTTAACTCTTGGGAGTGATGTTTCGGGTAGCATGTGATGATGTGTATGAACTCGTCGTGGACGGGTAGAATCTAATATGATTGAATAAAGGTTATGTTGAAAACCTAGTTTTGATGGATAAAAGGAGTAGGGATTAGTAAGCTATAATTTCGAGGACGAAATTCTTAGAAAAATGGGTGAATGTGACAACCCGAGAATTTATAAAATCTTAAATGATTAAAATAAAGGTTAAAGAATAAAACCTAGATGATAATTTATTAAAAAAATTAAGTAAAACCTATAGGGTTTGCTTTTTGAATGATGAATTATGTTAGGGATATGAAAAATCAAGATAAAACTATGTTAGTAATTAGCATAGCTGGAATGTTGGCCTTGATTGGCAAATAAGAAGAGGAATAAGTATAAAGCTAATAGCTAATATGATTAGCAATAAAAATGGAGTACGTTAAAACTCAAAATTTGAGTTAGAGATAGAATTTTGAAGCACGGACTGCTCGGTTGCGTCCGGAACGTCAAGTTTAGTCAGAAAAGACAATAAACACAAAATGTGTAAAGGTTGACTTTTTGGTCAAAGTCAACAGTGGACTTTTATGGAGAAAAGTCAAAATTAAAATTAAAAGTGGTATATGTGATGACTTATGTGAATAATGAAATAGATTGAATAAATATACATTATATAATGTGTATACATTTTTTTTGTATACAAAAGAGAATTAAGAATAAAAGTTATATAACCTAATATATATATTGGGAATAATAATTAAATAATCTAAGGAAAACAAGTCTAATTGGGTTAAGTAATTAAATGTATATGAGTAAGAATTTGATGTACAAATTGAGTGAATAGAAACCCTAATTAAATAATTAGGGTAGGATATAATTAAATTTGTGGACTATGTTAATTTACATAGCCCATTTATTTTATTATCAAGCCTAAAAGAATTATTAGGTAGCCCAATGAGGATTTATTTAGTAACCCAAAATAATGGGACATGTGCTAGCAGAATAACTATGGTTAGGAACTAACCATACTTGAGTTAAATGTAAGAAAGTGTTGGTATATAAGGTGGACCCCACTAGTAATGATGGGTGATGATTGTTAAGAAATTTCCTAGGAAATTTCTTTGAAGTGGCAAAAGACTATTTTGCCCTAAAAGAAAATTATTAATAACTTTTGTGTCCTAAGAAGGAAATTGCTAGGAAGTTTCCTTGTAATAGGGAAATGACAATTTTGCCTTAAGAAAAATTTGTTAATGACCATGGAATCCTTGAAAGAAATTTCTAGGAAATTTCTTAATTGAAGTAAGATGACAATTTTGTCCTTAAAGAAAATTATTTATGACCAATATGTCCTATAAGGAAATTTCCAGGAAATTTCCTTGAGAGGACTTAAAGACCATTTTGCCCAATCCTAGTGATGGTTAAAGACTACTTTGCCCTTGGCCTTAAATTTTTATACTAACTAAACAAAACAAAAAATTGTGAGAAGAAGGGGTAGAATCTTGGCCCACTAATGGAGGGGTGTTTTGGTCATTTCATAAAGCAAATAAACAAATAAAAACAAAACAAAAATGGAAAGGATAATAAGGCCACTTGGCCGATTTTGTAGAGAAAGGAGAAAAGGGGGGGTGAATGTAATTATTACACACTTTAGTTGTTAACCTACTACGCTAGGTGTCATCCTCCCATTCGTCCACTGTTTTTATTTACTCTTGCAAGTTAACTAAGCTGATAAGGAAGAGATAGGAAGCAAGATTGTGTGGGATATTGTTGATAGATATACAAAGTATATCTATTCATATTTACTAAATACTTAAACAATTTTCATAATTAGTAAAATACTTTTACAAAGTTTATTTCTTACTTCCAAGATTATCTAACAAAACAAAAGGAGAGAGAGAGTATAGAGAGAGAGGCTCGGTTAAGGAAGGAGAAAAGGGGGAGAAGAACTTGAAGCTTATACATCCAAAGTTCATTAACTTCTTTGGTAAAACAAGAAGAGTAGCCAGAAGAACAAGGTGAAACATCTAAACTAACATATTCTTTTTGTTATGATTTGTTTCTAAAGAAATAAAGGGTTAATGTTCTAAAAGTTCATAACCTTAGATGTATATGTTTTGTATGATTTCATGTTTAAATCTAACCTATTTAAGTGTTAGAGAGATGATAAAAAGGAAGCAAAAGAATCTATGTTCAAAAAGTTAAGAAAAAAACTCTAATCTAGTGTGTTTGATATATTTTTATGTAAGATCTATGGGGTTCAAGATCTAATTGGTTAGAAGCATGATAGAATGATATATATAAAGTTTAATAAGTTTAACTTGTTGGTTGATATGAGTTTATGTTAAAAAGTTTGGTAAGACACATGAAAAGGAGTTTTTCCATAAGTATTGATTTTTAAGGTGTGATATATGTTTTTCATTTTGAAACCTACAAAGAGTTTTTGTGGCTTTTTTTTTTATGATAGATATATAAGTTAAGGACAAAATCCCTTTGGAATCACTCAAAAATGTTTTGAAATGAGAGAGAGATGAATTTTGTACCAAAACACTCTAAAGGTTGAAACCCTTGGAAAATCAGTCCACTTCCGGCCACTTTTCATTGAGCAAAACGGGTCCAAATTTAATGTTTGATAACTGAAAACTGTATTTCGGGAAGATACGAATCCAACGAGTCTGATTGGGCCTCAATCAGAGTTATAGATTTCGTTTTATGAAGGTTTTAGTAAAGGACTCCAAAACTAAAAATAAAACCAAAAAGTTAGAAAAATTAAAGATTATTGACCGGTTCAATTTTCCGGCGAACCGGCGAAACTTTCCGACGGCCGGTTCACCAATTTTTCGGTCAGTTTTGGAGTGGGTCTTGGACCTAAAATTATCTATAATTGTGAAGAACATTAAGATATTTTATTCAGAATTTTTCTGGTTAGTTATGTAATTGTTAAGTAATTAATGGTTTAAACTCATTTAAATCATTTAAAACTTTCTAATTAATAATTATTGATACTATTAAATGATTATTAAACTAATTAACATACAATTTAACTATAATTAACTATTTAATTATTATTTAAGCGATATTAAGTGATAATTAAGTAGATTTAGTGTTAATAAAGTAACTAGTTATTATTTAATTATGATTAAATAATAATTAGAGTTAAACAAATAATTAATTATTATTTAATTAATGTTAAATAATGATTAAAGAATATGTAAGTAAGATTAAATGATTACTTACTTACATTAACATAATAGTTTATAAAATAATTATTTATTATTTAATTAATATTAAATAATAAATAAGAACAAGTAATAATTAATTATTCTTAATTAATAAGAAAGAATAATTAAAGATTTAGTTAAGTGAATTAATTATTTATTATTTAATTAATATTAATTAATAAATAAGGTCAAATGTTAATTAATTATTCTTTAAATAATAATAAGAAATGATTAAAGACTAATGAAGTAAATAAATCAATTATTTACTATTCAATGATAAAGAATTAATTGATTATTATTTAATAAATATAAATAATAATTAAAGATAAATCATGATTTGATTATACATTATTTAATTAACATTAAATAATGAGAAATTTTATTTGGTTATTATTTATAATTACATAATAACTAAAGGTAATTAATTAATTACTATTTAATTAATGCTAAATAGTAATCAAATGAAGATGGAGTTAATAAATAAAGAGAATTTGAATAACTCCTTAATTAAATAATTATAAATTGTTTAAAGATATATATCTTTTAAGAAAAATACTTTTTCATTAATCTAAGATTAGTAAAATGATTAATAATTGTGTATTATGTTCTGTATAGTTTGTAATGAATATATCTATTAAATAGATAGCCGAAATGACGTAAGAAAATACGTACATGTGCTAACGGGATAAAATATTTATATATGAGACAACGGTTCCAGTTAACTCATGAACAGATAAAGTAATAATAAAATTATTATTATTCAAGAAATAATATAGTACGTTGAATTTTCTATAAATGCTATATATTAGCTGTGTAAATCCCGAATTAGCAAGTAAAGGCGTAAAATATTCCTAAAAAGGAATATAAATTATTTAAGACCTAATATGTAAAATATTTACATATTAAAAATGTAAGAGACCTTTATTTTGTATTAAAGGGTTGAGATGAGTTATATTTCTAAATAAACCGATTATGGTTTTGAAATAAGGATAAATAATATTAGTTTTTATAAACTAATAATTAATAATAATAAATATACATGCATGGTTGTGACATATTTAATTATCTAATATGTGTGTGCATGTAAACACAATTGTGTAGGATTTGTGGGGAGACTCTAAATTAAGTTATAGGGGTAATCTCCAATCAAGACAAGTTTTCTAACTCGAACTCGAGTTGTTATTGTAAAGCATGTTCGTGATTAATCATTATTGATTATATCACATCTATGATTATTGATTCGCACTTAGTGCATGTTGCATATGTTCAGCAGGTATGAAAGGCTGATCACCTTCATTACCATAAGGTTCAGTTAAATTTGTTCATGGTCATTATTGACCACCAAATATTATTGGTTCAGTCATTTAATTGTTAAAATTTTGATTCATGCCTTTTCACAATTATTATACATTGTTAAAAACTTGAAAGCTTATTCCTTTTCAATCATGATATATCCTTATTGTATTTAAACTTGTTGAGCAAATTAGTTGCTCACTCTTGCTATATCATGATAACATTTTCAGATTAAAGCGAAGTCTCGAAGAAAGACAAAGACAAGGATAGAATCCAATAGTAGATTGTTATGCATGTTAACTATTTAATTATCTGATGTAAGTTATTTATGTAAACCTTTTGAAAATTTTAAAGGTACATATGTAAGTTAAGGTTGTTAGACCTTGGGTTATGTTGTAAGAGCTTATTGTATAAACAATTTATGTTTATATCTTCCGCATTAGTTATAGAATATGTTTCAAGATGAAGTACCGTAACGTGCCAGGTTCGAGGTTCTGGGGACCCGGATTTGGGGACGCTACAGCCGCCAAGGATCTGGACTTTCGAAGTTTTTCTCTCTAGTCTCTCTCTAAGAGCGGCTAGTGTTTGGGTTTATAATGAATACCCTAAAAACGGCTGATATATATATATATATATATATATATATATATATATGTATAGCAGTTAAAGAAATTAACCAAAACCTAATCCAATTAGAAAAATAAAATTCGAATATATATATTATATCTTAATTAAGTCTTACTTAATTAATATACATATATATACAAATTATTCTATTAATTTAAATTCATAATTTAAATACTATCAATCATATTGATATATTTAAATCCTTACAATTTAAATTAATTCAATTTTAATTATGTTCTAAGTGTGTGACCCTATAGGTTATTATTATGTTGGCAATAATTTTAAAATCATATTATAAAATTATAAACAGTGAGCGGCATCTAGTAATGCATCACTGTTACCCAAATAATAATAAGATCGGTGATTCGATACAACCTTTTCGTGACCAATGTTTCAATGTAATTTAATCCTTTTAACCTTGACATCCTAGATTAAACTCGAGGCATAGAATGTGTCATCCTCTTCATAATTTAATCTGAGTTTTCTTGATCGATGAGTAGACTATATGAAACAAATCACTATTTGAGCATGGCCATGCATTTCATAGTCCTACTCAATCAAGAGGCCTATGGATATCACCCCTAATATATAGGAGGGTTAGATTCCATCTAGATCACTCATATTCCTCACACGATTCATGATGTACCCAATAATCACCTTGTCCACCCTATTAAAGGTGACCTTTGATGATATCAAAGTACATAAATTCCCTTGTAGTAATATAGTGATTTCAGGTCGGAGGATCATTACATTATTGTCACTATGAGAATTGCTTATGACACTTTGCATAATGCTCCACGTAGAATTCTCATGGTGGGTCTGTCCAGTACACTGTTCTCAAACATGTACCTATGCATTAACTCAATATCTCATATATTTATGACCAATTAGATTTAGCCATCAGTCAATCCATATACTAGTCTCAATGTATCATTGTTGTCCCATTAACAATGACACTCGACTAGGGACATTTAAGAGTAATGATACTAATTGTAATTATATGATCTCATGTTCAAGTCAAATACTTGAAGCCATATAATTTGTATCACTATGCTAAGGACTTTTATTATGTTAAAATTTATATAACGCAGTAAATAAAACTATAATAAAATAATTCATTTATTCAATCAAATATAATATCAAAAATTTTAAGCAATTACATCAAAGAATTGGCTCTAGGGCATAAACTCTAACAAGGGGGCATCTGTAGACACTCGAGATTTTCTTTGCCCCGATACTGATCCAGTAGAAGGGTAAAACCGTCAATCAATCCCAAATTTGATCCACAATATCAGTGCTCCAGCCAAATCTGATTCCTAATATCGGTAATCAAGTTCGACAGTCAATCGGACTAACAATCAAGTTTCGATAGTCAATCGGACCATCAATCAAGTTTCGACAGTCAATCGGACCATCAATCAAGTTCCGACAGTCAATCGGACCATCAATCAAGTTTCAACAGTCAATCGGACCATCAATCAAGCTCTGACAGTCAATTGGACCATCAATCAAGCTCCGATGGTCAATCGGACCATCAATCAAGCTCCAACAGTCAATCGGACCATCAATTAAGTTCCGACAGTCAATCGGACCATCAATCAAGTTCTGACAGTCAATCGGACCATCAATTAAGTTTCAACAGTCAATCAGACCATCAATCAAGCTTCGACAGTCAATCGGATCATCAAGCTCAAACCCGGTCTCAATCCGATAGGTACCAATCAGCCCCGGCAGCAACCCGGGAGGTACCAATCAACCCCGGTCTCAACCTAGGAAATGCAGGTCATCCCCGGTCTCAACCTGGGGCATCAGGCCAACTTCAGACATCAACCTGAAGCATCGCAACAAATCCATAGCAAAACCTAAAATGACCACATCAGCCTCAAAGATAACCCTGAGGTCAAAAGACTCGACTGAGATCCAAGTCTTGGAATTAGCTCCCGGAAGTCAACCAGCGACCATGCCGACACTACAGGCAGCCCCGGAAGGGGTACAACGGTCATTTTACCAAATTTCAACCGACTTGGTCAAACTCAAGCCAAATCGATGCCGCCAAAGTCAGGATGAACCCTAACGACGATCCCGAGTGGCAACAACGCAAGATAGTACAACGAATAAACTACGGGGAATCAAAGACCTAGTTATGAACACGTCTTCTTGGACCTGGAAAGTGTTTTTTCCCATGTCATTGCAACACTCTCGATGAGAGCTTTCCGGAAAGGTATCGATCACCTCAAACGGACGCTCCGATCAAAAGTTAAAAAGTTTCCGACCGAACATCTCATTGTTCGGAGTGCACATATTTTGAGACGACCAAGTCGGGCATGCAGGACCCACCTCAAGTGGCCGCACCTGTGACACCCCCAAATCCGGGACCACCACTTGGTCACTCGAATTCGGTTCATCACGTACTCATGGTAATACATCACAATAATAATAACTAAAAATCACACAATCACAGCGAAAAATCTAATCTAGAATAATTTACAATGATTTATTATAATTATTCCCCCAAGTCTCGCAACCTACAGTACTTAATAGATTACATACTAATATCAATTAACGACTTATTACATAATCTAACTTAAGCTTAAACATAATCAAATCCAGTCTTACTATATTATCTTAATACAACATTAAAATATTTAATAACATAAAAGAGATAAGCTAGTTGGTAGCCTTGCCCTTGCCCTTATCAACGCCCAAGGTTCGCCATGCTCTGCCTTAACTGAAATGTTTTAGGGAAAGCAAGAATGAGCACAAATTACCCAGCAAGTAATATACAATAAGGGTCTGTAATATAATTCTCAATTCTCAAAAAGGGTATAGCAAGGTTTGATAGTTCAAGGATAACAAGAATATCAATAGTTTTCAATAACAGTCGCTAAGGACAGAATAATATCAATGTGATTCAATAATAAATCAATTCAAGATTTCAAGATAACTGAATACTGAGAAGTCACTAAGGACCATGAACTTCTACTAGAATTAACATTAATAAACTGAAAATCCAACAAAAACGGGTACAACAGGTGATCAGCCTAAAGCACCATCGTTATGCATAACAATCAATCATACTCAAGTGTGCACGTCGGTTCTCCGACAATTATATATTCCCTTCAAAGAAGGTTGTTCTTCTCAGTAAAATACAAGATCCCGCACCAATCAATTGGTTTGGGTCGCTTTTCAATAATATAAGTCTAGCCGAATCAAATGGCATAGACACTTACACAATATTCAAGAACAATACTAAGTTCAACATGAATAATAGCTTTAATGAAATAAGAGTTCAAGTATGCTAATTCAATTCAAACGATTAAGTAGGAAACTAGTTCGCAATATACAAGGATAGAATACTTGCATCCAAAGAGATAAGGTTTAGATACTTGCTTACGATATCCGTTGAATAAAGTAATGCAAGGGTTTAGGATACTTGCCTTATGCGTAGTTTACTCACGTAAAGCTAGCCAACACTTTCGAATTCCTATCGTAATATAGTTACGTATATACGATATCAATTAGTCATATAGTTCAACATTATATCTCATCTTGGACATACGACCAACACACAAGTTAAGTCTTAGCCTAGCTACACGGTTATATATTAATATAACTTCTATTCTTAACGTTCCTCTTTTGGGTTTAAACTTATTCTCATATTAATATCGCATAAGAATCACAACAAATAGCAAACATACTCTATTTAGCAAGTTATAGCTTTATTGTAAGTTAACCGTCAAAATCGGTTTCAAGTATCAACATATAATATCATATAGCATATATACATGTTAAAGAGTCTCTCTATGTTCGTTCAACTTTTCCAAGTTCAATCATACATGCTATAGTTCTAAATCATGATTTCTAACGACTTAGGGTCAAGCGACGCCATGAGTTCCCCGTAAGTTATCATGCTTATCATGTAAACATGTAAAGTGATCACATTTTAGACATGCTTACAAGTTTCTACTTCATATACACATGTCTAGTATTGTTACTTAACTTAATTCATGCTTTACTTGTGCTCAATTAGTTTTCATGACATCTAACATGGTATGTGTATGTTTATGACATTTTAAGGAGGTTATGAGCACTACCATGTTGGGTTTATACGTAACGCAATCATGCAATCAAATCACATAAATAGGGCGGAAGCGTAAAAAATAGGTTTTCAAAAATTTATACAAACCCATTACCATGATCATTCTTATGCATCAATTATCAGTGAATGAAGAAGGAGAAAAACAGAATTATACCTTTGAAGATCCAAGCTTCCTCAGGTACAAGTTCTACTCCTTTGATTCCTTTGATTCCTCTGTAGTGGCTCCTTCCCTTGATCAATGTCAGCCACCCAAATGTTTGGCCTCTAACGGTGATCCACCAAGGAAGATGAAGAACTCAGTAAGATGGGTTATTGGCTTAACCCTTGTTTCTATCTCTATAGAATATGTGTACTCCCAACTCTTGAAAAATTCACGTACCTTATTTCTGATATAAGACTCTCTTATATAGATATTAGGTTAACCCTCCTAATCCAATTAGAATAGGGTTTTATTTAATTAATTAATTAAATACTTTTAATTAATTTATATCCTAATCTTTATTAGGATTGAGAGAGAGTACTGATATTATATTAATTCCTAAACTCCTTTAGAATTAAAATAATAATAATAATAATAATAATAATATTAATAAGACTCCTCTTATTAATTTATATTTAATATTTCTAAAATATTAAATAATAAACATTAAGCTATTTAATTTATTCTATCATCATAGATTAAATTAATTATACTTAATGCATTATTACTATTATACCATTTTCTTCTTAAATAATTCTTCTTCCTTTTATGGTGTGACCCTTTAGGTTCTCCATATTAAACCGGTTGTGAATAAATCAATTAGAACAATTCTAATCTTATTTAAATAAACAAATTAAACTAATAATCTATTTAAATAAATAACATTTATTCTACAATAGGGATAAGCCTCCCTAGCGATCAACGACTTTCCAGATAATATAAATTTCAACATTAATCATAAAAGAACCTGTGAGTTAATAGTTACCGTACAATTCAATCCTTCCACCATACAATGTCACAATTAAATATAAGACATGGATTTACTGTCAAGTCTTAATTTATTTAATCATATGTATTTCGATTAGAAAATGCACAACTCCAAATAATGCAAATTAGAAACCTCTTTCTAATTTCATTCTACTTTGGCCAAGGATTCCTGGGTTGTCATTTAACGAATCACATAGGACATTTCTCCTCTTTTACTAGAGGTGGTAGATTCTTTATTGATCATTCATTATCTCCATATGTAATTCATTATACCCAAGCATACCCTTTTATATACCCTAAAGGGCTTTAAGGAATAAGTCAAAGTATAATTCATTACGTACAAGATACTATGATGATCTCAAGTCCAAGGATCACTTGTACTACTATCACATTAGAAATTCCTATTGACAGGCGAGTAAAACTCCATGAGGTATTCCATAGCGAGTCACGTTCAGTGAACTTATTCTCCAATAAGCACCTACATACTTGCTTTAGTGTCTCCACACAAATGACCATGAGATCAGTCATCCTCATCCAATGAGCAAGCAACATATGTACCAATCTATCCGAATTTACTAATCCCCTTTTTAGTAATCCCACGATTGGAAACTATTTTAGTTTTAAGCTTTCTAAGAATTTAAATCTCATTAGCATGATCAACATCATGATTCTAAAAGCATTGCTTAAAACTATGGGTTATTTACATATTATAAAAATAGCACCATGTAGATAATTAAATGCCTTTAATAAATGAATATTTTATTAATAAGTAAATAAGATTGTTTACAAAGTATGTGCTTTGTCATCATATATGATTGGCTTGTATGCACACTACTATCAATCTCCCACTTGCACTAAAGCCAATCGCCATGGTATCTCATACCCATCTTCTCTAAGTGACGATCAAACTGCTGTTGTGTTAAAGCTTTAGTAAATGGATCTGCAATGTTGTCTTGAGAGTCTACACGCTCCAAGGTGACGTCTCCTCTTTCAATGATCTCCCTGATCAAGTGAAATCGCCGCAACACGTGTTTAGATTTCTGATGAGACCTGGGTTCCTTAGCCTGTGCAACCGCTCCGGTGTTGTCACAGTATACGAGAACTGCTTCTCCAATGCTAGGAACCACACCAAGTTCAGTTATGAACTTCTTCATCCAAACAGCTTCCTTTGCAGCTTCACTTGCAGCTATATACTCTGCCTCTGTCACTGAATCAGCAACCGTTTGCTGCTTGGAACTCTTCCAACTCACTGCACCTCCGTTCAAGGTAAACACATACCCTGAAATAGATTTACTGTCATCTTGGTCTGTTTGAAAACTTGAGTCCGTGAATCCCTCGAGTTTTAATTCAGACCCACTGTAGACAAGAAAAATATCTTTAGTCCTTCTCAAGTACTTTAGGATATTTTTCACTGCCTTCCAGTGCTCTTCTCCTGGATTCGACTGGTATCTTTTTGTTACACTAAGTGCGTGAGCAACATCCGGTCTAGTACATATCATACCGTACATGATAGATCCTATTGCAGAAGCATAAGGGATCTTACTCATACGGTCTCTCTCCTCAGGTGTCTTTGGGGCCTGTTTCTTGGAGAGATTTATTCCATGGCTCATCGGCATGAGACCTCTTTTGGAATCTTCCATGCTAAACCTCTTTAGCATCGTATCAATGTACGTTCCTTGGGATAAGCCGAGCATCCTTTTAGATCTATCTCTATAGATCTTTATCCCCAAAATATAGGATGCTTCACCCAAGTCCTTCATGGAGAAGTTTTTAGATAACCAGATTTTAATGGATTGTAACATAGGAATGTCATTCCCTATCAGTAATATATCATCAACATATAATAAAAGGAATGATACTGCGCTCCCACTAACCTTCTTGTATACACATGGTTCATCCTCGTTTTTGATAAAATCAAACTCTTTGATTGTCTCATCAAAACGAATGTTCCATCTACTAGAAGCTTGCTTCAACCCATAAATGAATCGTTGTAGCTTACAGACTTGACTTGTTCCAACTTTTAAAATAAATCCCTCTGGCTGTGTCATATACACATCCTCCTCAAGTTTCCCATTGAGGAAGGCCATTTTCACGTCCATCTTCCAGATCTCATAGTCGTTGTAAGCTGCAATCGCAAGCAAAATCCGAATGGACTTGAGCATGGCTACTGGTGAGAAGGTTTCATCATAGTCAACTCCTTGTCTTTGTTTGAAACCTTTTGCAACCAGTCGGGCCTTATAGGTCTCTACCTTTCCGTCTGCTCCAGTCTTTTTCTTAAAAACCCATTTACACCCAATAGGTTTAATACCTTAAGGTGGTGAAACCAAAGACCATACTTTGTTTTCATACATGGAGTCCATTTCGGATTTCATGGCTTCAAGCCATTTCCCTGAGTCTTTATTACTCATAGCCTGTTCGTAATTCAATGGATCATCATCATTCATGATGTGTACCTCATCGTCATCCTCTATAACGAATCCATACCTCTCAGGTATCTTCGGTACTCTTCCAGATTTACGAACAGGGTGTGGTACAGTAGGTTCTTCTACTTGGTTAGGTACCTGACTTTGGTCCGTGGTAACTTGTGGTTCTTGAACTTCTTCAAGATATATCTTGCTCCCACTGACCCCTTCATGGATAAACTCTTTCTACAAGAAGGTAGCATATTTCGCAACAAACACCTTTTGATCAGTTGGATGATAGAAATAATACCCTACGGGTTCTTTAGGGTATCCCACAAATCTACACTTATCAGATTTAGTCTATAGCTTATCATTTTCAAACTTTTTGACATAAGCTGGACAACCCCAAGTCTTAACATGCTTAAGATTTGGTTTTCTCCCTTTCCACATCTCATATGGAGTCTTTGGGGTGGATTTAGGTAGGTACCTTGTTAAGTAGGTATGCAACCGTTTCTGGGGAATATCCCCAGAAGGAAATTGGAAGGTCGGTAAAACTCATCATGGATCAAACCATGTCCAACAGTGTTCGATTTCTCCTTTCAGATACTCCATTTAACTGTGGTGTACCTGGAGGAGTCCATTGTAAGATTATACCATTTTCTCTGAGACAATTGAGAAACTCACTGCTTAAGTATTCTCCACCTCGATCTGATCGAAGTATCTTAATACTCTTGCCCGTTTGTTTCTCTACTTCACTTCTGAACTCTTTGAACTTTTCAAATGATTCTGATTTGTATTTCATTAAATACACATATCCAAATCTTGAGTGATCATCAGTGAAAGTAATAAAATAAGAATACCCACCCCGTGCACTTGTTGTCATAGGTCCACAAATGTCTGTGTGAATCAATGCCAACAACTCTGTAACTCTCTCTCCTTTTCCACTAAAAGGAGATTTAGTCATTTTACCCATGAGACAAGATTCACAAGTTGGATATGATTCATAATCAGATAGCTCGAGGAGCCCATCTTTATGCAACTTGGATAATCTTGTTTCATTGATATGACCGAGTCTACAGTGCCACATATAGGTATAATTAATATCATCTCTTTTCCTTTTCTTAATTTGTTCAATTTGAAAGATATTTTCTTGTAAGTCAAGTGTATAAAGTCCATTTCGCAAATTTCCAATACCATATAAAACATCGTCTTTATAAATAGAACAACCATTGTTCTTTATAATAACGTTGAAACCTTCTATATCCAATACAGAAATTGAAATAATGTTTTTAATAATATTCGGAACATAATAACAATTATTAAGATAAATGGATTTGCCCGAAGGCATTGCTAAACAATAAGTTCCTACAGCTAATGCAACAACTTTTGCTCCATTTTCCACTCGTAGGATCACCTCATCTTTGTTCAGCTTTCTACTTCTGACCAGTTCCTGCACAGTATTACATATGTGAGAACCACAGCCGGTATCCAATACCCAAGTAGAATTATGACTTTCAGAAAAATTAATTTCAATCATAAACAAACCTTGATTGGAAGTCGAAGCTTCTCCAAGCTTCTTCTCTGCTAGAAACTTCTTGCAGTTCCTCTTCCAATGTCCCGGCTCATTGCAATGAAAGCACATTCCTTTAGCTGGTTCAGGTTTCTTTTGCTCCTTTTCTTTCCCTTTTCCCTTAGCCTTCTTAGATTTCTTCTTTTCAGAAGACACCTTGGGCCTCTTCCTTTTATTGGAAGAATCCACCATCAAGACATGGTTCTTCTTGGATGAGAAATGACCTTCTGCAGTTTTCAGCATGTTAAGCAGCTCAGGTAAGCTGACATCTATCTTATTCATGTGAAAATTAACCACAAACTGCGAGAAGGTCTTAGGGAGTGACTGCAAGACCAAGTCTTGACTCAACTCCCCATCCATGATGAACCCAAGCTGTCCAAGGCGTTCAATCAAATTGATTACCTTCAGAACATGAGTCTCGACGGCAGTGCCCTCGGTCATCCGAGATCGGAAGAGCTCCTTAGATATCTCATATGTAATACCCGAGAATTTCCATATATTATTAAATAAATATATTAATGGAAATGAGAATTTATTTGAATATAAATGATTTTGTGTTGTGAGATGAATTAATTCAATTATATATAATTGAATAATTATAATAATTGAGAAATTGGTGGAGTTTGTGATAAACTCGTTGATTGCCTTGTGTGGCACAGTGACGTAATATAAGAATGATTATATTAATTTAAGCGAACAATTAATCTATATTAATTGTTAATCGAAGAATATTAATTAACTGTTATAAAATACTAATGAGGATTGATTAATAATATGTGATTATTATTGCAAGAAACATAATAATAATGAGCAACGTGTTTATAAATATAATAAGATTTATATCAAAGTGATAGTTAATCATATAAAGGTTAATTAAATTGTTATGGAGGTTAACAATTATATTGATTGATGTAGGATATGTGTATATTATTAATTAATATTCAATTTATAAGATGAGAAATTATATGTGCAAGCATGCGAATAAAATGTATAGTAACTATATGTTATGATATGTGTAGGTGACAAATGATGTGTGGATATACATTAAAATAATGTATCATGGATCTATTATAAATAATTGTTGAGTAATACAATTTATTAATACATGAGATAATGTAATGTGATAACATCCGATTAAATTATACCAGTATGATAAAAATGTACATGAATTATATGTGCACAATTCACACTTATTACATTATGTGAATCCATGTTAGTATCATTAGAATTACATTGTAACTATAATTGTGGCCTAATTATATAGTATATATACATGTAACATATTTTGGCATAAGTGTTGTGTATATATACAAATTATAGAATGCTGATATATGGCCTTGTTCCAATATAATAGTCACTCTCCTTCTCCTTCACGTGTATGGCAAAAAGGCTAAGGCCTATTCTCCCATTCTTCTCCCAAGCTTAGCTAGCAATAATTATATGAGGAGTGGCTCTAATGATGGCTTTCAACAACTATCTACCAACTTCCTCTTATCTAGCATGCAATTCAAATTTCTGTTAGTTTGAAATGGTAGGCAATTGCATTGTCTGTATCTTGTTTTCTCTATAAATATGGCTTCCTTTCCTCCCATTTCACATTGCTGGGATTTTGTTTGAGTTGATAAGTTGAGAGCATATACATAATAGCATTGTGAGATATCAGCAAGCTTACTCCATAACAGAGGTATAAATCCTCTTCGTGTCTTCATTTTTATTTTCTGTCAAAAGAACTCCATTGTTGTTCTCTGAGTTTTGTTGAAATTCTTGATTATGCCAAATTGGTTCATGATTGGTTTGTAGAACCCTTATATTGTTGTTATATAAACATACACACATGATGGAACCACTGAATAGTCTTTCATTTCCATTGTTCCTCTTCAATTTCTGTAAATACATGAAATTCGTAAATTAAGTTAGAGTTCATGAAATTGGGAATTGATAATTGCTATTAACTGTTATATAAGCATATATGTATGTGTTAGTAAGTTAAACAAGTCTAATATCTGGGTATGGTATGTTGAAATCGATGAAATGGGAGGTTTTGGGTCGTTTTTCGCTGCCGTCTGAACCGGAAAACTGCCTCGACGCCGGAGCGCCGCAGCCCGCGCCGCAGCGCCACACGCGCCGCAGCCCGCGCCGCAGCGCCACTCGCGCCGCAGCGCCAGTAGTGCCGCGCCGCAGCGCCAGCCTCTGTGTTCAGTTTTCTGCATTCTGCAACAAAACTGTTATGTGCCAATTGTTTGATTTTTGTTTAAACAAGCATGGGAGCATGATTAATACATATATATAAACCTAATGAGGTAATGTAAGCATGTTTTAGTATATTAGCATGCATGGTTAACCAAACGACACATAGTTTGGAAATGAATTTAAAGTTTCATAAACGACGTTAACATATATAAAGCATGTTTACATACTAACCTTGCAAGCACGTTAGTACCACCTAGAGACACATGAAGTGCATGTTAGCTTATCTATATTGGTTCCGTAATAAAATGTGAACATGTGAACCTAACAAGTGCTCATTCCTAACAAAAATATAAGTTTGAAGGTGGATATGATCATGTAAATGCTATATAGTCATTTTGATGTTATGAGCATGTTTAGATAACTTTGAAATATATGAATGAAGCCTTAACTTGTGTTTATATAGTTCGTAAGGAAGCATGAACATGTTAGGCTCTATTAGTAAGATTCACCAATAGAAATACAAGCCTTGCACATGAGCATTAACACGATACGTGGAGATTTAAATTCTGATATTTATGGACACATGTGATAGTACTCTTAGACTCAATCATGTGTCATGCATATATATATACCATGATTGGTTGCCGTGATTAAAGTTTAGCATAAACAAAGCATGTTTTCAAGACAATAACAATGCTAGCTACATATATGCAATACGAGTACTCATGAGCATGACTAATACAAGTTATATGAATATCTTATGTGTTTAAAAGCAATCATGTTAGACCATATGAGTTCGTGTCCTTGAATGGCTTTAAGTATTAACTTAAGAACCTATACCATGTACGATTGGATTTGGAAAAGTTATACAAGCATGTAAAGTATCCTTTGAATATGAATACATGCTACGCGATATTATATGATGTTACTTGAACCCGATTTTGACGGTTAACTTAAGGAGATGCCGTAACTTGCTAAAACGAAATATATTTAGTATTGATTGTGGTCTTATGTGATATTAATAATATGCAAGCATGTTTGTTAATTGTTGAGATCTTATATGATATGAGAATGCGTTTAAACTCTAAAGAAGGAACGTTAAGGATAGAAATTATATTCTATATAACTGTGTAGCTAGGAAAAACTTAGCTTATGTGTTGATCGTATATTCAAAGAGAAAATGTGAAGTTAAATTATATGACTAATGAATATCATATATATACGTAACTGTATTACGATAGGAATTCGAAAGTGTTGATTGCTTTTCGTGGATAAACTACGCTAAAGGCAAGTTCTCTTACTTACACTCTCTTAAAGTGCAAGTATCCTAACCGACGCATTTACTTTATGCAAGGAAAGCTATGATTGTGAAAGTTTCCTAACTTATACTCTTTTACTATGCAAGTATCCTATCTTGTGTATTGCGAACAAGTTTTCTATTTAATCAGTTGAATTGAATTAGCATACTTGAACTCTTATTTCATTAAAGCTAGTATTCATGTTGAACTTAGTATTGTTCTTGAATATTATGAAAGTGTCTATGCCATTTGATTCGGCTAGACTTATATTATTGAAAAGCGACCCAAACTAATGGATTGGTACGGGATCTTGTATTTGACTGAGAAGAACAACCTTCTTTGAAGGGAATATATAATTGTCGGAGAACCGACGTGCACACTTGAGTATGGTTGATTGTTATGCATAACAAGGGTACTTTAGGCTGATCACCTGTTGTACCTGTTTTTGTTGGATTTTCAGTTTATTACTGTCAATTCTAGTAGAAGTTCATAGTCCGTAGTGACTACTCAGTATTCAATTATTTGAAATCTTGAATTGACTTATTATTGAATCATATTGATATTATCCTGTCCTTAGCGACTGATATTGAGAACTGTTGATATTCTTATTATTCTTGAACTATCAAATCTTGTTATACCCTTTCGAGAATTGAGAATCTTATTACTCACCCTTATTGTATATTACTTGCTGGGCAATTTGTGCTCATTCATGCTTTCCCTAAAACATTTCAGTTAAGGCAGAGCATGGTGAACCTTCGGGCGTTGATAAGGGCAAGGGCAAAGCTACCAACTAGCTTATGTCTGTTATGTTTTAAATATATTAATATTGTATGAAGATGATGTAGTAAGACTGGATTTGATTATGTTTAAGCTTAAGTTAGATTATGTAATAAGTCGTTAACTGATATTATTATGTAATCTATTAAGTACTGTAGGTTGCGAGACTTGGGGGAATAATTATAATAAATCATTGTAAATTATTCTAGAATAGATTTTCCGCTGTGATCGTATGATATTTAATTATTATTATTGTGATGTATTACCATGAGCACGTGATGAACCGAATTCGAGAGACCAAGTGGCGGTCCTGGAATTTGGGGGCGTCACATCATATCTAGCAGTCCTACTCTGTTCACCATACAACTCCTTGAGGTGAAGCAGCATAGCAGGAGCATCCATTTTTTTGTGCTGACGCTGAAGCTCGTTATTCATGGATGCGAGCATGATGCATTGAGCCACAGATGCATCATCTTGCCACTTATTGAAAGTGGCAATCTCTTCCTCAGAGGCTGTTTCTGAAACAGATTCAGGGATAGTGGAATTTAGGACATAAGAAATCTTTTCAGCAGTGAGAATAATTCTCAGATTTCTTAGCCAGTCCTCATAATTAGGCTCGGTAAGCTTATTTGCATCAAGTATGCTTCGTAGTGAGATTAGTGATTTTGACATTTTTAAAATTCTGCATGTGAAAAGACAACATTTTAGCAAACATTCATTTTATTAACTTTGCATACCAAAATAAATTTAGGTCTTTATTTTAAATTGGTATCTCCCACTATTTTCATCAAACTATATTACCCTCACTCATATAGTTCGGCAACATCTAATTAAAGATTTACTAGTGAGATTAAGGATCCCATTTCAAATGTATATAACCTTGTGGATAGCACAACAAGCGATATACAAATAAATAGGTAGAAAACTTTTGTCAATTACATCACCATGTAACTCCTTTTATTTTGCCTCTTAAATCATAATGGTCATGTGTGTGCACATCCGAACTAAAATGATTTAAGTTAAGTCCAGCCTAGCACTTCCATAAATTCAAAAAAGAAAAATTTCCGTCCTTGTGGATAGCACAACAAGACTAGATCGTTCAATTTTCTTGATAAGCATCAAATGTGATTAATTAACATCTTAAATATTCAATACTCGTCTTGTGGATAGCACAACAAACTCATATTAAATATTTAATACTCTATTAACTAATCATGCTAGAAGGCGACGTTCGATATTCCAAATATCATTTGAACGCTTCAGACTTAATAATATTTCTTTGAGGGGTTTGTTATTATTTGTCTCATCTTTTTAAGCGCTCATGCACATATATATATAAAATACGCGTCATTTTATTAAACATGCAAAGCATGTTTGTATAAAATATAATATATATAATATTTAGCATGCAATATAGAATACTATATTCTACCCGGATTGATTATGGACTTTTATTCTAGTTTGGTTCACTAGAGCCACCAAGTGAACCAAAAGGTCAAACCTAGGAGTGCAAGAATTTAAATTTAAATATAACTATTACATTTAAACCCTGGCTCCATACAAATGAGTCTTCACGCGTTCCTTGATCCTTGGTCTCCAATTTCTTAAAAATAATTCTAACTATCTCTATTACATTAACTATTTAAAATTAAATAGAAACCTTGATCAGCAGTCAAGGGGAAGTACATAGAAAGGAGATAGAATTTACATCGAGAATAAAACTAGAGAAGACGAGGTACGCAGACCCCATTTTATAAAACCCATTCATTCAAGCATTCAACCAAAATAAAATCCAATCACATTGGTCATAGTCCATAATCAATCCCTTTATTACCATACATATCATCATACGTATCAATAAAACTTATTCATCTCATGAAAATAAATTCATTCCATATATGTATTAATATCAGTTAATGGGCAAAAGTTTGCTAAACTTTGTTTTTGGAAAAATAAACTCCTTTATTTCATTCAAAAACAATTCCAAATTAAACTCTTTAATTTCAGCAATTCTGAAATCTCATTTCATATAAAATAAACATCTTTATTTTAAACCTTTATTAATTAAATAAACCATTCATTTAATTAAATAAAACAAAAAAAAAATTCAGTTCCTGTCCAGTGGTGTAGCTGCGCCAAGAATGTAAAGGGAACCGGCGCAGCTGCGCAGCATGAAAACCAGGAACAGCACCCGTCGCAGCTGCGCAGCAATATTGCCTTATACCGGCGCAGCTGCGCAGCTTCGCAGAATCTGAAAATTTTTTGTTGCCCAGAACTCGATCCAATCGCATATCATACATGTATGGAATCACATAGACTGATAATTAGCACAAGATTGGCTCTGATACCACTGTTGGGTTTGTACGTAACGTAATCATGCAATCAAATCACAGAAATAGGGCGGAAGCGTAAAAACTAGGTTTTCAAAAATTTATACAAACCCATTACCATGATCATTCTTATGCATCAATTATCAGTGAATGAAGAAGGAGAAAAACAGAATTATACCTTTGAAGATCCAAGCTTCCTTAGGTACAAGTTCTACTCCTTTGATTCCTTTGATTCCTCTGTAGTGGCTCCTTCCCTTGATCAATGTCAGCCACCCAAATGTTTGGCCTCTAACGGTGATCCACCAAGGAAGATGAAGAACTCAGCAAGATGGGTTATTGGCTTAACCCTTATTTCTATCTCTATAGAATATGTGTACTCCCAACTCTTGAAAAATTCACGTACCTTATTTCTGATATAAGACTCTCTTATATAGATATTAGGTTAACCCTCCTAATCCAATTAGAATAGGGTTTTATTTAATTAATTAATTAAATACTTTTAATTAATTTATATCCTAATCTTTATTAGGATTGAGAGAGAGTACTGATATTATATTAATTCCTAAACTCCTTTAGAATTAAAATAATAATAATAATAATAATACTCCTCTTATTAATTTATATTTAATATTTCTAAAATATTAAATAATAAACATTAAGCTATTTAATTTATTCTATCATCATAGATTAAATTAATTATACTTAATGCATTATTACTATTATGCCATTTTCTTCTTAAATAATTCTTCTTCCTTTTATGGTGTGACCCTTTAGGTTCTCCATATTAAACCGGTTGTGAATAAATCAATTAGAACAATTCTAATCTTATTTAAATAAATAAATTAAACTAATAATCTATTTAAATAAATAACATTTATTCTACAATAGGGATAAGCCTCCCTAGCGATCAACGACTTTCCAGATAATATAGATTTCAACATTAATCATAAAAGAACCTGTGAGTTAATAGTTACCGTACAATTCAATCCTTCCACCATACAATGTCCCAATTAAATATAAGACATGGATTTACTGTCAAGTCTTAATTTATTTAATCATATGTATTTCGATTAGAAAATGCACAACTCCAAATAATATAAATTAGAAACCTCTTTCTAATTTCATTCTACCTTGGCCAAGGATTCCTGGGTTGTCATTTAACGAATCACATAGGACATATCTCCTCTTTTACTAGAGGTGGTAGATTCTTTATTGATCATTCATTATCACCATATGTAACTCATTACACCCAAGCATACCCTATATATGCCTTAAAAGGCCTTAAGGAATTAGTCAAAGTATAATTTGTTACATACAAGATACTATGATGATCTCAAGTCCAAGGATCACATGTACTACTATCACATTAGGAATTCCTATTGACAGGCGAGTAAAACTCCATTAGGAATTCCATAGCGAGTCACGTTCAGTGAACTTATTCTCCAATAAGCACCTACATACTTGCTTTAGTGTCTCCACACAAATGACCAAGATATCAGTCATCCTCATCCAATGAGCAAGCAACATATGTACCAATCTATCCGGATTTACTAATCCCCATTTTAGTAATCCCACAATTGGGAACTATTTTAGTTTTTAAGCTTTCTAAGAATTTAGATCTCATTATCATGATCTCATCATGATTCTAAAAGCATTGCTTAAAACTATGGGTTATTTACATATTATAAAAAACAGCACCATGTAGATAATTATATGCCTTAAATGAATATTTTATTAATAATAAATAAGATTGTTTACAAAGTATGTGCTTTGTCATCATACATGATTAGCTTGTATGCACACTACTATCATACCAAACATGTCCAAAATTTTCAGAATCTAGGCTTCGATATAACATGTCAAGATTTACGTTTCAAACTTACACTTTTACGTAGTAAAGTTCACAAATGAAGCCCACATGCTCATGTCATACTATGAAACATATATAAGCAAGTCAACATGCTTTTCATGCATTTCAAGGCCTTATAAACATGCTCGAAAAGTCAGAATGTATATATGGTCTTTACATGTCAATATCAACCTTCAAAACTTGTATTTTTGTTAGAAAGGTGCACTAGTTGGGTTCACATGTTCATATCATATCACGATACATATATACTTAAGTCAATATGCATTCCATGTGTTTCTAGGTCATACAAACGTGTCTCGAAAGTCAGAATATTAACATGCTTCATATATGTTAACGTTCGTTCATGAAACTTTAAGTTTACTTTAACACTATATGTTGTTTCATAATCCTTGCATATAATCATAGCCAAAGCGTGTTTACGCTATCTCCATATATTGATATAAGTATGTTAAACCCATTAGCATGCTTATCTAAGCCATGTAAACAACCTAACACTTAGCAGATTTAAGCAGAAAGCAGGGAACTGCTGCAGGCTGCTGGCGCAGCTGCCCTAGTGTAAAACTGGCGTAGCTGCGCCGGCTCCCAGCCAGCGGCAGACAGTTCCAAAAAACGGCAAAAACCCAGGCCAACACAGAAATTACACTACGAATTTGATTGTAATCACACCACATTGCTTACTAACATGCTCATTAGTTCATGTAACACTTAAACAATCATTATATAACCCAATTACACTTTAATTCCACATAATTAAGAATCTAAGAAATCACAGCAACAGAAACAGAAAATGAAAAGGAAAAACAAGGAAGCTATTTTGTCATCCCAACATGTATACCAGTTTATATAACAACTACACAGCTTCCTATAATTCAATTAGCATGAATTGCATCCATAATCCAGAAGCTTACTTTGACAAAGAATTTCAAGAATAGAAATTTTTTGACAGAAACCAAGAATGAAGAATACAGAAATGGGATTATACCTCTGTTAATGGAATTTGAATTCTCCACTTCTCAGAATACTACACTGATGTATATATATATTAGCTCTCAACTTATCAAACTCAAGCAAAATCTCAGCAAGATAAAATGTGAAGGAGAGATGCTTCATTTATAGGAAAATCAAAACACAGTCCATGCTTCTAACTCTCAAAATAAACTAACGTATGTTTGAATTGCATGCTAGATAAGAAGAAGTTGGTAGATAGTTGTTGAAGGTCATCATCATGCCCACACCCCATTCTATGATTGCTATGAAGGTTTGCTGAGTTTTAAGGTTATAGGGAGCTAGCTTCATGATGCATTTCACGTGGGAGGGAGAGTGACTAGCAAAGCAAATCTCAGCATTTTGGCAATATTGATATATATATATATATACAATACTTGTTTAACTATGCACATTTCATATATATATATATATATATATATATATATCCAAGTTATATTTGTATAATACATTCTTAGGTTGTAATTAAAATGTCACAATGTAATTCACATACTGTAATTTACACACATATAATCCATGCACATTTGTTTTACCGGATATAATTCAAATCAAATATTACCATATTACATTATCTCATTCATTATTAAATTCTATTAATTCAATAATTGTTTACAATATATTCATGATGTTTCATTTTAATGTATATTCACATTGTTACATAGGCTATTTTAATGTCACAACACATCTTGCATTATTCAATGAATGAAGGAACTTTATTAATTATTTATATAATAGTGTCACACTACCTTTCATATCTAATAAGGAACTTTATTGTATGAATACCCACACATGCTAATGTCACAAAAGTAGCATTATAATGCATGTTTACACCTCAAGTATCAAAACACATAGTTTTACTATGTACAATCATATAGTACAGTTTAAATATACTTGCACATAACAATTAATATAATCTTATTATATTAATAACTTACTTATTTGTCAAATAAATAAATTATTTATCTCATTGATTAATTAACAATAATATTAATTAATCTATTCCTCACTGATTATTAATTACACCAAATTAATAATCATAGGATTAATTATCACATTAACAAATATAAATCTCAGCACAATTATAAACAAGTGGTTTATTATTATTATATTTCTTGTAATAATAATAATCACATATTATTAATCAATCACAGTTAATATTCCACAATAATTAATTAATATTCTATGATAACAATTAATTAATATTCTACAATAGCAATTAACAATTAATATATATTAATTGTTTACTTAATAATTCATTCGTTAATTAATATAATTATTAATAATACTCATCATTGTGCCACACAAGGCTAACAACGAGTTTATCGCAAACTCTATAAATTTCTCAATTATTATAATTATTCAATTTTATATAATTGAATTAATTCATCTCATAACACAAAATCATTTATATTCAAATAAATTCTCATTTCCATTAATATATTTATTTAATAATATATGGAAATTCTCAGGTATTACAGCACCTCTACCTGCGGCAGCCGCATGTAGAGGTGCGGCTCCCCCCTCTATAAATAGAGGGGCAGCCCCCTCTCATTTGCATAAGCAAGAAGTGCAGCGAAGCCCTACCCCACTAATTTTTTGACTTTTACACCTCTTCCAAACCCAAATCCAACACATAAATATACCCATATACTACCACATATCAAAAAACCACCGGTAGATTTGGACGTTTAAAGCCTACGATTCGGCAAAAAGCCAGTAGTGCAGCCCATTGTAAGTATTTTTATGATCAGCAAGTCAATACTACTACTTTGCACTATTTTTCCCATGCACATAAAGTTTTATCTTCTAAATATGCCCGGAACTTAGTTCCGTGGCCGTTTTTGTCAAAAAAATGATACATTTTTGTACATAAACTCTGTTTTCAACGTTTCAACAACTCAAATTGACGATCCGTCAGCTCCAGTAGCTTCAATGCACTAGCACACACCATTTTGCCAACTTCTTCGGACTGGGTTATCTTCCCAGTCCGAGTTTGGCCTTTTTCTTTATATATTTAACTGTTTATGTACTAACATTTTAATTCTATCAATCCCGAATTTCAAATCCGAGGTAGTTTATCGCTTTTATGTATATTAACGCATATATAAGCGACTCTCACCATAACTGGTCTTCGTACCAGTATTGGTTGACTACATTCCTGTCAATATATATATATATATATATATATATATTTTAATTCAGTCCAGGCACCGACGTGAAAACCCATCGCCCTTATTACTGTTTATATATATATATATATATATATATATATATATATATTTCATTTCTGTCACAGCCTGGATTATTTCGTGGCTATTTACAGTTTATATATATTTACTGCTGCATTTAACATTCATTTGTATATGAATTTGCACTGACATTTTTGCGGGCGAACTAGATTTATCCAAATCTCGCCACTTCTAGCTTTCAACGGTTCAAACAGGTCCCGACAGAACCTAGAAACTATAATGGCTGAGATTTTTTTAAATCTAGTTATTTTTTTAGTTTCAGCTTCAAAAGCTATGACACCCCCAAATTCGAGTTCTCTAACCCCGATTCGGTCGTCACGATACAATACAAATATCCACCTCTAAACAACATACAATAACTAAATGCGAAATATAATAAACGTATGTCGTTCATTCAAAAGGTGTTACTAGTCCCAAGATTCGATAACCTTAATACAATCATACAAACATACCCTAAAATAAGCATTAGGGTTCATATTACATAACAGTAATTAAACTAATCATAAAACAAAGTCTGCTCCTTGCAAACTATTCCTACATCTTTCCTTTACCCCTTGTCCTTCCCTGAATTCTCGGGCTTAACTGCAATAGGAGTCATGATATAGCAAGAATGAGCAATAAGTTTGCTCAGCAAGTTTAAATACAACAATAAAGGATATATCATGATGAATGGAATATATCTGACAAGGAATTCAACAATATGAATAACAGAAGCAAGAATAATAATTACTTTTAGAATATCTGATAATCAAGTAGACTTTGAACTATAAAACTCCAATGGAATCACTAGCTGATTGACCCTTTGGTTACTGACTACAGAATAAGTACTTGAGGGTATCAACCTCGCGTACGCCATGCATATGCATAACCTTCAACTTTGCTGTTTGTATCTTATATTAGATACCTGGGGTACTCCCCTATATATAAGGGGTGTTCTCTTCAGTCTAAGAATCCCTACCATCAATTAGTTTGGATAGCGTTTATAAAATTTTATACAATTGTCTGACCGAACAAGAGTATAAACTCTATTTGACGCAGTTCAAGAATTATAAAACTTTA
This sequence comes from Panax stipuleanatus, assembly GCA_020205555.1. Taxonomy (NCBI): domain Eukaryota; kingdom Viridiplantae; phylum Streptophyta; class Magnoliopsida; order Apiales; family Araliaceae; genus Panax; species Panax stipuleanatus. The sequence continues at coordinate 59,058,902 of CM035123.1, read as the reverse complement.
AATGTTGTACAAGTCCAAGACTGTACAAACTCAAGTGCACCAAGTGCGAATATCAATAAGATCGATGAGGAATAATTGTAAAGTAATTAAACCACATAAAGCATGCTTGGAAATAAAGTTCAAGCTTAAATAAATAACTTTAAATACAATAATAACCTGCTCAATAAAATATGAGAAGGATAAGAAACTTGCACAAATAAGGAGTGTAAGTTAGGAAACTTGCATTCAAATCAATTGAAGTTAAGAAACTTGCTTACAAGATTCATTGAATAAAGTAGTGCAAGGATTTAGGATACTTGCACAATAAAAGTAGGGTTCAGATACTTGCAAATAATAATACAAGAACGGGTTCAAAGAGACTTGCATGTTTGCTCAGCTACAAATAATCTAGCTTTAATTAAATTGCGTTGAAATAACCTAACATTAACAAGTCGGTCATTCAATTAGCATGTGTAAACTAATATGAGTCTACACTTACAAGAATCTAATCATCAGATAGGTTTATCACATAGTTCACGTAAGTCAATTTACTATGCTTGAGTCCATAAACATTTAATCCTGTCTTAGATTTAATAACTATAGAATATCTAGTCTCTATGCATCAACATAGGCTTGAACACATAGCACCTCAATTTAAGCATGCAATACAGTTGAAGATACACATATTGCAAGGTTCTGTCCATAATTCAAAGTTATAAGGTTCAATGCCGGTCATTCTTACACTTTAAGCAAATCAAGTTCATGCTTTAAGGGTCCGCTACTACGGTCATATTACCACATAACGAGGCTAAACAATACTAAGTATGCATGCTCGTGCGTATACTACTCATGTATACTTTAATCACATAGTTCATACTTGAAATTCATTTCTTGAATACGTATGCATAGGTGATATCCATGTTTAACCAAAATGATTCTCACGTCACCATGTTTATAGGCATAATGAATCCTAATATACATGCTTGCATTATCATAACGTAACTCATATAGTAATTGATGATATTAGCTTCCAAATCCTAAGTTTTCTTTAAAAATTACACTAAGTCAACTTAGTAAATGCAAGACATCTCAACATATAATTCATATGCATTTGAAACACATATCTAAACCATATAAACGTATTCAAATGGTCAGAATTTACAAGATATAAGTCTTGGTCAAGTTCACTTCAAAGTTCTTAAGTTTTTCCTTTGAAATCAATTGAATCTTTCAATCATGTATGCTAGTGTGTGCTAAACACTTTTAAACATGCATTTCATATCTATTTAGACTATACGATCGGGTTCACAAAATCAAAATACACACATGAGACACATATGTCAAAGTTAATATTGAAAACCATAACTTTATTTTAAAATCATAAAGCTTTTCATCAATAGTGTATACTATCATGGTTATACATGTATCATGCTATGCAAAGATACTCATATATGTGTGTTAATCATGTCCACATGCTTGCTCTAACTGATACCAACCAGTTAGCATATAACAGAACTTAACATAAGGTAAAAATCATGACCAGGGCCTGGCACAGCTGCGCCGCTGCCCAGTACAAAACTGGCGCAGCTGCGCCGGTGTCCGACCAGGCCTGAAGCTACTCTGCTTCGGCAGGACTGTAAACCCATCTCAAAATTTCTTACAAAAATTAATTCTATACCAGCCACATTATAGTTTAATCAAGCTTACTAACTTACATAACACTTAACAAGCATTTCCCAATTCAAATATCAATCAATACATGCTTAATTCAAGAATCAAGGATTTAGAAATTTGAACATAGTTATGGGAGTATACCTCTGTTAAAGAATTGAGCTGCTAAAGCAATTTCTCCGTCACTGATATCTCTCTCAAAACTTACTGGCAATTCTACACTTAGTGAATATCTCAGCAATTGCAATATAGAATAAGAAGAGCTAATTTATAGGCAAACAAATAAATGGACATTGCAATTCTCCATTAGATCAAACCAAAGGAATGTAGGATTGTATAATGGTTAAGGAAGAGTGGTTGAGAGTTGGTGAATTCATCATGAATCCCACTCCCCTTATAATCATTAGCTAAAATTGATGAATTTGAGAGAAGAGTAATAGTGTAGCTAGCTTCTTAGTATTCACGTGGGAAGAAATGAGAGGTGACTCTCAATTAGGGACAAGGAAATAATCTCAGCACTTGCAAAAATGTAATACAACACTTGGGTTAAACATCTATACACATAATATATACACTGAAGTTATATTATATATATACACATTTCATTTCATATAGCTTAGGTTATGAATGAATTAGAGTCACAATGTCATTTCCAATGAGTAACTAAGTAATACAATGTATCAAGTAGGGGTACATATATATTCACATATAATCCATGTACATTTTATTAACACCGAATATAATTCAATTGGGCATTATTATTACTCATTATCATAACTGTTATTATAATAATTATAGTATACCTTAGGGTCTACTCACACATATCCTGTCACATAAGCAATATTATTATGTAACTCTCTTAATGCAATTAATCTTACTATATAGTCTATATATATAATATATAGCTATATTAATGCGTCAGATTGCATTATATACAATATAGATAGATACCATATATTAAAGGTTTAATTATCGCATGCTTGCACAAAATAATTAATCAAGTAAATATATTCTTATTATATTTATTAATCCTTTGCTCATTAATTTTCTATTTATTCACAATATCAATTAATCAACACGTTTAAATCCCTTCACTATATTCAAGTAAATTGAATATTTAATTACTAACACTTCTATCAATACTCTGATATAAAAGTCTTAGGGTTAGTCTATTAATTTAAATAAACCATTAGTGACTCCCTTTAATTATTCCTAGCAATCATTCGCATTAGCATAAACTCACATAACCACATAACCACGCAAGGTTTAAATAAACTCAGAAAACTAACTCATTAAAATTAAATCATATATTTAATTAATAATAGAGTTTAAAATTTTACGGTCATTACATCCCTCCCCCCTTATAAAAATTCCGTCCTCGAAATTATAAAAAATAAGGTTACTCAAATAAAAACGGATAATTCGCTTTCATATTCTCTTCTAGTTCGCACGTAGCTTCTTCTACTGCGTGATTCCTCCAGAGAACCTTGACGGAATGGATGACCTTATTCCTCAGCTTTTGTTCCTTCCTATCTAGTATCTGGACAGGAACTTCCTGGTACGATAAGTCCTTCTCGACTTGGATTAGTTCATAGGAGATAACATGCTTGTAGTCCAGTTTATACGACCGCAATACTGACACATGAAACATGTTGTGAATGTGCTCAAGTTCAGGAGGTAACGCTACCTCATACGCCACTTCACCGAATCGCCTCAGAATCTCGAACGGTCCTATGAACTTTGGGCTCAACTTGCCCTTCTTCCCAAAATGAATCTTCCCTTTCTAGAGAGATACTTTCAAGAATACATAGCTTCCTAATTCAAAATCTCTCTTCTTGCGATGTAAGTCCGCATACTTCTTCTGGCGATCTTGAGCTACTACCAGTCGTGCTCTTATCACCTTGATGATCTCTACTGTCTGATGTACCAGTTCTGGTCCCATTAGTCGACGTTCGCCTACTTCGTCCCAAATAACAGTGTTCGACACTTTCTCCCATATAGCGCTTCGTACGGTGGCATTCCAATACTAGCGTGATAACTATTATTGTATGCGAATTCTACTAATGGAAGGTGATCCTCCAAGCTACCCTTGAAGTCCATCACACAAGCTCGGAGCATGTCTTCAAGTGTTTGAATCGTTCTCTCGGTTTGCCCATCGGTCTGCGGATGATATGCGGTACTCATTCGTAGTTGTGTCCCCATTCTTTCTTGAAGACTCTTCCAGAAGTTTGACGTGAATCACGGATCTCTATCCGATACAATAGATACCGGCACCCCATGTCTCGAGATAATTTCCTTGACATATAATTTGGCTAGCTGGTCCAAACTATACTTAATCTTAATCGGCAAAAAGTGAGCCGACTTGGTAAGACGATCTACAATCACCCATATGGTGTCGTTCCCTTTCTACGTTACTAGAAGTCCCACCACAAAGTCCATTGTGATGTGCTCCCACTTCCATTCTAGAATCTCTAATGGTTGTAATAACCCGCTTGGTCATTGGTGCTCTGCCTTGACTCTCTGACAAGTTAGACATCTGCTTACTCATTCCGCAACCTCTCTCTTCATGTTTAGCCACCAGAAGTGGTGACACAAATCTTGGTACATTTTCGTGCTTCCTGGGTGTATCGAGTATCTCGTACTGTGCGCTTCTTGCAAAATCTCCTCCCTCATTTCTGGTACTAACGGTACCCAGATTAGTCCTTCGAATCTCAACAGTCCAATGCTATCAATCTTGTATTTCAATAAGTCACCTTCAGTCAATCGCTTCTTAATGTTATTGCAATCTTCGTCCATCTCTTGTGCCTCTTTAACCTTATCTAATAAAGTCGGACTCGCTGTCATTGTAAATAATTTCTCGTTAGTCTCTATCAGATACTTAACCTCCAAGTCAAGTCATTCGAAATCTTTCACCAATTCCTCTTGAATGGTCAACTTCAATAATTTCTCTCTGCCTTTTCTTCTCAAGGCATATGCCACTACATTTTCTTTGCCTGGATGGCACAGAATCTCACAATCATAATCTTTGATCAATTCTAGCCATCGATGCTGCCTCATGTTTAGCTCTTACTGCGTGAAGATATACTTCAGACTCTTGTGATCCGTATATATCTCACACTTTTTGCCATACAAATAATGCCTCCAAATCTTCAGGGCAAAAACTACCGCTACTAACTCCAGGTCATGAGTTGGATAGCCCTTCTCATAATCTTTCAGTTGACGTGAAGCGTACGCAATGACCCTGCCGTGCTGCATCAGTACACAGCCAAGACCCTTGTGTGATGCATCACTATACACTACAAACCCTCCCGTGTTGTCCGATAAAGCCAACACAGGTGCTTGACTAAGCCTCTTCTTCAATTCTAGGAAACTCTCCTCGTATTTCTCCGTCCAAATAAATTTAACCGCTTTTCTGGTAAGATTGGTCAACGGCGACGCTATCTTCAAAAAATCCTGGATGAATCTCCGATAGTATTTCGCTAATCCCAAGATACTCCTTATCTCTGTTGGGGTCTTCGGCTGCTCCCAATTGATAACCGCTTCTACCTTTGCTGGATCCACCGAAACACCATCATTGTCGATAACGTGCCCCAAAAATTGCACTCTCTACAACCAAAACTCACACTTGGAGAATTTTGCATACAGCTTCTCCCTCCTTAATGTCTCCAACACTATCCGAGGATGCTTGGCGTGTTCTTCCTCCGTCTCTGAATACACTAGAATGTCATCGATGAATACAACAACGAACTTATCCAAATACTATTTGAACACTCTGTTCATCAAGTCCATAAATGCTGCCGGCACGTTTGTCAATCTGAATGACATTACCAGAAACTCAAAGTGTCCATACCGAGTTCTGAATGCCGTCATTGGAATGTCCTCCGACCTCACCTTCAGTTGGTGATAACCGGTCCTCAAGTCAATCTTTGAAAAGTATTTTGCCCCCTTCAACTGATCAAAGAGATCGTCGATCCTGGGTAACGGGTACTTGTTCTTAATGGTGAACTTGTTCAACTCTCGGTAGTCGATACAAAGCCTTAACGACCTATATTTCTTCTTTACGAATAAGACTGGTGCTCCCCACGGTGATACGCTCGGTCGAATATATCCCTTATCTAATAACTCTTATAATTGAGCCATCAGTTCTTTCATCTCTACCGGTGCCATACGATACGGTGCTTTGTATACCGGTGCTATTCCTGGTGCCAAATCAATAACAAACTCAATCTCTCTATCCGATGGCAATCCCAAAATCTCGTCTGGGAAGACATCGGTGAATTCCTTTACAATAGGTATCTGACCCAGTTCACCCTCGACTCGTCGAGTATCAACCACGTGAGCCAAATAATCTATACAACCCTTCCTAAGCAATCTCCTTGCTTGCATCATCGTCAGACAACAAGAGTGTCTCGGTGATTTATTACCATAGAACACCTTTGACTTATTCGGAGTCTTAAGGTGTATACACTTCTTCTTACAGTTGATGACTACTCCGTGATTCGATAACCAATCCATTCCAAGGATTACATCAAACTCCCCCAAACGAACCGGTATCAAATCCACGTTGAGCTTAAATCCTCGCAATTTGGTATAATAGTTCCTATGAATGTATTCTATGGGGATAATTTCCTTGTTTGCTACTTCTACGTTTATAGGGTGCTCTAATCTTTCACGGGGTAAGTCTAACCGTTTAGCAAATTCTTCGAAAATAAAAGAGCAGGTAGCACCCGAATCAAATAACATATAGGCATCTATATCATTGATTGGGATGATACCTGACACCACGTCCTTAGACTCCACCGCATCTTGTACGGTCATGTTGAACGTGCGTGCCGCTGGTCTGTTGGCTTGGCTGGCTGGCCCTCCGATGCTCAGCCCGTTGTTGTTGTTGTTGTTGTTGTTGCGATTGTCGCTAACTGCATCGCCCTTTCTCTTCGGGCAGTCCTTAATCTGGTGATCTGGGGCTCAACACGAGAAACATCCTCCTTTATATTTATTTAAACATTGAGGAGCCATGTGCCCCGGTTGTCCACAACGATAGCAAACGCTCTTTCCATTCATGCACTCCTCCGAGTGATTCCTCCCGCAGTTATTGCACTTTCCACTTTTCTTGGCCTCTCCCCCAGACTTGTTGCCTCCAGAGGAATGGCTCTCCATCCATTTACGCTTGTTGGGGTTGCTGCCTCCGCTGCTTCCCCCTTTCGGTTCCTCATAACCAATCTTCTTTTCTTGCATAGATCATGTTATGGCTTCATTGCCTCCTTCTGCAATGATAGCCCTTTCCAGTAGACCAGAGTAACTCTTAATCTTCAACACAGCTACTGCTTTCTGTACCCATGGTTTCAATCATAATTCGTACCTTTTTGCCTTCCTGGCCTCCGTGTCCACCTGATATGAAGCGAATCGGGCCAACTCGTTAAATTTTGCCGCGTACTCTGCGACTGTCATACTACCTTGTTTCAGGTCCAGAAACTTAACCTCCATATCCTGTTGCATATTCTCCGAGAAGTAATTCTCGAGGAATAGCTCCTTAAATCTATCCCAAAGAATAACTCCTTCGCATGCTCATCCCTTATTGGCTTTCCACCAATAGTTAGCATCGCCCTTCATCATGAAAGTGGCAAAACTCGTCTTCTGTGCTTCGGCAACCCGTGCGACCTCAAACACTTTCTCCATCTCTTCTACCCATGTTTGGGCTTCGATTGGGTCTAAGGTTCCTCGGAATTTCGGAGGTCCTACCAACTTAAAATCCTTGAAGCTAGCCAAGTGATGTCCTAGCTGCCCTACCGCTGGTGGGGGTCTATTTTGCATTTCTTCTATTAACAGGTCAACAAAGTTCTGCATCAGATCAACATTTCCCTCTCCATTATTAACGGATCCTTCCTACCTTTAGTTTCGTGGTAGTCTCCTAGGCGGCATGATCTGAGGAAAGGAAGAAAACTTTAGGCTTTACGTGATATGCTATTCATGTTAGCATTAAGAAGTTAGGACATTTCTCAGACATATTTGATTCAAATAAACAACTTCAGTGTCATAATAAAACTCGATGGATCTCCTCAACCCATCATCTACATACTCTAATTGAGTTTTCCACTAAGGTTATAACCTAGGTTTCGCATTCCTACTGTTTATAACCTACAGCTTTGATACCAACCTGTGACACCCCCAAATCCGAGTTCTCTAACCCCGATTCGGTCGTCACGATACAATACAAATATCCACCTCTACACAACATACAATAACTAAATGCAAAATATAATAAACGTATGTCGTTCATTCAAAAGGTGTTACTAGTCCCAAGATTCGATAACCTTAATACAATCATACAAACATACCCTAGAATAAGCATTAGGGTTCATATTACATAACAGTAATTAAACTAATCATAAAACAAAGTCTGCTCCTTGCAAACTATTCCTACATCTTTCCTTTACCCTTGTCCTTCCCTGAAGTCTCGGGCTTAACTGCAATAGGAATCATGATATAGCAAGAATGAGCAACAAGTTTGCTCAGCAAGTTTAAATACAACAATAAAGGATATATCATGATGAATGGAATATATCTGACAAGGAATTCAACAATATGAATAACAGAAGCAAGAATAATAATTGCTTTTAGAATATCTGATAATCAAGTAGACTTTGAACTATAAAACTCCAATGGAATCAATAACTGATTAACCCTTTGGTTACTGGCTACAGAATAAGTGCTTGAGGGGATAAGCCTCGCGTACGCCATGTATATGCATAATTCAACTCTGCTGTTTGTATCTTATATTAGATACCTGGGGTACTCCCCTATATATAAGGGGTGTTCTCTTCAGTCTAAGAATCCCTACCATCAATTGGTTTAGATAACTTTTATAAAATTTCATACAATTGTCTAACCAAACAAGGGTTCAGACTCTATCTGACGCAGTTCAAGAATTATAGAACTTTAAATGGTGTACAAGTCCAAGACTGTACGAACTTAAGTGCACCAAGTGCGAATATCAATAAGATTGATGTGGAATAATTGTAAAGTAATTAAACCACCTAAAGCATGCTTGGATATAAAGTTCAAGCTTAAATAAATAACTTTCATTACAATAATAACCTGCTCAATAAAATATGAGAAGGATAAGAAACTTGCACAAATAAGGAGTGTAAGTTAGGGAACTTGCATTCAAATCAATTGAAATTAAGAATCTTGCTTGAAAGATTCATTGAATAAAGTAGTGCAAGGATTTTGGATACTTACATAATAAAAGTAGGGTTCAGATACTTGCAAATAATAATACAAGAACGGGTTCAAAGAGACTTGCATGTTTGCTCAACTACAAATAGTCTAGCTTTAATTAAATTGCGTAGAAACAACCTAACATTAACAAGTCGGTCTTTCAATTAGCATGTGTAAACTAATATTAGTCTACACTTACAAGAATCTAATCATCAGATAGGTTTATCGCATAGTTCACGTAAGTCAATTTAGTATGCCTGAGTCCATAAACATCTAATCCTGTCTTAGATTTAATAACTATAGAATATCTAGTCTCTATGCATCAACATAGGCTTAAACATATAGCACTTCAATTTAAGCATGCAATACAGTTTAAGATACACATATTGCAAGGTTTTGTCCATAATTCAAAGTTATAAGGCTCAATGCCGGTCATTCTTACACTTTAAGCAAATCAAGTTCATGCTTCAAGGGTCCGCTACTATGGTCATATTACCACATAACGAGGCTAAACAATACTAAGTATGTATGCTCGTGTGTATACTACTCATGTATACTTTAATCACATAGTTCATACTTGAAATTCATTTCTTGAATACGTGTGCATAGGTGATATCCATGTTTAACCAAAATGATTCTCACGTCACCATGTCAATAGGCATAATGAATCCTAATATACATGCTTGCATGATCATAACGTAACTCACATGGTAATTGATGATATTAGCTTCCAAATCCTAAGTTTTCTTTGAAAATTGCACTAAGTCAACTTAGTACATGCAAGGCATCTCAACATATAATTCATATGCATTTGAAACACATATCTAAACCATATAAACGTATTCAAATGGTCAGAATTTACAAGATATAAATCTTAGTCAAGTTCACTTCAAAGTTCTTAAGTTTTTCCTTTGAAATCATTTGAATCTTTCAATCATGTATGCTAGTGTGTGCTCAACACTTTAAACATGTATTTCATATCTATTTAGACCATACGATCGGGTTCACAAAATCAGAATACACACGTGACACACATATGTCAAAATTAATATTGAAAACCATAAGTTCATTTTAAAATCATAAAGCTTTTCATCAATAATGTATACTATCATGGTTATACATGCATCATGCTATGCCAAGATACTCATATATGTGTGTTAATCATGTCCACATGCTTGCTCTAATTGATACCAATTAGTTAGCATATAACAGAACTTAACAGAAGGCAAAAATCATAACCACGGCCTGGCACAGCTGCACCGCTGCCCAGTACAAAATTGGTGCAGCTCCGCCGGTGTCGGACCAGGCTTGAAGCTGCTCTGCTTCGGCAGAACTGTAAACCCATCTCAAAATTTCTTACAAAAATCAATTCTATACCAGCCACATTACAGTTTAATCAAGCTTACTAACTTACATAACACTTAACAAGCATTTCCCAATTCAAATATCAATCAATACATGCTTAATTCAAGAATCAAGGATTTAGAAATTTGAACATAGTTATGGGAGTATACCTCTGTTAAAGAATTGAGCTGCTAAAGCAATTTCTCCGTCACTGATATCTCTCTCAAAACTTACTGGCAATTCTACACTTAGTGAATATCTCAGCAATTGCAATATAGAAGGAGAAGAGCTAATTTATAGGCAAACAAATAAATGGACATTGCAATTCTCCATTAGATCAAACCAAAGGAATGTAGGATTGTATAATGGTTAAGGAAGAGTGGTTGAGAGTTGGTGAATTCATCATGAATCCCACTCCCCTTATAATCATTAGCTAAAATTGATGAATTTGAGAGAAGAGTAATAGTGTAGCTAGCTTCTTAGTATTCACGTGGGAAGAAATGAGAGGTGACTCTCAATTAGGGACAAGGAAATAATCTCAGCACTTGCAAAAATGTACTACAACACTTGGGTTAAACATCTATACACATAATATATACACTGAAGTTATATTATATATATACACATTTCATTTCATATAGCTTAGGTTATGAATGAATTAGAGTCACAATGTCATTTCCAATGAGTAACTAAGTAATACAATGTATCAAGTAGGGGTACATATATATTCACATATAATCCATGTACATTTTATTAACACCGAATATAATTCAATTGGACATTATTATTACTCATTATCATAATTGTTATTATAATAATTATAATAACTTATTGAAATCATCATCAATTAACAATTGTTTATTGACATTACTATTTGGTAATAGGGTATACCTTAAGGTCTACTCACACATATCCTGTCACATAAGCAATATTATTATGTAACTCTCTTAATGCAATTAATCTTACTATATAGTCTACATATATATATATATATATAATATAGCTATATTAATGTGTCTGATTGCATTATATACAATACCATATATTAAAGGTTTAATTATCGCATGCTTGCACAAAACAATTAATCAAGTAAATATATTCTTATTATATTTATTAATCCTTTGCTCATTAATTTTCTATTTATTCACAATATCAATTAATCAACATGTTTAAATCCCTTCACTATATTCAAGTAAATTGAATATTTAATTACTAACACATCTATCAATACTCTGATATAAAAGTCTTAGGGTTAGTCCACTAATTTAAATAAACCATTAGTGACTCCCTTTAATTATTCCTAGCAATCATTCGCATAGGTTTAAATAAGCTCACAAAACTAACTCAATTAAAATTAAATCATATATTTAATTAATAATGGAATTTAAAATTTTACGGTCATTACAAAAGCAACCTTGCGTCCCTTAGATCGCTATCTAGTGGGAACGAGACGCTTCGGCCGTGCGGACCGGGATTTACTGAATGAATCCTTGGTTCTGGCTATCTTGGGGTATTTATCTGCTTCTGTACAAATTTAAACTGTGCAGGTTTTTTAGCTATTCATATGTGAGCCTAGGAATCGTGGGATTCATGTTCAAACTGATCAGAATTTGATTCCCACGATGGACAAACTCTGATCTACAGATGTACCCTGCCAATTTTTTTTGTAAAATGTACATGTACAGATCTTAAAATGGTTATCCGGATTTAAGGTCTCAATATAGTGAAAATATGGATTATCGTGCCAGCGTCCCTCCGATAGTTTTCATACCCATGAGGAGACCGACACTATATATTTATGTGGTCGAGGATGCTTTGTAGCCCGACAAATCACCATTTGCATACAGCCTTAAGGATATAAAGATAAAATTGAGAGTAGCGATATGCTTCAATTCCTATGTCAGCGTAAGGGTTAAATAAAACCAGCTTTCAAAATATCACAGTCAATTCAATTCAAAAGCTTTTGCAAATCAAACTAAATGATGCTTTTTGCAAATCAAATCAAAGACTGATTTTCAAATCAAATCAAACCCTTCGTATATAGGCTCAACGAAGCCTATCAAAGATTTCGATCAATCAAAAGGCCCAATTTTCAAATAGTATTCACTCACGCATTCCAGTTTTAAGTGAAATATTGAAAAGATTGCGGTACCGTGTTTACACGGGAGTAGTGGGGTGCCTAACACCTTCCCCACACTTAACCAAGCCCCCGAACTCAAAACTCCAATTTCAAAGATCAAGTTTCGACAGTGTCCAGCAATTGGGCCTCTTTTCAAATCAAATTTGGTTGAGTTGGTACAACCATTTTCAAAATTACCAACTGGCGACTCTGTTCAATCAAATCAAATCATCGACATATACACATGTTGGCCTCTTTCCTAAAACCCTTCAAAACCTTTTTTTGCAATAAAAAGAATAAGGGTAGAGATAACTTAAGAAGATCGATTTGAGAAAAATCGGGTTATAAACCAACCCGAGGTATTGTTTAAATTTTCCAACGTCGACAGTGGCTTTTCTCACTTTAATATATATATAATTATATATATATATATATATATATATACTTATACTAACTCGTTTGGCCAGGATTGCTAATCCGTGGCCTTTTCAGCTTCAATATATATATAAGCGCATATATATATATATATATATATATATATATATATATATATATATATATATATTTACATTGATCAGTCACGCCTGGATTTCAAATTCGTGGCTCTTTCCAGCTTTAATATGTATATAAGTAATATATATATTATTTATTCAATGTGATTAAATATCAGTTTTAACTGTTCATTTGATACAACTCTGTACTGATGTAAAGTTTGTGGTCTAGATTTATTTAAATCTAGCCATATCTAACTTTCAATTGGTTCAAAAGCTGTAAAGCTGGGAACCGTTGAGCTAGAATGGCTAAGATTTATTTTAATCTAGTTTTCTTTCTAGTTTTGTAAATATTAAAGCAACTACGCGACCCTAGATCAGTATCTAGAGGGAACCGAAAGCTTTGGTTATGCGCATGCAAGGATTTAACTGATGAATCCTTTGTTTTGCGACGTCTAGATATTAATTTGCATTTTATTTCAATATATATGTTGTACAAGCTTTTTGATGACATTTTGTGAGCCTAGGATCTACGATTAACCACATGGATCTAGATCCGATTCCCATGATGGACAAATTTAAAGTGTAAATACGGCTTGCCTGTTTTTTTGTAAATGTAAATCAGAGGGACCTTAAAACGGTTATCCGGATTTAAGGTCTTAGCATAGTAAATTGTGGTTTTTAGTGCTTGGGTCACCTCGATGGCTTTCATGCCCAAAAGGAGCCCGACACTTACGTATATATTATTTAGTCAAGGATGCTTCGCATCCCGACAATAAAATCAAAATCAGCCAAATGTAGAATAAAATGGAAGTATCAAAAGGCTTCAATTCCTATGTTAGTGAAAGGGTTTGAAAAACATCTTTTAAAACATCATTTTCATATCTTGGCTAAAAATGGACTTTTTAATCAATCAAACCCTTCGTATATAGGTCCAACGAAGCACAACACTACTTTCAAATAAAGCACTTAGGCCCAATTATTGAAAACACACACACACATTGCAAATAAATTAGGAGAATTGAAAAGACGCGATAATCGTGTTTCACGGAAGTCGGGGGGTGCCTAACACCTTCCCCCCCCCCCCACTTAATCAAGCCCCCGAACTCTATGAATCTCGGTTTCCAAGGCCAAGTTAAATAGAGTCCAGTAATTAGGCCTACTTGCAAAACTTTTCAAATAAAACTCGATTGAGTTAGAACAACCATTTCAAACATACCAACTGGCGACTCTGTAAAATCAAACTTTTCAAATCGTCGACATTATATGTCGGTCTTTTCCTTGAAATTCTCCCTTCAGATCAAACAAATCAAATAGAAAACAACAAGGGTAGAAACACATAGGAAAAGGGATCAAAGATTTTTTTCGACGTCACAGGTGGCGACTCTGTTGGGGATAGTAGAGGACTTAAGCCGCATTTTAATCTTTTCAAGAATTTCCTTTTTATCTGCATGTGTGTGGATGCTGTGTTTACATTGAATGGATATAAATAAATATTTTACTGCTTAAATATTAGTGCTTCGCACAATGTTATCATTTCATACGGTGAGACACGTTGTATGTGAATGTATGTTGTGTGATTCCTCCACTAGGAGGCGAACCCGTCGGCGTTTGATTACTGGACTCAAAGGAGACTAATCCTGTGAAGCTCAGGAAAGGCGCCACTTAGATTCGCTCCAATTGAAAGAACGAATTAATTTCCCATCTAGTAAATTGCGATGATCTGGGGACCTTCATGCCAAAAATCCGCAAGAGTAGCCTAAGATAGGTCAGCCTCTGATAAACCAAATTCGAAGGAGAGTCTCTTCATGCCTTCCCTGTTCAAATTTAATGTAAATTCAATGTAAATTTCAAAATTCCATGTAATTATCAAATAAATGTAAATATACATTCCATTTCTTATCAATTTTATTAAATCCTATCATACTATCCTGTCATCAAAATAACTGACCTTTGTTTTACAAGAAAAGATTAAAAACTTCAAAAAATGTTGCATTGCATAGCATGCATCTTGTTAATATATATAAAAATTAACATACCTACTTTTATTGTAGGAAAAAATTGGTCCTGTTACTAGATCAAAGTCTAAAAAGGCACTAAGCCCATCTCCAGGCATGGCTTCAAGTGCCCAACCTGAATCTACCCCTGTCTCTCGGGAAGAGTTCGAAGAACTAAAAAACCAGATAGCTGAATTGGCTGTTTTCCTAAATGAGCAATGTAAAAATATTCAGGGTAAACAAATACCCGTTCAAACAAAATCATCCACACAAGGTGGCAGTCAGGATACCAACAAAAAGAAAGATACTCAGATACCTGAGCCTCAAAACAAGGATATAACCAACAAAACCCCTGAAATCACCAATCTCAGAAATGATCAGAAAACTGGTGATATTAGGAAAAAAGTCCAGTAAATGGAAGAAACAATCTGATCCATCAAAGGAACTGGGGCATTTGGAAGTGTAATCTACTCAGATCTTTGTATATTTCCAGGGGCTAGATATCCAGACAAATTCCAAGTCCCAGATTTTGAAAAGTATGATGGGTTAGGGGATCCCTATACTCATTTGAAAATATACATTGGAGAGTTAGGATCCTATGCGGAGGATGAAAAACATAGAATGTAGTTATTCCAAAAGAGTCTGACTGGGGAAGCCCGAGCTTGGTATGCCCGACTCAACAATTCCAAGATCCATAGTTGGGCAGAGCTAGCCCATGCATTCCTAAATAAATATAGCTTCCAGTCTCAGATGGCTCCGGATCGATATCAAGTGACCAAGGTCAAAAAGCAAAGCAATGAGTATTTCCGTGAATATGTCCAAAGATGGAGATGGATGGTTGCACAAGTCACCCCACCTATGACAGAGACTGAGATAGTAATGACTTTCATAGACATCCAGGAAGCTCCATATTATGAAAGGGTCCTAGCAGGGATAGGAAATCATTCTCAGAAATGATTAAACATGGAGAAATGGCCGAAATGAGATTGAAGTCTGGGAAGATCAAAGACCTTACCGCTTTGGAGGCAGTGGCCAAACATATTTAAGCTGGAAGCCATGGGAATAATCCTCAGAGAGTCCACAAAAAGGAGGAGGATGTGTCCTTGATACTTCAGGGACAGAATCAGAGAGGCAATCCAAACTTGCCCATTCAAAGGAAAAATTATTCCCCTTTCCAAACTCCTGCACAATCTTCAAATCCTCCCTTACAAAAGACCGGAGAAGTTAAATGCCAAAGAACGTTCACACCCCTAGGGGACTCACTAGAAAATGTATTGAAACTTTTGACAACACAAAAGAAGATTGTCCAGCTCCTTCCACCGACCAATTCAAACGGACGAAATTTTAACTCGAGTAAGAAATGTGCTTATCATTCTGGAGCACCGGGCCACGATACCCAAGATTGTTGGTCTCCCAAACACAAAATCCAAGACTTGATAGATAATGGGGAGATTGGGGTGACAACACAAGAACAACCACATGTTCATGACAATCCGTTGCCTCAACACAATGAGGAGAGCGTCAATATGATCAGTATGGGAAACGGAGAAGGATCTAAATACCTCCAGTATGTCGGAGAGTTATCCCAAGAAAACAAAGATAGGCCAGACAATTGGGAATATTCAGAAAGGCAGTTTCTGATAGAGCAAGAAATCAAATCTATCAAGGAAAAAGTTGGTCAATTGGCAGAGCTAGTAATTTATTAACATCAGATAACGAGGCAATTGATAAATCAAACCAATCAGTAGGAAACGAATCTTCCTACACCTAAAAGTAGTACCATTGCCAGGAGGGATCATTACCAATTTCATGAGCATGAACCCTGGGCAGACAAGGTTGCTAGAGAAGAAAAGTTTTGAGCTAACCGGGAGTTTTCCTTCAAAAGAAATTTCACTCATTTGAATCAGCCTATGAAAGAAATTCTCCAAATGTTAATCAACGAGGAAAAAGTCACAGAATTGTTACCCCCAGTGGACCCTCAATCCAGGAAGTTTAAAACTAATAGGATCTGTCAATATCATTCTAACACGCCTGGTCATGACACATAGGATTGTTGGGGACTTTGTCACTTAATTCAAAATATGATCGTGGTTTTATTTCCTGCTTATTTTTTTGGTGCACAGTGATAGCAGTTACTTTTGTCATGCTTTTTGCTAAATGCTTTGTATGATCAAACAGTTTCATATATTAAAGTGAAAGCATTTTGTTTTCAGGACTCCAGAGTTGGATTTGTTTGGCTTTCCTGATGAGATGCTAAATTTTCACAATAACTACAACTTTGATGTAGAACTGGACTTCGACTTGATGGGGATTGTTCAAGAGGAGATAGATGACTATGAGGTGTCCGAGGAGATCAAAGAATGGGTCAAAGGCAAACCCAAACCAAACCTCGATCAAACTATCACTGTCAATATCAGAACCTTAGAAAACCCTAAAGAAATCCAGATAGGCATGGACCTTACCCCAAACCAAAGAGAAGACCTGATTGGACTCTTAACTTAGTTCCACGATGTGTTTGCATGGTAACATAAAGACATGATTGGTTTGTTTACTAACATTGTCATTCATCGACTGCCCATTAAAGATGGATTCAAGCTAGTAAAGCAGAAGCTCAGGCGATTGAAACCTGAGTGGAATCTTAAAGTCAAAGATAAAATTATCAAGCAATTCAAAGTCGACATCATCATGGTGTCAACTTAACCTGAGTGGCTATCCAACATAGTTCTCGTGCCTAAGCCCGGAAGGGAAAGTACGAGTATACGTGGATTACTAGGATTTGAACAAAGCTTATCTCAAGGATAACTTCTCAGTACCTTTCATCCACATACAGATAGACAACACAGCGCAGTATGGCATGTATTCTTCTGTTAACTTTTTTGCCGGGTATCATCAAATCATGGTTGCTGAAGAGGACAGGGAGAAAACAGCCTTCATCACTCCCTGGGGAATCTTTTGTTATAGACGTTTGTCTTTCGGCCTTATCAATGTCGGTGCCACCTATCAACGAGCCCTGATAGCCCTTTTTCATGACATGAAGCACAAAGAGATAGAGGTCTATGCGGATGATATCATCGTCAAATCCCAGAAGGAGGATGACCACATCAGCCATCTCAAAAAGCTTTTCAACCGTGCCCGAACAGAAAAGGAAATATAAGAATTTCTAAGGAGAATCAATTTCATAAGCAGATTTATCTCTCAACTCACGACAACGTGTGAACCCATATTTAAGTTGTTAAGGAAAAATTCCTCCACGAAGTGGAATGAAGATTGTCAAAAAGTCTTCCTTTCCATCAAGAAGCAGTTGATTAAAGCACCTGTCTTGGTACCCCAAGGGATGAGGTTCCTCTGTTTATGTACCTGTCAGTTAATGCCAATGCTATGGGTTGCATGCTGGGACAGAAAGATGATAAAAGCATGGAAAGAGTTATTTATTACCTCAGCAAAAGATTCAGTAGCGGCGAGCAGAAGTACACTTTGATTGAAAAAACCTAATGTGCGTTAACATGGGCCGCCATGAGATTACAACATTATCTGCATGGGCACACAACCTATCTCATATCCCGCATGGATCCTCTGAAACACGTATTCAACAAACCCATATTGAATTGCAGATTGTCCAAATGGCAGTTGATCGTACAATAGTTTGACATTATCTACGTGACTCAAAAGTCTGTCAAAGGTCAAGGAATTGCGGATCAATTAGCCGAAGCGCCGTTCGGGGATTTTAAACCCTTGGAAACTTATTTCCCGGATGATGGGATAATGACAATTCAACAAATCCCTCAAGAAAATACAGTCCAATATTGGAAAATGTATTTTGATGGAACCGTGAACATGGAAGGTGTCAGAGTAGGGGCAGTTCTTATATCTCTTACAGGAGAACAGTATCCTATGGCCATCAAGTTGCAGTTTGTCAACACCAACAACACAGCTGAGTATGAGGGCTGTATAATGGAGTTGAAACTAGCCCAATCCATGGATTTCAAACGTTTACTAGTCTTTGGGGATTTTGAGTTGGTTATCAAACAAACCACCGGGGCGTATCACACCAAAGAATTGCATTTGTTGCCTTTTCATCGGCAAGTTATCAAGATAGCCATGGAGTTTGAAGAAATAACCTTCATCCACATCCCTCGAGGTAGGAATGACTTTGCTGATGCATTGGCAACGTTGGCCTCCTTGATCCACATCTGATAGGATGGGAATTCCTGACATCAAATTTGCAAGTCAAAAGGCCCCAGCATATGGGAATTACATTAGAGAAATATCATATGAACTATGTAATACCCGAGAATTTCCATATATTATTAAATGAATATATTAATGAAATAAATATTTATTTGAATATAAATGATTTTGTGAGTTAACTCAATTATATTAAATTGAATAATTATGATAATTGAGAAATTATGTGAAGTATGCGATAAACTCGTTGAAAGCCTTGGGTGGCATAGTAATGGGAAACATTAATGATGATATTAATGAACGAATGAATTATTAAGTGAACAATTAATCTATATTAATTGATTGTATGTTGAATTATTATTATTGCAAGTAATAGCATAGTAATAAGTATATTGGTTATAAATATAATAAGAATTATATTTATTTAGCGTGATAATTAATCATGTAAATGTTAGTTAATTATTATGGAAATTAATAATTTCAGTAATTGACAAGGAATGGATTAATTAATATTATTGTTAATTAATCAATAAGATGAATAATTTATTTGACATTGTGAATAATAAAGCAAATAAGTAAGTTATTAATATAATAAGATTATATTATTTGTTATGTACAAGCAAGCAATAATTAATAATATAAAGTATATGGAATACAACTATATTATATAGTGTAGAGAAACACTTAGGTGTGACCATGCAAGTATATTTAAACTATATTATATGATTGTACATATTGAAACTATATGTTATGAATACATCATGATGCTCATGTAACAATATGTGTGTAAGTCTACATTAAAATATCAAGGATATATTATAAACAATTATTAATTAGTGGGATTTAATAAATAAGGGGTACAGTGTAATGAGATAACATCCAATTAAATTATACCGGTAAGATAAATGTACATGAATTATATGTGTGCCAATTTGCACTTACTACATTATGACTCTAAATGAATTTACTACCTAAGTATACATATATACCTAAGTGTATGATATATGTATGTGTATATAGCCCAAGTATGTATATATATATGTTGCTAGAAGGCTGAGTTGTTTTGCTTTGTCCCTTAATGATAGTCACTTTCCCCACACGTGAAATATTCATGAGGCCTAAGCCTATTTTCTCAAACTCACAAACTCAGCTTGCTATCTATCATCATGAAGGAGAATGGTTGATTGCTATAGCTTCACTATTCCACTAACTAACTCACCAACTTCTCCTTAACCTATATACAAACCTTCATTCCGTTAGTTTGATTCATGAGAAGATTGCATTGTCTGTGTAAGGATTCTTCTATAAATAGCAACCATGTTTCTTCATTTTCAATTTGCTGAGAGTTTGCATAAGTGGTGAGTGAAAGCAATATACATATATCAGTAGCAGAAGTTTGGATTAGCAGCAAGTTCTAGTTTAATTCATAGCAGAGGTATAAAACTCTCCATTCATGTCCTTCATTTTCATTTTCTGTCAAATTCCAATTCTTGATTTTGATTACAATTCATGCTAGATTGGATTGGGACATGTTCTTAGTTGCTATATAGACTTATAAGTATAATAGAAGTACTATGTGGCTGTGTTAAACTGATTTCGTGAAAGAAATTTGGCATTTGGCCTGGAAACCTGCCAAAGCAGGCTGTTCCTGGTTCGAACAGCACACGGCGCAGTTGCGCCGAGTTTATACCTAGGCGCAGCTGCGCCGGGTTTATACCTAGGCACAGCGCAGCTGCGCAGACCCCCTGCATCAGTTAGTTGCATCCTGCTTGTTTTCTGCTATGTGTTAGTCAATTGGTATGGCTTAAAACAGCATGCTAGCTTGTGTAACATATATATATGAATATAATGAGGCAATGTAAGCATGTTTTATTATATTAGCATGCATGGTTAACGAAAAGCATATGTTTTCCGAAATGAACTTAGAGTTTCAAAATGGACATCGACTTGTTTTATCCATTTTAGACATTCTGACTTTTGAGACATATTTGTATGACCTAGAAACACATGAAATGTATGTTCACTTGCGTAGGTAAGTTTTATAACAAAATACGAACATGGAAACCTCATTAGTAACGGAAATGTAAGTTTTTACAAACGAACTTTTGACATGTATGTACCATATATGAGTTCTGATTTTTCAAGCATGTGTATATGGCCTTGAAATGCATGAAAGGCATGTTGACTTGCTTATATATGTTTCATAGCATGACATGAGCATGTGGACTTCATTTGTGAACTTTACTAAATAAAAGTGTAAGTTTGAAACGTAAATCTTGACATGATATATCGAAGGCTAGATTCTAAAAATCGTGGACATAATTGATAGAGCTTTCGAACCTCACTAATGTGTCATACACATATACATGTTTACATACCATGTTAGGTGCCTTGATAGTTAAATAAACACAAATAAAGCATGATTTAAGCTAAGCGACAATACTCACGATGTGTATATGAAGTAGAAACTTGCAAGCATGTCTAAAATGTGATCACTTTATATGTTTACATGACAAGCATGATAACTTACAGAAACTCATGGCGTTTCTTGACCCTAAGTAGTTAGAAATCATGATTTAGAACTATAGCATGTATGATTGAACTTGGAAAAGTTGAATGAATATGGAAAGACTCTTTAATATGAATACATGCTATGTGATATTATATGTTGATACTTGAATTCAATTTTGACGGTTAACTTATAACAAGACTATAATAGAGTATGTTTGCTAATTGTTGTGGTCTCACATGATAGTAATAATGTATGAAGATGTTTAACTTGAAAAGAGGAATGTTAGGGATAAAGGACAATAAAGGTTATACTAGTATGATATTATATATATAACTGTGTAGCTATGCTAAGACTTCGCTTGTGTGTTGATCGTATGTCCAAGATAAGACATGAATATGACTAATGGATATCATATATATACGTAACTATATTACGATAGGGATTCGAAAGTGTTGATTTATTTTTCGTGGATAAACTATGCATAAGGCAAGTATCCTATCTTTTTTTTACGTTATTCGAGGAACGTTGTAAGCAAGTTTCCTTAAACCCGTTCTTGTATTATTTACAAGTATCTGAACCCTACTTTTATTATGCAAGTTCTCTAACTTGAACTCTTATTTCATTAAGTCTTATGAAAGTTATTATTCATGTTGAACTTGGTATTGTTCTTGAATATTGTGAAAGTGTCTATGTCATTTGATTCAGCTAGACTATATGCATGTTTATAAAACTGTCCAAACCAATTGACTGGTGCAGAAATCTTGAAAACTAAGTTGAACAACCCTTATGGTAAGGGGAGTGTATATTGTTGGAAGCCCCAACACACGCGTGAATATTACTGTGGTGTTATGCATAACAGAGAGTATTGTAGACTGATCATCTATTGTACTTATTTCTTTTGGGTTATCAGTTTAATATTGATAATTCTAGTAGATGTTCGATAGTCCTTAGTGACTGCTCAGTATAAATTGTTTTATCCAGTTGGATAAGTTGATAACCTTTGAACTCATATATATCTGTTGATCTATATTGAATTTCATATTCCAAAGATTTGATTCGAGAATTGTTGATATTCGTTGTTCATATTCTGCAACTCTAAATTATCTTAGAGATTATACTTTGATATTTCAAACTCGTGATATAATACTCATCACCCTTATTGTATATTATTTGCTGAGTAATTTGTACTCATTCTTGCTTTCCCTAAAACTTTTCAGTGAAGGCAGAGCAGGGCGAACCTTCGAGTGTTGATAAGGGCAAGGGCAAGGCTACCAAGTAGCTTGTTCCTTTATGTTTTAAATATTTTAATAATTGTATTAAGACTGTCTTCGGACTATGTTTAAGCTTAAGTTAGACTATGTAATAAGTCATTATTTGATATTATTATGTAATCTATTAAGTACTGTAGGTTGCGAGACTTGGGGGAATAATTATAATAAATCATTGTATATTATTCTAGATTGGATCTTCCGCTGTGAATGTGTGTTTTTAGTTATTATTATATTACCATGAGCACGTGATGAACCGAATTCGAGTGACCCTGTGTCGGTCATGAATTTGGGGGCGTCACAGGTTGGTATCAGAGCTGTAGTTATAAACCTTAGGAGCGAGTGTCCTTAGATTATAACTTAGGAAAACTTAAAAGTTAGAAAGGGATAGAACTCATATAGAGTTTTCCCTAGAGTGAGACTTAGTGTGTTATGAAATGTAACTTCATTCTATATAATGAACTTATGTTTTATTTAACATTCTAATGGAGTTGGTGTTGTTTGTCTTGTGTTTGTGATTGTAGGATGGAAGATATGGGAGTACCTAGTAGAGTGGCAGAGGAGGAGCCCAGGGATATACATGTAGTATATGAGGCACCTCTAGAGGCTATACCAGTGCAAGCTGTTGCACCGTTTGAGTTCGACTACGAGGACAAGATTGAGATAGGGTCCGATCCAGAGGAGGAGCCGATGGAGGACGAGCCGATGGGGGATGAGCCAGTGGAGGACTCTGATGAGGCTACTATAGAGGAGCATATGCTGGGAGAGTATGAGGAGCGTATCCTAGAGTTGGACTGCAGAGTACAAGAGCTGGAGGCCAAGGCCCATGAGAGAGAGTCTGAGTTCCAGAAGCTGAGGGACGAAGACCATCAGAGGAAGCTGGCCATGCAGGAGTTAGAGGTAGAGATTGCATATTGTAGGGAGGCAGGGATCCAGATGGGAACCTTATTCCATAGGTCGGTGGCGAGAAACGTAGATCTAGCAGGGAAGCTGGAAGAAGTAGAACAAAGAGAATTAAGTGAGAAGACTGAGAAAGAGGCACTCCGTACTCAGCTAGAGTTGGAGGTGATGGATAGGATACACTTCGAGGAGAAGTGGGAAGAGGCCAATGAGAGAGCTGATGACCTAGAGAACGAGGTCAGGCGCAAGAAGAGAAAGATGAACAAGATGGGGTACGTGTTTCGTTTAGCTTTTGAGAGGGTGATTGATGGTGTATACCACTACCCATCGGAGTAGGGACAGACCCTACATACTTTGAGCCGAGAGTTGATGGCGTACATAGTGCAGATCGAGTACAAGAGCGTTATGGAGCGTGGAATGATGGGATGAGACCCTTAGTCAGTCTAGCTGTAGCTTAGTAGTATTTACCTTATGTGTTGTATATACTGTGTTGTAATCCCAACTTTTTGTGTAAAGTGTGGGATAGTGATGTAAACCCCGAGTAAGCTTTTGATAGAGGGGTAGTATGGTAGTATGTTAGTATTCCCCATCTTTTGTGATATTAGGGGATATGTGATAATATTTATAGAAATATGCTAGGATAATCATGTAATGAAACGATTTGGCATATGAATATAAATGAAGCTTATTTCAGAAATGTGTTATAAAATTTTATGCCTTTAGTATTAAAAGAAATACTTAAGTAATATAACTGAGTAATAATAAAATGAAAATTTGTGATGCAGATAATGCCGCCCAGACATAGATTGACTGCACCTAAGGAGTCAGTGAACAATGAGAGGGAACAAGTAGACTGTGACACCCCCAAATCCGGGTACTTCAATTCCACGGGATTTGGTGTTCACTGTACAAATATCATCTATCTATCTACCCATAATAAATGCCAACCATGCAATAGGTAGAAATAAATCCTCCCCTTATGGGGTTACAATATCTGAATAATAAATACAATCCCAGGTCATACTAACCTTAAACATATGTGCGGAACATAAATAATTAAATAAGTCTTACATAACTTTAACATAAGTCTGAAACATAAACATATAAAAATAAACAACAAGTCTTCATCACTTGTTGACCTTGCCTTTGCCTTTCCTAGTAGAAGGCTCGTCGGACCTTTCGTTCTTAACTGCAATGTTATTATTACGCAAGAGTGAGGACTATTGCCACAAGTATAATAATACAACAATAATATAATAACATGCGAGTGAATCAAAGACATCTGAATAAAGAAACTCAACTTTTGACTCAAGAATGAATAACAGGAATCAAAAGAACGTCTGAGGGTCATAAGACCTTGAACTATGTCGTAGGTTGTAAAGTTTTTATGCTTTAAACCTTTAACAGTCATAAGACTATGGACTCTATTTCTCGTACTTAGGGGGATCAACCCTTAGTACCATACTGTGCACAATATCTTAATGCTAAAGCGTAAATAATCCCCTTTTACAGGGTTGTTCATCTCAGTTTTTACATCAGAGTCCGCACCAAAGGAAGTTTGGTTTGGATAAGCTCAATAAGTATTTTAGAATTTAGAACGTTCATCAACTATGGACTAGTCGAATCAATAAGGGTTCACTAGTCCTATAAGGTTCAACAATAACATCGATATTCAACTTGAATAATAAATCTCAAGAGTATACAATCGAATAAGTATTGTATAACTGAATAATGCTTTTAAAAGAGTTACAATATGTAATATGAATTTCGAACTGGAACAATTAAGAACACGAGCTTACTCGATATAGAAACACAAGTCTAAGACTTAATAAATGAATAAATTAGAATTTAGGGAACTTGCTAAATCAATAAGTTAGGGATAGGATACTTGCCTCTTGCACAAGCTACAAATATAATTACAATTCAGTTCATCAATGTCCTACACATTACATTATGTATACGACATCGATTAGTTTTCATAACTACCATGTTTAACTGTTGAACTATTCACTTAAGTTCGACTTACAGCTTAGTTTATAATATTACTCAATGGCTAACCACATAACATGAATGTAAACTCACAACATGCATATCACACATGTATAGCCCTTTAAATAATCATAATCAAGTTTTACAATTACGATATTCAAGTTTGCACTTAGTTTGTTAACTTGAACCTTCACATTATCTTATACATGTTAATAACTTAATTTATTAATCATGAACTTCAAATCATATAATATTCATGTATGTAACTTAAAACAACATCTTTTATTATCGAGAACACTACACTTGTGTGTGTGCATGTCCGAAGCCCTCCGATTGCCTCCGAATACGCATCAGTCACAAAGATGGCCATTTTTACCCATTTTAACGATTTCAAATTGAAACACTTAAAGAATGAAAGTTGTAGGTCTACTCATTATCTTTCCGAATCATCTTGAATCGCCTTAATCGGAGTTCGTATGAAAAAAGTTGTGCTTATTTTACTACAAGAGGTCAAAACAGTCTCGAAAACCAAAAAAAAGGCTCCCGGACAGCCCTTATACCCGCTGGGGCGGGTCCTAATGCCCATGAACACCCGCTGGGGCGGGTCCCCCTGCTGGTGCACTCCCTGGTTCGTGATGAACACATAGAGTAGCCCAAATAAATCCAAATTAAACTAACGTAATGAATTATAAGGCTACCCATAATGTAAAAACTCCACAGAAACATTATATAACATTTCTAGCATGATCTTAGCATTTTAAATCACGTATTTACACAATCCAAGGCATCTATTTTCACTGTTTTCAATATTTTGTAAAGTTTTGAAGGAAAACAAGAAATTCAACGTTACGGATTCGTTATAACACCGAATCCATTCGTTTAACTTCCATTTTGTTCGTTTAAACGTACATAATTACATGCAAGTATCAATTTAAGTTAAATAAACGTATAAGATGTGTAAATTTTGTACGTAAGGGCCATATGGGCCATATGAACAATTTCTACACTCTGTAACTTTTGAAAACCCAATTATCAACAAAATTCCATGGTGGGATCATTGAAAGTTATGCATATATGGCATATAATATGTTATAAACACATATGAACACACGTATAGCCATATAATGAACAAATATCAATTTTTCCATTCACAGAGAATTTTTAAAGCACGTAAATGGAAAAACTTTGTAAAATTTTAAAAACCCAATTAAGGCCTAATTACATTAATTCGATTATTTTAATTCATTCATACCAAATACAAAACATGTTATAATGATATAATAACACATATATAAGCATATAATCAAAAATTGCTAAAAAATTTTCCCATACACAGGAACTCAGAATATATGTTCATGAAGAAAACATAGTACGTGAAATAAAACTGGGACAAAGAAATTACCCCTTGCAAACTCTGTGAAGATGATATGGATTCTAGTTCCAATCTCTCAATTCTCTCTGTGTATTTCTCTCTACGTTTCTCTCTGAAATGTGAATATCAATATAGAACTGATATGATATGTATATAAGGTATAATATAATATGTATATACGTAATATACGAAGTGGGTAGAGTGAGTGGTCAGTTGGTCCCTTAGTGGGTTAACTGGCTAACTCCCCCTAGGGCCGTGTTTGGATTGTCCCTTATTCCTCATTTCCCATTAATTTAATTACTTACTATTATATAGTTAATTAAATGTCACACCCAATTAATCAAATAATCTTATTTAAATCAATTAAATAAAATTACATAATTCCACAATAATTCACATAGTCACATAATTAAAATTCTTATTTATTAATTATGTCAAATCATTAAATCTCTAATTAATTATTAAATTAATTAGAATAATATTATGCTTATTAATTAATATATTAATCAAATAAGCTCAATTAAATACATACTTTGAATATAAAAATTCACCACATTAATTTAACTAATGTGACACATATAATTAAATTAATCTACCACAATTTCATCAATTAATTATTTAACTCAATAATTAAATCATCGAAAAATATTTATTTAATTCAATAAATATTCAAATTAAATTACAAAAATCTTGTTCGTCATATAGACCCGATCTAAAAGCTAGTAGATGTGTTAGGAGAGGCCCTTAGGGGAAGGAACAGCAAACCCGTTCGCCCCAATCCTCAAGGTGTTCCAGTAACAACCTTCAAAGATTTTAGGAGTGTAAGACCCCCAGAGTTCGAGGGTACTACCGACCCGATAATTGCACAAACCTGGATCAAGGAGATCGAGAAGGCTTTCACTATAGCTCATGTGGGCGAAGACCAGAAGACGGTATTTGCTACGTACATGATGAGAGGCGAAGCGAACTACTGGTGGAAAGCGAATCAACAGAGAGCTAGAGAAGGGACAATAACTTAGGATAGGTTTAAGATGTTGTTTTTCGAGAACTACTTCCCGAAAAGTATGAAGAATAGAATAGAGGTAAAGTTTTTAGAACTTAAACAAGGTGAGATGACGGTGGTGCAATACGCGGCTAAGTTCAACGAACTAGCGTGATATGCGGAGCACCAAGTAGGCGATGAAGAGAGGAAAGCAAGACGATTTGAACAAGGGCTGAAGTCGTGGCTGTTCAATAAGGTATCAATTCTTCAAATTAATTCCTTTGCGACGTTGCTAGAGAAGGCAATCATTGTGGAAGGTGGCAGTGAGGCCTTAAGTCTGTATAACAAGGAGAAGAAAGGAAAGAATACTAGAAGAGAGAACCATACTGGAGGAAGCAGCAGTGGAGGAAGTAATTTGGGAAAGAGAAAATGGGAGAACAACAACAACAAACAAGGTGGGAGTCACCTAGGGAGTTTTAAGAAAAGGAGTGAGACTTGTAATAAGTGCGGGAGAAGTCATCAGGGGGAATGCTGGAAAGGAAAAAGCATGTGTTATAATTGCGGCCAGGAGGGCCACATATCGTCAAATTGCCCAAAACTGAAGAAAATTAGGGGATGCTTTGCATGTGGCTCAACTGAGCATCGAATTAAGGATTGCCCGAAGAAGGGAAGTGGCGGAGGTAGTAGCCAATAAAGGGGAAACAAACTGATGATCAGCGGACCGGCACAATCCAACTGCCCAACCACCAGAACCTTTAACATGACCGTCCAGGACGCAATGGCTGCAAAGGACGTGGTGTCAGGTATAATCCCAATCAATGATATAAATGCTTATGTATTATTTGATTTGGGTGCCACCTATTCTTTTATACCTGAAGAATTTGCTAGTAAACTTATCACACCCCGAGAACGATTAGAAGATCCCTTGAATATAGAAGTTGTGAATAAAGAAGTAATCCCTGTAGAATACGTTTATCAAAATTATCACGCAAACATTAGAGAACATGAACTGAGCATAAACTTGATTCCAATTAGATTGGGAGAATTTGACGTAATACTAGGAATGGATTGGTTGTATAACCATGCTGTAATAATTGACTGTCAGAATAAATGTGTGAACCTTTAGACTCCGAGTAAGTCTAAGGTAGTGTTTTATGGTAGCTCATCGCTTAAGCAATCGTGTTGCGTTACGATGATGCAGGCTAAGAAATTATTAAGGAATGGATGCGTAGGTTATTTAGCTTACATTGTAGATACTCGAAAAAAAAGGAGTAGAAATTAAGGATATATCCGTAGTAAATGAATTTCGAGATGTATTTTCGGACGATCTGCCTGGTCTTCCACCAGACAGAGAAATCAAATTCGTAATAGACTTAGCACCGGGAACGGTACCTATTTCGAAAGCTCCATATCGTATGGCGCCGGTAGAAATGAAGGAGTTGATGGTATAACTTCAAGAGTTATTGGATAAGGGTTACATTTGACCGAGTGTGTCTCCTTGGGGAGCACCAGTGTTATTCGTTAAGAAAAAGGACGGATCGATGAGGCTCTGTATCGATTATCGAGAATTGAACAGAGTAACGATCAAGAACAGATATCCTCTACCAAGGATAGACGACTTATTTGATCAACTGAAAGGAGCAAAGTGTTTCTCAAAAATCGACCTACGAACAGGATATCACCAACTGAAAGTACGAGATGAGGACATACCAAAGACTGCGTTTCGAACCCGTTATGGACATTACGAGTTTTTGGTAATGTCATTCGGATTAACTAATGCTCCGGCAGCATTTATGGACTTGATGAACTAAGTTTTCAAGCCATACTTGGATAAATTTGTAGTAGTTTTCATTGATGATATTTTGATCTACTCGAAGACAGAGGAAGAGCACGCCGAACATCTAAAGATTGTTTTAGAGGTGCTAAGAAAGGAGAAGATGTATGCAAAATTTTCTAAGTGTGAATTTTGGATGAAGAAGGTTCAATTCTTAGGTCACCTGGTGGATAAGAATGGAATCTCAGTGGACCCTGCAAAGGTCGAGGCAGTAAGTAATTGGGAGCAACTGAGAACACCGACAGAGGTGAGAAGTTTCTTAAGGTTAGCTGGGTACTATCAAAGATTCATCCAGGATTTTTCTAAGATAGCAACCCCGTTGATCAATCTGACGAGGAAGACGGTGAAATTTGTATGGACCGACAAATGCAAAGAGAGTTTTCAGGAGTTGAAGAAGAGATTGAGCGAAGCGCCTGTGTTGTCATTACCAAATGATGCAGGAAATTTTGTGGCATATAGTGACGCATCGCACAAGGGACTTGGTTGTGTGCTCATGCAATATGGCAAGGTCATTGCGTATGCATCACGAAAGTTGAAGGATTATGAAAAACAATACCCTACTCACGACTTAGAGTTAGCGGCAGTAGTTTTTGCGTTAAAGATTTGGAGATATTATTTATACGGAGAGAAATGTGAGATATACACGGACCACAAGAGTCTGAAATATATCTTCACACAGAAGGAGTTGAATATGCATCAGAGGAGGTGGTTAGAATTGATCAAAGATTATGACTGTGATATTCTTTATCACCCAGGTAAAGCAAACGTGGTTGTCGACGCTCTGAGCAGAAAGGGAAGGGAGAAACTGTTTCGTTTGACGACTCAGGGAGAATTGGTGAGAGAAATGGAAAGATTAGAGATAGAAGTAAGAGGACCGGAAAGGTCAGAAGAAAAACTCTTCATAATGGAAGCTTGTCCGACATTGTTGGATAGAGTGAAAGAATCACAAGAGAAGGATGAAGAGTGCGAGAAAATAAGAAAGAGGATCGCAAAAAATGAAGAAGAAAGATTTCGAATGGATAAAGACGGTATTCTGAGATTCGAAGGAAGAGTGTGGGTACCTGCGGTAATCGAGTTGAGAGAAGAGATTTTGCACGAGGCACACAATACGACGTATTCTGTTCATTCGGGAGGCACTAAGATGTACTGAGATTTGAGGCAACACTTTTGGTTGCCCAATCTGAAACAGGAAGTCGCAGAGTGCGTTAGTAGATGTCTGACTTGCCAACGCGTCAAAGCAGAGCATCAGCGGTTGAGTGGTTTACTACAACCGTTGGAAATACCGGAGTGGAAATGGGAGCATATTACGATGGACTTCGTGGTAGGACTTCCAGTCACACAGAAAGGATATGATGCCATTTGGGTTATCGTGGATCGACTAACGAAGACCGCACACTTTCTACCGATCAAGATCCTCTATAGCTTGAATCAGTTAGCGAGTCTGTACGTAAAGGAGATTGTTTCACGACATGGAGTGTCGGTATCAATTGTCTCTGATCGAGATCCGCGCTTCACGTTAAATTTTTGGAAAAACTTGCAAGAGAGGATGGGAACACAGTTGAGGTTGAGTACCGCTTATCATCCTCAGAAAGACGGATAGAGTGAGCAAACTATACAAATGCTTGTGGACATGCTTAGGACTTGCGTGATGGACTTCAAGGGAAATTGGGACGACCACCTACCCTTAGTCGAATTTACGTATAATAATAGTTACCATGCGAGTATCGGCATACCACCGTACGAAGCTCTTTATGGGAGAAAATGCAGAACGCCGTTATGTTGGGACGAAGTCAGGAGAGAGACGAATACTCGGACCAGAATTAGTACAAAAAACTGCAGATGTGGTGATAGTGATAATAGCCAGACTAGTAGTTGCTCAAGACCGCCAGAAAAAGTAAGCAGATTTGCATCGGCAGGACCGAGACTTTAAATTCGACAGTTTCGTATTCTTGAAAGTATCTCCATGGAAGGGAAAGATCCGTTTCGGCAAGAAAGGAAAGTTGAGTCCCAGATTCATAGGACCATTCGAGATACTGAAGCGAGTGGGCGAAGTGGCATACAAAGTTGCTTTACCACCCGAGTTGGAGCACATCCAAAACGTGTTCCACATTTTCGTGTTACGACCGTACAAGGCCGACTACAAGCACGTGATTTCTTATGAACCCATTCAAGTAGAGAAGAACTTGGCGTACGAAGAAATTCCTGTCCAAATACAAGATAGGAAAGAGCAAACTTTGAGAAATAAAATTATATCTTCTGTAAAAGTATTTTGGCGCAACCACGATGTAGAGGAGGCTACGTGGGAATTAGAAGATAGGATGATGAGGGACTATGTAAGAACCTTGAATTTCATGAATAATTTTTTTTTATTTTATAATAAGAAAATGAATACTTATTAGAATATAAGTGTTTATGAGTTATGAGAAAAGTAATTCGATTATATTAAATTGAATTTATAATAATTGAGAAAATATGGAGAATTGCGACTCGTAGAATGCCTTGTGTGGCATGAGAATGGAAATGATGATGAGGGAAATCAATAAGTGAATAATTAATTAATATTACATTGTTAATTAATTATTGTTATTAATGAGTAATTTTTAATAATATGTTATTATAAATAACAAAACATTTACGAGTAAGTAATTGATGAATATGATAAGAGTTATATTTAATTGATTATTTGTTCAGTGCAATACATGTGATAGTTAATCATACAATAATGTTATTAACTGTTATTATTAATAATAATCAGTTATAGAGTAAATGAATTATTAAGTGAATAGTTAATCTATATTAATTGTTAATGATTATTATGATAAATATAATAATAATCTGTTGAATTATTATTTTTGCAAGTAATAGTATAATACTAAGATAATGGTTTATAATATAATGAGATTTGTATTTATTAAACTATTGGAGAATGTGATTATTTATCGTATAATAATAATTGATAAGGGTAAAGTTATGAGAGAATTACTACGTGAACAATTAATTGTTATTGATTGTTATTAATTGATAATGTGTTAATTATTATCGCGAATAATAGAATGATAATAAGCAATTTGCTTATGAATATAATAAGATTTATATTTATTTAACATGATAATTGATCATATAAATGTTAGTTAATTAATATAGAGATTAATAACTTCATTAATCTATGAGGAAGGAATTGATTAATATTTAATTCATTAATGCAATGAGATTATATTAATTGTTATGTGCATGTATGCGAAATTAAATATATCAAATATATGGGATACAAATATATTATATAGTGTAGTGCGACATTCATGTGACTGTGCTATATATAGAAACCACATATTAGGAATTATTAAACTATATGATGCAATGTGATTGTACATATTGAAACCATATGTTATGATTATTTGAGTTACATAATAAAACTTATGCGACAACATGTGGTATGTGGCTACATTAAAAGATGTACTTCGTATAATATTATAAATAAACAAATGTTATGCGATGAATATTTCAATAGATTAATATAATTAGAAATAATAATAGTTGTAATAATGTTATGTGACAACATGTATATATGGATACATTAAAGGTGTACTTATGGATTATCAAATTGAACTAAGTGTGTATTTAATAATATGAGAGGGAATAAATAAATGATTATCTATCTTAATATTAATGTGGAATGAAAACTAATAATTATTTCCATGATTATAAATAATTAAAATAATATGGTTTATGGTAATGTGGAAAGATAATACCCAATTGGATTATGTTTAGTATTATAAATGTACATGGATTATATATTGAGAGATATACATGTACCTCAACTTACTACATTGCAATATTATTACCTTATTAAAAAATACATTGTGACTCTAAATAAAATTTCAACCTATGTATACATACATGTGTATTTAGCCTAAGTATATATAACAAACCTAAGTGTTGTATTTATTTCATTTGCCAAATGCTGAGTTCTACATAAGCTTGTCCCAAATTGATTGTCATCTCTCTCCTCACGTGTATAACTCAATGGCTAGCCTATTGCCTCTTCTCTCAAACTCAGCATTCTAGCCATCATGATCACAAGGGGAGTGGCTCCAATAGTAGAATTCACCAACTCCCTCTTATCTAGCATGCAATTCATTCATCTGTTAGTTTAGATTGGAAGTTAATAGCATTGTCTAGATTTCAATTCTTCTATAAATAATGGCTCTCCTCCTCTCTAATTCCATTGCTGAGAGTTTGCTTAAGTGATAAATTGAGAGCATATATACATTAGTGTAGTAGCATTGTGAGTAGAATTAGCAGCCAGTCCAATTACTAATAGCAAAGGTATAATCCATGTTCCTTGTTCTTCATTCTTATTTCTGAGATTTCATGGATTGTTGATTTGAGTTGAATTAGATGATAATATGATTTGGGTAATGTTTACTAGTTATTATATAACCTTATGAGTATTTTAGTAAAGTAATATGATTGTTTAGAATCAGAATTTATGGTGAAAATTTGGAGATTGGCCTGTATTCTGCCGAACCAAGAAAAATTCTGGCACAGACTAGTAGTGGCGCAGCTGTGCCGCTTTATAACTGAGGCGCAACGCAGCTGCGCCGGCCTCTGTGTTCAGTTCCTGCTTTCTATTATAAATCTGTTATGGTATGAATAACTAATGTGACTTGAACAAGTGTACTAATGAACTTGGCATGCCTATATGGATATATTGAGACAATGTAAGCATGTTTTACTAAGAGTTACACGCATACTTATAGTTTTGAGATAAACTTAGTGTTTTATAAACAAACTTCGAATTTGGAAACGAACTCGATATGTATACTTGCCATGTTAGTATTCTGATTTTCGAGACATATTAGTATGACCTCGAAACACATGAAATTCATGCTAACTTATGTATATAGGTTCCGTGATATAATATGAGCATGTGAACCTAACTAGTGCACATTTCTAACGAAAATATAAGTTTTGAAGGTGGACATTGACATGTAAATACCATATACACATTCT
The DNA here is from genome assembly GCA_020205555.1 of Panax stipuleanatus. Lineage (NCBI taxonomy): Eukaryota > Viridiplantae > Streptophyta > Magnoliopsida > Apiales > Araliaceae > Panax > Panax stipuleanatus. The sequence continues at coordinate 59,024,028 of CM035123.1, read as the reverse complement.
GATTTTGCGAGCATGTTTAGATGACTTAGAAATGCATGAATAACTCGTTAACTTATGTTTATACGATTTGTAAGGAAGCATGAACATGTTGGACTTATTAGTAAGCTTTACTAATGAAAATTCAAACTTTGAACGTGAATGTTAACATGCTACCTTGAGAGTTGGATTCTAAAAATTATGGACATGATAGATAGCACTCGTAGACCCACTTATGTATCATACATGTATATATACCATGCTAGATGCCATGATATCAAGTTAAGAATAATTGAATCATGTTTTCGAACTAATAACAATGATAGTTACATGTATGCGATATGAATATTCATGAGTATGCTTAATACAAGTTATATGCTTACCTTATGTGTTTAAAAGGCGAGCATGTTAGACTTTGTGACTTTATAACCTTGAATGACCGTAAGTTATCGAAAGGGTTAACTTAGAAGCTATATCACATATGTTTCGAACGAAGGAAGGTTATACAAACATAAAAGTGGTCTTTAACGTATATATGCTATGTGATATTATATGTTGTTAGTTGAAAATGATTTTGACGGTTAACTTATAAAAATGCCATAACTTGCTAAAATAAAATATATTTAGTATTGATTGTGGTTTTAGGTGATATTAATAAATATGAGAGTATGTTGCTAGTTGTTGCGATCTTATATGATATGAGAAGGTGTTTTAAACTCAAAACGAGGAACGTTATGGATAAAAGTATATTAGTTGAGACTTGTGAATTAAATATGATACTATATAGCTGTGTAGCTAGGCTAAGACTTAGCTTGTGTGTTGATTGTATATCCAAGATAAGATATGATGTTATACTATATGACTAATGAATATCCTATACATATAAATATATATATATTACGATAGGGATTCGAAAGTGTCGATTTATTTAACAAGGATAAACTACGCATAAGGCAAGTTTCCTGACTTACACTCATTTATAATGCAAGTATCTGAACCCTACTTTTATTGTGTTGCAAGTATCCTATCCTTGTGGTTACTTATTCAAGGAACGCCGTAAGCAAGTTTCCTAACTTATACTCTTTTATTGTGCAAGTTTCCTTGAAACCTTTCTTGTATATCAATTGCAAGTATCTGACTACTCTTTTATTAAGCAAGTATTTGATTCATACTCTTTGTTGAACACATATTCGAGCTTGTACTAACTTTGGTCGTACGAGTGAATAGGTGCTAGAATAATTCTTACCTTACAAACTTATGTTTCATAGTTTGATTTAAATCACGATTATATTCTTCGAATTATTGTTGCAAGTATTGAACTCATAAATTGTTCTTATATACATTGTTGAAATTGTCTACGCCATTTAATTCGGCTAGACCAATATCATGAATTAGAAAGCAATCCACACCAATTGCCTTGGTGTGGACTCTTATAAATTGGCTGAGTTGAACCTTGTAAAAAGGGGAAATATATAGTCTGGGTGCCGACAGTGGTGTGACAGGTTATGCATAACTCCAGGTACGATAGGCTGATCCCCTAATTGTACTTGGTTGGATTATCAGAAATATTTTTGGTGATTCTAGTAGAAGTTCGTGGTTCTTAGTGACCACTCAGTATCTAGTATTTATTAACTTGAAACTTTGAATTCATTGGATTCCTTATTAATCTTTGGTCCACAGCGACACTTAGTGATATCTATTCATTCACTTGAAATTGTTGAAATTTTTGAATCCTTTAATAACTTCTCGACCCGTAGTAGTCCTTATTCAACTTCACAGAATAGATTTGGAAGTCATTGTTATTCATTTTGTTCATAACATTCTTATTTGAAATCCTGAGCGATTAATTACCATTTTACCCTTGAGATTTAGAACTGTATATATTCCTGTTCACATTTATTGGCATATTACTTGCTGAGCAAATTTGTTGCTCACTCTTGCTTCCCATAACCATTTCAGTTAGGGCAGGGCAAGGTGGAACCCCAGGACAGGATAAGTGCGAAGGCAAGGCTATGGAGTAGCTGTGCTTTTCTATCTTAGGATGTTTTTGTTATGTAGTATTAAGACTTATTTAAATGTTATGTATTAAGAAATATTTGGTTTAAGTTATGAAGTGTATTAATAATAGTTTCGAGACTTGGGACGAGAATATTTATGTTATATCAATGTAAATTATTCTGTTAGTTCATTGTTTGAGATTTTAGTTGTTATTAGAATTAGTACGTGATGAACCGAATTCGAGATCAGTGATGGTCTGAATTTGGGGGCGTCACAGACTATCCCCATCTATTTGTGTAACCTTGTAGCAATTCCGGGACGGAATTTTTATAAAGGGGGGAGGATGTAATACCCGAGAATTTCCATATATTATTAAATGAATATATTAATAGAAATAAATATTTATTTGAATATAAATAATTTTGTGAGTTAACTCAATTATTTTAATTTGAATAATTATGATAATTGAGAAATTATGTGGAGTTTGCGATAAACTCGTTGAAAGCCTTGTGTGGCATAGTAATGGGAAAAATTAATGATGATATTAATTAACGAAGGAATTATTAAGTGAACAATTAATCTATATTAATTGATGGTATGTTAAATTATTATTATTGCAAGTAATAGCATAGTAATAAGTATATTGGTTATAAATATAATAAGAATTATATTTATTTAGCGTGATAATTAATCATGTAAATGTTAGTTAATTATTATGAAAATTAATAATTTCAGTAATTGACAAGGAATGGATTAATTAATATTATTGGTAATTAATCGATAAGATGAATAATTTATTTGACATTATGAATAATAAAGCAAATAAGTAAGTTATTAATATAATAAGATTATATTGATTGTTATGTACAAGAATGCAATAATTAATAATATAAAGTATATGGAATACAACTATATTATATAGTGTAGAGAAACACTTAGGTGTGACCATGCAAGTATATTTAAACTATATTGTATGATTGTACATATTGAAACTATATGTTATGAATACATCATGATGCTCATGTAACAATATGTGTGTAAGTCTACATTAAAATATCAAGGATATATTGTAAACAATTATTAATTAGTGGGATTTAATAAATAAGGGGTACAGTGTAATGAGATAACATCCGATTAAATTGTACCGATAAGATAAATGTACATGACTTATATGTGTGCCAATTTGCACTTACTACATTATGACTCTAAATGAATTTACTACCTAAGTATACATATATACCTAAGTGTATGATATATGTATGTGTATATAGCCCAAGTATGTATATATATATGTTGCTAGAAGGCTGAGTTGTTTTGCTTTATCCCTTAATGATAGTCACTTTCCCCACACGTAAAATACTCATGAGGCCTAAGCCTATTTTCTCAAACTTACAAACTCAACTTGCTAGCTATCATCATGAAGGAGAATGGTTGATTGCTATAGCTTCACTATTCCACCAACTAACTCACCAACTTCTCCTTAACCTATATACAAACCTCAATCCGTTTGTTTGATTCATGAGAAGATTGCATTGTCTGTGTAAGGATTCTTCTATAAATAGCAGCCATGTTTCTTCATTTTTAATTTGCTGAGAGTTTACATAAGTGGTGAGTGAAAGAAATATACATATATCAGTAGAAGAAGTTTGGATTAGCAGCAAGTTCTAGTTTAATTCATAGCAGAGGTATAAAACTCTCCATTCATGTCCTTCATTTTCATTTTCTGTCAAATTCCAATTCTTGATTTTGATTATAATTCATGCTAGATTGGATTGTGACATGTTCTTAGTTGCTATATAGACATATAAGTATAATAGAAGTACTATGTGGCTGTGTTAAACTAATTTCGTGAAAGAAATTTGGCATTTGGCCTGGAAACCTGCCAATGCAGGCTGTTCCTGGTTCGAACTGCACGCGGCGCAGCTGCACCGGGTTTATACCTAGGCGCAGCGCAGCTGCGCAGATCCCCTGCATCAGTTGGTTGCATCCTGCTTGTTTTCTGCTATGTGTTAGTCAATTGGTATGACTTAAAACAGCATGCTAGCTTGTGTAACATATATATATATATATATATATATATATATATATATATATATGAATATAATGAGGCAATGTAAGCATGTTTTATTATATTAGCATGCATGGTTAACGAAAAGTATATGGTTTTCGAAATGAACTTAGAGTTTCAAAATGGACATCGACTTGTTTTATCCGTTTTAGACATTTTGACTTTTGAGACATGTTTGTATGACCTAGAAACACATGAAATGTATGTTCACTTGCGTAGGTAAGTTTCATAACGAAATTCGAACATGCAAACCTCATTAGTAACTGAAATATAAGTTTTTACAAACGAACTTTTGACATGTATGTACCATATATGAGTTCTGATTTTTCAAGCATGTGTATATGGCCTTGAAATGCATGAAAGGCATGTTGACTTGCTTATATATGTTTCATAGTATGACATGAGCATGTGGACTTCATTTGTGAACTTTACTAAATGAAAGTGTATGTTTGAAACGTAAATCTTGACATGATATATCGAAGCCTAGATTCTGAAAATCATGGACATGATTGATAGTGCTTTCGAACCTCACTAATGTGTCATACATATATACATGTTTACATACCATGTTAGGTGCCTTGATAGTTAAATAAACACAAATAAATCATGATTTAAGCTAAGCAACAGTACTCATGATGTGTATATGAAGTAGAAACTTGCAAGCATGTCTAAAATGTGATCACTTTACATGTTTACATGACAAGCATGATAACTTACGGGAACTCATGGCATTTCTTGACCCTAAGTCGTTAGAAATTATGATTTAGAACTATAGCATATATGATTGAACTTGGAAAAGTTGAACGAATATGGAAAGACTCTTTAATATGAATACATGCTATGTGATATCATATGTTGATACTTGAATCCTATTTTGACGGTTAACTTATAGCAAGACTATAATAGAGTATGTTTCCTAATTGTTGTGGTCTCACATGATAGTAATAATGTTTGAAGATGTTTAACTTGAAAAGAGGAACGTTAGGGATAAAGGACAATAAAGATTATACTAGTATGATACTATATATATAACTGTGTAGCTATGCTAAGACTTCGCTTGTGTGTTGATCGTATGTCCAAGATAAGACATGAAGCTATAATATATGACTAATAGATATCATATATATACGTAACTATATTATGATAGGGATTCAAAAGTGTTGATTTGCTTTTCGTGGACAAACTACGCATAAGGCAAGTATCCTATCTTTGTGTTTACGTTATTCGAGGAACGTTGTAAGCAAGTTTTCTTAAACTCGTTCTTGTATTATTTACAAGTATCTGAACCCTACTTTTATTGTGCAAGTTCTCTAACTTGAACTCTTATTTCATTAAGTCTTATAAAAGTTATTATTCATGTTGAACTTGGTATTGTTCTTGAATATTGTGAAAGTGTCTATGCCATTTGATTCGGCTAGACTATATGCATGTTTAAAAAACTGTCCAAACCAATTGACTGGTGCAGAAATCTTGAAAACTAAGTTGAACAACCCTTATGGTAAGGGGAGTGTATATTGTTGGAAGCCCCAACACACGCGTGAATATTACTGTGGTGTTATGCATAACATAGAGTATTGTAGACTGATCATCTATCGTACTTATTTTTTTTGGGTTATCAGTTTAATATTGATAATTCTAGTAGATGTTCGATAGTCCTTAGTGACTGCTCATTATAAATTATTTTATCCAGTTGGATACGTTGATAACCTTTGAACTCATATATATCTGTTGATCTATATTGAATTTCATATTCCAAAGATTTGATTCGAGAGTTGTTGATATTCGTTGTTCATATTCTGAAACTCTAAATTATCTTAGAGATTATACTTTGATATTTCAAACTCATGATATAATACTCATCACCCTTATTGCATATTACTTGCTGAGCAATTTGTGCTCATTCTTGCTTTCCCTAAAACTTTTCAGTGAAGGCAGAGCAGGGCGAACCTTCGAGTGTTGATAAGGGCAAGGGCAAGGCTACCAACTAGCTTGTTCCTTTATGTTTTAAATATTTTAATGATTATATTAAGACTGTCTTCGGACTATGTTTAAGCTTAAGTTAGACTATGTAATAAGTCGTTATTTGATATTATTATGTAATCTATTAAGTACTGTAGGTTGCGAGACTTGGGGGAATAATTATAATAAATCATTATATATTATTCTAGATTGGATCTTCCGTTGTGAATGTGTGTTTTTAGTTATTATTGTATTACCATGAGCACGTGATGAACCGAATTCGAGTGACCCCGTGTCGGTCATGAATTTGGGGGTGTCACAAACTACCTCCTATCAAACAGCCTTCGTACCAAGATATAAAAGAATATCTTCGAGATGGATCTATGCCTACTGGGGCAAGTCAAGCTGAAAGGAAGTGGATTCATAAGATGACTATGAAATTCTATCTGAGCGGAGACGTATTCTATAAAAGGGATGCTGAAATAGGCCTTTTAAGATGCCTGGATAAGGCTCAAGCCCAAAGACTGATGGATGAAGTCCACGGTGGAGTCTGTGGTCCACACATGAGCGGTCCTTTACTTGCTAAAAAAATATTAAGAACATGGCATTACTGGATCTCTCTCAAAGCTGACTGTGATGATCACATCAGAAGATGCTACCAATGCCAAGTCCATGAAAATACCATCCACGCTCCTCCGAACGAACTGGACAATATAAGTTCACCATGGCCCTTTTCCATGTGGGGAATGGACGTGATTGGGCCAATAGAACCCAAAGCCAACAATGGTCATCGATTCATCTTCACCATGATTGATTACTTCACCAGATGGGTAGAGGCTACCTCTTTTCCTAAAGTCACCAAAGAGATAATCATTGGTTTCATCAGAAATAATGTAATCTGTCGATATGGACAACCGAAGGTGATCGTATCAGACAATGCCAAGAATCTAAAAAACCAGATGATGAAAGAATTATGCAGTAAGTTTTAGATCAAACATCTCAATTCCGTCAACTATCCTCCCAAGATGAATGGTGCTGTCGAAGCGGCCAACAAAAATATCAAGAAAACCATGCAAAAAATGTCCGCCAATTACAAGGGATGGCCTGACTTATTGCCTCTGACTCTGCTATTCTACAGAACGTCAATGCGTACTTCTACTAGGGCTATCCCATACTCATTAGTATATGGCATGGAAGCAGTACTCCCCATAGAAGTAGAAATGGAGTCATTGATAGTGTTAATAGATGCTCAGTTGGAAGAAGACCAGTGGTTGCAAGAGCGATGCCACTAGTTATCTCTGATAGATGAAAAAAGGGCTACAGCCATATTTCACGGGCAATTATATCAGCAATTGCTCGTTTATACAACAAGAAAGTTTGACTCCGGCAATTCAAAGAAAATGACTTGGTATCGAAGAAAGTCCTTGCCAATCAAGATGAAGCCAAAGGAAAGTTTGCCCCGAATTGGTAAGGCACATTCATTGTCAAAGAAGTGTTGACAGGAGGAGCCATCAGATTGCAAGAAATTGATGGGAAAGAATTTCCCTAGCTCATCAATTCAGACACCGTGAAGAGGTACTATGTCTGAAGCACCTGCAAGCCATCATCCTGGTCCTGTGAAAAAAAGAGAGCAAAAAAAAGATCAAATCAATTTAGGTTTTCACTAGAAGCCTGAATTACGAATGACCTAATCTCCCTCAACCCGGGAGTACGTAGGCAGTAGCTATGGTGCGGTAAAACCAAACAAAAAAAATCCAAAAATCCATCAAAACAAGCTCAAACTCAAATAAGCACTTTTCAACCATTCAGGCCAAGCCTGAACTACGAATGACCTGATCTCCCCAATCCACAGGAGTACGTAGGCAGCCATTTATGGTGCGGTCAAACCTTTAAAAAAACAAACAAACAGACTTTTCCTTATAAACTCAAAACCCAATTGTAAACCAGTCCCAAGACACCAAAACCCATATAAAACCCAAATACTATCAAATCTCCCTGATCAACAGGCCTTTCTGAGATACCCTCCGACATCTCAATGTCAATCAATCAAGGAAAAGTTCATGATATATCAAAACAGCAAGTCATGAAAAAAGTGGTAATCATTCAGCAATGACAATACATATCCAAAAGGGAAGTGAATCAAAATATATTTCTCTGCCATATAATACTATTTAATGTATATAATATATCCTGTACATGACAAAAATGGCTGACCTAGTCTGCAGGAAAATGAAAGCTAGTCTATAAACCCGCTGGTAAATGGGATAGCAAGTCCAACATGGCATCCCACTCAGGAGATGGAGGTGCATCTGTAAGCTCCTGCCCTAAGGTCTCCATGCGAGCTAGAAGATCCACAGCCATTTGTATAGTGCTACCATGATCATCTATCAATGCACTCATATCTGCAACAATGTTATGCTTATAGGATCTAAGTGCAGTACTATCAGCAATGTAAGCATCCCGGGTAGCTAGCGCCTCATCCCGCTCAACAAAAGCAGCATCCCGGGCAACTAAAGACTCATTTCTCTCAACAAAAGCTGCGTCTCGAGTGGCTCGAGCATTATCCCTATCAATAAAAGTAGCATCACTGCCAGAAAGGGCTGCCAACATCAGTGTTCTCGCCTGATCCCTCTCAAAGGTCATCCGAGCTAACAAATTTATAAGAGATAGATCCGCCACAGTAGAAATGCTAGGGGGTCACTGACCAAAGCTGCTGTCAAACCAGAGAATAAGTCAGTCCTCGGTGGGAGAATCAAGGTCCTCTATAGGCTCCTCCTCATCAGAATCAATACTCGGCTCTGAGTGAACAACCGCAGCTGATACAATGTCTGCCTCCAACCATGCAGAATACTCTAAAGACCAACCCAGATGACTAGTCAAAAAATTAGCCCTTTCACGACGATTCCAACAATCATAAATCCTGGTCAAGTCAGTTGATGACAAAGACAAAGCTGATAGTCGCTGATCCAAAGCCCCCTCAAAGTGGTGAATATCCTGAAACTGATCAAACTGTCCCATGACAGCCAGTGGATGATATGTAGTCACCCCTCTCAAACCCGCTAAGGGTCGATAATCCATGCTAACTGCATGAGTAATGAAGCTATAAGGAGAGCTGAGTCCTGAGTAGGGCAAGATCGCAAATGGATGCTCGATCGCAGTCAAAAAGGCTAACCACGATGCTGCATATGTACACTCGGCCGGCTGAAAGGAGTAGGACATGGCTATCTCATGAGTAAAATAGTACCCATGATGTCTAAAAGTGCCAATGGGTCTCAAGTGTGTCATAAACCACACGTACAATAAAATGGCACTACTCCTGAAGAACCCCACAGGATGGGTACGATAGAATGTAGCCGACCTCAAGGTCTCTGACAGTACCATGGGCAGGATGGTATAACCCTATCTAAGAATGCGAACCACTGTGATCATGCCGATATCCAAGTGATCCATAGACAGCGGCATATATAGGTAGACTGTGACGTACATCAACAAAATATTTACGCGTGCAATCTACCAATCCCCTACAGTGATAGTAAAATCTCCTGAATATCATGTATAGCTGTCTAGCCGGCCAAATCGATCAATCAAAAAGTCCAGGGACACCACATGCCCCGAAGTAATCTCATCCGTGATGACTCTGCGCCTCAAGCCAGTCAAGGTCATGAACTGTCGTCTCATATCACTGATGGCCATCCTAACACAAGGTCGATCCAATGGCAAACCGTTGATGCGCTCATACTCCTCCAATGTAGGAGTCAGCTCATAGATACCAAATCTGAAAACCTATCGCTCAGGTATCCAGTAAGATAGCATGCTGTCTACGAAGTCTAGTGGGACCTGGAAAGCCAAGATGGCCATAGAATGCCCTAACATCTGATCAACTATTGCCCAATCTGTGGGAGACAAACTGTCATACCAAGATCTCAAAGAAGATGCTATCAATGTAGGTGGTATGTGCTCAATACGGCTATCGGTAGATGAAGATATCTGTAGAACCGTATCATGAGACCATCCAGGGGTCAATGCTAAACTCACTTATCTAAATGCATATGTGACAAACAAGATTTTTGTAATTTATTTTGAATATTTATTGAATTAAATAAATATTTTTGATGATTTAATTATTGAGTTAAATAATTAATTGATGAATTTTTGGTAGATTAATTTAATTATATGTGTCACATTAGTTAAATTAATGTGGTGAATTTTTATATTCAAAGTATGTATTTAATTGAGCTTATTTGATTAATATATTAATTAATAAGCATAATGTTATTCTAATTAATTTAATAATTAATTAGAGATTTATGATTAGACATAATTAATAAATAAGAATTTTAATTATGTGACTATGTGATTTAATGTAGATTTATGCTATTTTATTTAATTGATTTAAATAGCATTATTTGATTTAATTGGGTGTGACATTAATTAACTATATTATAATAAATTAATTAAAATAAATGAGAAGGGATTCCTTAAGCTAGCCAAACAAGGCCTTAAGGGGAGTTGGTCAGTTAACCCACTAAGGGACCAACTGACAACCACTCACCCATTATATATTATACGTATTATACTTATATACATATATACTATATCAATTCATATATTCATATCAGAGGAAATAAAAACTTAGAGAGTCAGAGAGAATTTTGAGAGAAAAGATTGAGGGAGAAGAATTTGAGAAATTTATATCATCATCCTTGAATCATCTTCACCAACTAGCAAGGGTAAATTCAGTTATATTAAGTTTTAAGCTTTCTATTTTTACGTACTTTGAAGTTCTCTGTAATCGTCAATTTTGAATCATTGTTGGTTATATGGTTTTATATGGGTTAAATTATGTTTATAACATGTTTTATACCATGTATACATAAATCACAGTGATCAATTTTATGTAATTACGTCTTAATTAAGTTTTCAAAACTTCCATTAACGTACTTTGAAGTTTTCTGTAAAAGACTAAATTGATGACTTGTTCATGATATGGCTATATATATATTAATTGATGTCCATAACATATTATATGCCATATATGCATAACTTTCAGTGATCACACCATGGAATTTTGTTGATAATTGGGTTTTCAAAAGTTACAGAGTGTAAAAATTGTACATATGGCCCATATGGCCCTTACGTACAAAATTTACACACCTTATGCGTTTATTTAACTTAAATTAACACTTGAATGTGATTGTGTACATTTAAACGAACAAAATGGAAGTTAAACGAACGGATTCGGTGTTATAACGAATCCGTAACGTTGAATTCTTGTTTTCTTTCAAAACTTTATAAAATGTTGAAAATAGTGAAATTAAATGTTGTGATTTGTGTAATTTCGTGATTTAAAGTGTTAAAAGCATGCTTAGAACATGGTATGATGTTTCTGTAAATTCTATATCTCATGGGTAGCCTTAAATTCATTTCGTTAGTTTAATTTGGATTTATTTGGGTTGCTCTGTGTGTCATTCGCGAACTGGAAATCTGGGTCTGCGTTGCCGCGCGGCCGCGCTGGTCCCAAGGGTAACTGGCGCGCGGCCGCGCCCCTTGCAGAAATTTGAAATTTTTTTGCTAAGTGTTCGTGTGTTCTAAGAGGTGGTTTAAAACCTAATGTAATGAACATAAAGATATGCTAAACATATAATAAGAGGTTAATAACTTATATTACGTGAGTAATTAATAAGTTAATTACATGACTTGAATCGTTAATTGTATAGTCCAATAACGTGCTCAAGACCGATGTGTGTGATTCGATACGTATATCGAGTTATTGATTAATTTGTATTGTGAACGTATTGATGTGTAGGGTTTAATAAAGAACGTGAATTATAATTGTAGCTTGTGCAAGAGGCAAGTATCCTATCCCTAATTTATTGATTTAGCAAGTTCCCTAAATTCTAATTTATTCATTTATTAAGCCTTAGACTTGTGTTTCTATATCGAGTAAGCTCGTGTTTTTAATTGTTCAAGTTCGAAATTCATATTACATATTGTAACTCTTTTAAAAGCATGATTCAGTGATACAATACTTATTCGATTGTATACTCTTGAGATTTATTATTCAAGTTGAATATCGATGTTATTGTTGAACCTTATAGGACTAGTGAACCCTTATTGATTCGACTAGTCCATAGTTGATGAACGTTCTAAATTCCAAAATACTTATTGAGCTTATCCAAACCAAACTTCCTTTGGTGCGGACTCTGATGTCAAAACTGAGATGAACAACCCTGTAAAAGGGGATTATTTACGCTTTAGCGTTGAGATATTGTGCACAGTATGGTACTAAGGGCTGATCCCCCTAAGTACGAGAAGTAGAGTCCATAGTCTTATGACTGTTAAAGGTTTAAAGCATAAAAACTTTACAACCTAGGACATAGTTCAAGGTCTTATGACCCTCAGACGTTCTTTTGATTCCTGTTATTCATTCTTGAGTCAAAAGTTGAGTTTCTTTATTCAGATGTCTTTGATTCACTCGCATGTTATTATATTGTTGTCATATTATTATACTTGTGGGCAATCGTGCTCACTCTTGCGTAATAATAACATTGCAGTTAAGAACGAAAGGTCCAACGAGCCTTCTACTAGCAAAGGCAAGGGCAAGGTCAACAAGTGATGAAGACTTGTTGTTTATTTTATGTGTTTATGTTTCAGACTTATGTTAAAGTTGTGTAAAACTTATTTAATTAGTTATATTTCCGCATTTGATATTTAAGGTTAAGTACGACCTGGGATTGATGTATTTCTTTTCAGATGTTGTAACCCCATAAGGGGAGGATTATTTCTATTTATTTCATGGTTTGCATTTACTATGGGTAGATAGATAGATGATATTTGTACAGTGAACACCAAGTCCCGTGGAAATTGAAGTACCCGGATTTGGGGGTGTCACAGGTTGGTATCAAAGCTGTAGGTTATGAACCTTAGGTGGGGAAAAACCTTAGGATAGTAGCCTTTTTAGAGATCGAGAACATAGTAATGATAACTCTTATCGAGTTCTAAGAAAGATAATAACTTACCTTATGTGCTACGTGCTTATACTTATATATTCGAGTCTCGATTAGCATCACGTAATTACTAAACTTAAAATTTTATTTGTCAGGATGACGAATGCTGGAGAACCTAGTCAGTCCAGGGACCTTGTACCCCTAGAGGCTAGAGAGGAGGAGCCCCGAGATATCCACGTAGTTTGGGAGCAGTTAGTCCGACGAGAGCCATCACCCTTGATCACAGTCATTGGTCAGGAGATTGTGCCGGTGTCTAATTCAGAGGAGGACTCTGAGGAAGACCCTGAGGAGATTGAAGTTCAGGCTGAGGCAGCTGAAGAGGAGGAGGAAGACCCTGAAGAGTTCCCGCCGAGCTCTATCAGTGCTGAGATGTATGACGAGCTGTATGACCGTAACATAGAGTTACGTGATACTGTTCAGGAGCTGAGGGAGACTGTTCAGGAGCTGAGGGAGCGGTCGGTTACTCAACAGTCTACCATCGAGCTGAGGGATGGAGAGGTTGAGGCTCTTCACACACGTTTGGGAAATGTAGAGTGGAATTTGGCTCACGAGAAGGGCCAAACCGAGCAGAAGTCAGAGGAAATTGAGGAATTGAAGAATGAACTAAAAGAGAAATCAGCAAGGCTGGCCATAGCAGAGGAGGCTTGGGTAAGGGAATCACGACGAGCAGATCTCGCAGAAGATAATTGTCGGGCGAAGAAGGCCAAGCTTGAAGAGACGTACTCTATACTTCAGTATGCAATTGACGAGGCCCAGGATCGGGTTATGAGGTACCCAATTCAGTTTGAAGGACTACCGTCGTACATGCTAGATCGCAGGACGATGTCTCGGATTATGGAAGAAGAGTGTGGCAAAGCTGTTCGTCGCCTTAATGGGCAGTGATAGGAACATTTGATTTTGTGAAACCTATCTGGTAGTTAATAATGTAAATTCCAATGTGTTTATAAACAGAGGAATATTTTATGTTTTAAATCCTGTAGATTCTTTATCTCAGGATAGTTGATGTAAATAGCAGTGATGCTATCGTATTATGTTAAAACTTTTGATTTAGTAATATATCAGAGTTTATTTGAGATAATGTGTTGACTGATTGTGTCTAAATGTTTAAGTTAAGCCTTAGATATTTAAAAGATTGAATAAAGTTCTAATACGCGTATTTCTTAAGAGTAAAATGCCGCCAAGGAGACGATCTAACCGTCAACAGGCCCAAGAAGGGTCAACTAACAACAACAACGACGCCAATGCTAACCCCGTTCAGCAGTTGGCGAACTTACTTGCTGGAGCGCTTAACAACCAACCTCAAGCTCCACCGACCACAACGTTCAAGGACTTCAAGGCGGTGGGACCGCCAGAGTTTAAAGGCACCATGAACCCGATAGAAGCTCAAACCTGGGTCATGGAGATGGAAAAAGTTTTTGACGTCGCCAGAGTCAGAGAGGACCAGAAAACCGCCTATGCAACGTTCATGCTGAAATCTGAGGCCAGCTATTGGTGGCAAGCGAATAAGGTCCGGGGAGGTGAAGGTGTGATTACCTGGGAGAGGTTCAAGGAGATGTTCTTCGAGATGTACTTTCCGACCAGCTCGCAGAATCAAATGGAGGTCCAGTTCTTGGAACTGAAACAGGGAAATATGTCCGTACCAGAATATGCGGCGAAATTCAATGAGTTGGCTAGGTTTGCCACGTATCAAGTGCACACCGATCAGAGGAAGGCAAGGAGGTTTGAACAGGGCCTGAAGCCCTGGTTGTATAGCAAAGTGTCAATGTTCCAATTGAACACTTTTGCTGGGGTGTTGGAAAAGGCCATTCTCGCTGAAGGCGGGAGTGATGCAGTTACAAAGTATAACCAAGATCAGAAAAAGAAGAAGAGTGAAGGTGAAGGAATTAACAAGGCTAGTGGTAGCAACACGGGAGGGAGTAATAATCAGAAGAGGAGGTGGAATGATAACTCATCGACCTGGGATTGATGTATTTCTTTTCAGATGTTGTAACCCCATAAGGGGAGGATCAGGTGGAAACAGGGGAAACAGCGGTGGAAGTGCTTTAACTATCACGGGACCAACCGCAACCAACCGACCAACCGCCAGGACCTTCAACATGACCGTGCAGGATGCTGTGCAGTCTCGCGATGTGGTGTCAGGTATCATTCCGATCAATAAAGTTAATGCTTATGTACTATTTGATTCGGGTGCTACTTGTTCATTTATATCCGATGACTTTGCTAAGAACTTAGAACTTCCTATGGACGAGTTAGAATACCCCATGAATATAGAGATTGCGAATAGAGAAGTAATCCCTGTTAAGTATGTACACAAGAACTGTAGAGTAGATATTAAGGGTAACATTATGAACGTAAATCTTATCCCGATTAGACTTGGGGAATTCGATGTTATTCTGGGAATGGATTGGCTAGTCAATTATGAAGCTGTAATTGATTGCCAGAGGAAGTGTATCAACCTTATGACCCCGTCAAAGGTTGTGTTTTATGGCAGTAAATCGCCTAGACAAGCGAGTTGTCTGACGATGATGCAGGCCAGGAAGTTGTTAAGACAAGGCTGTGTAGGATATTTAGCCTACATAGTCGATAGTCGTAAAGAAAATTCGAAATTAGAAGATATACCAGTCGTGAGGGACTTCTTAGACGTATTTCCGGATGATCTGCCAGGACTTCCGCCAGACAGAGAGGTTGAGTTTGTGATCGATTTGGCGCCAGGGACGGCCCCAATATCGAAGGCACCATACCGGATGGCTCCGGTAGAGATGAAAGAGTTAATGGTACAACTACAAGAGTTACTGGACAAGAAGTACATCCAACCGAGCGTATCGCCGTGGGGAGCGCCGGTGTTATTTGTGAAGAAGAAGGACGGGACGATGCGGCTTTGCATCGACTACAGAGAACTGAATAAGGTCACAATTAAGAATAGATATCCATTACCGAGGATCGACGATCTGTTCGACCAATTGAAGGGTGCAAGGTACTTTTCAAAGATAGACTTGAGGAGTGGCTATCATCAGCTGAAGGTGAGGCCAGAGGATGTTCCAAAGACAGCATTTAGGACTCGATATGGTCACTACGAATTTTTGGTAATGTCATTTGGTCTAACGAATGCTCCTGCAGCATTCATGGGCTTAATGAATGGAGTGTTCAAGCCGTTTTTGGACAAATTCGTGGTGGTCTTTATCGACGATATTTTGGTATACTCGAAGACCAAGGAAGAACATGTAGAACATCTGAAGTTAACATTAGAGGCGTTGAGAAGAGAGAAGTTGTACGCCAAATTTTCTAAATGTGAATTCTGGATTGAAAGAGTGCAATTTCTTGGACATGTGATCGACAAGGACGGAATTTCGGTAGATCCCTCTAAAGTCGAAGCTGTGATGAACTGGGATCTGCCGAAAACACCGTCGGAAGTGAGGAGTTTTCTTGGATTGGCGGGTTATTATAGAAGATTTATTCAGGACTTTTCCAAGATCGCAACTCCGCTGACAAATTTGACTAGAAAATCGGTGAAATTCGTTTGGACAGAGAAGTGTGAGGAAAGTTTCCAAGAGCTCAAGAGGAGGTTGAGTTCAGCACCTGTGTTATCCCTTCCGGACGACACAGGCAATTTTGTGGTTTATAGTGATGCGTCGCATAAAGGACTTGGCTGTGTGCTTATGCAAAACGGCAGGGTCATTGCGTATGCGTCACGACAATTGAAAGACTATGAGAAGGGGTATCCGACCCATGACTTGGAGTTAGCTGCCGTGGTATTTGCTTTAAAAATTTGGAGACACTATCTCTATGGGGAGAAGTGTGAAATATATACAGACCACAAGAGTCTGAAATATATCTTTACACAGAAGGACTTGAATATGCGCCAGAGAAGGTGGCTGGAGTTAATTAAGGATTATGACTGTGAAATCTTATACCATCCGGGTAAGGCTAATGTGGTTGCCGACGCCTTAAGCAGAAAGGGTCGGGAGAAATTGATGATGTTGACTACTCAGGAGGAACTAATTTCAGCAATGGAAAAGCTGAAATTGGAAGTGAAGTATTCGATGGAGATTGACGAGAAGTTGTTTCAGATTCAAGCTGGTACAACCCTATTGGATAAAGTTAAGGAAGCTCAACTTCAGGACGAAGAATGTGAGAAGGTTAAGAAAAAGATATCTGAAGGAACCGAACCGAGATTCAAGATAGACAGTGAGGGACTACTGAGATTTGAGAATAGAGTTCGGGTACCGTCAGTGCCAGAAATTAAGGATGACATTTTGAGAGAGGCTCATAGCTCACGGTATTCAATTCACCCCGGTAGTACCAAGATGTACCAGGATCTTCGACAGCACTTCTGGTGGCCGAATTTGAAACGAGATGTTGCTGAGTGTGTTGCAAAGTGTCTAACCTGTCAGAAAGTGAAAGCAGAACATCAGAGACCAAGTGGTTTGCTACAACCCCTGGAAATCCCAGAATGGAAATGGGAACACATTACGATGGATTTCGTGGTTGGCCTTCCGACGACTCAGAAAGGCTACGACGCAGTATGGGTTATCGTTGACCGACTGACGAAATCCGCACACTTCCTTCCGATTAAAATCAGATTCAACTTAGACCAGTTGGCAAGGCTATATGTGAAAGAGATTGTTTCGAGGCACGGAGTTCCGGTGTCAATTGTTTCCGACAGAGATCCGCGTTTCACATCGAACTTCTGGAAGCGACTACAAGAATGCATGGGGACACAGTTGGGAATGAGTACGGCTTATCACCCTCAGACAGATGGGCAGAGTGAAAGAACGATCCAGACATTGGAAGATATGTTGAGAGCATGCATCATGGATTTTAAAGGAAATTGGGATGATCACCTACCGCTTGTGGAATTCGGTTACAACAACAGTTACCACGCTAGTATTGGCATGCCGCCTTACGAAGCGTTGTACGGAAGAAAATGCAGAACCCCGCTATACTGGGATGAAGTTGGCGAGAGACAACTATTAGGTCCAGAACTGGTACAGCAGACAGCAGAGATAGTCAAAGTGATCAGAACAAGACTGGTAGCAGCTCAGGATAGGCAGAAGAAATACGCCGATCCACACCGTAAGAACGTTGAGTTTGAATCGGGTAGCTATGTGTTCTTGAAAGTCTCTCCCTGGAAGGGGAAGATCAGATTCGGTAAGAAGGGAAAATTGAGCCCAAGGTTCATTGGACCCTTTGAAGTACTGCGAAGGATTGGAGAAGTTGCGTATGAGGTAGCCTTACCTCCGGCGCTTGAGAACGTCCACAACGTCTTTCATGTGTCAGTTTTACGCCCCTACAAACCCGATTACAAACATGTGATTGAATATGAACCCCTACATTTTGAGAAAGACTTATCCTATGAAGAAATTCCTGTTCAGATTGTTGACAGGAAAGAGCAAGTCCTCAGAAATAAAATTATACCTTCTGTTAAGGTAATTTGGAGGAACCACAATGCTGAAGAAGCTACGTGGGAACTCGAAGAGCATATGATGAAGAATTACCCAGATTTATTTACTTAATTTTTTTGTTTATGCGATTCTAGGGACAGAATCTTTGTAAGGGGGGGAGAATGTAACGGGACGAAATTTAATCGAACCGTGATTCTGGGGACAGAATCCTTTTAAGGGGGGAAAGATGTGACAAACAAGATTTTTGTAATTTATTTTGAATATTTATTGAATTAAATAAATATTTTTGATGATTTAATTATTGAGTTAAATAATTAATTGATGAATTTGTGGTAGATTAATTTAATTATATGTGTCACATTAGTTAAATTAATGTGGTGAATTTTTATATTCAAAGTATGTATTTAATTGAGCTTATTTGATTAATATATTAATTAATAAGCATAATGTTATTCTAATTAATTTAATAATTAATTAGAGATTTATGATTAGACATAATTAATAAATAAGAATTTTAATTATGTGACTATGTGATTTAATGTAGATTTATGCTATTTTATTTAATTGATTTAAATAGCATTATTTGATTTAATTGGGTGTGACATTAATTAACTATATTATAATAAATTAATTAAAATAAATGAGAAGGGATTCCTTAAGCTAGCCAAACAAGGCCTTAAGGGGAGTTGGTCAGTTAACCCACTAAGGGACCAACTGACAACCACTCACCCATTATATATTATACGTATTATACTTATATACATATATACTATATCAATTCATATATTCATATCAGAGGAAATAAAAACTTAGAGAGTCAGAGAGAATTTTGAGAGAAAAGATTGAGGGAGAAGAATTTGAGAAATTTATATCATCATCCTTGAATCATCTTCACCAACTAGCAAGGGTAAATTCAGTTATATTAAGTTTTAAGCTTTCTATTTTTACGTACTTTGAAGTTCTCTGTAATCGTCAATTTTGAATCATTGTTGGTTATATGGTTTTATATGGGTTAAATTATGTTTATAACATGTTTTATACCATGTATACATAAATCACAGTGATCAATTTTATGTAATTACGTCTTAATTAAGTTTTCAAAACTTCCATTAACGTACTTTGAAGTTTTCTGTAAAAGACTAAATTGATGACTTGTTCATGATATGGCTATATATATTAATTGATGTCCATAACATATTATATGCCATATATGCATAACTTTCAGTGATCACACCATGGAATTTTGTTGATAATTGGGTTTTCAAAAGTTACAGAGTGTAAAAATTGTACATATGGCCCATATGGCCCTTACGTACAAAATTTACACACCTTATGCGTTTATTTAACTTAAATTAACACTTGAATGTGATTGTGTACATTTAAACGAACAAAATGGAAGTTAAACGAACGGATTCGGTGTTATAACGAATCCGTAACGTTGAATTCTTGTTTTCTTTCAAAACTTTATAAAATGTTGAAAATAGTGAAATTAAATGTTGTGATTTGTGTAATTTCGTGATTTAAAGTGTTAAAAGCATGCTTAGAACATGGTATGATGTTTCTGTAAATTCTATATCTCATGGGTAGCCTTAAATTCATTTCGTTAGTTTAATTTGGATTTATTTGGGTTGCTCTGTGTGTCATTCGCGAACTGGAAATCTGGGTCTGCGTTGCCGCGCGGCCGCGCTGGTCCCAAGGGTAACTGGCGCGCGGCCGCGCCCCTTGCAGAAATTTGAAATTTTTTTGCTAAGTGTTCGTGTGTTCTAAGAGGTGGTTTAAAACCTAATGTAATGAACATAAAGATATGCTAAACATATAATAAGAGGTTAATAACTTATATTACGTGAGTAATTAATAAGTTAATTACATGACTTGAATCGTTAATTGTATAGTCCAATAACGTGCTCAAGACCGATGTGTGTGATTCGATACGTATATCGAGTTATTGATTAATTTGTATTGTGAACGTATTGATGTGTAGGGTTTAATAAAGAACGTGAATTATAATTGTAGCTTGTGCAAGAGGCAAGTATCCTATCCCTAATTTATTGATTTAGCAAGTTCCCTAAATTCTAATTTATTCATTTATTAAGCCTTAGACTTGTGTTTCTATATCGAGTAAGCTCGTGTTTTTAATTGTTCAAGTTCGAAATTCATATTACATATTGTAACTCTTTTAAAAGCATGATTCAGTGATACAATACTTATTCGATTGTATACTCTTGAGATTTATTATTCAAGTTGAATATCGATGTTATTGTTGAACCTTATAGGACTAGTGAACCCTTATTGATTCGACTAGTCCATAGTTGATGAACGTTCTAAATTCCAAAATACTTATTGAGCTTATCCAAACCAAACTTCCTTTGGTGCGGACTCTGATGTCAAAACTGAGATGAACAACCCTGTAAAAGGGGATTATTTACGCTTTAGCGTTGAGATATTGTGCACAGTATGGTACTAAGGGCTGATCCCCCTAAGTACGAGAAGTAGAGTCCATAGTCTTATGACTGTTAAAGGTTTAAAGCATAAAAACTTTACAACCTAGGACATAGTTCAAGGTCTTATGACCCTCAGACGTTCTTTTGATTCCTGTTATTCATTCTTGAGTCAAAAGTTGAGTTTCTTTATTCAGATGTCTTTGATTCACTCGCATGTTATTATATTGTTGTCATATTATTATACTTGTGGGCAATCGTGCTCACTCTTGCGTAATAATAACATTGCAGTTAAGAACGAAAGGTCCAACGAGCCTTCTACTAGCAAAGGCAAGGGCAAGGTCAACAAGTGATGAAGACTTGTTGTTTATTTTATGTGTTTATGTTTCAGACTTATGTTAAAGTTGTGTAAAACTTATTTAATTAGTTATATTTCCGCATTTGATATTTAAGGTTAAGTACGACCTGGGATTGATGTATTTCTTTTCAGATGTTGTAACCCCATAAGGGGAGGATTATTTCTATTTATTTCATGGTTTGCATTTACTATGGGTAGATAGATAGATGATATTTGTACAGTGAACACCAAGTCCCGTGGAAATTGAAGTACCCGGATTTGGGGGTGTCACAGCATATTCATGACATAATGCATGCATCATAATAAATGATAAAGATAAATGACAAAAGGATGCAATAGATAGGAAATATCATGCATTTCTAAATACATTGTCTAATGAAAGCATCATCTCTGTCTGCCACTAAAATGTAAAAAAAAAAGTACAGGGAAATGGGGCACAACCGTCCAATGACTAACAGAGGCCTATCAAAAGAGATAACGAGAAATGGGGTATAGTCGCCCAATATCTAACAGAGGCCTATCAAAAGATATAACGAGAAATCTATCAAAAGAAGTCTATGATATCTGCATCTAGACGATCAACCTGCTGCAACTCCTCCTGAGTCACTGAATCTCTGCCAGAGGGGATGTCGGGTCGATAGAAGGGAGGATCCGCACCAGTATAACTTCCAGAATATGGACCTCCTGAGGGGCCAACGCCGAAGCTGGAAGGATCAAAAGAATCTGCCTCTGAAGGATCTCTGCTAAGGTGCCTGATGAAAAACTATTCCTACTCCAACCGTTGGGTCAAACTAGAAATCTGCTCCAAATGAGTAGGCTCTCGAAGGCAAGTTATCCAGTCTGTCATCATAACAGACCCAGGAACCATGTCTTCCATGAACTAAGTGGCACGCGTCTGAGCCCCAATAGTGTGAGGACTCCACCAATGATAAAATGCCTCCTGACTGTGAGGACCCTTTGATAGGGTGAAGTCATCCAAGCCCATCAAGGGAATATCTGTGACTGGCTGAGAAAGGGGCCAATGATGCCTATCAAAAAAAAGGGAATGGAATATGGATCTCTCCTGTAACACTCCTGATAGCCCGCTCTCCCAAGTAAAGCTCCCAACCTCTATCAGACAAAAGGGGAATCCAACTAGTGGACAATGTAAACTCTAATCCGGTTGGGAATCCATCCTCAAAACAAACTGTCAAATAATCAGGGGTGTAAGGAACCCACGTGATGGAATCGGCATTCAATAGCTCCAACTGCAAGCAAAAATGGGTGAACCTCTATACCACGGGGACCTCTGTAAAGGTGGAATAATGCCATCATCGTCCTCGAAGATAGGTCTCTAGACCTAGAGTAGTAGCAAGGCATAGATAAGGGAGCCTCTCATATGCCCAAAACTGGAAGTTCAAAAATTAAATGTCCTCGGTGATAAAGATTGATAAACACAAATGAGGGAGATTGAAAGGTGAAAGAGAAATTACTCACCAACAGAAAGGGATAAAAACCCAGCCAAGCCTCCGGCAAGCCCTCAGAGAGTAGGCGTAACCCACGAAGAAAATAGGCGAAGGTGAAGGTGCCCCAGTCAAAATCCCTTATGCGCTCCACATCTCAAGTAGCGCTAACCAGAGCAAAAGAGACCGTCGAGGAGTTGTCTGCTATGAAACAACCCCTGATGATGACCAGGAATAGTCGTCGAAGAATGCGATCTCTAACCCTCTGATCATCAGGCAAAGGCTCAGTCAAAGCCCCACTCTGGGCATCCATACTCAAGGGCCCAGATCGAACTGTCTAACACTTGATGGCCATCGCAGGAACTCTCAAAAGGGATCAAACGGTAGCAGGAGAAATGTCAGCCACCAAAGGCACTGGCTCACCTGTAAACTCTAACCCTGTGATGAACCGCCAATCCATCGGTGTCATCATAATCTCACAGTCCAACAAGTGGAGGGACTGGGTCTGGTGGAACTAGTGCTCAGATAAAGCCCACAGATAACCATAAGGGCAACGACAAGGAGGAATAGAGAAGAAGACCTCGAAACCCCAAGAGTTGACGATGGCCTGGTACTCCGGATGAAGAGTATGATACAAGGAGTGGACGCTAAACCAGTTCTCCCTGGGCTGAGTAAAGCCGGGAAGCTGCATCAAATGGCAAATCCAAATTCAACTGTTGTCCTAAACTAGCAAAAGGAAGAAAAGTCCGGAATAAAAACTTCGGTCACCTCATTGGCATAAAAATAGATTGAAGGATGGCGCCTCAAATCATCCAAAAGCTCCGAAATCGTCACAATGATGGCTGGAAGCTCCCGACGCGAGGTAGTCGGAGCTGAAGTGGGATCCACAATAGGGACATCCTCTACGTCATCCGGCCTATCAACCTGGATAGGAAGAATCACTGACTCAGCCAACCGGCAAGGCTGTCGGACTGGACAAGGCAGAGGGACATCAAAGCTCTCTTCTTCCTCACATCTGCAGAGACTCTGCGAGAGCTTCCTGGTATATCTGAATCCATGACCTGAACAAAATCTCCAAATCACCTCAGAAAGAGTGAAGTAAGTCTCAAACTTACAACTTATTAAAATTAAATCATTGTTTCATGTATTAGTTTAACATACATCCCAAGTAGAGTTAAAATTGCATGTTCATTAAATGCCCAAATTCATGAAAAAAATTTCCTTTGTAAAATGGACTATCCGCATGCACATAGACATGACTAGGTGGCCATTCAGTAGCACATCAACCCAAAATCATGAGCATTTCATATTTATGAAAAATTATAAAATCAAACTCCCCATGGCAGCTAAATTATCGTATGTATTTTTATTTGAAAATATAGGCTCATTTGTCCTCAAATAGGATGAATAAACTGGCCAAAAAGGGCACCAAATGACTATCCCAGAAATCAGTTTCTTTCACATCAATACGTTCAATATAGTAAAACATACAAATTTACTAAGTCTAAAAATTTTTATAAAGTCATATAAGCATGCGTATTCACTATATTATGTTTAGAAGCATTCTATATGAAATCTAACGTTCTAACGCTTAAAACATGAAAAGAAAGGATGTAAACGTTACCAGAGTTGTGCAAAACGATTGTACGGTGACAGATTTTGAAAAAAGCAGTCCGAACTCAGTAGATTTGAAGAGGAAATTTTGGATTTTCTATATAGTTCAACTTGAAAATGACTTGTGAAAGCCACGGGGAGGGGGCTAAAATAGACCCGCGGGAGCCGCGACTCTACCTGCGGCAGCTGCAGGTAGACTTGAGGCACCCCAGGGTGGGTCCCACCCCCTCCAGTTCGATCTAATTAAAGCTGCAGCAGAGTTCCCGGAAGCTGAAAAGTCAAATCAATGAACAAAGTGCTACGCGATTGAGCAGAAAAGGCCTGAAACCCTGAATCCGGGTGTCAAACTTTTGATAAAAGAAAATATTCATGTAAGCTATTGGTATGAACCCTGATATGGTATTTGGAGTGCCAATGATGAAAATTGCTGAAAACTGCCTTTGTCAAAGCATCGGGAAGGTCCGGCGTTGTGAATAGTGGATTTTGAATGTGTTAAAGTACCAGACTTGTCTGAGGGTATAACTTATTAGAAAGATACCCCCAACATCGAGATCAGGTATGTCTGATATTGCAAACCATTGGTGACAACTCCAGCATAGCATCGGGAAAAATTCGGTGATGAAAACCATTGAGAACTGCTTTAATGAAGGTCGGAATGTCTGATATTGTGAACCGTTGGCGACAACTCCAGCGTAGCATCGAGAGAGATTCGATGATGAAAATCATGGAAAACTATCCTTCTCGGGGAGAACCGATGATGAAATCTGTTATACAAATCCCCAGTCGAGGTTTCAAGTTACTTAAATTGATCGTTGTAATCTATCGCTCGAGTAGGCATCGAGGAGGTTCGATGATGGTCAAACCCTGTAAACTACCATTCGAGTAGGTTTCAAGTCAGTTTAACCGACCGTTGTAAAGTAGGCACCAAAGAAGTTCGATGATGGCCAAACCCTGCAAACTACCATTCGAATAGGTTTTAAGTCAGTTCAACCGACCATTGTAAACTACCGTTCGAGTAGGCACCGATGAGGTTCGGTGATGGTCAAGCTCTGCAAACTACCATTCGAGTAGGAATTAAATCAGTTTAATCGACTGTTATAAACTACCGTTCGAGTAGGCATCGAGGAGGCATCGAGGAGGTTCGGTGATGGTTAAACCCTGCAAACTACCGTTCGAGTAGGTATCTAATCAAATCAATTCAGTCGACAGTTGTAAACTACCATTGGGGTAGGCATCGAGGAGGTTCGATGATGGTTAAATCATTGTCAACTATTGTTCGAATAGATAGTGAGAATTCTATCCCCAACAGAAACGTTGGCATCAACCGGACAGGAATTCAAATAGTTGGAGACAACTCCAACGTAGCGTCGAGAAAGATCTAATGATGTAAACTGGTGTAAGCTATCATCAGGATAGGCATCAGGAATCCCCAATGAGGTCACTCGTCATAAGAGGAACATCCCCCGCGGAGGAAAAGTCAAAAAGCCTATCTGAAGACAAAGAACGGTGGTGACAGCCCCAACGTCAAATTCAGAGAGGTTCAGCAGTAGCAGTCATAGAGAAATCCCCCCAACAGGGATCCTAAAAACATCTTTACAACATTTTGTAGAATCAATTTTGGTAGCACCGACGGACATTGTAAACTATTGGCTTCAACCCAATGTAGCTTCGAGAAAGATCCGGTGATGAAAGCTTTGCAAACTATCGTTCGAGTAGGCATCAAGAGAGTTCAGTAAAAACCATCATGAACAACTCCATCCCCAATAGAAGTGGCGGGAGCAGTCAGTGATAGAATATCGAGGCAACTAACCCCACAAGAGATTATAGCATATTATATCATGCATTGCATTACATTACATTTACATGTATCATATTTCCAGTTTTCAGCAGTCTTTATCCTGTTCATTTCATTGCATTGCATAAACATGATAAAGAGGGGCATCTGTAGACACCCAAAATTTTTCATTCTTGTTACTAACCTTACAGGAGGGAAAAATAGTCTTTTAACTTCCAGAGACAACCTTGGAAGTCCAAATCATCAAGTCCAACCCCGGTGATAACCCCGGGAGATCAAAGCCAAACCCCGGCGATAACACCAGGAAATCAAGTCCAACCCCGGTAACAACCCCGGGAAATAAAGTAAAACTTTGGAGACGACCATGAAGCATCAAATAAATCCCCAGAGACAACCCTGGTATATCAAATTAACCCTTGGAGACGACCCTGAGGAAGAACAGAGTCGGCTGGGATCAAACCTCGAAGACAATCCCGATAAACAGTTAAAAACCTTGTCAATCCTGGAGACAACCCCCGGAATGGTAAAATGATCATTTTACCAATTTAACATCAAATCAAGTCAAAATCAAGGCAAATCACTACCATGAGGGTCATGAAGAACCATAAAATCATTCCCGGGTGAAAACAGCACAAGACAGCTCAACGGACGGACTGCGAAGACTCGAAGATCTAGTCAAGGACCCATCTTTCCGGATTCAAAAAAGATCAAATCCCATGTCATTATGTAGCTCTCAAAAAGGGCTTTTCGAAAAGGTATAGCACGCCTCCATCAGATTCTTGGATTGAAAGTTATGAAGGTTCGAAGCAGACAGTGCATTGGTTGGAGTGCACGTACTTCGAGACTATAGCACCCCCAAATTCGGGTCCCAAGAACCTCGAACCTGGTACGTTACGATACAGCATTTCTATAACTATTGAGGAAGATATAAACATAAATTGTTTATACAATAACTTTTACAACATAATTCCCAAGGTCTGTAACCTTAACTTAATACCTACATTCAATATCTTACACGACATACAATGTCATTTGTATCCTATATTATTACCATTTTAACCGTATAATAATTCCATCCTGGAACTTGCCTTTGCCTTTGACTGTGTCTGAAGTTCCGTCTTTAATCTAAAATGTTTATCATGATATAGAAAGGGTGAGCAACAAGTTTGCCCAGCAAGTTTAAGTTCAAATGAAGATATATCATGATTAAAAAGAATAATAAGCTGACAAACTTTCAACAATATAAGAATTATGAAAGAACATGACTCAATAATGATAAATAGCCAACAATGAACATAAACAAATTTAACTGAACCAAATGGTAATGAAGGTGATCAGCCTTTCATACCTGATGAACATATGCAACATGCACTAAGTGCGAATCAATAATCAGTATAGATATGAATAATTAACAATAATTATTCACGAACATGCTTTGAAATATAACTCAAAGTTGAGTTAGAGAAAACTTGCATTTACCGTCGATTACTGCTACGCAATTTAAGTTAATCGCTTTATTGAAAAGACCTATCAATTATAAGATATATCTTTCAATTAGCATAACATATCTTATTCCATAATTCTATTACTATACTATCTAATATTTAAACACATAGTCAAATATTAGATATCCTCAATACCATACATATACACAATTATAAACCTAGCACACATCGAGTCTTTAATAATATTCAATATAGTATACTGAGTAATTTCCCACAAACAACTAACAAATTAGTTTCCGTCTAGTCTACACTATTTTTACAGTGAGTTAGATCGGTTACTAATTCGTAAATCCCTTTCCCATATGAAGGAGTCGTTTAGCCCAGTTACTATACATCAACCATTAAAGAGTACGACTGTACTACCTTAGACTTAACACTACTGTATCATATAACTTGTGAATTAACACTTAGTCTTTCATTTTATAAGTCTTTTATAAATTAGTAAGTCGAATACCTAATCCAGCAACCTGGATTCAGACTGAATTTTAATTTAGTAAACTATTTTCAAATCCAACATACTAGATTCAACTGACCTCCAATCCAGCAAGCCTAGATTCAGACTGACATCC
Organism: Panax stipuleanatus; assembly: GCA_020205555.1. Taxonomy (NCBI): domain Eukaryota; kingdom Viridiplantae; phylum Streptophyta; class Magnoliopsida; order Apiales; family Araliaceae; genus Panax; species Panax stipuleanatus. Next base: position 58,995,897 of record CM035123.1, on the reverse strand, counting down.
AATCCAGCAAGCCTGGATTCAACTGACCACCAATCCAGCAACCTGGATTATCCAAATAGATCAATCCAGTATCCTGGATTATCCAAACATACCAATCCAGCATCCTGGTGGCCAATCCAGCAAACCAGATTGAAATCCAGTAAACTGGATTCCAATCCAGCCACCTGGGTTACCCTTTTTTAGCCTGATCATCTTATTATTTTTTTATCTTTTGTCCACAAATAAATACATGTATTCCATACACCAAAATAATTTTTCATGAATTTTTCAACTTTCTTAAGTATTTTTCAAAAATCTATTTCTAGTTAATTTCTTAAGAAATTTGCTACATCACGTTTAACTCCAGAAATTCCCAACTCTTGGAGGGATCTTACACATGTTATCGTGAGCCTCCAGTTTAAATTTCATGGTCATCGGAGTTATACAACTCCGGTTATGGCGATTTTTGTCAAAAAAATGCAAATATTAAAATAGTCATAACTTGCTCAATTTAAGTCGGAATGAACTCATTTTTAGGACACAAGCTACTTTATAACATATATTTTAATGTCCCAAAAGGCCCGAATTTATTTCATAAAATAAGTGGACGAAACGGCCCTTCAAAAATCCAGACAGCCTATTTTTTGGGTTTTTCAGATTTGGCATCCTTTGTTCAAAACAGTCCACACGGAAATCTACATGGAATTTTTCAGTGATTCCACTTGAAACGGTTAGAAGACTTCTAGATCTAACTCCAAAAATTGACCACACTCAAAAATTCGAAACACAATGAGAGATATGGTCATTTTAATATCATGTTCCGTTTTCTCAAAAATCTAATTTTAAAACTTTTGTGTTTTCTATGAAATCTTCCTAGATCTCTTGATTAACCCAACATTAAACATCATAAACCATTATAATATATACTAATACACCTTAAAATCAAGGATCTACCATGATCCATGATATATTACACCAAACATACACCAAATCCAAGTAAAATATAATTTATGCTAAGAAAATCAAGGTTTTCTAACTTTTAAAATATAGTTTCTTTTTTCTTGCTTTTGATCTAACTTTTGATTATAAAAATGGTTAAATCTAAACACCACATACTCTAAATCATGTAGATCTAGAGTTTTGAAGTTTTGAAATCTTAGATCCAAATTTGGATTCAAACAAATAAAAATAAATTTGATAAAAAGTGTTTATACCTTTGTTTTGTGGATATTTTTCCTTGATCTATCAAAGGGGATGATGATTTTGGGTAAAAGAAAGGTCAAAGCCTCTACCTTTCCTTCCCTAGTCCATCCGAAATATCCCTCTCTCTCTCTTGTCTCTCTCTAGTATTATTACTTAGCTCGTTGGAAAAATGAGAAGAAAGAGAAAGAGAATTGATTTTTGTTTGTTAGTAAAATATACATAGATATATTAAGTATATCTATATCATTATCCCAATCACTTTGCTCTCTCTCTCTCTTGCACATGATGAAGTTGTTACTTGCAAGTTAGCTCCAATATGTTGTTTAAACTAGAGCTTGACACATAAGGGAGTTGGTAAGGTTAGGTAACCAAATAAAGTAAAGCAATCATCATATACATCCCCTCCTTCTCTTCCTTGTGTGGGCCGAAATAATGGCCCTTTTTCTTACATTTTTGTTTTAGTTTTAATGTTATATTTGGCTTATTAAATGCCCAAAAGGTCCCTCCTCAATTGGTTAAGCTTGGGCCATTTTATTTAATGTTTTGGGCTACCAAATAATTAGCTTGGGCCATGTAAATAATCATAGTCCATTAACTTTAATTCTATCCTACCCTAATCATTTAATTAGGATTTCTATTCACTCAATTGTAATTTAATTCCTTACTCAAATATATTTAATTACTTAACCCAAGTAGACTTGTTTTAATAAAATTAATTAATTGAGATAATAAACTTAATCTCTTAGGTTAGTAAAATTTTAAATACTAACATCCTTTTCTATTATAACCCTTAGGTTATTTAATTTTCATACCTAATATATATATTAGGTTACAAGACTTTATCCTTAATTCTCTTTATATGTTAAATAAATATATTAACAATACACAAAATCATATAAGTTATTCACAAAATTTTTAAATCCATACTCTATTTCCAGTCTAGGTCTTATTATTTAACCTTTATTTAATCATTTAAAATCTTATAAATTCCCGGGTTGTCACATTCATCCCATCTTCTAAGAATTTCGTCCTCGAAATTACAGCCTACTAATCCTTACTCCTTCTATTCACCAAAACTAGGTTTTCAACTTAACCTTTATCTGGTTTCATTCTCATTTAATGAGTACACACGGCTTCCTTCTATAATGAACTATTCTATCATCACATTCTACCCAGACTTCTCTCCAAGGAGTTAAAAAAACTTTTTAAATTATGTTGAGGGTCATATAGACCATGAACTCTCGGGTTTAACGGTATTCACCGTAATCAAATAATAGATATGTTTACAATCACGAAGAAGGTAAACTGCAGATGCTGGCCTTAATTATCTGAACTACTATATGCGTCCAATGATTAGAATGTACGTTATCCAACCAATATATCCCCATTTTTCGGGGTTGTTCATACTCAGCCGGAAGTCCGAATCAAAACAATATGGTTCGGGATAAGTTCTCAAAGATTTACTTGAATTTTCATAAACATTGTCTAGCTGAATCAAATAGCTTTAGACATATACCAATAATTCTAACATCAATTGAAACATGTGTCTGGCCAAATTTTATTGACACTTGACTTTTCTTTAAAATTCTGAAAATCATTTTATAACGTTATGATACCGCACTGTATTTACAGTCCGTTTTAGATTCCGTCATTTTTGTGACTTTGTCATACAACAATATACCATAGTGGGCTGACGATCTATAGATCACATCCAACACTAGGTAATACTGCATTAATGACTCCATCGTTTTTATCATCCTTGCATCAGGTTTCATGATGCATTGATGATATATAGAATATATTTTGATATTTTAAATAATTTTTATCTAGCCGAAACAATTAGCGTAGACTCTTCTTTTAAACCGTTCAAAACTATTAAAAATTATTTTTAGAATTATCATATCGCAACAGGTAACGATGTGTCAGAGTCCCGAAGTCCACACATACACAATTGTAACCATGTTTTTAAGATAACCAAAAATTTATTTTTGCTGTTATCATACCGCAATAGGTAACGATGTGATAATGGCTCAAAGTCCATCTCCACACCCTTGTCATCATGTTGTGAAGATAACAAAAATTCATTTTATTTCGAAAAAGGCACATTAGTGCGAATTTAGCTTGATGTCAAAAATTTTAAAGTCTAGCACAGCTAGAAGATTTAGAATACCTATGCTTCCACCATCAACTTCAATTCTTCTAATGATCAATTGCTTAATAATTCTATCTATTTCTATTATCCTCAATCCTTCATTCACAATTTTCCTATACCCCCGTATAGTTCATCAAACATACCACACATTATGAGTTCAGGAACTTACCACAATCATATGGGTTTAGGAACTTATCCTAGTCAGACCAAAGTCGTCCATTCGATGAGGGGTTCCACCATATGATTATGAGTCACGAACTTACCATACGTATGAGTTTAAAGAACTCGCACCTAATCTTATATTCTCTACCTATCCGTTATACACATGAGAAAAGAATCACCTTCTCATCATACATATAGCGAATAGCGCGACACCGACATTTCAATGATTATCAAAATGATAAACTAAGTAGTCGTTAGACCAAGCACAAAACCCCCGCCCATACAAAGGTTTGTACAACTCATCTATCACATGAGTCCTCAATTAAAATCCCACATAATCCTAGCTCCCTCAATACACGATACGAATTTTATTTAATCCGTATCTACAATTCACAACTCTTTCTTGAGTTTTAATAGTATAATTTCATAATACCACTGTCATACAGCAACCCTGCTATAAAGTTTTCAATCATTTGATTGATCATCTGTCCTCTTATGACCTCATCAGATCACGTTGTAATCTGATATTATAATCGTATTATATTACGATTCTTTCCTATCTTATGATCGTTTTGTTTTACGATCTTCTTTCCTTTTATACTTTTAGTCTTTTCGACTCTATCTATTCATTACTACTATTCATCTTTATTATCAGAGTTAGGTAACTCTGTATCATTATTATCTGTCAGAATTCTTCTTTGAATCTTATTGACTTACCAATACCTTGCCCAAATTCATCGCTTAGAACTTAAACTCTATTTGAGTTTATTCCTATTCTTTATCCCTGCGGTTATAGACTAAGGTAACCCTACCTAAGGTTTATAACCTACAGCTCTGATACCAACTGTAGCGACCCCAAATTCGGGTCCCAAGAACCTCGGACCTGGTACGTTACGATACATTATTTCTATAACTATTGCGGAAGATATAAACATAAATTATTTATACAATAACTTTTACAACATAATTCCTAAGGTCTGTAACCTTAACTTAATACCTACATTCAATATCCTACACGGCATACAATGTCATTTGCATCCTATACTATTACCATTTTAATCGTATAATAATTCCATCCTGGAACTTGCCTTTGCCTTTGACTGTGTCCGAAGTTCCGTCTTTAATCTAAAATGTTTATCATGATATAGCAAGGGTGAGCAACAAGTTTGCCCAGCAAGTTTAAGTTCAAATGAAGATATATCATGATTGAAAAGAATAATAAGCTGACAAACTTTCAACAATATAAGAATTGTGAAAGAACATGACTCAATAATGATGAATAGCCAACAATGAAACTTAACAAATTTAACTAAACCAAATGGTAATGAAGGTGATCTGCCTTTCATATCTGATGAACATATGCAACATGCACTATGTGAGAATCAATAATCAGTATAGATGTGAATAATTAACAATAATTATTCACGAACATGCTTTGAAATATAACTCAAAGTTGAGTTAGAGAAAACTTGCCTTTACCGTCGATTACTGATACGCAATTTAAGTTAATCGCTTTATTGAAAAGACCTATCAGTTATAAGATATATCTTTCAATTAGTATAACATATCTTATTCTATAATTCTATTACTATACTATCTAACATTTAAATACATAGTCAAATATTAGATATCCTCAATACCATACATATACACAATTATAAACCTAGCACACATCGAGTCTTTAATAATATTCAATATAGTATACTGAGTGGTTTCTCACAAATAACTAACAAATTAGTTTTCGTCTAGTCTACACTATTTTTACAGTGAGTTAGATCGATTACTAATTCGTAGATCCCTTCCCCATATGAAGGAGTCGTTTAGCTCAGCTACTATACATCAACCATTAAAGAGTACGACTGTACTACCTTAGACTTAACACTACTGTATCATATAACTTGTGAATTAATACTTAGTCTTTCATTTTATAAGTCCTTTATAAATTAGTAAGCAGAATACTTAATCCAGCAACCTGGATTCAGACTGAATTTTAATTTAGTAAACTATTTTCCAATCCAGCAGACTGGATTTAACTGACCTCCAATCCAGCAAGCCTGGATTCAAACTGACATCCAATCCAGCAAGCCTGGATTCAACTGACCACCAATCCAGCAATCTGGATTATCCAAATAGATCAATCCAGCATCCTGGATTATTCAAACATACCAATCCAGCATCCTGGTGGCCAATCCAGCAAACCAGATTGAAATCCAACAAACTGGATTCCAATCCAGCAACCTGGATTCCCCTTTTTTAACCTAATCATCTTATTATTTTTTTATCTTTTGTCCACACATAAATACATGTATTCCATACACAAAAATAATTTTTCAAGAATTTTTCAACTTCCTAAGTATTTTTCAAAAATCCATTTTTAGTTAATTCCTTAAGAAATTTGCTACATTACGCTTAACTCCAAAAATTCCCAACTCTTGAAGGGATCTTACACATGTTATCGTGAGCCTCCAGTTTAAATTTCATGGCCATCGGAGTTATACAACTCCAGTTATAGTGATTTTCGTCAAAAAAATATAAATATTAAAATAGTCATAACTTGCTCAATTTAAGTCAGAATGAGCTCATTTTTGGACACAAGCTACTTCATAACATATATTGTAATGTCCCAAAAGGCCGGAATTTATTTCATAAAATAAGTGGACAAAACTGCCCTTCAAAAATCCGGACAGCCTACTTTTTGGGTTTTTCAGATTTGATGTCCTTTGTTCAAAACAGTTCACACGAAAATCTACATGGAATTTTTCAGTGATTCTACTTGGAAACGTTATAAGACTTCTAGATCTAACTCCAAAAATTGACCACACTCAAAAATTCAAAACACAATGAGAGATATGATCGTTTTAATATCATGTTCCGTTTTCTCAAAAATCTGATTTTAAAACTTGTGTTTTCTAAGAAATCTTCCTAGATCTCTTGATTAACCCAACATTAAACATCATAAATCATCATAATACATACTAATACACCTTAAGATCAAGGATCTACCATAATCCATGATATATTACACCAAACATACACCAAATCAAAGCAAAAACATAATTTATGCTAAGAAAATCAAGGTTTTCTAACTTTGAAAACATAGTTTCCTTTTTCTTGTTTTTGATCTAACTTTTGATCATAAAAATGGTTAAATCTAAACACCACATACTCTAAATCATGTAGATCTAGAGTTTTGAAGTTTGGAAATCTTAGATCCAAGTTTGGATTCAAACAAATAAAAATAAATTTGATAAAAAGTGTTTATACCTTTGTTTTGTGGATATTTTTTCTTGATCTATCAAAGGGGATGATGTGACGCCCCCAAATTCGGACCGCCACAGGGTCACTCGAATTTGGTTTGTCACATTCTACTATCTAACACCACAATAAATATTATAACTAAATGTCACATCGCACAACGAAATAATACACAACTACTATCGAATAGATTACCTTTAATTAATATAATTTATTCACGTCCCGCGGTCTCAAAACTTAAACATCAATTATATAGCTTAAACATACCTTAAGCATATATAAACCTAACTAATACATAATAGCATAAGTTCTTATTACAAATCATAAAGTTCTACATAAATAAAGCTACTCTGTAGCCTTTCCCTTGCCCTTGTCTGTACTCGAGGGTCCGCACTACTCTGCCTTAACTGAAATATTTTAGGAAAAGCAAGAATGAGCAACAAGTTTGCTCAGCAAGTAATATATCAACAAGGGTGAGTAATATAGTTCTCGAATCTTTAAAAAGATATGTCAAGGTGTGATAGTTCAAGGATAGCAAGAATTATCAACAATTTTTCATAACAGTCGCTAAGGACAGAATAATATCAATATGATTCAATGCTAAATCAATATAAGATTTCAGGATAATTGAATACTGAGCAGTCACTAAGGACTATGAACTCTTACTAGGATTAACAGAAATATACTGATAATCCAATAAAAATAAGTACAACAGGTGATCAGCCTAAAGTACCCTATATTATGCATAATATTTAATCATACTTAAGTGTACACGTCGGTCTCCCAACAAATATATATCCCCTTCAAAGAAGGTTGTTCAACTCAGTTAACCCAAGAATTTCGCACCATTCAATTGGTTTGGACAGTTTTCTAATCATGTTATAAGTCTAGCCGAATCAATTGGCACAGACGGCTGAATAAGCGAACAATTATAAGTTCAATACTCAAATCAAAGTTTAAAAATAAACAACTCTATTTTATTTATAAAGCATTATGTCATAGGATAAGAATCATGCTTTCAATATTTACTTGTATAACCAATAATAGTACAAGCTCCAGTAATGCTCAATAAAGAGTAGGGTTCAAGTACTTGCCTTATGCGTAGTCTATCCACGATAAGTAATTCAACACTTTCAAACTCTATCGTAATATAATTATGTATATATATGATATCCATTAGTCGTATATTTTAACATCATATCTTATCTTGGATATACAATCAACACATAAACTAAGTTCTAACCTATTTACCCCGTCATACTATATATAGCATCATATTAATTAACAAGTCTCGACTAATATACTTTTATCCTTAACGTTCCTCTTTTCGAGTTAATCAAGCTTACATATCGTCATTATCACATAAGTTCACAACGAATAGCAAACATACTCTATTTAGCAAGTTATAACATTATTATAAGTTAACCGTCAAATCGTATTCAAGCATCAACATATGATATCACATAACATATATGCATATTAAAGGGTCCTTCCATGCTTGTTCAACCTTTTCACATTCAATTTTACATGATATAGGTTCTAGCTTTACATCTTTAGACAAATTAAGGTCTTACAATATCATGATATCATGTAACCCTTCATGCTTGTTATTTTAAACATACGAGGTGATCGCATAGCTTGTTTTAGACAAGCTCACAAGTAGCTATATCATACACGTATTACCATCCTAAGTTCACCTTTACATGTTAGGGTCTTAGTTTAGGATTTCTAAGAATTTAAGGCCAAATATGGTCATGCAATCACAACGCAAACAATTAAATCATAGATACATGCGAGAAGGTCATATAAATTGTAATATACATGCTTGCGATTGTCCACATCATTTATTCATAACTAGCATTGTTTATCACTTTAAAAACATGCTTAAACTCATGCATGGTTAACCTCTTATTGAATTTAACAAGTGAGTACACATGTATGGTATACTGGTGATGTTATACTCATTATTAAACATGTTAAAAATATCAGAATATGAATCTTAATACAACATGTCAAGTCCATGTTCAAAGTTCATGTTAGTAAGTTCCATTAACGAAGTCTAACATGTTCATGCTACCTTAAGATACATATATACACAAGTCATCACATCCTTCATGCACTTCTAAACCATCATAACATGTATCAAAAGTCAGATTATAAATATAACATATCCAAGTCTCTTTTTCATAATCTCTAAGTTCCTTTTAAAATTCTAAGTTCACTTAGCGAGGTTCGTATGTTCACATTTTATTATGAAACTTATATACGCGAGTTAACATGCATTTCATGGGTCTCTAGGTCATACTAATGTGCCTCAAAAGTTATAATATTAACATGAGTATAACATATCAAAACCCTTTTTAAAACTCTAAGTTTTATTTTAAAAACTACACTTTTCATCAACCTTGAATACAAGCATAATAGAACACGCTTACATTAGGTCTACGTATCTATATAAGCAAGTTACTCATGCTAGTATGTTGGTCTAAGTTTATACAAGTAGCTACATCTAACAGTTTAAGGAAAATTTTCAGGTTCTGGTCCCAGAGGATGGCTGCGCTGCGCTGCGCCTTGGTATAAAATCGGCGCAGCTGCGCCGTGTCCGATCAACCTCAGTGATCTTCCTGCTTCGGCAGTTTCCAGCCCAAACACAAAATTTACTTCACCAATTCGACTATAATCAACCATATAAGAGTCTAAACATGTATATAAGCTAGTATAGCAACTAAAGAACAACTAACAACCATTACTTGATCACATAATCATGAATTCCATACTTAATTCAAGAATCAAAATTTGATAGTAATCATAAATGAAGAACAATGAAAAAGGGATTATACCTATGCTAAAATTCAAATAGAACTTGCTGCTATCTCACTCCCTTCTCAACTGATATGTATGGTCACTCTCTACTCTTCTTACTTGGAATTTCTCAGCAAATGGAATGAGAAGAATAGAGCTCAATTTATAGAAAATAGATTAACCAGACAATGCTTTTCCCTCTCAAACTAAACCAATGGGATTATGGATTGTATAGAGGTTAAGGAGAGGTTGGTGAGTAGTTGGTGATGAACACTATTGAGGCCACTCCCCATGCCATGATTGCTAGCTACATTGTTGAGAATTGAGAGAAGAAGGAATAGGCTAGCCATGGAGTGTTTCACGTATACATGGATTGTGTTGAGACAAAGCATTACTAAGCTCAGCATTATCAACTTGTAAACAAACTACTGTCAATACTTAGGCTATACATACATACATATATTATACACTTAGGTTTTTAATTAAAATGTCACAATATAATTCACATAATGTAGGTAAGTGTAATTTGCACACATATAATCCATGTACATTTTGTTAATACCGGATATAATTTGATTGGATATTATCACATTACATTGTCTCCTTTATTATTAAATTTTATAAATTCAATAATTGTTTACAATATATCCATGATATACTATGTTATTGTATACTCATATACACATTGTCACACAGGCATAAATCATGTAGCCTTCACAATTCCATAACTTTACTATATAGTTTATGTGTGTGTGTATATATATATATATATATATATATATATAACATAGTCACATGGCACTTTACACTTTACACTTCGTATAATATATAGTTAGCTACTATACGTTATACTTTTAACATCGCATGCTTGCACATACGAATTAATAAATTACTTATCTTATCAATTAAATATTAATTAATAATATTAATCCATCCTTTATCAATCAATGTAATTATTAATCTTCATAACAATTAATTGATATTCATATGATTAATGTTTACATTGAATAAATATAAATCATAAACAAGTTACCTATTATTATTCCATTATTTGCAATAATAATATTCAACACATTATTCTATAACAATTAATATAGATTAATTATTCGCTTAATAATTCCTTCGTTGAGTAATATAATCATTATTATTCCTCATCACTGTGCCACACAAGGCATTCAACGAGTTTATCGCAAACTCCATATATTCTCAATTATTATAATTATTCAATTTAATATAATTGAGTTAACTCATCTCATAACACATAAATATTTATATTCAGATAAATATTCATTTCTATTAATATATTCATTAATAATATATGAAATTTCTCGGGTATTACAGATGATGATTTTGGGTAAAAGGAAGATCAAAGCCTCTTCCTTTCTTTCCCTACTCCATCCGAAATATCCCTCTCTCTCTCTTGTCTCTCTCTAGTATTCTTACTTAGCTAGTTGGAAAAATGAGAAGAAAGAGAAAGAGAATTGATTTTTGTTTGTTAGTAAAATATACATAGATATATTAAGTATATCTATATCATTATCCCAATCACTTTGCTCTCTCTCTCTCTCTCTTGCACATGATGAAGTTGTTACTTGCAAGTTAGCTCCAATGTGTTGTTTAAACTAGAGCTTGACACATAAGGGAGTTGGTAAGGTTAGGTAACCAAATAAAGTAAAGCAATCATCATATACATCCCCTCCTTCTCTTCCTTGTGTGGGCCGAAATAATGGCCCTTTTTCTTACATTTTTGTTTTAGTTTTAATGTTATATTTGGCTTATTAAATGCCCAAAAGGTCCCTCCTCAATTGGTTAAGCTTGGGTCATTTTATTTAATGTTTTAGGCTACCAAATAATTAGCTTGGGCCATGTAAATAACCATAAATCCATTAACTTTAATTCTATCCTATCCTAATCATTTAATTAGGGTTTCTATTCACTCAATTGTAATTTAATTCCTTACTCAAATATACTTAATTACTTAACCCAATTAGACTTGCTTTAATAAAATTAATTAATTGAGATAATAAACTTAATCTCTTAGGTTAGTAAAAATTTTAAATACTAACATCCTTTCCTATTATAACCCTTAAGTTATTTAATTTGCATACCTAATTATATATTAGGTTACAAGACTTTATTCTTAATTCCCTTTATATGTTAAATAAATATATAAACAATACACAAAACCATATAAGTCCTTCACAAAATTTTTAAATTCATACACTATTTCCAGTCTAGGTATTATTATTTAACCTTTATTTAATCATTTAAAATCTTATAAATTCTCGGTTTGTCACAGAGACAACGGGACATGCGGGATCGGGCCTACCCGGAAGTTGCAGATAAACCCGCGGCTGCCACAGGTAGATCCGCGACTCCTTGGTCTATAAATAAGACCCCCCACCAGCCAAAAAGAAAGAGAAAAAAAGAGAAAAAGTGAGGAAATTCTGCCCATTTCAGCTCTTAACCCTACCTACAGTGCTCCAAACTTCAATATTACTCTTCCAAAACACTTGTATACATATATATACTAACATATCAAGTTTTCGTTGATGGAAACGGAGTTCTCAAGCCTACCTAGTGGTTTAAAGCCTCTAGCGCTATACACTGTGAGATTTCTTGTGATCTGAAGCTTTTTACTATATTAACATATATATATAAGTATATATATATGTATTTATAGCTTCTAGTTTCGCCTGGATTTCAAATCCGTGACCTTTCTAGCTTCAATCTATATATATATAAGTATATATATACATTTATAGTTGCTATTTCAGCCTTGATTGCAAATCTGTGGCTTTTATCGCTTTAATATATATATATATATATATATATATATATATATATATTTATAAGTGTTCTTTAGCCTGGATTATTAATCTATGGCATTTTCAACTTTAATATATATATAACTATATATATATATATATTTACATTAACTCAGTCATGCCTGGATAATAAATCTGTGGCTTTTTCTGCTTTAATATATATATATAACTATAGATATATATAACTATATATATATACGATAAGGATCTTAGGCTCACCCAACTTACCCCCCTATCGCGATGGACCGGGCGACGGTTAGGTCCGTCGCTATATATACAATTGTCGTCTATATATATATATATATATATATATATATATATATATATATATATATATATATATATATATATATATATATATATATATATATATATATATATATATATATATATATATATATATATATATATATATATATATATATATATATATATATATATATATTAACTCTGTTAGCCTGGATTGCGAATCCGTGGTTTTTTCTCGCTTTAATATATATATATATATATATATATATATACTTATACGACAAAACTAATGATTTGGTCACCGAAGTTGGCACGTTTTATTGAATACCTGATTGAACTTTTAATTTTTCAAATTAACTCACTGAACTAATTATTATTTTCAAATTGGGCCATTCCGTTAAAAAAATAAACAGACGTTAATTTTTTATCTACGTGGCGCTGACGTGGACGTAAAAAAAAGGGAAAAAAAAGAAAATGACATGGAAAATAAAAACAAAAAAATCAAAATAACTTTTTGCAAAACAGATCTAACCATCTTCATCAAAACAAAAGAAAAAATTTAGGGTTTTCTTCATTTTCTTCGTCTTTCCCAAATTTTAGGGTTTTCTTCATTTTCTTCGTTTTCCCAGAATTGGAGAATTGAGTCCCAGCAGCACAGTTCCTTTATTCAGTCAAATTCCCAACAAAAATCCCAAACAATGAATGATTATTATACCCATTTTCAGGATCATTACAGTAATATTTCTGAAATTGATCGATTGCGCGTCAAACGAGCCCGCCAGGGAGCTGTCGGAGTTGTTACCACGGTTGTTTCTTCAGACAGTGCCGCCACTGCCACCGTGAGCGGTGGCATTAATGGTGGTTTGGGTGGCGTAGGCCAACAGTGGCGGTTATGGGTGAAAGATAGATCTAAAGCCTGGTGGGATTTGTGTAATAGCCCAGATTTTTCAGAGGAGGAGTTCAAAAAGGCATTTAGAATGAGTAAATCCAGAGGAGGAGTTTTGATGCCTAAATTTCTCCAATGCCCAGATGAGAACAAGTTGAAGGAGATTAAGAATGGGTTTGAAAATTTATCAGGGATACAAAATGTGGGTAGATCAATGTACACTACCCATATCATAACGAAGAAAATGAAGAAAACCCTAAAATTTGGGGCAGATGAAGAAAATGAAGAAAATCTTAAATTGTTCCTTTTGTTTTGATGAAGTTCTGTTTTGATGAAGATGGTTAGATCTGTTTTGCAGAAAGTTGTTTTAATTTTTTTGTTTTTATTTTCCATGTCATTTTCTTCTTTTTTTTCCTTTTTTTTACGTCCATGTCAGCACCACGTAGATAAAAAATTAACGTCTGTTTACTTTTTTTAACGGAATAACCCAATTTAAAAATAATAATTAGTTCAATGAGTTAATTTAAAAAATTAAAAGTTCAATTAGGTATTCAATAAAATATGCCAACTTCGGTGGCCAAATCATTAGTTTTGTCATACTTATACTAACTCGTTTGGCCTAGATTGCTAATCTGTGGCCTTTTCAACTTTAATATATATATATATAAGCGTATATATATTTACATTGATCAGTCACACCTGAATTTCAAATCCGTGGCTTTTTTTAGCTTTAATATATATATATAAGTAATATATATTATTTATTTAATGTGATTAAATATCAGTTTTAACTGTTCATTTGATATAACTCTGTACTGATGTAAAGTTTGTGGTCTAAATTTATCTAAATCTAGTCATATCTAACTTTCAATTGGTTCAAAAGCTGTAAAGCTGGAACCGTTGAGCTAGAATGGCTAAGAATTATTTAAATCTAGTTTTCTTTCTAGTTTTGTAAATATTAAAGCAACTACCAGTATCTAGAGGGAACGGGAAGCTTTGGCTACGCGCATGCAAGGATTTAACTGATGAATCCTTTGTTTTGCGACGTCTAGATATTTATTTGTATTTTATTTCAATATATCTGTTGTACAAACTTTTTGATGACATTTTGTGAGCCTGGGAATCACGGGATCTACGATTAACCACATGGATCTAGATTTGATTCCCATGATGGACAAATTTAAACTGTAAATACGGTTTGCCTGTCTTTTTATAAATGTAAATCAGAGGGACCTTAAAACGGTTATTCGGATTTAAGGTCTCAGTATAGTAAATTGTAGTTTGTAGTGCTCGGGTCACCTCGATGGCTTTCATGCCCAAAAGGAGTCCAACACTTGCGTATATATTATTTGGTCGAGGATGCTTCGCATCCCGACAATAAAATCAAAATCAGCCGAATGCAGAATAAAATGGAAGTATCAAAAGGCTTCAATTCCTATGTTAGCGAAAGGGTTTGAAAACCATCTTTCAAAACATCATTTCCATATCTTGTCTAAAAATAGACTTTTCAATAAATCAAACCCTTCGTATATAGGTCTAACAAAGTACAGCACTACTTTCAAATAAAGCACTTAAGACTAATTACTGAAAACACACACATATTGCAAATAAATTAGGAAAATTGAAAAGACGAGGTAACCGTGCTTCACGAAAGTCGGGGGGTGCCTAACACCTTCCCCCCGCTTAATCAAGCCCTTGAACTCTATGAATCTCGATTTTCAAGGCCAAGTTAAACAGAGTCCAGTAATTGGGCCTATTTGCAAAAGTTTTTAAATAAAATTTAGTTGAGTTGGTAAAACCATTTTAAACATACCAACTGGCGACTTTGTAAAATTAAACTTTTTAAATCATCGACAGTATATGTCGGTCTTTTCCTGAAAATTCACCCTTCAGATCAAATAAATCAAATAGAAAACAACAAGGGTAGAAACACATAGGAAAAGGGATCAAAGATTTTTCCCGACGTCGACATCTTGCTTAATTAACTTAACTTTATCTTTTAGCCAAACAACAAATTTTTTATCACGACTGATTTGAATATCTTTATCAATTATGTCGGGATGCTTCGCTTTTAACTCGTCATCGTATGATCTGTACAATTTTATAAACATTAACATATTGGAAATGTATGTCATTGCATTTTAAGATAAAACGAGGAATAAAGTTTATATTACATGTGTACCTCACAAATTCGTAAATCTCCTCACAATTGAGAAGAATGTAAGTATGTGCATCATGTAATTCTTGCTCAGAGAGAAATATGCGCTTCTCTTTTCCATAAGCGCGACTTTATAGACACAGAAAGCCGACCATTTAGCTCAACATTGCCCCCATCATCATGTCTAGAGACTCGATTAACCTTTGTCAAGACTTTATCTGAAAAATAGTCTGAGACAAATGTAGATATCTCATCGAAGCCGTATGCCTCACATATCGACCCCTCGACATAAGCTCTATTCTTCACCTTTCTCTTAAGGTTACCCATCACCCTCTCGAAAAGGTACATCCATCTATATTGAACTGGACCCCCAACACGAGCTTCATAGGGAAGATGGATTTGCAAATGCTCCATGGAGTCAAAAAAACCAGGTGGAAATATTTTTTCAAGCTTACACGTGATCTCAATGATGTTCTTCTCAAGTACGGACATGTCCTTTGAAAGTAGTATGCATACAAGCCAATCATGTATGATGATAAAACATGTACTTTGGAGACGATCTTATTTATTTATTAATAAAAGTATTCATTTATTAAATGCATTTAATTATCTACATGATGTTGTTTTTATAATATGTAAATAACCCATAGTTTTAAGCAATGCATTTAGAATCATGATGTTGGTCATGCTAATGAGATCTAAATTCTTAGAAAGCTTAAAACTAAAATAGTTTCCAATCGTTGGATTACTAAAAAGGGGATTAGTAAATTCGGATAGATTGGTACATATATTGCTTGCTCATTGGATGAGGATGATTGATCTCATGATCATTTGTGTGAAGACATTAAAGCAAGTACGTAGGTGCTTATTGGAGAATAAGTTCACTGAACGTGACTCGCTATGGAATACCTAATGGAGTTTTACTTGCCTATCAATAGAAATTTCTAATGTAATAGTAGTACAAGTGATCCTTGGATTTGAGATCATCATAATATCTTGTGTGTAATGAATTATACTTTGACTTATTCCTTAAGACCCTTAAGGTATATCAAAGGGTATGCTTTGGTATAATAAGTTACATATGGAGATAATGAATGGTCAATAAAGAATCTAACACTTCTAGTAAAAGAAGAGATATGTCATATGTGATTCGTTAAATGACAACCCAGTAGTCTTTGGCCAAGGCAGAATGAAATTAGAAAGGAGTTTCTAATTTGCATTATTTGGAGTTGTGCATTTTCTAATCGAAAGACATATAATTAAATAAAATAAGACTTGACAGTAATTCCATGTCTTATATTTAATTAGAACATTGTATGGTGGAAGGATTGAATTGTACGGTAACTATTAACTCACAAGTTCTTTTATGATTAATGTTGAAATCTATATTATCTGAAAAAGTCGTTGATCGCTAGGGAGGCTTATCCCTATTGTAGAATAAATATTATTTATTTAAATAGATTATTAGTTTAATTTATTTATTTAAATAAGATTAGAATTGTTCTAATTGATTTATTCACAATCGGTTTAATATGGAGAACCTAAAGGGTCACACAATAAAAGGAAGAATAATTATTTAAGAAGGTAATGGCATAATCGTAATAATGCATTAAGATTAATTAATTTAATCTATGATGATAGAATAAATTAAATAGCTTAATATTTATTATTTAATATTTTAAAAATATTAAATAAAAATTAATAAGAGGAGTCTTATTAATATTATTACAATTATTATTATTTTAATTTTTAAAGGAGTTTAGGAATTAATTTAATATTAGTACTCTCATTAATTCCGAATAAGATTAGGAGGTAAACTAATTAAATGAATTTAATTAATTATTCTCAATGTGGTGGGAAGCCTAAATATATATATATATATATATATATATATATATATTCTTAATAATTTTATAATTAAAATAAATAGTTTATTTTAATCTTAAAATTGAATTTCATGCAATTTAAAATTACCCATTAAATGATACTCATATATATATGGAATGGTTTTAATTCATGAGATGAATATTTATTTATTGTTGCATATAGGTGATATATATGATAATAAATGGGATTGATTATGGAACTATTGAACAGTGTAATTGAATTTTATTTTAGTTGAATGCTTGAATGAATTGATTTTATTAAATAGGGTTTGCGTACCTCGTCTTCTCTGGTGTGTCTTTTTATGTAAAATTCTATCTCCCTCCTATGTACTTCCCCTTGACTGTTGATCAAGGTTTCTATTTAATTTAAATAGTTTATGTAATAGAGATAGTTAGAATTATCTCGAAGAAATTGGAGACCAAGGAGCAAGGAGCGCGTGAAGACCCATTTGTATGGAGCCCAAGTTTAAATGTAATAGTTACGTTTAAATTTAAATTCTTGCACTCCTAGGTTTGACCTTTTGGTTCACTTGGTGGCTCTAGTGAACCAAACTATAATAAAAGTCCATAATCAATCCAGGTAGAATATAGTATTCTATATGTGCATGCTAAGTATTATATATATATTATATTTTATGCAGGCATGCTTCGTATGTTTAATAAAATGACGCGTATTTTATATATATATGTGCATGCGTGCTAAATAGGATGAGACAAATAATAACAAACCCCTCAAAGAAATTATATTAAATCTAAAGCGTTCAAAGATAATTGGAAAATCGAACGTTGCCTTCTAGCATGATAAATTAATAAAGTATTAAATATTTAATATGAGTTTGTTGTGCTATCAACAAGGCAAGTATTGCGTATTTAAGATATTAATTTAATCACATTTGATGCTTATCAAGAAAATTGAACAATATTATTTTGTTGTGTTATCCACAAGGACAATATTTTTCTTTTTTGAATTTATGGAAATGTTAGGTTGGACTTAACTTAAATCATTTTAGTTCGAATGTGCACACACTTGACCATTATGATTTAAGAGGCAAAATAAAAAGGAGTTACATGTTGATGTAATTGACAAAGAGTTGTCTACCTATTTATTTATATATCGTTTGTTGTACTATCCACAAGGCTATATATATTTAAAATGGGATCCTTATTCTCACTAGCAAATCTTTAATTAGATGTTGCTGAACTATATAAGTGAGAGTAATATAGTTTGAAGAAAATAGTGGGAGATACCAATTTAAAATAAGACCTAATTTATTTTGGTATATAAAATTAATTAAAAGAATATTTGCTAAAATATTTTATCTTCACATACAGAAATTTAAAAATGTTGAAATCACTAATTTCACTGCGTAGCATACTTGAAGCTAACAAACTGACCGAAACGAATTACACGGACTGGTTAAGGAATCTGAGAATAGTTCTCACTGCTGAAAAGATTTTTTATGTCCTAAATTCACCTGTCCCTGGAACTGTTCCAGAAACAGCCTCAGAGGAAGAGATTGTCACCATTGTAAAGTGGCAAAATGATGCATATTGGGCTCATTGCATCATGCTCGCATCCATGAATAACGAGCTTCAGCATAAGCATGAAAATATGGATGCTACTACTATATTACTTCACCTAAAAGAGTTGTATGGTGAACAAAGTAGGACTGCTAGATATGAGATATCTAAAGAGCTCTTTCAATCTCGGATGACCTAGGGCACTGCCGTTGAGAATCGTGTCTTAAGGGTGATCAATCTGATTGAACGCCTTGGACAGCTTGGTTTCATCATGGATGGGGAGTTGAGTCAAGACTTAGTCTTGCAGTCACTCCCTGAGACCTTCTCGCAGTTCGTTGTAAATTTTCACATGAATAAGTTAGATGTCAGCTTGCCTGAATTACTTCACATGTTGAAAACTGCAAAAGGTAACTTCCCATCCAATAAGAACCATGACTTAATGGTGGATTCTTCCAAGAATAAGAAGAGGCCCAAGGTACCTTCTGAAAAGAAGAAATCTAAGAAGGCTAAGGGCAAGGTGAACACAAAATAACAAAAGGAACCTGATCCAGCTAGCAAAGGAATGTGCTTCCATTGCAATGAGTCGGGTCATTGGAAGATGAACTGCAAGAAGTTTCTGGCAAAGAAGAAGCTTGGAGAAGCTTCGACTTCCAATCAAGGTTTGTTCATGATTGAAATTAATTTTTCAGAAAGTTAAAATTTTACATGAGTATTGGATACCGGTTGTGGTTCTCACATATGTAATATTGTGCAGGGACTGGTCAGAAGTAGAAAGCTGAACAAGGATAGGTTGTCCTATGAGTGAGAAATGGAGCAAAGGTTGCTGCATTAGCTGTAGGCACTTATTGTTTAATACTGCATAGGGGCAAGTCCATTTATTTAAATAATTATTATTTTTTGAATATCATTAGAAACATTATTTATGTTTCCGTATTAGATATGGATGGATTTGACATTATAATAAAGAACAACAGTTGTTCTATTTATAATAACAATATTTTATATTGTGTTGGTAATTTGCGAAATGGACTTTATATACTTGACTTGCATGAAAATATATTTCAAATTGAACAAACTAAGAAAAGGAAAAGAGATGATGTTAATTATACCTATATGTGGCACTGTATACTCGGTCATATCAATGAAACAAGATTATCCAAGTTGCATAAGGATGAGCTCTTAGAGCTATCTGATTAAGAATCATATCCAACTTGTGAATCTTGTCTCATGGGTAAAATGACTAAATCTTCTTTTAGTGGAAAAGGAGAAAGAGTTACGAAGTTGTTAACGTTGGTTCACACAGACGTTTGTGAACCTATGACAACGAATGCACGGGGAATGTATTCTTATTTTATTACTTTCACTGATGATCACTCAAGATTTGGATATGTGTATTAAATGAAATACAAATCTGAATCATTTAAAAAGTTCAAAGAGTTCAGAAGTGAAGTAGAGAAACAAACGGGCAAGAGTATTAAGATTCTTCAATTAGATCGAGGTGGAGAATACTTAAGCGGTGAGTTTCTCAATTGTCTCAAAGATAATGGTATAATCTCAAAATGAACTCCACCAGGTACACCACAGTTAAATGGAGTATCTGAAAGGAGAAATCGAACATTGTTGAATTATGGTTCGTTCCATGATGAGTTTTACCGATCTTTCAATTTCATTCTAGGGTCATTCCCTAGAAATGGCTAAATATCTACTAAATAAGGCCCCCTCGAAATCCGTCCCCAAGACTCCATATGAGATGTGGACAGGGTGAAAACCCGATTTTAAATATGTTAATATTTGGGGATGTCTAGCTTATGTGAAAAGGTTTCAAAATAATAAGCTTGGGATAAGATCTGATATTTGCACGTTTGTGGAATATCCTAAAGAAAGTTTGGGATACTATTTCTACAATTCTACTGAGCAAAATGTGTTTGTTGCGAAACACGATACCTTCTTGGAAAAGGAGTTTACCCTTGAAGGGGCTAGTGGGAGGAAAATAGATCTTGAAGAAATTCAAGAACCACAAACCACTACAGATCAATTAGATGAACCTGTCCAAGTAGAGACACCTACTGTATAACACCCTATTCGTAAATTTGAAAGAGTACCGAAGATACCTGAAAGGTATGAATTCGTCATAGAGGATGACGATGAGGTACACATCATGAATGATGATGATCCATTAAATTACGAACAGGTTATGAGTAATTAAAACTCAGAGAAATGGTAGATGACCATAAAAATCTAAAATGGATCTTTGAAGTAATGCACAAGACCATTTGGATTTTACGTGCAATTGTAACTTATTATTACTAGATCTGACAAAATGGACGTGGAGACGTCCTTCCTCAAATATAAATTATTAGAGGAGAATGTATGTATGATACAGTCAAATGGATTTGTTTCAATGGTTGAAGCAATTAATGTATATGAGTTACAACAATCCTTTTATGGATTAAAGCAAGCTTCTCGTAGATGGAACATTCGTTTTGATGAAACAATCAAAGAGTTTGATTTTATCAAAAATGAGGATGAACCATGTGTGTACTAGAAGGTTAGTGGGAGCGCTATTTCATTCCTTGTATTATATGTTGATGATATATTACTGATGAAAAATGACATTCCTATGCTACAATTGATCAAAATAAAGTTGTCTAAGCATTCTTTCATGAATGATTTGGGTAGAACATCCTACATTGGGAATATAAATCTGTATAGATAGATTTAAAAGGATGTTCGGCTTAACCCAAGGAACATATATTCATTAGATGCTAAAGGCGTTTAGCATGGCAAACTCTAAAAGTGTCTCATGATGATGAGCTATGGAGTGTATCTCTCTAAAATTATTCTCAATAAAAGAGAGATCACATGAGTTACTATCATGTATACAATGAAATATACGATACTTGATGTTGATTAGTCATATTCTGGAGAAGATCACTGTAAGACAGTGATAAATATCTCAAAGTACTTACTGACACTAAGAATGTCATCTTGACACATAATGAGTCTGAATTAAACTAGAGGACTAAACAGACTCAAATTTTCAGACTGACCAAGACGACAGCAAAACCACTTTAAGGTAAGCCGTTACCTTGAAAGGTGGTGCAATGAATTGGAAAGGTTTCAAACAGCAAAAGATTGATGGTTTAGTGACAAAGACAAAGTATATAACTGTAAGTGAAGTTGCAAGTTGATGTTTCGGATGAAAAGTTCATTACAAAACTAGGAATAGTTCTTTAAGTCTCATCTTGAATCCAAACATGTGTTGCGGCACTTTGATTAAAGAAATCATTGAAAGAGGAGACGTCACCTTAGAGCGTGTAGACTCTCAAGACAACATTGCACATCTATTTACTAAAGCTTTAACATAACAGCAGTTTGATCGTCACTTAGAGAAGATGGGTATGAGATACCATGGCGATTGACTTTAGTGCAAGTGGGAGATTGAAAGTAATATGCATACAAGCCAATCATATATGATGATAAAGCATATACTTTGGAGACGATCCTATTTATTTATTAATAAAAGTATTCATTTATTAAAAGTATTTAATTATCTACATGCTGTTGTTTTTATAATATGTAAATAACCCATAATTTTAAGCAATGCTTTTAGAATCATGATGTTGATTATGCTAATGAGATCTAAATTCTTAAAAAGCTTAAAACTAAAATAGTTCCCAATCGTTAGATTACTAAAAAGAGGATTAGTAAATTCGAATAGATTGGTACATATGTTGCTTGCTCATTGGATGAGAATGATTGATCTCGTGATCATTTGTGTGGAGACACTAAAGCAAGTATGTAGGTGCTTATTGGAGAATAAGTTCACTGAACGTGACTCGATATGAATACCTAATGGAGTTTTACTTGTCTGTCAATAAGAATTTCTAATGTGATAGTAGTACAAGTGATCCTTGAACTTGAGATCATCATAGTATCTTGTGTGTAATGAATTATACTTTAACTTATTCTTTAAGACCCTTAGGGTATATCAAAGGGTATGCTTGGGTATAATAAGTTACATATGAAGATAATGAATGGTCAATAAAGAAACTACCACTTCTAGTAAAAGAAAAGATATGCCATATGTGATTCGTTAAATGACAACACAGTAGTCCTTGGCCAAGGCAGAATTAAATTAGAAAGGAGTTTCTAATTTGCATTATTTGGAGTTGTGCATTTTCTAATCGAAAGACATATAATTAAATAAAATAAGACTTGACAGTAACTCCATGTCTTATATTTAATTGAGACATTGTATGGTGGAAGGATTGAATTGTACGGTAACTATTAACTCACAGGTTTTTTTATGATTAATGTTGAAATCTATATTATCTGAAAAGTCGTTGATCGCTAGGGAAGCTTATCCTTATTGTAGAATAAATATTATTTATTTAAATAGATTATTAGTTTAATTTATTTATTTAAATAAGATAGAATTGTTCTAATTGATTTATTCACAACCGATTTAATATGGAGAACCTAAAGGGTCACACCATAAAAGGAAGAATAGTTATTTAAGAAGGTAATAGCATAATCGTAATAATGCATTAAGAGTAATTAATTTAATCTATGGTGATAGAATAAATTAAATAACTTAATATTTATTATTTAATATTTTGAAAATATTAAATATAAATTAGTAAGAGGAGTCTTATTAATATTATTACAATTATTATTATTTTAATTTTTATAGGAGTTTAAGAATTAATTTAATATTAGTACTCTCATTAATTCCTAATAAGATTAGGAGGCAAATTAATTAAATTAATTATTCTCAATGTGGTGGGAAGCCTAAATTAATTAAAGGAGTTTAATTAATTAAATGAAACTCCATATCTCATAGGATTAGAAGGGTTGACCAATATCTATATAAGAAGAGTCTTATAATAGATATCAGTTGATGCAATTCCAATTGTTGGAGAGTATCATTTTCTATAGAAGATAGAAACCTATGGTTTAGCCAACCACCCTCCTTCTTGATAATTCATCTTCCTTGGTGGATCACCTTTAGAAGCCAAACACTTGGGTGGCTAACGTTGATCAAAGGAAGGAATCTAACCCAGATATTCAAGGAGATCGCGAAGAACAAGGAGTTGAACTTGTACCTGGCTTCGTTCTACAAGGGTATGAATTCCATAACTTCTTATTTATTATTTTAAATTAATAATTTGCACAAAGGATGATCCAGGTAATGATTTTGTAAAAAAATTTAAACTCTGATATATCATGCTTCCGCTAATTTTTACAATTTGATTGTGTCACGATTTCGTACAAATCCAACAGTGGTATCAGACCCAAACCTTTATGCAATTATTAATTATTTTGATTTCATATACATATGGGTATGTATTTAGAATAATTTATTTGGCATAATTTATTGTATAAAATTATTTATTTATGGAAAAAAAAAAGAAACAGTTCGCGAATCTTTTTTTTTAGGACTAATCGGATCTTGTTATGAAGGTTTTCAAAAAAAATCGCGAAAGAATTATCCTTTTTGGGGAAATCATGTCACTGTACTGCTACAGGATATTAAAGAAGTTGATTGCTTTCTAAAAGGTGACTTAATACGTTATATATATATATAAAGTAAGAAGATCTCAGGATACTTGAAGGTTTTATATTGCATAAAGGATGATCCGGGTAATAGTTTTATATAAATTTTTAAACTCTGATATACCATGCTTCCGCTAATTTTTGCAATTTGATTGCGTCACGATTTTGTACAAACCCAACATCCTTCTCATTTAATGCTTTTGAACATAAGTCTCTGAAGAATCGACTTAGATCCGTCAAAGCATCCCATATTGGTTTATCAAGTAGATCCCGAAATGCAATAGGCATGAGTCTCTCCATGAACACATGACAGTCATGACTCTTCATCCCTTGCAATTTTCCACCCGTAACACACCTTGCAATGTTAGACGCATACCCATCTGGTAGTTTCAGAGACTTAACCCATGTCAACAAATCTTCAACTTGCTTTTTGGACAATGTGTACCTTGCATACGGTTTGACCATATTACTATTAGGAGATTCATAAAGTTCTAATTCAAGACGCTTACAAATATCTTTCATGTATCGTGCCTTATCATTATCTTTCGTCTTCCCCGTAACACTCATCACGGTGTCGAACACATTCTTCTCAATATGCATCACATCTAGATTATGACGAATTAAATTTGTAGACGAATAAGACAGTTCTCAAAAGATGTTTCTCCGAACCCAATTATGAGATTCACCAAATCCATTGATTATGTTTGTGGAATCAATCTTACCGAATGCGATGACCAGCAATCTCATCACACAATTTCTCATCTCCGTCCCCGACAATCGCGATGTAAACATATCATTGTCTACTTTTCATTTCCTGAAGTGTTCTCTATTTCTTGGAAACAAGTGATCTACCAACAAGAAACGACAATGACAGTCAAACCAACAAGGCTTTCGACCTTTTGATAGATTAAATGATTTTGTATGCTCCATACAATACGGACAAGCCAACTTCCTGTGTACTCCATCCAGTTAACATACCATAAGCTGGGAAGTCACTTATAGTCCACATAACCGCTGCCTTAAGGTTAAAATTTGTTTTCGTGGAAACATCCCAAGTCTGTACTCCATCCTCCCACAATACCTTCGACTCATCTATAAGAGGTCTCAAGTAAACATCTAAGTTCTTTCCAAGACTCTTAGGACCAGGAACCACGAGTGAAAGAAATAAATATGGATGTTTCATACACATCCAAGGAGGCAAGTTGTACGGAATAACAATTACAAGCCCACATGAGTACGGGACAGCTGAGTGGTCGAACGGGTTGAAACCGTCGGTAGACAATTCAAGCCTCACATTTCTAGGTTTCAATGCAAACCCAAGATGTGCTAAGTTGAAATCCTTCTAAGCCTGGATGGTTTAGTTCTCCATATTTAGCTGGAGATTTCGCATGCAACTCATATGTTCAGTTCTTGAAGACATGTACAATCTTTTTAGCCGATATGTAATTGGAAAATACCTTAAAATCTTAAAAGGTATATTTGATTTTTTTGTCGTCATACCCTCTTTATTAGACCTGAACCGATCATGACTGCAAGACGTGCACCTTGTCATCTGTTCATTTTCCTTATAAAATAACATGCAATCGTTCGGACATGCATCGATCTTTTGGTATCCAAAACCCAACTTCTTCACCATTTTCTTACAATGGTAATAGTTATCGGATAATTTCTCACCGTCTACACTCTTAATGGCCTTCAAGAGCGACTCAAAACACTCATGACTCATGTTGTGATCAACCTTGATGTTAAGTAAAGTCGCCACTGCAGATAATGTAGTGTGTTTGGTGCAACCATGCCACAATGGCTCGCTACCCTTGTCTAACAACTTAAAGAAGGCTTTGACATCAGAATTCATAGGTTGCTCTCTGCCTTGTTCCCAATCAAAATTCGGCCCTGTAATATCATGAACCATTTCATTCATATGATGAGTACTGCTGCCCGGATTGTGTACTTCTGTGATGCCACCATCTCTTCTCTGCCCATGTGCCCACCAATATTGTTCGTAATTTTTCATGAACCCAGAAACAGGTAAATGATAGTTTACCAGGTCTCTATCCATATAATTTATATTCTTACTCTTCAAACAAGGGCATCTTATCTTGTTCTGACCATTCATACATTCCGGATGACTATACGCATACTTCAAAAACACTTGACAACCAGCTCTAAATTCAACTGTAGCACCTATCTGGGCACTTAACTTTCGTCGTGTCATCCAACTACAGTCTGAATAGAGGTCCATAATACTACGGTACCTACTACAGACAACATGAGCTTATTAATGTATAGCATGGTCAAACTCTCTAAGCATAATTGTAAGCATATGATTAACATTTAAGCATACTTGTAAGTGTGACACCCCCAAATCTGGGTACTTCAATTTCCACGGGACTTGGTGCTCACTGTACAAATATCATCTATCTATCTACCCATAAAAATGCAAACCATGAAATAAATAAAAATAATCCTCCCCTTATGGGGTTACAACATCTGAAAATAAATACATCAATCCCAGGTAATACTAACCTTAAACATCTGTGCGGAACATAAACAATTAAATAGTCTTACACAACTTTAACATAGAGCTGAAACATAAACATATAAAATAAACAACAAGCCTTCATCACTTGTTGACCTTGCCCTTGCCTTTGCTAGTAGAAGGCTCGTTGGACCTTTCGTTCTTAACTGCAATGTTATTATACGCAAGAGTGAGCACGATTGCCCACAAGTATAATAATATGACAACAATATAATAACATGCGAGTGAATCAAAGACATCTGAATAAAGAAACTCAACTTTTGACTCGAGGATAAATAACAGGAACCAAAATAACATCTGAGAGTCATAAGACCTTGAACTATGTCCTAGGTTGTAAAGTGTTTATACTTTAAACCTTTAACAGTCATAAGACTATGGACTCTACTTCTCGTACTTAGGGGGATCAGCCCTTAGTACCATACTGTGCACAATATCTCAACGCTAAAGCGTAAATAATCCCCTTTTACAGCGTTGTTCATCTTAGTTTTGACATCAGAGTCCGCACCAAAGGAAGTTTAATTTGGATAAGCTCAATAAGTATTTTAGAATTTAGAACGTTCATCAACTATGGACTAGTCGAATCAATAGGGGTTCACTAGTCCTATAAGGTTCAACAATAACATCGATATTCAACTTGAATAATAAATCTCAAGAGTATACAATCGAATAAGTATTGTATAACTGAATCATGCTTTTAAAAGAGTTACAATATGTAATATGAATTTCGAACTGGAACAATTAAGAACACGAGCTTACTCGATATAGAAACACAAGTCTAAGACTTAATAAATGAATAAATTAGAATTTAGGGAACTTGCTAAATCAATAAGTTAGGGATAGGATACTTGCCTCTTGCACAAGCTACAAATATAATTACAATTCACTTCCTCAACGTCCTACACTTTACATTATGTATACGACATCGATTAGTATTCATAACTACCATGTTTAACTGTTGAACTATTCACTTAAGTTTGACTTACAACTTGGTTTATAATATTACTCAATGGCTAACCGCATAACATAAATGTAAACTCACAACATGCATATCACACATGTATAGCCCTTTAAACAATCATAATCAAGTTTTACAATTACGATATTCAAGTTCGCACTTAGTTTGTTAACTTGAACCTTCACATTATCTTATACATGTCAATAACTTAATTTATTAATCATGAACTTCAAATCATATAATATTCATGTATGTAACTTAAAACAACATCTTTTATTATCGAGAACACTACACTTGTGTGCGTGCATGTTCGAAGCCCTCCGATTGCCTCCGAATACGTATCAGTCACAAAGATGGCCATTTTTACCCATTTTAACGATTTTAAAATGAAAAACTTAAAGAATGAAAGTTGTAGGTCTACTCGTTATCTTTCCGAATCATCTTGAATCGCTTTAATCGGAGTTCGTATAAAAAAATTATGCTTATTTTACTACAGAAGGTCAAAACAGTCTCGAAAATAAAAAAAAAAAGCTCCTGGACAGCCCTTATACCCGTTGGGGCGGGTCCTAATGCCCAAGAACACCCGCTGGGGCCGGTCCCCCTGCTGATGCACTCCCTGATTCGCGATGAACACCCAGAGCAACCCAAATAAATTCAAATTAAACTAACGTAATGAATTTTAAGGCTACCCATAATGCAAAAACTTCACAGAAACGCTATACAACATTTCTAGCATGATCTTGTCAATTAAAATCATGTAATCACACAATCCAATGCATCTAATTTCACTGTTTTTCATACTTTATCATGTTTTGAAGGAAAATCAAGAAATTCAACGTTACGGATTCGTTATAACACTGAATCCGTTCGTTTAACTTCTGTTTTATTCGTATAGACGTGTACAATCATATGCAAATATTAATTCAAAGTTAAACCATCGATTCATGGTATAAAATTTGTACGTAAGGGCCGTATGGCCATATATACGACTCTATAATTTTCGAAAATCCCAATTTAAACAAAATTCGATCACTGCAAGTTATGCATATATATATAATATGTTATAAACACATATGAACACACATATAGCCATATAATAAATAATTATTAATTTTTCCATTCATAGAGAATTTTTAAAGCACGTAAATGAAAAAAGTAAAATTTTGAAAACCCAATTAAGGCCTAATTACATGAATTCGATTATTTTAATTCATTCATACCAAATACAAAACACGTTATAATGATATAATAACACATATATAAGCATATAATCAAAAATTGCTAATTTTTTTCATACACAGAGAACTCAGAATATATGTTCATGAAGGAAACATAACTCTGTAACTTCACAAGAATTCAATTAATACATGTTTATATGAAATTGACTGTTTTAAAACATGAATATACGATAGAAAACATGTTATGTCTAATTAGTAACACTTATATCATCACTTTATGTAGTAATCACAAACTCTGTTTTTACAGAGAACTCAAAAATACGTTAATGGAAAAACATGGAATTAAACTTAAAGATGAAGGAATTACCCTTGCTAGTTTGTGATAATGATGAACTCTCTTTTGATTTCTACAATCCTTGATCTCTTCAACTCTTTCTCAAAGTTCTCTCAATTTTTCTCTCAACTTTTTCTAAGTTTGTTTCTTCTGATATGAATATCAAATAGAACTAGTGTATATAATATTTACGTGAAAAGAATTCGTGAATACATGGGTCGTCAGTTAACTCCCACTATGGGTTAACTGACCAACCTCCTATAAGGCCATGTTTGGCTAGCCTAAAGAGTCCATTTCCCATTTAATCTAATAACTTACTATTATATAGTTTAATTGTAACACTCCTAATTAATCAATTAATCTTATTTAAATCAATTAAATAAAATAGCATGATTCCACAATAAATCACATAGTCACATAATTAAAATTCTTATTTATTAATTATGTTAAATCATTAAATCTCTAATTAATTATCAAATTAATTAGAATAACATTATGCTTATTAATTAATTCATTAAATCAAATAAGCTCAATTAAATACATCATTGAATATAAAATTCACCACATTAATTTAACTAATGTGACACATATAATTAAATTAATCTTACACAATTTCATCAATTAATTATTTAACTCAATAATTAAATCATCAAAAAAAAATTATTTAATTCAATAAATATTCATATTAAATTACAAAATCTCGTTCGTCACATCTTTCCCCCCTTAAAAGGATTCTGTCCCCAGAATCACGGTTCAATTAAAAATTCGTCCCGTTACATTCTCCCCCCCTTACAAAGATTCTGTCCTCAGAATCGCATATACAAAAATTAAGTAAATAAATCTGGATAATTCTTCATCATATGCTCTTCGAGTTCCCACGTAGCTTCTTCAGCATTGTGGTTCCTCCAAATTACCTTAACAGAAGGTATAACTTTGTTTCTGAGGACTTGCTCTTTCCTGTCAACAATCTGAACAGGAATTTCTTCATAGGATAAGTCTTTTTCAAAATGTAGGGGTTCATATTCAATCACATGTTTGTAATCGGGTTTGTAGGGGCGTAAAACTGAAACATGAAAGACGTTGTGGACATTCTCGAGCGCCGGAGGTAAGGCTACCTCATACGCAACTTCTCCAATCCTTCGCAGTACTTCAAAGGGTCCAATGAACCTTAGGCTCAATTTCTCCTTCTTACCGAATCTGATCTTTCCCTTCCAGGGAGAGACTTTCAAAAATACAAAGCTACCCGATTCAAACTCAACATTCTTACGGTGTGGATCGGCGTACTTCTTCTGCCTATCCTGAGCTGCTACCAGTCTTGTTCTGATCACTTTGACTATCTCTGCTGTCTGCTGTACCAGTTCTGGACCTAATAGTTGTCTCTCGCCAACTTCATCCCAGTATAGCGGGGTTCTGTATTTTCTTCCGTACAACACTTCGTAAGGCGGCATGCCAATACTAACGTGGTAACTGTTGTTGTAACCGAATTCCACAAGCGGTAGGTGATCATCCCAATTTCCTTTAAAATCCATGATGCATGCTCTCAACATATCTTCCAATGTCTGGATCGTTCTTTCACTCTACCCGTCTGTCTGAGGGTGATAAGCCGTACTCATTCTCAACTGTGTCCCCATGCATTCTTGTAGTCGCTTCCAGAAGTTAGATGTGAAGCGCGGATCTCTGCCGGAAATAATTGACACCGGAACTCCGTGCCTCGAAATAATCTCTTTCACATATAACCTTGCCAACCGGTCTAAGTTGAATCTGATTTTGATCGAAAGGAAGTGTGCTGATTTCGTCAGTCGGTCAACGATAACCCATACTGCGTCGTAGCCTTTCTGAGTCGTCGGAAGGCCAACCACGAAATCCATCGTAATGTGTTCCCATTTTCATTCTGGGATTTCCAGGGGTTGTACCAAACCACTCAGTCTCTGATGTTCTGCTTTCACTTTCTGACAGGTTAGACACTTTGCAACACACTCAGCAACATCTCGTTTCAAATTCGGCCACCAGAAGTGCTGTCGAAGATCCTGGTACATCTTGGTACTACCGGGGTGAATCGAATATCGTGAGCTATGAGCCTCGCTCAAAATGTCATCCTTAATCTCTGGCACTGACGGTACCCAAACTCTGTTCTCAAATCTCAGTAGTCCCTCACTGTCTATCTTGAATCTCGGTTCGGTTCCTTCAGATATCTTTTTCTTAACCTTTTCACATTCTTCGTCCTGAAGTTGAGCTTCCTTAACTTTATCCAATAGGGTTGTACCAGTTTGCATCTGAAACAACTTCTCGTCAATCTCCATCGGATACTTCACTTTCAATTCCAGCTTTTTCATTGCTAAAATTAGCTCCTCCTGAGCAGTTAACATCATCAATTTCTCCCGACCCTTTCTGCTTAAGGAGTCGGCAACCACATTAGCCTTACTAGGATGGTATAAGATTTCACAGTAATAGTCCTTAATTAACTCCAGCCACCTTCTCTGGCGCATATTCAAGTCCTTCTGTGTAAAAATATATTTCAGACTCTTGTGGTCTGTATATATTTCACACTTCTCCCTATAGAGATAGTGTCTCCAAATTTTCAAAGCAAATACCACTGCAGCTAACTCCAAGTCATGGGTCGGATACCCTTTCTCATTGTCTTTCAATTGCCGTGACGCATACGCAATGACCTTGCCGTTTTGCATAAGCACACAGCCAAGTCCTTTATGCGACGCATCACTATAAACCACAAAATTTCCTGTGTCGTCCGGAAGGGATAACACAGGTGCTGAACTCAACCTCCTCTTAAGCTCTTGGAAACTTTTCTCACACTTCTCTGTCCAAATGAATTTCACCAATTTTCTAGTCAAATTCGTCAGCGGAGTTGCGATCTTGGAAAAGTCCTGAATGAATCTTCTATAATAACCCGCCAATCCAAGAAAACTCCTCACTTCTGACGGTGTTTTCGGCTGATCCCAGTTCATCACAGCTTCGACTTCAGAGGGATCTACCGAAATTCCGTCCTTGTGGATCACATGTCCAAGAAATTGCACTCTTTCAATCCAGAATTCACATTTCAAAAATTTAGCGTACAACTTCTCTCTTCTCAACGCCTCTAATGTTAACTTCAGATGTTCTACATGTTCTTCTTTGGTCTTCGAGTATACCAAAATGTCGTCGATAAAGACCACCACGAATTTGTCCAAAAACTGCTTGAACACTCCATTCATTAAGCCCATGAATGCTGCAGGAGCATTCGTTAGACCAAATGACATCACCAGAAATTCGTAGTGACCATATCGAGTCCTAAATGCTGTCTTTGGAACATCCTCTGGCCTCACCTTCAGCTGATGATAGCCACTCCTCAAGTCTATCTTTGAAAAATACCTTGCACCCTTCAATTGGTCAAACAGATCGTCGATCCTCGGTAAAGGATATCTATTCTTAATTGTGACCTTATTCAGTTCTCTGTAGTCGATGCAAAGCCGCATCGTCCCGTTCTTCTTCTTCACAAACAACACCGGCGCTCCCCACGGCGATATGCTCGGTTGGATGTACTTCTTGTCCAGTAACTCTTGAAGTTGTACCATCAACTCTTTCATCTCTACCGGAGCCATCCGGTACGGTGCCTTCGATATTGGAGTCATTCCTGGTGCCAAATCGATCACAAACTCAACCTCTCTGTCTGGCGGAAGTCCTGGCAGATCATCCGAAAATAAGTCTATGAAGTCCCTCACGACTGGTATATCTTCCACTTTTGGGTTTTCTTTACGATTATCGACTATGTAGGCTAAATATCCTACACAGCCTTGTCTTAACAACTTCCTGGCCTGCATCATCGTCAGACAACTCGCTTGTCTAGGCGATTTGCTGCCATAAAACACAACCTTTGACGGGGTCATAAGGTTGATACACTTCCTCTGGCAATCAATTACAGCCCCATAATTGACTAGCCAATCCATTCCCAGAATAACATCGAATTCCCCGAATAACATCGAATTCCCCAAGTCTAATCGGGATAAGATCTACGTTCATAATGTTACCCTTAATATCTACTCTACAGTTCTTGTGTACATACTTAACAAGGATCACTTCTCTATTCGCAATCTCTATGTTCATGGGGAATTCTAACTCGTCCATAGGAAGTTCTAAGTTCTTAGCAAAGTCATCGGATATAAATGAACAAATAGCACCCGAATCAAATAGTACATAAGCATTAACTTTATTGATCGGAATGATACCTGACACCACATCGCGAGACTGTACAGCATCCTGCACGGTCATGTTGAAGGTCCTGGCGGCTGGTCGGTTGGTTGCGGTTGGTCTCGTGATAGTTAGAGCACTTCCACCGCTGTTTCCCCTGTTCCCTTCTGATCCTACCCCTCCAGATCCCTTCTTGGGACAGTCCCTTTGCCAGATGGTCCTTTGAGCCGCAAGTGAAGCAAGCGTCCTTCTTTGGGTTCGGACAGTTAGGTGCTATGTGGCCTTCCTGACCACAATTATAGCATACTCGTTTTTCTTTCATACAGACCCCCAGGTGAGCTTTCCCGCAGGTCGGACATGCTTCGATCCTCTTCTTCTGACCTCCTTGCTGATTCCCAGTTGATGAGTTATCATTCCACTTCCTCTTTTGATTATTACTCCCTCCCGTGTTGCTACCACTAGCCTTGTTGATTCCTTCACCTTCACTCTTCTTCTTTTTCTGATCTTGGTTATACTTTGTAACAGCGTCACTCCCGCCTTCAGCGAGAATGGCCTTCTCCAACACCCCAGCAAAAGTGTTCAATTGGAACATTGACACTTTGCTATATAACCAGGGCTTCAGGCCCTGCTCAAACCTCCTTGCCTTCCTCTGATCGGTGTGCACTTGATACGTGGCAAACCTAGCCAACTCATTGAATTTCACCGCATATTCCGGTACGAACATATTCCCCTGTTTCAGCTCTAGAAACTGAATCTCCATTTGATTCTGCGAGCTGGTCGAAAAGTACATCTCGAAGAACATCTCTTTGAACCTCTCCCAGGTAATCACACCTTCACCTCCCCGGACCTTATTCGCTTGCCACCAATAGCTGGCCTCGGATTTCAGCATGAACGTTGCATAGGCAGTTTTCTGGTCTTCTCTAACTCTGGCGACGTCGAAAACTTTTTCCATCTCCATAACCCAGGTTTGAGCTTCTATCAGGTTCATGGTGTCTTTAAACTCTGGCGGTCCCACCGCCTTGAAGTCCTTAAATGTTGTGTTCGGTGGAACTTGAGGTTGGTTGTTAAGTGCTCCAGCAAGTAAGTTCGCCAACTGCTGAACGGGGTTAGCATTGGCGTCGTTGTTGTTGTTAGTTGACCCTTCCTGGGCCGGTCGACGGTTCAGTCTTCTCCTTGGCGGCATATTTCTGTTAAGATATACGCTTATTAGAACTTTATTCAATCTTTTAAATATTTAAGGCTTAACTTAAACATTTAGACACAATCAGTCAACACATTATCTCAAATAAACTCTGATATATTACTAAATCAAAAGTTTTAACATAATATGATAGCATCACTGCTATTTACATCAACTATCCCGAGATAAAGAATCTACAGGATTTAAAACATAAAATATTCCTCTGTTTATAAACACATTGGAATTTACATTATTAACTACCGGATAGGTTTCACAAAATCAAATGTTCCTATCACTGCCCATTAAGGCGACGAACAGCTTTGCCACGCTCTTCTTCCATAATTCGGGACATCGTCCTGCGATCTAGCATGTACGACGGTAGTCCTTCGAACTGAATTGGGTACCTCATAACCTGATCCTGGGCCTCATCAATTGCATACTGAAGTGCAGAGTATGTCTCCTCAAGCTTGGCCTTCTTCGCCGAACAGTTATCTTCTGCGAGATCTGCTCGTCGTGATTCCCTAACCCAGGCTTCCTCGGCTATGGCCAGCCTTGCTGATTTCTCTTTTAGTTCATTCTTCAATTCCTCTATTTCCTCTGACTTCTGCTCGGTTTGGCCTTTCTCGTGAACCAAATTCCACTCTACATTTCCCAAACGTGTGTGAAGAGCCTCAACCTCTCCATCCCTCAGCTCGATAATAGACTGTTGAGTAACCGGCCGCTCCCTCAGCTCCTGAACAGTCTCCCTCAGCTCCTGAACAGTATCACGTAACTCTATGTTACGGTCATACAACTCGTCATACATCTCGGCACTGATAGAGCTCGGCGGGAACTCTTCAGGGTCTTCCTCCTCCTCTTCAGCTGCCTCAGCCCGAACTTCAATCTCCTCAGGGTCTTCCTCAGAGTCCTCCTCTGAATTAGACACCGGCACATACTCTTGACCAATGACTGTGATCAAGGGTGATGGCTCTCGTCGGACTAACTGCTCCCAGACTATGTGGATATCTCGGGGCTCCTCCTCTCTAGCCTCTAGGGGTATAAGGTCTCTGGACTGACAAAGTTCTCCAGCATCTGTCATCCTGACAAATAAAATTTTAAGTTTTAGTAATTACGTGATACTAATCGATACTCGAATATATAAGTATAAGCACATAACACATAAGGTAAGTTATTATCTTTCTTAGAACTCGATAAGAGTTATCATTACAATGTTCTCAATCTCTAAAAAGGCTACTATCCTAAGGTTTTCCCCCAACCTAAGGTTCATAACCTACAGCTTTGATACCAACCTGTGACACCCCAAAATTCGGGTACTTCAATTTTCACGGGACTTGGTGTTCACTGTACAAATATCATCTATCTATTTACTCATAAAAATACAAACCATGAAATAAATAAAAATAGGTTACAACATCTAAAAATAAATACATCAATCCCAGGTAATACTAACCTTAAACATCTGTGCGGAACATAAACAATTAAATAGTCTTACACAACTTTAACATAGAGCTGAAACATAAACATATAAAATAAACAACAAGTCTTCATCACTTGTTGATCTTGCTCTTGTCTTTGCTAGTAGAAGGCTCGTTGGACCTTTCGTTCTTAACTGCAATGTTATTATACGCAAGAGTGAGCACGATTGCCCACAAGTATAATAATATGACAACAATATAATAACATGCGAGTGAATCAAAGACATTTGAATAAAGAAACTCAAATTTTAACTCGAGGATAAATAACAGGAATCAAAATAACATCTGCGGGTCATAAGACCTTGAACTATGTCCTAGGTTGCAAAGTGTTTATACTTTAAACCTTTAACAGTCATAAGACTATGGACTCTACTTCTCGTACTTAGGGGGATCAGCCCTTAGTACCATACTGTGCACAATATCTCAACGCTAAAGCGTAAATAATCCCCTTTTACAGCGTTGTTCATCTCAGTTTTGATATCAGAGTCCGCACCAAAGGAAGTTTGATTTGGATAAGCTCAATAAGTATTTTAGAATTTAGAACGTTCATCAACTATGGACTAGTCGAATCAATAGGGGTTCACTAGTCCTATAAGGTTCAACAATAACATCGATATTCAACTTGAATAATAAATCTCAAGAGTATACAATCGAATAAGTATTGTATAACTGAATCATGCTTTTAAAAGAGTTACAATATGTAATATGAATTTCGAACTGGAACAATTAAGAACACGAGCTTACTCGATATAGAAACACAAGTCTAAGACTTAATAAATGAATAAATTAGAATTTAGGGAACTTGCTAAATCAATAAGTTAGGGATAGGATACTTGCCTCTTGCACAAGCTACAAATATAATTACAATTCACTTCCTCAACGTCCTACACATTACATTATGTATACGACATCAATTAGTTTTCATAACTACCATGTTTAACTGTTGAACTATTCACTTAAGTTTGACTTACAACTTGGTTTATAATATTACTCAATGGCTAACCGCATAACATAAATGTAAACTCACAACATGCATATCACACATGTATAGCCCTTTAAACAATCATAATCAAGTTTTACAATTACGATATTCAAGTTCGCACTTAGTTTGTTAACTTGAACCTTCACATTATCTTATACATGTCAATAACTTAATTTATTAATCATGAACTTCAAATCATATAATATTCATGTATGTAACTTAAAACAACATCTTTTATTATCGATAACACTACACTTGTGTGCGTGCATGTTCGAAGCCCTCCGATTGCCTCCGAATACGTATCAGTCACAAAGATGGCTATTTTTACCCATTTTAACGATTTTAAAATGAAAAACTTAAAGAATGAAAGTTGTAGGTCTACTCGTTATCTTTCCGAATCATCTTGAATCGCTTTAATCGGAGTTCGTATAAAAAAATTATGCTTATTTTACTACAGAAGGTCAAAACAGTCTCGAAAATATAAAAAAAAAGCTCCTGAACAGCCCTTATACCCGCTGGGGCGGGTCCTAATGCCCAAGAACACCCGCTGGGGCCGGTCCCCCTGCTGATGCACTCCCTGATTCGCGATGAACACCCAGAGCAACCCAAATAAATTCAAATTAAACTAACGTAATGAATTTTAAAGCTACCCATAATGTAAAAAATTCACATAAACTATACAACATTTCTAGCATGATCTTGTCAATTAAAATCATGTAATCATACAATCCAAGGCATCTAATTTCACTGTTTTTCATACTTTATCATGTTTTGAAGGAAAATCAAGAAATTCAACGTTACGGATTCGTTATAACACCGAATCCGTTCGTTTAACTTCTGTTTTATTCGTATAGACGTGTACAATCATATGCAAATATTAATTCAAAGTTTAATCATCGATTCATGGTATAAAATTTGTACGTAAGGGCCGTATGGCCATATATACGACTCTATAATTTTCGAAAACCCAATTTAAACAAAATTCGATCACTGCAAGTTATGCATATATAGCATATAATATGTTATAAACACATATTAACACACATATAGCCATATAATAAACAATTATTAATTTTTCCATTCATAGAGAATTTTTAAAGCACGTAAATGAAAAAAATAAAATTTTGAAAACCCAATTAAGGCCTAATTACATGAATTCGATTATTTTAATTCATTCATACCAAATACAAAACACGTTATAATGATATAATAACACATATATAAGCATATAATCAAAAATTGCTATTTTTTTCATACACAGAGAACTCAGAATATATGTTCATGAAAAAAACATACTCTGTAACTTCACAAGAATTCAATTAATACATATTTATATGAAATTGACTGTTTTAAAACATGAATATACGATAGAAAACATGTTATGTCTAATTAGTAACACTTATATCATCACTTTATGTAGTAATCATAAACTCTGTTTTTACAGAGAACTCACAAATACGTTAATGAAAACACATGAAATTAAACTTAAAGATGAAGGAATTACCCTTGCTAGTTTGTGATGATGATGAACTCTCTTTTGATTTCTACAATCCTTGATCTCTTCAACTCTTTCTCAAAGTTCTCTCAATTTTTCTCTCAACTTTTTCTAAGTTTGTTTCTTCTGATATGAATATCAAATAGAACTAGTATATATAATATTTACGTGAAAAGAATTCGTGAATACATGGGTCGTCAGTTAACTCCCACTATGGGTTAACTGACCAACCTCCTATAAGGCCATGTTTGGCTAGCCTAAAGAGTTCATTTCCCATTTAATCTAATAACTTACTATTATATAGTTTAATTGTAACACTCCTAATTAATCAATTAATCTTATTTAAATCAATTAAATAAAATAGCATGATTCCACAATAAATCACATAGTCGCATAATTAAAATTCTTATTTATTAATTATGTTAAATTATTAAATCTCTAATTAATTATTAAATTAATTAGAATAACATTATACTTATTAATTAATTCATTAAATCAAATAAGCTCAATTAAATACATCATTGAATATAAAATTCACCACATTAATTTAACTAATGTGACACATATAATTAAATTAATCTACCACAATTTCATCAATTAATTATTTAACTCAATAATTAAATCATCAAAAAAAAATTATTTATTTAATTCAATAAATATTCAGATTAAATTACAAAATCTCGTTCGTCACAGTAAACATATGACTTGAGCATACTTGTAAGCATATATGACTTGAGCATTCTGCAATAAATTATCAATACCACTTAAATGAATTTCCTTTTGAAAGTACAAGTTGGAAGAGGGAGAATTTAGTGAGATTTTAGAAAGAATACTTTTCGATAGACATTGCAGAGGAAATTTTTTCCAGAGAATATAGGTGCGTTCCTATCATATCAAAATGAAATTTTTGACTAGAATCAGCATTCCATTCCGCACTCATTCCTTTCCAACAAAAACACCCAATTAATTTCAATTCACTACTTAATACTAGGTCCTATAATTCATTGAATTCCTACTTGTTAGACGTTCTTCACACAATCACATTTTTACCCTAATGGAATACGAAAATATCAAAAATTAAGTTTTAGTTTAAACAAAATGTGGGGGGGAAAATTCATCCCATAGTTCAACTAAACATGCTACTTGCCCATAGTATGCATTACTGGGATTACACCCTATAGCAATCGGTATAACTTGTATTAGGCTACTGTCCAGGCAGTTTTCAAAACTGGAGGTTGGGATGTTCTTAAAACTTTATCAGAAACCTTCACAGTGATGGGGAAAATTAGATCGACCCTGCCCTCAGTGCCACAACAAGGGCACATCAAAAGGTAGAGGCCAGGAAAACTTGAAGAATAAAAATACCAGCAAAAGGAACACTAAGCTATACCAGAAAATAAGAGTTATATTTATAAGGTTTGATATAGGTGTGCCTGAAACAAACACCATTTTCCTTTCCAAGATGTGAGCTAATGTCATCAATACTCGAATGTTAAGGGTCCGCATTAGCATGATGCCCGAGCCTTTTGTGCACGAGATCAACCTGAAAACCTGTTTTACAAGTTTCGGTTTATTAAAACATCATAATGGCTATTAATTGGATTTAAAAATAAAAAAATAACAAACAGTTTATCAGGGAAGAAACAAAACAGGTGTTTTTGATATAGATTTAGTAAAATTCCATAACATAAGAGGATGGAAACAATATAAGATTTCTAAAGAGCAGTGAAACGTAAGACTTGCAAATTGTAGAAGAGAGAGAGAAGCTGACTAAAGGAAAAAGATTTACACTTTGCGACACCTAGGTAAAAAATATAACTAAGAGACTTACGAAGACAGGAAGGAACATAAAAAGCACAAACAATTGAAGTAACAATAATACTCCAAAAGACTTCCCCCTCCCTCCTTCCAAAAAACACAAACTAGTTTGCTAATCTGCCATTACTTTCTGGGATCGAAAGAGAAAAGGAGAAGTAAAAGACGTAACATGTTGCAACCAAGTATACTACACAAAATGCCCCCCAAATACTCCCCTATTCCTCAGAATTGCTCAATTGCTCGCCTTGTGCAAATGCTCAATGATAAGGCACTGATCCACAAACCTCTTCCCTCTCTTAAATTATCATGCAAAAACCACCATGAAATCCAAGTGAAGAAAAGAAAAGGTCTAAACCTTACATAAAACAGAACAACATAAAGCGCAGCTCCACTTACATATAAAAGAAATCATGAGATATTTAGCTTTTGATTTCACAATATTTCAAGAGGAAATTTTAATTTGTGACTGTAAATTTATTAAAATGTCTGAACAAGACTTGGGTGGGGATGAAAACACTATATAACATCAATTCATTCCTTTCTTCTCATTAACCGAAATGGATGAATTCTCAACCCTCACATCGGGCGGGCACTGGGGGGAGACCAAAGATATATAAACCACCTTATAATTCAATTAGAAATCATCCTTGTAATCTTCAATATATCCTTACTCAATAGAACTTCGGTTGTAGGACGAGAGAAATAATGAACCACAGGTAGCTCAAGTGCTGTAAGCACAAAGATACAAATGGACATGAGATCGATGATAAAAGAAGAATGTGAGGAAGAATTCGCTTTTCACTCCCACCTAACCGTGCAAATGGTTTGCAGGTTCCCCTTAAGGCGAGATGGATACCTAAAATTCTAAAAAAATTATGTTCTCCACAAATGCACTCCATACGGTAGAATATAATGTTCAAGAATCCCACATATCCCCAATCCCTACATAGACAGTTTTATACTATGCAGAAACACAGGTTATCATATCAGTAGTGCATTTATATGCCCATAGTCCATGGTTTCAAGGTTTTGTAGCAAAATCATTAAATGATCGTGTGACATGCAAAAACCTCTCGCGCCAGTGTGAATGACTGTTTGAATTTGCTTGAATTATAAGCTATTGAATAATAGTACGAACTAGTGAATGACATGATTTGTCTCAAAACCTTAAATTTCAAGGGACTTGAACATTCCTCCTAATAATGATCAATAGATACCTGACAAATTAAGACTGCATGTACATCTATGCTGAATGCAGACAATATATAACAGACAAGCTTGTAAGATATGAGAGGATATAGAAGATTTAAAAATAAAAAGGAAAGAAGATGCAGGACA
The DNA here is from genome assembly GCA_020205555.1 of Panax stipuleanatus. Taxonomy (NCBI): domain Eukaryota; kingdom Viridiplantae; phylum Streptophyta; class Magnoliopsida; order Apiales; family Araliaceae; genus Panax; species Panax stipuleanatus. The sequence goes on along the minus strand of CM035123.1, from coordinate 58,953,781 downwards.
ATAATGAAACATTTAGTACCAAGATATAAAACCTCACCTCCAAAATACAGGTTGAAGCTTCCTCTCCCAGCACCATAACCAAAACAGAGCACAATGTTACATTAGACTCTTGTTATTCAAAGCATGCCAGAAACGATTGGAGAAGATATATTTGATGTCAAGAGTGTTCCGCGAAACCCTTCCTCGGCTTTTTGCACCTCCATCTTCTGATCAGAAAGCTCATCTGCAGAAAATTAACATTAGACAGGATCAATGTATGCTTGAATGAATGTGTGCTATTTTAGTTAATGGACCATTGACTGTATGTATGCTTGATCTCGCAGATACAACTAAACTCAACAGCGCCTTTTTCACAAACTAGTTGGGGTTGGCAAATATATCCCATGTGTAAGAATAAAAGTAGAAACACAATTAAGAGAATAATAAAAAGATAAAACAGTTTCTTCTTTTCAAGTTTAATAAAAGGTGAGGGGAAAGAAACAGAAAACAATAAAATGATGGAAACTGTAACGACCATGAATTTTAAACTCCTTATTTATTAAATATGTGATTTAATTTTAACGAGTTAGTTTTGTGAGTTTATTTAAACCTTATGTGGTTATGTGAATTTGTGAAATAATTAAGGAAGTCACTAATGGTTTATTTAAATTAGTGGACTAGCCCTGAGACTTTAATATCAGAAAATTGATAGGATTATTAACAATTAAATATTCATTTTATTTGAATATAGTGGCAAGATTTGAACCTATTGATTAATTTTAATGATGATTAATTAATCGATAATGTGTTGTTTAATTATTATTATGAATAAATAATAATTAATGAGTAAGAGAATTGATAATATAATATTATTATATTTACTTGATTTACTGTTATAAACAAGCATGCGATACTAAACCTTTACTATATGGTAGCTATCTATATTATACATAATGCAATGTGACATATTAATGTGGTGAATATTATATATATAGACTATATAGTAAGCTTTACTACATTCATGTGAATTGCATGATAACATTTCTGATGTGACTTGAAGGGTGTAAGTAAACATTCATGTATGCCTCATCAATATATAGTAATATCAATAAACATTATTAATTGATAATGATTTCATTAAGTTATTAGGGTTATAATAATAACAGTTATGGTAATAAATAATGAGCAATACACAATTATATTATATTTGGTGTTAATAGAAAATGTATATGGATTATATGTATATACACTACTTGATACCTTGTAAGTAAGAAATAACATTGTAGCACCCATTTAATTGTATAACTTAGGTATATACTATTTGTATATATATAGTATACAACTTAGTGTATTAGCAAGTGCTGAGTGTACATTGTCCCATAATAAGAGCCCAACTTCTTCTCACGTGAACAAACAAAGCTAGCTACACTCTACATTTCTCTCTCAAATTCAACAAACATAGCCATAATCATGAGATGGGGAGTGGGATTCATGAGTGGAATCACCAACCCTCACCAACTCTTTCTTATCTATTGAACATACTTGCAATCCTTCGGTTTGATTTGGTGAGTAAATATTTTGTCTGTATTTTCAAATGCCTATAAGAGTAACCTCTCCTCCTTGTAGTTTCTTTTGCTGAGATATTGTTAGTAGAGTTAGTATACTGAGTTCCCATTTGAGTTAAGGAAGAATTGGTATAGCAGCAAGCTCATAGTTACAGAGGTATAACATTTACCTTCATGTTCTTCATTTTCTGATAAAATGTTAAGCTCTTGATTCTTTGAATTAAGCAGGTATTAGTTGATATTTGATTTGGGATATGTTGATAAGTGTTATACAAACTTCTTAATATGTTAGAATTGCAATATGTCATGATAGAAACAAATTTCGTAATTGTTTTCTAAGTTGGGTTTGCAGAACTGCCAAAGCAGTTTAGCTTCTGGTCTGGCCGACAGCCTGCGCAGCTGCGCCAGTATTATACTGGCCAGCGGCGCAGCTGCGCCACAACCTGCTCTTGGATTGGCCGGACACCGGCGCAGCTGCGCCGGGTTTATACCTGGTGCCTGCGCAGTTGCGCAAGTTCCTGTGGCCAGTTTTTGTTTTCTGCTTCTGTTAAGCTGCTGTGATATACTAACATGTGATATACCATTGAAACAAGCTTGTGAACATGATTTAAATGTAGATATTAGTACAATAACATGATATAAGTATGTATTCGTTGATGCTAAACGTATATGCCATGACCATATGTTTTAAAAAGGGAAACTTGTAATTCAAAAGTAAACCTTGTCATGGACGTATCACATGAACATTCTGATTTTGTAAACACAATAGTGTGGTTTATATTGTCATGAAATGCGAGTCTAAAGTTTGTTCACACACTAGCCTACGTGATAGCAAGATTCTAGCGATTTTGAAATAAGAAACTTAAGAACTTTCAAGTGAACTTGGCTAAGGTTAATATCTTTTAGATTCTGACTATTTGAGAGCATATATATGATTTATATATGAGTCCTAAGACATACGAGTTATGAGCACAAGGCACTTAACATGTATTATGATACCTTATTGGCTTAGTGTGATTTTTCAACGAAAAGCTTAGAACGTGAAAGATTATATCATCGATCACCATGTGGATTACGTATTGATCATACAAGCATGTACATTAGAGTTCGTTATGCCTATAAGCATATTAACATGGACCTCATTGAGTTAACGTATAGATTTCACATATGCACGTATTCATAAAAAATGAATTTCTAAGGCATGAAATAGGTGGATTAAAGTATACATGTATAGTATACGCATGAGCATGCATATTATGTTTAACCTTGTTATGTGATAACCTGAAGCATGAACTTGTATTATGTAAAGTATACAAATTACCGACATGAGAGCATATGACTTTAAACTAGGATTAGGTTGAGCATGCTAGGTTTTCAAAAAATTATAATCATAAAACATGTATGTTGATTAAATATAAGTAACTTGAAGTATTATGTGTTCAAGTCTATATTGATGCATAGAAACTAGATAATCTAAAGTTATTAAATCTATGACATGATTAGATTGACTTACGTGAATTATGGATAGATTGATATGATAAGCAGATTCTTGTAAGTATAGACTCGTATTAGTTTACACATGCTAATTGGAATACCGACTTATTAATGTTAGGTTATTTCAGCGAGATTTAATTAAAGCTAGAACTTAATTGTAGCTGAGCAATCAGGCAAGTCTCCGAACTTCACTCTTTGGTTGTGCAAGTTCTTTAATTCTTATTGTGCAAATTCCCATCCTTCTCATATTGTATTGAGCAGGTTACTATCGTATTGACAGTTAATTATTTAAAGCTTGAACTTTATTTCCAAGCATGCTATTAGGTGGTTTAATTACTTTACAATTATTCCACATCGATATTATTGTTATTCGCACTTGGTGCACTTGAGTTCGTACAGTCTTGGACTTGTACATTATTTAAAGTTCTACAATTCTTGAACTATGTCAGATAGAGTCTGAACCCTTGTTCGGTCAGACAATTGTATAAAAATTTTATAAAAGCTATCCAAACCAATTGATAGTAAGGATTCTTAGACTGAAAGAACACCCCTTGTATATATAGGGGAGTACCCCAGGTATCTAGTATAAAGATACAAACAGCAGAGTTGAATGTTATGCATATACATAGCGTACGCGAGGCTGATCCCCTCAAGTACTTATTCTGTAGCCAGTAACCAAAGGGTCAATCAGCTATTGATTTCGTTGGAGTTTTATAGTTCAAAAGTCTACTTGACTATCAGTTATTCTAAAAGCAATTATTATTCTTGCTTCCGATATTCATATTGTTGAATTCATTATAAGATATATTCCTTTCATCATGTTATATCCTTTATTGTTGTATTTCAACTTGCTGAGCAAACTTGTTGCTCATTCTTGCTATATCACGACTTATATTGCAGTTAAGCCCGAGACTTCAGGAAAGGACAAGAGTAAAGGGAAGATGTAGGATTAGTTTGCAAGGAGCAGACTTTATCTTTATGTTTAATTAATTTACGGTTATGTAATATGAACCCTATTGACTATTCTAGGGTATGTTTGTATGTTTTGTATTTAAGGTTATCGAATCTTGGGACTAGTAGCACCTTTTGAATGAACGACGTACGTTTATTATATTCCGCATTTTAGTTATCGTATGTTGTTTAGAGGTAGATGTTTATGTTAGATCGTGACGACCGGACCGGGGTCAGAGGACCCGTATTTGGGGTTGTCACAGGTTGGTATCAAAGCTTTAGGTTATAAACATTAGGAATGCGAAACCTAAGTTATAACCTTAGTAGAAAACTCAAATAGAGTATGTAAGTGATGGAGGATATCCATCGAGTCTTATTGTGATACTGAAGTTGTTTATTTAAATCAGCTATGATTGATAGACATCCTAAACTTCTTAATGCTAACATAAATAGCATATCACGTAAAGCCTAATGTTTTCTTCCTTTCCTCAGGATCATGCCGCCTAGGAGACTACCGCGGAACCAGAGGGAGGAAGGATCCGTTAATAATGGCGGAGGGGAAAATATCGACCCTATGCAGAACTTCGTTAACTTGTTAACTGAGGCAATGCATAACAGATCCCAGCCAGCAGCAGGGCAGCCAGGTCATCACTTGGCTAGCTTCAAAGATTTTAAATTGGTAGGACCGCTAGAGTTCCGGGGAACCTTGGACCCAATCGAAGCCCAAACCTGGATAGAAGAGATGGAGAAAGTGTTTGAGGTCGCACGAGTGGCCGAAGCACAGAAGACGAGTTTTGCCACTTTCATGATGAAGGGCGAAGCTAACTATTGGTGGAAAGCCAATAAGGGACGAGCAGGCGAAGGAGTTATTCCTTGGGATAAATTTAAGGAGCTATTTCTCGAGAATTACTTCTCGGAGAATACGCAACAGGATATGGAAGTTAAGTTTCTGGAACTGAAACAAGGTAGTATGCCTGTCGCAGAGTACGCGGCAAGATTTAACGAGTTGGCCCGATTTGCTTCACATTAGGTTGACACGGAAGCCAGGAAGGCAAGGAGGTTCGAATTAGGACTGAAACCATGGGTGCAGAAAGCAGTCGCGGTATTGAAGATTAAGACTTACTCTGACCTACTAGAAAGGGCTATCATTGCCGAAGGAGGTAATGAAGCCATTGCTCGATTCAAGCAAGAAAAGAAGACTGGTCAGGAGGGACAGAAAGGGGGAAACAGCGGAGGCAACAACCCCAACAAGCGTAAATGGACAGAAAGCCAATCCTCTGGAGGCAACAAGTCCGGGGGAGAGGCCAAGAAAAGTGTAAAGTGCAACAACTGTGGGAAGAATCACTCGGGGGAGTGCATGAAGGGAAAGAACGCTTGTTACTGTTGTGGACAACAGGGGCACATGGCTCCTCAGTGTCCGAATAAGCAGAAAGGAGGGTGTTTCTCGTGTGGAGCCCTAGACCATCAAATTAAGGACTGCCCAAAGAGAAAGGGCGACGCAGCTAGCGGCAATCGCAACATGAACCCTATTGACTATTCTAGGGTATGTTTGTATGTTTTGTATTTAAGGTTATCGAATCTTGGGACTAGTAGCACCTTTTGAATGAACGACGTACGTTTATTATATTCCGCATTTTAGTTATCGTATGTTGTTTAGAGGTAGATGTTTATGTTAGATCGTGACGACCGGACCGGGGTCAGAGGACCCGGATTTGGGGCTATCACAGAAACACCCAACTCGAGATCCATATGAAAACTGCACTTCTCCACTCACTCCTATCAAGTCATGTCCTCAGTTATATTCCGCTCCTTCAAGTCTCCTATTACCCAATTAATTTGGATCAACCTCCCCCTCTTTTATATCTTTTTCTTGATGAAAGCTCCTCTTATCATCAATGCATTCACAAACCGAATATGACCATACCATCTCAACAAATGTTCCCTCATCTTCACTCAAACATTCTGATGCAAACTTATTTCGAATATCCTCATGTTTTATCCTAATTCCAATCTTGTATGGAGAAACGTCACATTCTCATCTCAGCTAAGAAGCAAGGATTCGAATGCAGGGATTTGGGTGCACGAAATGGGGATATAGGAGTTCACCAAATTTGAAAAATGGGGATCCGGGTGCGAGGAATATGACACATTTTATGATATATATATATATATATATATATATATATACGGTAATGATCCATAGCATGTATTTGCTATTGATCCTTATAGGGCATACACCATCTATACCATTGAAAACAAGAAGGAACAAACAAGATTAAAAACTGAAAATCGATATCCGCTACTAATAGTTGCGGACAGTAAAAAAACACAAGAAGCGTCGGCTACTATTAATAGCGAACGTTATTCAGAATAAGGGTTTGACTTATTAACAATGGTTTAGGATTTATTAACCAGGAGTTGGGGTTTATTAACTAGGGTTTATAAACTAGGGTTTAGGGTGTATTAATCAAGTTTCAGGTTTATTAAAGTTGAGAAAGTACAAGTTGCGGATACATAATTGTAAATCCTAAACCTTGATTAATAAACCATAATAAACCCTAAACTCTAGTTAATAAACACAAAACATTTAATGGTAAAGTCAAACCCAATCTTAATAAGCGTCTGCAGACGCTAAGTATTTTTTTTACCGCCCGCTACTAATAGTAGCGAACGTCGATTTTTAGTTTCTAATCTTTGTCGTTCTTTTTTATTTTCAATAGTATAGATGATGCATGCCTTATAAGTATGAATAGCAAATACATGATATGCATCATTATCCATATATATATATATATATATATATATATCATAGCTGTCAAGTACAGTCAAGTCGAGTCGGTGGCGGGGAGCTTAATCGACTAATTGACTAGGCACACGATTAGTCGTCCATAAGTCGACAAGTCATTTCCTATGTACAATTTATACATATAAATATATATATATATATATATATATATATATATATGTAAATGTGACATTATTTCATAAAATTCAACACTATCGAATACTATTAGAAACACAAATATATTAATATTTCCACAATCAAAGTCGTATTAAAAAAACCAAAGCAAGTTATTGTTCATTACAATGCAAATAAGTATAAAATAGCAATAAACAAAAGTAAACTAACAAAGTTTTCATATAACAAAAGATGAAACTAAGAACATAAAAGCTAAAGAGTTATCCAAGTGAAAAGGGAAAGACTCCACTCTAGAAAGAAAAAAAAGGCCAAAAACCAACAACCATACAATCTGATTGATACTTGCTGGTGGAATAAAAAAAAGAAAAAATAGTAAACCAACACCACACAATACAATGCATTAAACTTAATACATGCTTGTCCATTAGAAAAGGAACTACCAAAAAAAAGCCCAAAAAACAACCACCACACAATATGTTGCTGGTGAAATTATAAAAAAAAAACATCCAACACCCACATGATACTCGCTGACAGTAAAAAGAAGAAAAAGTAAGAAGAACGAAAGAAAGAAAGAGAAAAAGTAAAGAAGTAGCGGGAAGAATAAGGAAGAAGAAAAAGTAGCAGGAAGAAGAAGAAAGATGAAGATAATTACTTACCTGTAATTTGCCGATGCCGCTGGTTCTTGCCGAAGTCGCCGAAGCTTGGTACTCTCTCGACTTTAGGTTTAGCAATTTAGGGATTTGGTCGCGACTTTAGTTGTCTTCTCTTTTTTTTATTAAAAAAAGCCCCAAATTGTTGTTCGGGTCGACTTGGGTAGCTAGTAACTGACTAGTACAAAGTCGATCGACTTAGGCCCAAGTCGTCCTCAAGTCGCCCAAAGTGCCGACCTGCCGAGCTGAGCTGGCGACTTGGAAGCCTACTAGTAAAGCGTCGCGACAACTTGCACCATCTCAAGCGACTTGACGACTAAGCGTCGCCTAGGCGAGAACTTGATAAGCATGATATATATATATATATGACATAAAAAAACATTCACAAAACTAAATATTTCATGCATATGCAACATAATTTATTGCCAGCCACACATTTAATTCATTAATTGCCACTTGCTAGTTGCCACATTCAGTAAAATAAAAACAGAAAAAAAAAAGAAAAGAAAATTCAATATTCAGTTTCACTACATAAATAAGTACATAACATAACCCAAGCAAATCCAACCTGCCCAACCAGAAGAACGAAAGAAGAAAAAGAAGGAAAAAAAGTTGGTGATCTGCATAACAAAGAAAGAGACAAAAAGAGAGGAGCGAAGAAAGAGAAGAAGAAAGAGAGGACATACCTGTAGAGCAATGTCGCCCAAGCCGCCGATCTCTCCCTCGATCTGCTTCTTCCTAAAAGGTAAGTCCCTAATCCCCTTCTGTGAAGTTAATTTTCTCTTTTTCCCTCAATAATTACAAAGTGTGCAACTGCCGCACCCCCTTCGGCAGCGCAACCAAGCCGCACCCCCCTCCCCGCACCCCTGACGCACCCAGTGCGCAGTGCGGCAGGAGGTAGGCGCATCCCTGCTTCTTAGCATTTCAGTAAACTTTCACCTAATGCACATGTTACTTCTCCATATAGAATTGTTGGCCTCACCACTATCCTATGGAGAAGCTCATAAACAACTCTTAATGTTTCCTATTTTGAAGTGAAAATTATTGAAAAAAACTGTGCATTCCCGCCAATCCAATAGACTGATCTAATGTCAACACACTTGTATTTAGAAGTCTTGTATTATCTTTATGCAATCGTGTTTAAAATACCAACATATTTTGGATTGTGGTTGTGAACCACATAGGTAATATGAGTAATCCGTACCCAAGATGTACTACAAAGAATCTTGCAAAAGTTAATCATATGTCACACATCCCATTACCTGCAATATCACGATTCTCATGGATTTCTGAATCTTTCACCCATAGAAGATCTCCAGGGAAAATATTCATGTCAGCAAGAGTAGCGGTTTCTACATCAATGATTTTGGAACCTTTGTGAAGTATCTGGTTTTCCTTAACAACCTGCAGAAGTCAAGTGAGTTAGAGGATATCACAGATCATCTATTTACAGATAAAGAGAGTTGGAAAAGGGAACCATACGTATCATTCAGCTATCACAAAACTGGTTTATTACTGCATTTTTCTTTTTAGGTAATAAAATTATATTATGCCTGACTGGCTGAATCTCATCTTATTAATGACAAATATTAAGTGAGCAAAAGAAGCTATATAAAATTTTCATCATATGAATGCAAAACAATCATCACTGAGTTTCCTGTCATATGCTAACTGTAAAAGCACCTTAAGCAAAAATACACAACATGAAAAATTAAATCTACCAGAATTAACAAAGAAACAGCAGCAATAAATTTACTTGTGTCATAGAGTATAGTTGACTCTAGCAGCCTATCACACATGAGAATCTCGAAAAGACCCAAGTTAATCAAACACCTATATGATTGATCCATTTCCTCAGAACCAATAATGAATATTCTTCTACTTTTCTTTTATAAATTTATTTAATGCAGATGCCCTTATCATGATGCCCACTTGGCTCCTATCACTCGAGTATCCCCTTGGGCAGTGGCGGACCTAGTATACGTACAGCTAGGCAAGCCTACACTAATTTTTTTTAAATATTTTTTTTGTGTATATATATATAAACACGCACACACGTATATATAGTTTAGTGTGATAAAAGTTCTTTTCAAGTGATTTGATAAGAAAAAAAACTTTTAAATTAAGTGTGTACGTTTTGGATAAAAACATATAATAGAAAACTTAGGTGGTGTTTAATAAAACTGAGTAATTAAGATCTGAATGGTTAGTATATCTTAATAAATTAGATCATCTGAGTGAAATAGCATATGAACTTAAAAAATTGTTTTGTAACTAATAAGTATAAAATATCTGAATGATTTTAAATTTAAAAATAGCTCAAATTGACTTTTCAAAAATCAATAATTATCTTAAAATTTGGAATGGAAGGAGTGCAATATTTATAGATGTTTCATAGATTTAAATTTTTCATTAAGAGGCAACTCTTAATGATTTGGATTTATATCTTCCTCTTACCGATTAAGAGACGATAAGAGGAACAAAATTTTACCAAACAATTTTACCCTTATACCGAATCAAATGTGGAGCTGTCAAGAGGTATTAAGAGGTAAACAAACACCACCTTAAATTAGTTGTCTATCCTAGGCCCCTAGTATTGAAATGTATCTCTAGAGTTAAATGGTAATAGTATAGGTTCTCAAAAAAGAATTAGGATAGAAAAAAATAATAGAAATTTTGTAAGTTTTCTTTTGTGGTGTTTGTGAGTTTATAAAAGAAAAAAATAAACTTTTAAATATAAATTACCATCCTTATATTAAATCTTCTTGTGACTGTATATAAGGGGTAATGTAAAGACTACAAAAGATTTTCGAAAGTCTTTACTTTTTTTCCCTCCAAATCTTTTCATTTTAGGACAGGACTTTGGCAAGAAGACTTAGAAAAGTAACGAAATTTTCTGTTTATTTCTTCTCTTATTTGTCCCTTAAAAAACTCTCAATCAAACAAGATAAATGGATAGAAAACATAAGTTTTTCATCCCCTTTTTTTCCTTTTCCGACTGTTTTATGAACAAAGTATAATTTACTATCATTTCTAGCATATCACTTCAACTACTAAATTTAAGTAATATTAATGTTACATTTGAGAATAAAATTATTCTCAAAAGTTTTCATTTTAAAATGTATCTCAAATTTTGAAATGAAGGGAGTATATTGGATTTTAATTATATTTACTTTACTCTATTTTTTTTAATTAAAATATTTTTCTAAAAGTAAAAAAATTATTTATAAATTATTATTTTGCCTGCACTGAAGTTAAATCCTATATCCTCAGCTATGTTTGTTTCCAAAAGTGATGGATGGAATATGACTATTTTTTATAAATTAAGACCATTAGGGACTATTTTATCTTACGATTAGTCCTTAATTTCCACCGCTGATATCGTAGTTGTCATGGCGTTGCCTAGGCGACGACTAGGTGTCCTGGCGTTAAAGAAGGAAAAGACAACGCCTTAAACGCCGAGGCGCCAAGGCTAACGCATTGGTAACGGGCCCAAGTTAATGGATTAAGTCATTTTTTACCTTGAATCATCATAACACAGACTTTTTCAATTACCTAAGTAACTCAACCCATGACCTTAACCTAATCCATGACCTTACTCCTTTGAATGAGAGTAATGCTCGTGAGAGAGACGGAAATGACTTCATAGTTGATGACTTTACTTGAGCTATGACTAAAAAAGAGTAGAGAGTGGAGATTTTTTCATAGTGTTAGTTATTATGTTTTGGATTTTAGTGTATATAAAATTTTATTGTACAATATACCTTTAAAATAAAATAAATAATGTATAAATTGCACATTGTTAACCACTTCTCGCCATACAGACGCCATGGTGGGCGTCTTATCGCATAGGCGTCCTGGCGGTCAACTACCGCCGCGTCCTGCCTTGGTGTCGTGACAATTATGGCTGATATACAGTGTTGATGCCACCCCTGCTTGTGCTTGTCTGTCAACCGCCCTTCTCACGAGACCCATAATACTTTGAAATAAGGGACTTGTTGTCCAACAATCTCTTTCTAAATTATGTAAAAATCTTCCTTTGCCTCCCAGCAAGCACGCGAAAAGCAAAGATGTTAGTGAGAGCTCTAACCGAAGCTATTGCATCATTTGCTCTCTTCATGGGCGGTAATCTCGCTGGTAACTCTTCTAGCTAAAAAAAATTGACCAAACAACACCTGGTTGCTTGGCTGGGTCAATCAGTCGATGACAAAATGCTCAGAAGCACAAGGAAGCAGAATCTCTTGGACTATGTATTATCGTTTCTAAGGCCACTTGATGATGGATTATAATCCCAAGTGCAAAGATGGTATTATATAATCCCCTTTTTGATGTATCAAATGACCTTTAAAAATAATAACAAATAGTCCATGGAATTAAATAAAGGACTAATCATGGGATACAATAGTCCCTAATGGCATTATATTAGTAAAAAGTCATATCTCATCCATAATTTTGGCAAACAAACATAGCCTTAAGGTTAATCAGCCTATTTCAACCAGTTATCAAGGAGTTTTGCAACCATAGAGTTCAGAGTTGCAGAAATAAGATTTCTCAGAAAACAAGGGACTCCACTTTCAAGTTCCAAATTGCATATCATTTTCCTTTTGTAGAATTGGTAACCAGACCAGTCAACACAAGGATGATTGTGGGCGTCATAGAAATATACAAGTTGCTAATGTAGACACATGTATCTTCAACTTAGACATGATTGCAAATCCGGAACTCCTCAACAGTTTAAACCCTTAAATCCATCATAACTAGATGTTGGATAATATAAATTACCTGAGAGCATCATTCACATATAAATATTGCTAGTATATATACATCTTCTCTCTAAAGAACGGATGCAACATACATATCCAGTTGAAACATGGCTTCGATACTTCCTGATACATTGTGTATATGAAATTATGAGAAGTAAGAAAATAAACCCTCACTCTCTGCTCAACTCACAACCATCATCTCCTAATCTTACAGCGAGGTGGTTACAGATTTTCAGGATAAGGATTCATTAAGATGCGGGTGCACAGATACAACAGAATGAATGAAAAATTTAAACCCGCAATTGCTATTGATTATTTTGTTTTAGTAATTATTTATTCGAGGTTTCCCTTTGCCTTGTTTTTTTTTGGTTAAATCTCCAATTGCAGTTATTTTAGTGATTCAAATTATTGTTATTTTTTCTCAAGTGTTCAACTTTGCACCAATATCAAGAAATGTCAGGACAATAACAAACTGATAAAATAAAATCACAAAGATTTAGTTATGGCTCTATGAAATTGATAGCATACCCCAAAGGATTCCCATATCATCATTTTCAATTGGTAGATGGATGTGGACCCAGAAACCTTGAAATTTGTAGAATTTCCAAAAGTAGTTTTACGAGATCGCTTGGAAGTTCTACGATTTGGCTCTACACTGTTCCCAGATGCTACTAAAATTGATTTTGGAGGTTCCTTGCCACGAACAAGACATACACATATATCCTCATTGTAATAATTAAGCTTCCTCACTAACTCGCAGCTTTCTCTATCCCCAATGCAATCCTCACAGACCTGCATATAAGAGAGACTAGATAAATACTATTGCCAATCAACTGATTCTGATAAAGCAAGGTTTAAAAAAAAGAAGGAATCTTCTAGTCCCCACCTTGACAATGAAGGGTGTGTTTTGTAATTTTCAGCACAGGAAAAAAAATCAGTGAACAAGCTCAGAGCATCATAAGAAAATGTGGCCACATCATTTGGGGAAAATTCATATCTTCATTTAAATTTTGAGTGCATGATCTTAATTATAATATCAGTACTTCTCATCTTTTGATAATGTGCTTAAACCAGATAGTATCAATAAAAGTCATTTTTCTTCATGTTGTTTCTCCCGTTTTCCTAATCCTCTAATACAATCTATAACTCACACCTGATCTTCAAATAGTATATGTACTTTTCATGTTGCAATAATTTGTTTAAACCAGATAGTATTATCAAACTTTAAGCTTTCCTTGACTTGTTTCTCCCATTTTTCGTATCCTCTCTGATGCAACTGGTGAGATTTTCTTTTTATTTAAAAGGTAAATATTTATTAAAAACCATAAAAACGGGGGTGGGAGCCCTAGTAGACACGGGGTATAAAAAGGCAAAAAATAAACACCAAAAAATCACTCCCACTCACCATATTAACAATTTTTTAATATCCAATATTAAATATACCACATATCAACGCAAAACCCCAGTAAGAAAATTATACAAGAAAATCATTGGACCCAAAACAAATAATCATACCATGCTCCTAAAGTCCTAACTCAAATTTCCTAAATAATCAAACAAAATAAATTGTAGCCCCGGATATTTTTCTTTCGCCCAAAAAAATGAAGCAAGCTCAAAGCAAGAAATCCGGGTTATGCACATTTAGTCTTTCCAAACTTAAAGCGTCTGCAATTCCTCTCCCTCCACAAGGCCCACCACAAACAATGAGAAAATACAGCCCACCATCCTTCTCAACTTGACAATCCCCCAAGCTTGCATAAAGATACCACGGAGCTTGCAAATACTTACTTCATCCCCAAAAGAGCAAAAACCAAAGTGCAAAGCTCGCACATAAACTCACAATGAAGTAAAAGTTAGCAAAACAATTCTCAGTCCCTACAACACAAAGCAACAATTCACAAATCCCCTTCATTTTTCTTATCCACCCTTTATCCCCTTAAAACCCATTTGAACAAGGCCTGTAAAGTGCAAACCCTGCATGTAATCCTACATCACTCTCTCAGCTTCTTTTTTTTTTTGTAAGATGGGGGAGAGAAATGGACAGACACATCAGTGGGGGTGCTGTTCAATAAACATGCACTCCAAAGTCGGCACATTTAATATTTTGAACAGCCACCTGTGCATAACTGCAAACCTTGGAATTGGATATGATTTTCTTTTCATATCCAAATTTATCTAAACTTATCAATTAAAAAAATAAATTGAATTTATTAACAGTTTCACCGTGTCGAAAGACAATAGTAAAAAGTCGAATAAAAAGATGGAGCATAAATAAATACAGACCTATCCATAAATGACGTAAATTTTCATATCCATTCCAGCATAACCATTCATAGGAACACATTAAGATTCATTACCTCCGGAGAAGTCTTAATCATGGGGCGTTTTCCCTCAGCCTCATCAGTTGTTATATCAGAATCCATATGCTCCTCAGACATTGGCATGTCCTCAGAGAAACCAACCGCACTATCTTCCATGCATTTATTAATCTCAATTACAGCAGATATGCCTCTCTCCTCTGTACCACCCCAATCTTCACAAAATAATTTCCAGTCATTCTCTGTAATGATTGCCAACTCATCTGTCTAAAATTCCAAATGCAGAAAACAAAAAACTTTGACATCACTAAACTTGCACAAGTTTTAAGTGACTAGAGCCAAAAAAAATATCTGTGAAGATTTTCTTTGGATATGTAATAAATATGAATATGACTGAAAGACTCAGTTTCATATTACTGCTTAGAGATTAACCAACTCTTCTTTCTTAAGAACCAATAAGCTAAAACCAGGACCACTAGTTACACATCCAAAATGAAGAATAATACCGACACAGTATGTACTTACAGTGGGCACCTTTTGGAGAATAGCACCACGTCTCAAGATGAGTTCAGGGGGCCTTTTGAGAAGTCTCGAATGCTGGTTTTAGAATCAAGGAAAGAATAATTTAGGTGATCGAAAAAGAAAATTGTTTAAGGTCAAAGCAGCGCAACCAGATAAAAAGCCCCATTGCAATCACAAGATTTTAATTCTGAATTCTGGCACTGTATATTGGATGATATGGTTCCAGAATCATGTCAGGCAAGTTAAGTTAATAAGTTCTAATTCTTTCTAATCCCAAAGTAGTTTGTTTATTTGATAAAAGAATAAATTTATTAGAAAGGAGAGGGCGACAAACCCTTCAACTCAAAATATCAAAATGCATCTCTTGGAAAGAAATTAATATCCTAACATAGAACAGCCTTCCAATCCCTGTTCATATCAGAACAAATAGCCCCTCAAATGCTCCCATTAGAAGCTATGTTATGCAAACTCTTCACTTACCCATGTCCGACACTCGAAACTCGGACAAGGTTATGGGTACAGGACACTTCATTTTAGTGTAAAAAATTGATAAAATTGAGTAGTATCCGTCTTAGACTCTTCAAAATACCGTGTCCAACTGGACACTCCATCCGAGTCTAGGTAACATATATTAGAAGCCCATAACAAAAGCACGATATATGAAATACTCCCTCCATTGCAAAATACAAGATCAATATCGACTTTTGAATTCAATTTGAGATATTTTCAAATCCAAAATTTATATGATTTTTTTTTAAAGTTAAGGCGATACAGTTGTGACAATCGTAAACTATAAAAAGCACCAAGTTTTATGATTTTAAAATTAAATGAATCACATCGATTTTTAATTTAAAAAGATCTCATGTTGACTTTATATAGTCAAATTTGATCTTATATTTAAGAGAGAATTCATGCAGAACAGAAGAGAAAAATCAAAAAAAATATTATTAATTTTTATCATTATTAAGAAATTAATATTTGATTATTGATGTAATTGTTTATTACTTGCATCAAATAGGATACTTTAGAAGTTTTAATTATAAGAGTAGATTTTGAATAGGATATTATTCCTTTCTAAATTAAGTTTTTAATTATAGATGTAAATTGAATTAGGATATTAGTTTTAATGTAGTAGTAGATTATAACTAGAAGATTATTTCCTTCTATAATAGGATTCTTTACTTGGTTGTTAAGTCATAGAGATTACAACGAGTTATAATCTTTAATATTTTTCGGATTATTGAATATACTGATTTGAGACTAAAATTTTGTGCTTTTGTGTGTGTTTCTCTATCAAATTTCTGTAGGAATAAGTACTTTTATTCCTTTTTTCCACCATGTCCTACATCCGGGAGTAGTAAGATCAACTACAATTGTTTCCTATTGAAAACAAAAGCTTTACCAGAATAAAGTTATCTATTGGCACACAGCCATACGCTTTACACATTCTTCAGAAAAGCTAAAAGATGTGATAAACGATTTTCTAACCGCTCGTAGTTAATATTAGAAAGGAAAAGACTCAAGAACCTGAACACTCCTAAGGTACTACGTCAACCAACGGCTCCATGGACAATGATTTGAAACTGTCCAAACATTTGTGAAATATGAAATAAAACATCAGTATGATTAAAGTTTCAAAAACCTGTTCAAACTTCAGCAAATCAAGGATGGAATTCAAAGTTTCAAGGGCAGAAGAAAGGGAAATAAAATAACAATATGATTAATTCAACAAACCTGTTCACACTTTAACAAATCAAGGACAGAATTCAAAGTTTCAGGTGCGGAAGAAGTGCTCTTGCCACTTGAAGTACTGTAGGATCTCCATTTTGAAAGCCAAGAAGAGGGTAACAAGTAGTATATGCTATTGGGACAGAGTGCAATACTTTTTCCCAGAGCTAATTTCTCATGATACTGGCGTTGTTTCAGCTTGAACTCCCTGTACCGTAAAAAATGAAGTCAAGCAACTAAAAAATAAT
Organism: Panax stipuleanatus; assembly: GCA_020205555.1. Taxonomy (NCBI): domain Eukaryota; kingdom Viridiplantae; phylum Streptophyta; class Magnoliopsida; order Apiales; family Araliaceae; genus Panax; species Panax stipuleanatus. Next base: position 58,936,643 of record CM035123.1, on the reverse strand, counting down.
GTCAAGTTCACAGATAAAATCTATGTAGACAACCTTAGATTATCTTCCATGCATGCCACTTCAGTGAGTTCCACACAGCATAGAGCACATGGCTCAGAGCCTGAAGTGAAAATTGAACAACCGTCTGTGTCGTTAGGCTTTACTGCGTTAGCAGACTCATGAATAAAAAGCCAGAGACTCTCGGGAACCAACAATCGCCTAGCACCAGTAGCTTGCTCGGGCAGAAGCTCGCCATGGGGGCACCTAATTGAAGCTGTTGGTCCTGCATCGGCTTCACATGGAGAGTCTATATTTTTCCTGCGTAGCCATTGCTGCAGCCTACAAACAATAGAATGACCGGTGTCACTGTTGAACAAGCAGAAACAAAACCAACCAGATATCAAAATTTATGGAGAAGAGAAAGAACTACAATTGCTAGAGAATTAAATCATTTCCGGAGTATGATGAGACACAAAACAATAAACCACGACCACTGTCATATGCAGGATTGTGAGCATACACATAGATGGATGGAGAGAGATAAATAATTAGAAATAGATGAAGTGATATAGCTCAACGTAATCAAAAAGGAAGGAACAAAGTAAAGGGAATTAGCAGTTATCTCTCAACGCAGTGCAGCAAGATAACAAACTAAGTAAAAAAATTATATTTCTGTAATTACTGTATTTATAAATTTTTGGCATGCATGATGCACAAATACGGTCAATGTTCGAAAAAGCTAAAAGCGGTACGAGGAGTTTTTCTCCGGATGAAGCAAGGCGTAAGCTTCAAGGCGGAGCGAGGCGGAAGCCTCGATTTGAAGACCTAAAAGTCCCCAAAAAATTATAAAAAATGCTAATAAAATCATAAAATAATCCATCATTATAAATGTGCTTTATTAACTCCAGGAACTGCGGTGCCATATTTCCAAGCTGGATCTTTCTTACATATACATATATAATCTTTTTATGTTACTCAAACTGCATTTAATCTTCCAATTTCCATTAGTACCATTGCTATATATATAATAAAATAGTAAAACTTCGATTACGAAAATAAATACATTGATCAAAATGAAATGATATGCTGTTTTTGCTCTGAAAATTGCAAGTACATCAAGCTTTTATAAAATCCTTTGGGATGCAGAAAGAAAAAACAGACAGTGAACAGATCATTCAGCAACCTACTCATCCTTTCAAGAAAAAGAGTTCCAATTTGAAAGTCAAAGCTTTCTAGGAAAGTTTGACATTACCATAATTAACCACCAAGATCAAAACTTGTATGGAAAAGGAAAAAAAAAGAACCAGGCAAAACAAAGTCGCACGAGAAGAAAAAAGAAAAGGAAAGAACCAGTCACAAACCAGTTGGCCTCTCGATTTGACAAAGAAAAAAGTAAAGGAAAAAAAAATAATACTCCAGGCAAAACAAAGTCCAAGCCTATCTAACAAAGTCAAACGAAAGAACCAGTCGCACGAGAACCTGTCACGGAAAGAGAGAAGACCAAGTCGCACGATCTGTCCCACGGAAAGAGAGAAGAAGAACTGAAGTCGCTGCCGATCTCTGACTCGCACTGTACTTAGGGTTTTTTTGTTTCAAATCAAGACGTAAGCCTTGATACGCCTCGAGGCGCAAGGCGATGAGGCGTAAGCCTCAACTGAATAAAGCCCAAGCCTCTCGATTTCTCAGTGAGGCGTAAGTCTCGCTACAGCTTACTCCCGCCTCGCCACGAGGCGCGCCTCGAGGCGCACGCCTTGATCGCTTTTTCGATCATTGAGTACAGTTATGGTCATAAGGAAATCAGAATGAAATTTGCAAATTGCAATATATAAAAAAACACATACATACATACATATATAGTATCATACCATGTCTTAGAAACATAATATAACATTCCATCTGGGCACCTCCCTGCGAGTGCTGCCTCTGCAAGCTCTCTCATTGATGTTCTACGATCTCTGTAGCTATCAGCGCATACCATACCTTGGGCCTTTTCAATAATGCAATCCGTACAGCAGTCACCCTTGGCCAATGTAGGGCCTCCACCATACTACATTTACAAGCATCAAATAAAAATCATTAGCAACTAAGTAGCAAACATGAGAAATGGGATCACAGAAAATCAACTAATACACATGTACAAATCTATTTAAAATCAGAACACATAATATTAAATACCCCCTCTGTCCCAGAATAAATTTCCTCCATTGACTTTATGGTCAAAATAACATTTTTGAAATCAATATTTTGAATTATTAGTTAGATATATGCAGAGAGACTGACCATAATAAAGTACATATAATTTAGTACTAATCTCAAGCTTTACAATTGTTTGAAAATCTAAATATATAAGCTTTAATTATTAAGTTTAAAATGAAAATTTTGACCATAAAAGTCAAGAGAGGACGTTTATGATTACACTGAGGGGGTATTAGTTAGACCTAACAGATAAGTATGCCATTGCTAGTAGCTCAGGAGTCGAGAAAAGTTAAGATATATTTATTCTATCACGCAATTCATGTAGAATAAGCGATTCTTGAAGACAATGGAACCATCATGTGAGATGCGTCTAATTATTAAGTGAAGTGTTTTACATACTCAAAAAAAATTCCAGCAAAACAAGAATACAAAAAGGTCATTTGTAATAGTAGTAACTGGATTCATGTGCTTATTAAGTACTCTCTCAAGACTCAAAAGTAAAAGGTCTTCACTGGTACTTTCTGTGTAAATTCATAAATATTGCAGCAAGGAATTTAACTATTTATGTGTTATGTTTTATTTTTTTTGTTGGAGTTATGATGTAAGGATGTGATTTAAAATTAACTGTCTAAGACTTTGTACCCTTTAATATTTCTAAAAGAGTGATTACTTTTCATTTCTTACAAATAAGATGTTGAGAATCTATTCTTGTATTTTCCTACAAGTTTATCCATGTCTATTAAAATATAATTACCATTAACATATTCCTTAATATGCAATATATATATAATATGAATATCACCAAACACTTAACATGCAATATGATAAAGTATGTGTATAATATGCAATATGATAAGATGTCTATAACATGCAATATGATAAATTATGTGTATAATATGCAATATATTAGAAAATATATGTACAATATGCAATATTTTAAAATTATAAAACAATAATAATAAATAAATAAAAACTGTAACAAGCCATGAAAACAGTTTAAGATATTGGATATATACCCACTTAACCAAATTTTGCTAATCATTATAATTGATGCAAAGTCACAAAGAGAACTAGATCATCAGTTTCTCTAGTATCCTTTCTTCAGTTCTTCCATTAACACTTTAGATATGGTCAATTCATATGGGGATTTCTCTTGCAAGTCTTTTTTTTCTCTTATTTTGTTGGTCTTAATCCAAGAGAGAGATTTCCATTGTCCAATTACATTTTTAAGACACAAGAACCCTCTGGCATTAAATCTTATCTTTGGTCTTCGGTCCTTGATAAGCTCAAAATATTAATTAATAATCCTAAAACTCCTTTGTATTGCTCCACATCATGCCCGTTTGTTTTGGATTCTGTTGGTGCTTATATTCGATATATTTTTATATTATCAACATATTTGTGTATATAAAGTATAATTGTGAATGCCTCAAAACAAAAGAGCATATCTTTGCAAGGTTGAATTAGTATAGTTTTTTCGATGTTATACCTATCAGCTGGGTGATCTTTCTAATCAAATGCTTTGGATCCTCTTTTATCCACTTTACCATGTTTGAGTGATTGTGAAGTGGTTACGCGTAGACATTAGGATATGTTCCCAACCTAAGAAGGTTAGAAATACACTGGTGTGACCCTAAAACAATCAAGCAGTGCCCTGAGTTTACTTCTACAATAGCCTGATCAACTAGCTAAATACAGTTAGAAAAAAAACTACAAGGTACAAAATTTTATAGACACCAATAGAAAGATATTCACTTCCTAGTAACCAAAATTGGGCAATGAATCGACAAAAAATGTGCTGAAATGCAACATCCAATATCCAGGTTCAAAATAAATATATAAAGAGTAAAATGAGGTAACTAGATAATTAGAAAACATAGTGAAGGCACCTAGGAACAAGTCAGTTCAGCAGTCACAACTGCATAGAAGAATACCTTGGAAAATAACCTATCCCAAGCCTTAGCTGACAACCGCTTCAAGGATCCAACTTTTGAAACAGGAACCTTTCCATGCAAGCATTGGATAGAAGTGTTGTCAATCATGCTGCAAGAGATTAAAAACTGAGCCTTGAAAAGCTAATAAGTTTTTGGTTGTCTTATTTTGTTCGTTTTGGGCATTCCTTTTTATTACACAAGGGAAAATAATAAAGCCTTATGCAATGGGGTCAGGAAGAGCTCCTTAATTTAATAACTATAGTAAACCAAACTATAAATTGGAGGGTAGTCCTTCTTTTAGGGGCTTTGTTGTTTTTGTTTCTCTTAGAAAGAACTCCTTGCTGCTTCGTATTCCCTACTTTCTATTAAAGTTTTTTTTTATCAAAAAAAATAAACCAGAAGATGGAAAAGATGCAGCAACTGACAAACGCAAGTAAAACCCGAATGGCAATATGGCATCATACAATTGGAAAAAATGGCTAAAACTTCAAAAATAATTTCTGTATCTTAGGATAAACAACGATCCACTTCTGCACCTAACACTAATGTTAACAAACTTTTTAAGAGATGCAACAACCAGAAAAGCATTACAATAACTCATACAAACTGACTTACGATGATGTGATGTTGTCAGCCCAATGACGAAGCCAGTCGCTGGAAATCCAAAAATACAACTCCTGAAGTGATTGAGCAGGTGCTTCAGAAAGAACAGATCGTACCTCCTCCCTTCGCTTTGTGATCTGATCCATTTCTAATTTCTTCTTCAATTTATATTGTTCACAAGAATTATGATATGATGCATTCAATTTATCTACCTCCTCGCAGAGATGAGATGGAAGAGAACTTTCATTTCTAGAGGAAATACTACAGTTTTTTTCCAAACAAAGTTCAGCAGACTCCTCCGCCTGTGCTTTTTCACCATCATTCTTTGGATGCCTAAGAATGTACATCAGCATATATGCCTCACTTGATTTGAACATCTGTACTTTAGTTACAGCATTAGAATGTGAGGATAGTAGCTCTCCAGTATCCATATAATTTCCATTCATAACATTATTAATTGTCTCTGAAAAAGAATGTTGGACAACTGGATCAATCTGTAAAGGTTTAGGAGTAAAATTCGAAGAACCTTCCCCAAAAGGGTGTCGACCTAAGCTGGAGACCTGTTCATCATCAAATTCCCACCACTGCTGTGTATTCTCATCCTTAATGTGGGCTACATAATGACCACTATTTACAGCAGAACCCTTGTGAATTAACACAGCAGATAGGTCATACAACAATTCGGTTTGAGAGTGCTCAGATAACCTGTGCGTCATATCCAGTTCTCCAGGGAAACCAAACGCATAAGTGATTTTCTTCTTTTTTGTAGTCTACAAAAGAAAAATAATACAATAAGTCATCTTCACACAGAAAAAATAAGCCTAAAGAAAAACCTTTAAAGAGGTAACTTGGAAATAGCGCAATCGTTATGATTATAACAACTCAAGAACTCTACATGCAAACTAGAGGGAACAAGTACAACGAACACATGGAGGAGCCTGAATAGACTAATGAGTTTTTAAGTCAGATCCAGAGCCCACTGCAATCTGCGGGAGCTTAACCGTCAAATGCCTATACCCGATGAACAATGGTTACACTTTGTTACGGCTCAGGTAAAATATAGACGGCCATCAGATCAACTAGTTATGTCACTCGTTATACAATCACTAGCAGCTCTACATGTGTAACCCTTAAGTGCATTTCTTTGAGAATAATAAGGTATAACATTACAAATATAAATAGATCAAGTCAAATGTGCTGTGCAGTTGTTAATTGATAACAAATATACAATGATCATTACGTGACAAGCAAACACAAGCCATTGCAGAAACAACATGGTTCAAAGTTGCAGCGGCAGCCTAAGTTTTGTAAGGTTTTCTTTTTATCAGTTATAGTTTTGAAATTGGGCGATATGCACCGTTATGGCACTTAGGAGTTTCAATTTTCAATTAGACAAACAAACACACCAACTACTATAAATAGCATTGTTCAAATGATAATAAAGACATCTTGCAGACTTTTTAAAGACTATATTGCATAATAATTGAACAATAACTTTTTACGACTCTAAAAAGTACATAAACACAATAAACAAAATTAAATAGTTAAAAATCAATCATTCTCCTATTTGTGCCACACTATCAGAGCGATGACTAAAGAAACTAAACGATACGCCGATATTTCAACGCGGCCGCTTCTTTGAACCATAAGAAACAATGACAGCTACTCTATCAAAGACGTTAGAAATTCAAGATAATAATGATTCCATGCATAAAAAACCCATATATATCATTGATAGTTAGATTGCAATACGCGTAACAGCTGCTCAATTCAGCATTCATTCCACAAAAAAGAGAATCAACATTCAACAGTGATGATATATTTAGAACAGTATTATACAAGCTAGTTTAAAATTTTCCGCATGCCAAAAACCAATGAATATAGCACTATATATCAAAACAACTCAATAGGTATTAGAAATAATTATCCAATAGCTTCGAGAAAATGCATTTGTAAATAATTAACAATAAGTCAATAACAAAGCCATACAGCCTAGGAAATAAAGAAACCCAATTTTATTTTCACCGAACCATGAAAGAAAAAGTTGTAATCAACAGCTAAGGTTCAAAGAACACTGATGGTTGAAAAACTATTGCAGTATTGACAAGATAGAAGGTTTTCATTCTCCCAACTTGCTACTATTTTGCAGACTTTCATGTACGAGTAACAATCGTGAGAATTTAAAGCAAGAAGACACAGAAACTTTAGACAATTAGAAATTTCAATGGACGAGAGTAATTGCAAGAAGCATATTATGGAGGAAAGTCTAAACGAAGCAACTATTACAGCAAAAATAAATCAAATTACAGTACGTTTGGAAGGAAAACACAGCGCTTGAGCTGGAAATTAACGACAGCAGGCAATGACCGCAGCTTAATGCTACGAGTAGCATTAACTCGAGCTGCACAGCACTCGCAGTAATATTGGTTATCTCCCTGAAGCTCTTCCACAGCAAGATAATCATCTAAACTCTTATCCAGACTCTTCAAACCCTTGACATTCAATTCCAGTTCATAAAAGTCTTCTATCTTTGATGAAGCTGCAGACTCATTTCCACATTCTGAGCACCTAGATAATTTAGAATGCAAGGAAAAAAGGACAGTTATTTCTTCTCATTCTTAAGCACGGAACCGAAACAGCAAAGCATGTACAAGTACAAGCACTAATTCATAGAAAAACCAAAAAATAAATAGGAAAAACGTATTTCATGTACCTGAAAACCAGACCGGCCGGTTAAGTTGGGAACCGGTGCCTAATCCGGACCGGTTCACCTATAATATGGCTATATAGTTGTACCGCTTTAAACCGTCTGAACTGGCCAATTTTTATATAAACCGGTGAACTGACCGCTTTTTAAGAAACCAGGCCAATTCTACAGGACGAGTTTTCACCATAAAAACTGGTAAAGCAAAATATATAAATGAAAGCACGGGCTTCTGATTTTCATTCAAACATCTTATTTTTTCTCAAGAACATGTCTAGAGAAGAATAGAGTCAAAAAAATTGCTTTTGAATTTCATGTTTTAGATGTTTTAGATCTTATCTGCAATATTGTAACGACTATGGGATGAATCCAAGCCATATTTCAAAATTGGGGTAGCGGCCAATGTTTTTTGACTCTGTTTAGGTATCAATTTCGGGCGAACAGTTACGATAGTTAGAAGCTTTAAAAAAATTAAAAAGTTATTAAAAAATTATAAATTATTAAAACAACAAAAGATAGATCAATTAAGTTCACAAAAAACACTATCTAGTACACAGTACACAGTCTACACTATCTAGTACACATTACACAGTCCAAATGATAAATCAGACATCTCGCACACGTGTCTAATACTACAAATTGAACAGTAAATTCTTAAGATATTTTCAAGCTATACTTAACTAAGAACTATATAGGAATAGTGTTTTTTAATAAAAATGTACAAAATATATGTTTTTATTTCTAAGTAAAATAGCTACATTTTTTTTTAATCTCTAGTTAGGTACTATATAGTATGTATAACTATTTTTTTGCTAACTCGTTTAAGAATAAATTTATGAGATGTACTTAACTTGAATACAATTTTTATTTTATTTTATTTTTTAATACCAATTTAGGTACTAGTTAAAATGTATCAAATATATTTTATTTTTTTGCGTGGCGTTTCTCCTCCTTACGTCAAAATTTCTTCGGTATTTGTCCGAAACAGTTACGCTACACCGCTATGCCAATACGCCAAGATTTCACCGAAACATACCCTATTCATGAATAATCACTATTTTTTTTTTACTCGTATCAAGGTTGTGATTCGACAAGGGCCGAAACTGCTCCAATACACAAAAATATCGGGCCGATAAGCCAACTTTAAACCATGATCCCAGCGGCAAAAAAGGAATATGGTATTAAGAAATTGGCATAGCAGCATTGAACATTTTTCTTAATACTTTCTCCATTTACCGTTTATATGATTGTTTCTCTCATAACAAAGCAAGATCCGGTATAAGAGAGGAAATATGGAAGAAGACTAGGAGCCTGTCTTGGAAAAAGAAGGGGAAGATTACGAGTTTCTCTTGGAAACAACTAAGATGGATGAACTATATTTATTTTTCTTCTTTCTTTTTTACTTTTAAACTAGTGGGAGTGTGGGATCCAATGATAGGCATGGTGTAACTAACAAAGCATAAGTATAAGAACCTTAATATAATAAGAGCTCAAACATAAAATACTCCCACCATTTCACTAATCTCATTTAATTTTTTTATAATCAATTTGTGAAATCCTAAATTTCAAAATTGATGTGAATTCATTTTATTTTTTATTATAAATTAATATTGTAAATTACATAAAAGTATTTCTAAGTACAAAAAAAATATTTCAAAAAACAATTAAAAACCTCATAGTTTAGATTTTATAATTTTGCAAATTAACTAGTATCAAAGTTCAAATAAAAATCTTTTTGTGAACAGATAAATATATAATATATATATCTAATTTATTCAGAGGGAAAAGTCAATTTAATTTAAAAAAATTATTCATTATCTTACTATCATTCTAACATGAATGCTAAAAATAAAAAATAAAAAAATAACTAGTCTCTACTTTATTACTTAATAGTTATATTAGTAAAGTAGATGTATTTTAACTAGCATAACATGATTTTATATCCTATATTGATAATTTTGATTCTATAAAATAATTTTTAATTATTTAAAAATAATATTTCAGCTCAACTATTCAACCGCAGACTGAACCAATGAACCGGTGCTTCAATCAGTTCGATGTTTGGTCCAGTTCAATAACTAAGGAAAATAAACAAGCAGGACTAAATTCCACCAGTATTATTTTGTCCACATTTTTTTGCTTTCACATTACAAGTTTATTATTTTTATTGTTGTCTTTCTGATAAATAAAATAATTTATTAACAAGACACAAAAAAGGAGTGTTGCCCAACACACGACCTATACAAAGAAGGCAAGGAGAACAAAAACATTCCTGCATCTCAATCTTCTAACGGCAAACAAAAGCCAACAAACCATTACAAGGTTATCTTATTAAAGAATAAAAGGAAAATAGGGGAAACACATGACAAAGTACTCTCTGCCATGCACCAATTCATCAATCCAAATGACTAAAATAACAAGTATTCCAACTGAATCAAGTTATATTAGAAAGTAGTAACAAAAATATTAAAATAACAAAATATTTGAGAGGGCAATTTAACAAATTAACAGAAAAGAATCATCAGAATTCAACATTGCTAAAAGTAGCCAAAATATAGATTCCGACTTACTTGGTCACATGTGAGACACCTCCACGAAAAAGATCTTGGACAATTGCTTCTAGCCCTCACAACTTTGGAACAGCTCAAACATTGTTCAAGCAAAGAAAAGAGCAAGGTAAGGAACTCATGACTATCCTGCTGAACAGCATTATCTAGCTCCAAAGTTTTAATAAATGGTGCCGAATCAACGAAAGACATCTTACTAGCATATAGCTGCGCAAATAGTCGAGCCAATTGATCTAAAACTGGTTGTTGTTTCAAAATATCTAGTTCAACAGAGAAAATACCATCCCTGAATAACTTGTTCATGTATAGGCATTGGAGTATGCTGTTGGCATAGCACGTAGCACCCAGATTAGTTAGGCCTGCAGGTGACTCAAGGGTAGCACGGTCACTGGACGGATCAGCACCCAATGATTCTACAATATCTGACGTCTTCTGCCATAAACCAGATTTTCGACTTCCATTGGGAGGTGGAATCAATCCGCAAAAGCAATTGGGATTGTCTTTTGTATTTACCCGACATCCTTGACAAATAGGTTTCAGGATCATGTATAGCTGATTTATATCATCTTCAGTCACCTGACCCGTAGAGTGAATTTTCCTACACATGAAGATAATCAGCGAAATCTCATACATACATATGTACGATGCTAGTTTTGACAGAATTTCAGAGATGATCTGTAGTTTTCTTCAAGCTAAGAAACATAAGAAACTGTGGCATTTACACACAAGATCAATAGCTAATTTCTATATTATGAATTCTTAAAAACCACGGATCAAGCAAAATGTCAAAGATAATCTAGTTTCCGACAGTATAAACAAAAGAAAGAAAAATACTACCTCCATGGATGTACATTTTTTGCCTTATTAAGCAAACTGCAAAACCCAAAGCAACATCATCTTTCAAAACAACAAGTAAAAGGATGTGCTCTAGATCTGCTTCAAAGTACTTTGTTACTTTAAAGACCCAAAAAATAAATCAAAGCACTCAAGGAGTTAAAATATATTAGCGTTGAAACAAAAAACCAACTCTTATGACCTTTGCTGTAGCAAATAATTTCCTATCCCCATTTTATTTTCTTCTAATTTTTAAGACATTGATAAAGGGGAAAATGACATACTTATTTACAAGCAAAATTGGGGGAAATGTCATAATAAAAATAAAAATAAACTATTTCATTAAAGTTAAGGCAACATAAAAAGCATGATATTTATAATTTCTGAAGTACTATAAATAAGGCAATGTTCTACTAGAATGATGGATGTACCAAAACCAATATCTAGAACTTTAAAGTAAGTTATTTCTTTAATAGGCCTTGATGAACGAGAGCACACCTTCAAACAGGATTTTGAAGGTGTCCTCCCAGTAAGGAAAGGTGGGTTAGGGGGTGTCCTCCCAGTAAGGAAAGGTGGGTTAGGGTGTACTTTAGGCATGAGTTTTACGGATGAAATGGGCTATGGTAAGGGTTTAAGATTAAAATTTAGGGATTAAAGGGATGTACTGATTATAAATCTGGACAATTGAATGAACAGAAAATAAACGACATAAGAAGAGAGGAAGAAGAAACGGAGAAACTTAAAAGTCTGACTAATGCCTTTTAGAAGTCTCACCTAGAATTCTAAAGGAGTCTCGCAAGTTAAAAGAAAGCAACAAAATACTGAAAATTCTTATTAATCAACTCAGATTAATTGTCTCTAAAAAATATTGATTTTATAGAATAAAACCTCTTCCTACTAAGGTAGGATTTTCAAATCCTATAAATAACTTTCTTCCAAATCCTATTAGGAAAAATGTTTTCTAAACCAACCTAAACACTACTAAGATGCAAACACTTCGCTATCATAATCCACAACTAAACAGCCAACAAGTAATAAGAAACCAAGTAATTTCTTGACTCTAAAAACACGGATAAGTTTAGCTTGCTGTTATTATTATCGTCTTTATTTTTTTTCACTTGTATTACTGTTGTACTTATGTTTTAGGGGTCTCTAAATTGTCTAATAAGAGTATTTTAATTTGAAGACAAATTGATTTCAAAATAATTCAAGTTTCTAAAATGGTTAAGGGTTATTTAGTGTTTCAATTTAGTGATCAAATATAGTCCATATCGGTCAAAGTTTAAGTTTCATGACCTGCATTTGTTGTCAACATCTGGTAAGTTCAAAGCTATAAGAAAGACTTCTTGTAGTCTTCTTAAGGCAGATTTAAATGCTAGGATGCAGCGGTGCGCCTATATGCATCGGCGCGGGTGAAAGAAAGGGGTGCGAAGAATGCATATTTTGTAATTTTGAAAACCCAAGAAAAAAAGAGAGCGAATGTCTTCTGCTTTGGTTTTCTCGTTCTTCTCTTTCTTTCTGTGACTGCCTCTATCATATAAGAAAGAATGTATGCTTACTCATTTATTTCTTTGCTTCTTTTTTCTTTCTTCTGATCAGATCTGCTCTGTTATATGCTGAGTGCAGATATGCTATCACTTTGTAAGATATTTATTGGCCAATAACAAAGGATGTTTGGTAATACAAAGTAAATTAAATTCCTTTTTCGGCCGCAACTAATATATCCTAATTACATTCAGCATATCGATGGTACACTTGATTTAAATATTTAATTCAATTTTTTAGCAGTGTGTTTATCTTGCGCTAATTTTGCGTTTTAGTATTGTACAATATCTATGTTTGAAGGATTATAAATTTATGTATTTTGTTGGATTAGTATTTATCTTGAAGTATTTTAGTTTTGTGATTTTTTATTAAATATAACTAATTTGCATAGAAAAAGATCTTTTCCACCGAATAGGGACATATCCAACTTTCACCCATCACTGAACAAACACACCACAACCGCCAAGCCATTGAACAGTGAAGAAATAAATGAGAATGAGACTCACTATCCATCAAGCACATTAAGAAATAAATGAGAATGAGACTCACTATCCATCAAAAACATTACACACATCTAGGGATAAAGATTTGTAAGACTTACGCTTTTGACGCATATCATTATTGTTAATCCAACCAAGAGTAAAGGACCACATAAAAGCCTTAATTTTTTAGAGAGCCTTTGCTTTCCAAATATAAGAGGTTAGAGGAAAACGATGAACTAGAGGATAACTCAAGAAGTAAGTGAAAAAAGAACGACACGAGAAGATTCCTGAAGAATCAAAACACCAAACACGCTTTATCCAAGGACTGAGAAAAAGAAGTTGAATTAAGAAATTGACTAAATAAAGAGAATTTTTCCATCTCCCTATCATTTAAATTACAAAAAAAATGAACATCTAAAGAAATTGAATCTACCTCTCAAGTATAAAATTTAGAAATGGGAGAATTATGCTCAAACGATAGGTAAAAAAGACGAGGAAAAGCTAATAAAAGAGGAACATCTCCTATCCAAATATCATCCTAAAACCGAATATTCATGTAATTACCAACTTGGAAACGAATAAGAAAATGAAAGGAAGCGTAACCTTAAGAGATAAATTTTCAAGAACCAGAATAAATAACACTAGGGCAAGGATTTGCAACTCACCCATTCTGTTGAATTTCATACTAACTTCTAATCATCTGACGCCAAAGAGAGTCAGGTTCGAAAGAGAAGCGTCATAGCCATTTGCCCACTATAGACCGGTTCTCAGACACCACATTCCCAACACCTAAACCCCCTTCCTCTGTAGGACGACAAATAGAATCCCAATCAACCAAACAGTCCTTCCTATCCTTACTATCCCTAGCAAGAAAGATTCTTTGGAGATGTGCTTGATTTGATATTTTGTGAGGAATTTGGATTGAGAGGAATGCTATACTTTTTTCGATCGAATTATAAATATCGAGTTGCTTTAGGATAAAATATTTTTCTTTGTTTCTCTTTGGGCTCATGCAAAGGGAGTTTTGGAGGAATTTCTTTATACGGTCTTTATTGGTGGGAGATGCTTCATTAATATTAGTTTTTCTCATATTGTTTTCTTTAATTTCTTTTAGGAGAACTTCTTGTCCTCGTCATGCGTTGTAATTTTCTCTTCTAATCAATAAAACATTCTTATTTTATCAAAAAAAAGTAATACAATTAATATATAAACATTAGATAATTAAAAATGTGGTATACCCCCGTCACACCAGTATCCCCATTGTTTAAAATTTTACGAACCCCTATATCCCCGTATTGCAAACCCATATACTTGCACTCGAATCCTTGACAAAAAGTTCAAAAGATTTAGTTATGTCTATTTCTATGGTTTATTGCCGCATTAATTGCTGAATTTTTAGGATCAATCTTAATTTAAAATCGGTCTGAGGAGGACTCCTTTTCTATCCCTGATATTCCTTCAATTGATTCTTCTATTTCTATTTTTTTTCTCTTTCAATCAGTTCTCACCCTTGCTCTCCTTTATTTTTTCCCCGACCATTCTTCTTTTCTTTTATTTCTTCATTTCTTTTATTTCATAGCTTATCCACGTAAACATGACATAATAAGTTCAGTTAAAATAAGAATAATATCTAAATAAAATTCAAGTCCCAAGCACGCTCCCCCGTGAAAACAATCCAATATTTACCTATTTTGAAGTTTAGGTTTCCTTGAAATTATTTTGCAATGCAACAGGCTCTCAAAAGATTGGCAAAGCATATAAATACAACATTATTGAAACTTCAAGCTAGTTTTCTTTTTTGAGGCAAATTAGAAAAATATTTTTGCTTTTATAAAGAAATCAAAACATAATTATGGAAGCATAATTTATAAGTTAGTGTTCTACTACAATCATCCTAATAGAATCCTTTGCTATCTTGAGCTAAACTTGTCCCAACCCGGTAGGAGTACCTTTTTTAATTTTCATTGTCCCCAAAAGAGAGTCCGCCCTCTAAAAGTACACTAAAAAGTGATATAGAGTTCCAAATCTACACTTAATGACTGTAGATACTAGATTTTTTAAGTTGAATATGCTAAATTGGAAACATTTCTTGATATGAAATTTTTTTTAAAGTAGGCTCTCTATTTTATGCTGTAGAGGAAAAACATTTACTCCCTCCGTTCTTAAAAGATTGTCGTTTTAGGAAGTAATTTTTGTTCCAAAAATATTGTCGTTTTGAGTTTATCAATACACTATTTTTTTCCTACTTTAAAGCTTTCTCCTATTTAAAGCTTTCTTCCCTTCCTAATGATTCTTATTCAATTCAATGCTATAATCCAAGTAGTAATTGGTTGAATAAGAAGTGTAATTGGTTGAATAAGAAGTGTAATTGGTTGAATTGAATAAGAAATATTGGGAAGGGAATAATTGGTTGAGACAATTAATAAGGGTAGTATAGTATTTTCGCTAGGTATTAATTATATTCCTTAATCTGTGTGCATTAACCTTAAACGAAAATCTTTTAGGAACAGAGGGAGTAATTTAGAATGGTTGTTGAAACTTGAAGTCCTTTCATAAACAAATTATATAAAATAAAATAAAATAAAAATAAAAAATAAAACATAAAAAGATTAAAAACAATTTCTAGAACTAAATTTGTACCTGAAAATTTCAGAAGTCACCACAGCATTATCGTCGGCTCTATGCCTCTTATTTTTACTACGAGTAGTAGGTCTATGACTCATCTTATCATCACCAAGTGATCAAAACCTGTAATTAACTACAACAAAATTCCAGCCCTTATAGTACAATTCAGCTCATTTTCATACAAATTCATAAGGGCGAATATAGAAAAAATATTAAATTAAACACTTGATGAAAAAGAGGAGCTTGAGCAACACAAACTACCAAGAAAAACCCAATTTTTCCAGTAATACTCTAAAAAATATTCAGGAGATATTGACACGAAAATGTTTGAGAGCTCTTTACCTGTGAAGGAATATGAACTATGAGATCGTACGTCTCTTTTCTTCTTCTTCTTCGCGGTACTGTTTTAGGGTTTATTTTAGCTTTTGTTTTCCCTCTATTTCTGTCGTTAGGCAAGAGAGAGAGCGGCTTGCCAGAGATTGGTTTAAAAGGGGCAAAAAGATGTTGTGTATTGCCTCAATTTTGTGAAGAATCCAAACGAGTTGAATTCGCCTTTTTCAGTTTTGCGAAGAATCTATATCCAGAAAATGTGAACAATCCAAAATAAAAGTCAGCTGGTTTATTTATCTTAAAGCGTCAAAAGGGGTTTTCATATCGATTTCAAAGGAGAATTTGGGAATTGGGAGACCGGAAAACAAAGATATGCTGATCAAAGTTTACTCGACTATAAACTGTTTGTTTTGGGATTAAAAGCGATTGATGGTGAAAACGTTTGATATAGAGCATATATACGTGCACGATCAAAAAAAAAGACAGTCCAGCTATATCTGCAAATTTTTTCAATCTAATTATGATTTCCACTAATTATGATTACCACACGCGTGTGCGCTAGAAATAAATTTGGATTTCATTTTAATTTATTTTATTTTATCTATTCATTTTCAGATTATTTATAATTTTATTTTATTAAATATTTATCGATATTTATATATATATATATATTTTATCTATTCATTTTCAGATATTTATAATTTTATTTTATTAAATATTTATCGATATATATATATATATATTATTTTTTAAATAAAAATATAAGTTTAAAATTATATGTGAATTTGAATATTAATATGTAAAATTTATCCAAATGTTTTATAATTGTAAATTATAAAATACTAAATAACGGGACACACACAACGCATTTGTATTTTATACATTACTTAAAATAATTTTAAAACTTATAGAGGAAAATATGAAAATAAGGTAGTTAATGGGGAGATAATTTAAGAATGAGAGAGAAAGTAAGAGATAAAAAAAATATAATATTTTTATTAAACCATAAGTATTACACAATCTCAAGATGAGGCAATTACTTTTTTTTTCTCCCATTATATAATAGATATGTAATTATATTGTTAATTAATTTATCCATACTTCGACCACGAATTAAATTTATGGATAATATAAAAGATTTTAATATTGAATATTGAATGTAGATATTATGGTGAAAATATGTATAAATAGTATAGAGTAATAAATTTAATTATATGAATTTAGAAATGTGAATGATTATATTGTTTTTAGTATATACTATTAAAGTTGTGGATGTATGTGATGCCAAAGCCATAGGTCTTGGACTTTTGTGTTTTTCTATACAAGAATAAAAAAAGGAAGAAAAATAATTTGGTATTGAGAGATGAAGTGAATAGAATCATACTTATTATAATAATAGCACAAACTATATGAGTTAACTAAGAAGTTTTGGTTTGTTATGAATTGGGTTAACTCATAAATTTGATTGGTTGATATGTAATAGTCTGAAGATTTTGTACACGAGAAAAATTGAAAATGAGATTTTTTTTCCAATAAAATTAAATTTATAATATTGAAATGTAAATTATAAAGAAATTGATATTTTTACATGTTAAAATGATATTTTCACATGAGTCTCTCTCACATGGAGGCGAGACCCACTCACTATTCATGTGAGAGTGATCATATGAAAATATTAATTTTTTTATGTAAAAATATCAATTCCCAAATTATAATCATGCATGAATTATAATTATACAATAGAAAGTTAGAAAATTTTTTACATGAAAGGAAATCAAAATTTAGTTACAAGTAAAAAGAAAGGAATAGACCAGGGAAAGTGTTAGGGCGTGATTTTATGGGCCAGTGGATTTGATGGGACCAATCCCACGTGGCAGTGTATTTCAGTCAGGAATTTAACTCCTAAGGAATCTATAATTTTGATTCTGGTTGACTTTCTACTTTTATGGGAACAGTCCATATTGATTTCGACTTCCCAGCTTTAAAAAGATTGACTTCTATCATAACATGGTAATTACTATGATAAGTAATCTTATTCTAACTCGGGGACAGAGCAATAGGGAAGTGTGATCAGCTATAAATACATGGTTATACCCGAATTCACAGATAACATATCTGTCGAGGCCGGGAAAATGTTTCGTTTTTGTTTGAAGATTAGATGTCTTCTTTTATTTTTCGCTTTTCCTATTGTTTCTTACCCTTTTTTATTTCGCTATGTTAGATAATTCGTTTGAATGGTGAGATTCGGGAAAAGATCGACATTAGTCGACTTATTGTACAAAGTTTGATTTTATTGACTAATTTTGATGATTAGACCGAATGAGATAGAGCCGTCAATTGGTATAGTTTAAATGGATGTACCAACTCATCCGAATTTTGAAAATTTTTGCAATATGGTCCAATAAGTGACTCCGTAGCATTGGTCTGAAACCGAAATTCTTAGAATTTGGGGGCTAGTTTAAGCGAGGGGAAGGTGTTAGGCACCCCCGACTTCCGTGAAAATACAGTTACCGCATCTTATTGATTTCTTAAGCATAAAGTGTGTGCATATGTGTGTGTTTATTGTGATCAGTGCTTTTATTTTAAGTTTTTCTATGCTTTATTTGTGTTGTTTGAAAGTAGTTTTGTATCTCTTTTGCACCTAGGTACGAAGGATTTGATATAACATAAAGTTCATTTTAAACAAGATATGGAAATTGAAATGATGTTTTGAAAAAGGATTGTCAAATCCTTCGCCCGACTAGGAATTGAGGACTTCGATACTTCCTTTTACCTTTATGTTGATTAAGTGAGCTACCCCAAATCGTTTTATTCTTCATGAAAGCTCTTTGTGATTTTTTTTATTTGAAAATAATTTTGGGTGATAATGTATGCCATAAAGCGCCAAAAAAGGGTCGGATCATCATCAGGCATGAAAGCCATCTCGTTGAATCCAAGCACCCACAATCAAAGTTTTCACTATCACGGGATCTTAAATCCGAACTCTCGGGACTAACCCCTCGAATTCGTTTTCAAGATCCAAAAATTACATATATAATGATTTCGCATTATTTAAACATTACATCGCAAAAACAAGTCCATCGCGAGAATCAAGTCAAGATCCGATCATTGGATCTCAACAGCGGGATTTTTAGGCTTACATTATTATATTTAAGTATGTATGTACAACATATCCTAAACTCAATAATGGATGATTTCATCGGTTAAAATCTCCATCACTAGATAATAGGACCCCTTCACCGCTAGATAGAGATCTAGGGCTCTACGGAGTGACCGGGACTGACCAAAAGTAGTAAAACATCTAGATCTACCATGAATCTAAATCGATCTAGCATATAGGTTAGAGTTTCATGCTCAATAACCATCCAAAGGGCTAGATCCGCCTTAGATCTTGGTAGATCTAGTCTCCGGACTTGATTTATAACTATATATGCACAATATAACCTGTAGAAACTTTAAATCTACCAACTAATACACAATATATGTATAAAACAACAAGTTTAACTAGATTCAAGCAATATATAACATAAATCTAGTATAATGAACAAAGTTTACAAATAAAGTGGCTAAAAATGAGCGTTTTACACCTTGGGGGGCGCGCAAACAAGCTTCTTATGGCTCAGGATCACTCTAGATCACTCAAGACACTCAAAGCATACAAGAACGCAAATTAAACAACTCAAATGCGTGAAAAGATGTCAAGATCCGAGGGTTTATCTCTCTAAAATCTCCTTTCTCTCTCTAACTTCTTTCTCTCTTTTTTTTCTAAATGAGCTGCTGCTGTTGGCTTAAAGGCTCTAGGACCAGCCGCAGGTATACCTGCGGATGGAGCATGTATATCTCGAGGCTGGGCCCCACAGGTACTATTGTCTTAAACTTCGTTCATTTGGTTTTGGTTTGGTGAAAGTTGAGTTTCGTACCCAAAAATCCCAGAAAGTCATTGTGGAAGGCTGCAAAATAAGGTCAAGTCTGACTGAATCAGAGTCCGGGAAGATGATGCAATAAGTTGAAAGGTATCTTTCGATTTTTGAGGGTTATCAATCGGCTCATCTTGAACAACACGCAGTTCAATGGTTGCTGCGATGACTTCTTATGGCCACTTTCTCAACTTTGCGATCCTCGTGCAATCCGCGTCATGTCTGGGCGTCGTTGACACTTTGATTCCTCCACAAGGTTGTCTCTAGGGTGAAAAGATGCCTTTGCCCTACCTTGGGGTTATCTCCGAAGTGAAATTATGCTTTTGCCCTCCTGAAAGGTTAGTCCAAGAAATGCGAATTTTTGAGTGTCTACAATCTCATTGAGCACTAAAGCATTAAGCCTCAATTGTTAACCTATTCTCTAACATGTACTTATTCTCACACCGGAGGTATCCCCCAGCGGCCCCGACCGTCAGGCTCCTTAGCGAGTTTCTCCATTTTTTGTGCATGATTTGGCTCGTTGTTTGGTGATTTGACGAGCAGACAGATCTTAACGTTAACATTGGCGCTAGAAGGAAGACCTTTAGTGCTACTTAATTTTTCAATCATCCACATATTCAATAGGAGTTATGGCGACGAGTAAAGCGAATACAGTTTCTGACCAGGATAGATCTTTGGTTAATCCACGCCACAAGTTAGGGTTCGGTCAAAGATAGACTAGGACCTGTCAAGCATGTTAAGGATAGGCTTGGAACCGACAACCATTATATGGGTCCAACAAAGGCTCAGTCGGCTCTGATCCTACGTCAATGATTTTCAGCCAGTCAGCGGACCCCCAACTCTTGCGGTCGCACCGTGGATACTCAGTCTTGGGCGCACACGCATGGGGAGCGAGATTAGGAGCAATGTGGTTGAGATAAACGTGAGCTAATTTTGGCTCGAAAGATGCAACAAAATAAGGATGCTATAAAGGCCCTACGCCTCCAACAAAAGGAGTTAGACACCCAACTAGCTGAGTTAGTGGGCGAAGAAGAGGTTTCCTCGAGTTGGCACCGTCATCGGGAGACCACGCTACAGAGCCGATCCAGGACACATCGTTCAGAAGGTTCTCGGCAAGATAAGAGCAGGCGACGAAACCGCTTCAGGGAAGGCAGCAGTGAAGATTGGGGGAGGTCCGGACGCAGACAACGGGTGGCTTCTGTAAAACACATAATGGATCGACATAAGTCATCCCCCCAGAAGGAGAAATCTGATCCCCATGCGCAGAGAGTACCCGAGTTAGAATAGAAGCTAGCAGTTGCTAGTTAGGAAAAAGAGTTGCCATTTAATCTGACATCACCATTCACTCCTGAAATTTATCATGTTCGGGCTGACACCTCCGAAAATATGCCACCGATAGAAAGTTACAATGACACTGGAGATCCATACGACCATACACACATATATGATTGCTTGATGCGTTATTACGATCATTTTGATTATGACGCGCCCAAAATAGGTCCACACAACCCATTTTGAGTCGCCAAAATATATATTACAGAATTCAAATATAAATTTTCTTATTTACAACTATTAAAATTGTTGGTTTGCAGAAACAAGACATACATACAATTAAATTGTAAATAAAGCAGAAGCATGACATAAATCGCATTTAAATTTTTTTTTGCAGTCCTAAGAATCACCTTATGCAATATTATTAATTGAGGAAGGATAAAAGATATACCTTTTGAAGATGATCAACCCTTTGACGTGTTCTTCAAACTCGAATCCTTTTCTCCTTCGTGATCTCTCCAATCCTCGGATCCAACGTTCGCTACAATAATGTGAAATGCCCAATAGGTGATCCACCAAGAGTAATTGATTGAAGATATGAATTTAGATTCTTCTAGATCTTGGGTGGCTAGCCCTAATTCTCTCTATCATAACTGGTTTTGAGAATGCTTGCAAGAGAGATGCAAGTAATAGTTGCATTAGTCTATCTGACAATAAGACTTCTCTTATTTATAGACTAATCCTATCTCCTAAACCTTTTAGGAGTTGGAGTTTTAATTTAATTCTCAAGGAACTAAATATTAATAATAATAAATAATAAAAATTCTCTTATTAATTTATAATTACTATTCCTCTATATACTAAATTATAAATATTAAGTTTATTTAATTTATTCCACCAATAAATTAAATACACATAATTTATTACTATTAAGTCAATTACTTCTAAAATCATATTACTCCCTTTTATGGTGTGACCCTCTAGGTTCAATATTAAGCCAGTAGTAAAATAAATAATTTAGAACCATTATAATATTATTTATAATGACCTAAACTTCTTTATTCAAATATAAATAAATAATATTTATTCAACATCATGAGTGATACCTTATAAATAATGTATCATGACTATTCGAATAATATGAATTCAACGTTTAATTTGTGGATTATCACAAAGAATGCAAAAAAACATATTTCGTGAATAATTACTGTACAATTCAATCCTGCTACCATACAATGTCCCAATCAAATATAAAACATAAAATTATTGTCAAGTTTTATTTATTTGATTATATGTATTCCGATTTTAAAATACACAACTCTAGTTAATGTAAATTATAAACTTCTTTCTAATTTTCATTCAACCATGGTTAGGGATTTTCGAGTTGTCACTTTATCGAATCACATAGGACATTCTCTTCCTTTAGTGGAAGTGGTAGATCCTTTGTTGATCATTCAGCTATCTCCATATATACTTTATTATATCTGAGCATACCATACATCATACCATAAAGTATTAAGTAATATGTCAAAACATAACTCAATATATACAAAATACTATGATGATCTCAAGTCCAATGATCACTTGTGCTATTATCACTTTAGGAACCCTATTGACATACATGTAAAACTTCATTAGGGTTCCGATAAGTGGTTTTTATGACCACTTATTCATATATTAACTCACTTGTTTTGTGGCTTAAACTCAAGTATCATTGTGCTTTTCATGCATTTTTGCTTTGTTTTGCAGTTTTCATGATTAGGAACTCTCTTGGTGCGCATTGGGCTAAAACGACCGAAAGAAAGCTAAAAGAGATGATGGCATGATAATGAAAAGGAGTCAAGCAGCTTGATGGGAATATGATGATGCAAAGAAGCTCAAAGGATGCAAGAAGGCAAGAAGTGCAGGAGAAAGAAGCAGAAGAATGCAGCAGAAATCAAAGCACCAGAACCACAGGCCCGTGCGGCCGCGCCAAGATAACAAAGGTTGCACGCGCGCCCGCACCGATATGCAGGAAACAGAGGCCATGCTGGGGATCTGTGTGGCCGCGCCAGAACCAAGGCCATAGACCGAGCTGCCGCGCCAGCTCGATTCTTGACCAAAATTGTGACTTTTTATTTTAGCTAAGTTTTGCTTGGAGAAAGGGGGGGTTCGACTTCAAGGCTATATTAGGGGCTTGTTTGCCCAACATATCAGATATACAATACTCCTCCCCTTAAGGGAGCCCTAGCCCTAGTTCTCTCTTCTCTCTTTAATTTCTTGTCTAAATTAGGTTAGGAGTAGATTAAGGTTAGGTTTAGATAGTTAGTTTCTAGGGTTTAATTAGAATTGAAGATTGAAGCATTTGGATAACATCAAAGATCCAAGCTTGGAGAAAGAACACAAATTTGCATTCTCTATCTTTATACTCTCCTTGTTATCATTGTGTATTCGGATGATGTTTATTTAATTTGTGGATGACATATTTAAGTCATTTATGACTTAAACTTATTTTGAGATTTCAATGGAACCTTTTGAGTAGTTTACTTAGATATACTTCCATGTTGGTCTATTGATTGCTATGTGATTGTCTATTACGATTCATGCTTTAATTGCTTAATTGCTTAGCTACCAATTACCATGATAATCCATATGGGCTTGAAAGACGAAATGTGGGTTTAGATCTAATCGTAGTAGCGGGTGATTGTATGTTTACATGGCGTTAAATGTATAATTTGTGCTTAGGATAGACGTATACCGAAGCACTGCTCGTAGTCAATTGAGAACCTGTGCTTAAACCTAATTATTTGTAGACCGCATAGACATATAGTGGTTTAGATAATGTGGGTGTTCATATGCGTTCTATCATCTGTCGATTGTATATGATATGGATTAGGTGCATTGAAAGATGGCCTGATCTCACTTTCGTGTTCTCGACTAACAAGCTTTGACGATCAATTTGACCTAACTGGGAGTTTATTGATTTAAATGAATCATTAGGGAAAGTTGAGATCTCATGTCTTCATTATCCGATTTTACTCTAGGATTAATTAGTTTAAGTTTAAATTATTTATTTTTAATTTTAAATACTTTATCGCTCGTTTAAATAAGACTGAGATGGTTATGGACTAGTGATTTGGCGATCTTTTATCAATTAATTCTCCGTGGGAACGATCTTTACTTACTCTTTATTACTTGTTGACCGCGTATACTTGCGCGTATTTGTCATACCTTTATCGGGACAACAAGATTTTGGCGCCGTTGCTAGGGAATTAATTTGATAACTGTTTGCCAACATTAGTTTCAATTAAATTAGTCTTAATTTAAATTTTTTTATTATGTTGTTTAATTTTCTTCCTATATTCTCTTTTCAGGTACAATAGATCTCAATGCTTATCCATGGTTTTACATAAGGCAAGAGCAACTAAGGGAAATAAGGAATGATGGCCTCGACCCATTTGCCACGTTATCAGCACAGCTAGAGGTTCTCTCGAGGAAGTTGGACATTGTTGCCACCGATCAGAGTCGAGAGACGGCAGTTACTTATGACTATGGTGCTGACAACTATTCAAGCCATCAGTGCCCCGTCAGTTTTGGAAAAGACCAGTTTGGGGGTGATTACTTCAACCACGATGAGTATTCCAATTATCAACAAGATGTGGAGTATCACCCAAACTCTTCAGCGAGCTATTATCAAGACCAATACTGGGATCCAAATCCAACATACACACCAGAATGCACCTTCCAGACTCGAACTCATGAGCCTCAATACATGGATGTTGAGGGTGACACAGAAAAGGCAATCTTGGAGGAAGGAGGTGGCATAGCATCAGTGAAGGAGACCTTGATTGAGCAAGCACAATCAATTGAGAATCTTCAGAAATGGGTGAATCAAATTAGCATGGCCTTGATGAAAGAGGAATTGATTGAGCAAGGGATAAAGACTCAGAATCTTCAGAATCAATTATCTCAAGTAGTGGAAGCCGTGAGCAAAGGCCCTCAGAATAATTGGTGCTATGACGTGGACGCTGACAATGATGGAGAGCCAGAAGTGCACTTGTAACTGGACGAACTGAAGGCAAGGGTTATAGAGGAGATAATTGGGGACGTGGGAAACTATGAATCAACCGTGATAACACCCCAAGAGTCTTCTCCGATAAAGTTGGAAAAACCAGTGAAGTTTGCACATCTGTGTCCCCTTGGTAGTCACATCACAGATATGAATCTTGATGATATGAGAGAGTCCACATTATTGAAGCCATGTTGGTATAAAGAAGAGAGAATTGAAGAAGAGTCTGTTGTGTTAGTTGTGCCTCAATGCCCCAATAGCTTCACAAACACAACAGAAGAACTGCCTAGCTCCCCGAACTTCAAAATGGGGCATTCA
Source organism: Panax stipuleanatus (assembly GCA_020205555.1). Taxonomy (NCBI): domain Eukaryota; kingdom Viridiplantae; phylum Streptophyta; class Magnoliopsida; order Apiales; family Araliaceae; genus Panax; species Panax stipuleanatus. The sequence continues at coordinate 58,911,289 of CM035123.1, read as the reverse complement.
TATACACATCATATGCTAGGCAACTCAAATCTGAAGCCTCTCATGAAGGGGAACCTCCTAACGCACATGGCAGTTCTAATAGATGGAGGGTTTCTCAAATATCGTCGAGGAATCGGATAGCGGTGGCAAGACAAAGTCCAACTATCGGACTATAAACCAAGTGCTCAATGGGAGGCACCTCATCAAATCTCTCTCTCCCTACTTGTTTAATTCTACTTACTTATCTCCATTTCCCTCCCCCTTTGTTAATTCTATGCATTTTGATTTATTTGTAAATTTTGGATTATTTTTGGAATTAGGATCTCAATGCCTACATTTTTGGACTTAGGCACTGATTGCGTATATTTTTGGGACTATAAAGTATTGGACATATTTTTGATGCACTTACATGTTGCATATACGCACATATAGGAATTTTTGGGATTTCACATGCATATATCCTTCTATGTTTATTTCTCATAGTTGTGAATATTAATATTAAGTTTTGGTGGGTTTAGAGGGCTTAATAAATATTGTATGCATCTCTCAGGTTAAATTTGCTGGAATGAAGCAAAGTTCAAAAACCCATCCTCAATGCACGTCATGCAGGCTGTCTCAGACTTAAGGTAAAAATTCAGCAGAAACTAAACGTCACATCATTTCATGTAGCAGACGAGGCCGACTAGGGGAGTTCTCTTTTTCCTTTTATCCCCAATGAGGACATTGTAGATTTTAAATTTGGGAGTATTAGGATTATTTTGCATATAGTGTAGTTTAGTTTATATTGCATATTGTTTAGTTCATATAGTGCATATAGGTCGTGTTTTGCGTGTTTTGTTAAAATTTGATAAATTTTTAAAATTTTGTGTTTGTTTTTAGTCAATTGTGTTAGGACATATTGCATGAATCCAGTTTTCTGTTGGTTTGTTATTTATTTGGCATATGAGGAAACTGAGATTGCTTGATCTTTGAACTGATTTGAGACTTGAGCTTGTTTATAATGTCATATATGTAAATCCTTATCTATCAGATACTGTGTAACCGGTTAGCACTCTAAGAGTAACCACCATGACATGCGTAGTTTAAATTTTCACATACTTGTCTTCTGGTGGGAAATCTATGTTTTAATGAAAGAGTGTCAGTACTCATGTGATAATAACTAGACTGTAAAAAGCTTAAGTTCGGGAGAAAACAGGGGATATGTATGCTATTTGGGGAGATGGAGCGTACGACGCACTCTCCTAAGAAAAGAAAAAGAGAAAAAGATAAGAAAAAGAAAAATTGATTATGAATAAACACTTCGGCTACGTCGAGTTCTGTGGCCTTTGATACTCGAGCAAGTAAGCCCTAGGGGTGTTTCTACACCCAGCGCCCTAAGGCCTTTTGGTTTGGGAGTCGTTGGTCGAAAGCTCGCTACACGGGTATCATTGAAAAGCCTGAGAGGACTAGGCATTGCACAGTCGAACATGTACATGGGAAAGAGTGAAATCGCCCTCGTGAGTTAATAAAAAGCATAATAAATCTCCTGTTGACTCTTAGCTTAAGTAATGCATGGTCTTAGTTAGAACTTATCTGATTTACTGCTTTTCTCAAATTGAAACTTGTTTTTCCCCTAAGAAGCATAGTATGTGATATATTTGTTCAAAAGCATGTTTCATGGTTGCTAGGCACACACACTACATCAGTGCTGATAGATTTGGATTTGCAAGGATATGCCTTGTGACCTTGTCTTGGGTAGCTTTCCTGTTTAATTATCTTGTGATTTTTCTGAGGCATTTCATTTGAATATTAATTCTGACTAAGAATTGGATTCGCATTCATGATAGGGTAGGTTGCATTCATTGTAGTTATTGCATTGCATCTTTTGTTTGGTTTTGTTTTGGTTACTTGAGGGCAAGCAACGTTTAAGTTTGGGGGTATTTGATAAGTGATTTTTATGACCACTTATTCAGATATTAACTCACTTGTTTTGTGGCTTAAACTCAAGTATCATTGTGCTTTTCATGCATTTTTGCTTTGTTTTGCAGTTTTCATGATTAGGAACTCTCTTGGTGCGCAATGGGCTAAAACGACTGAAAGAATGCTAAAAGAGATGATGGCATGATAATGAAAAAGAGTCAAGCAGCTTAATGGGAATGTGATGATGCAAAGAAGCTCAAAGGTTGCAAGAAGGCAAGAGGTACAGGAGAAAGAAGTAGAAGAATGTAGCAGAAATTAAAGCACCAGAACCACAGGCCCGCGTGGCCGCGCCAAGATAACAAAGGTTGCACGCGCGCCCGTGCCAATATGCAGGAAACAGAGGCTATGTTGGGGATCCGCGCAGCCACGCCAGAACCAACGCCAAAGCCCGCGCGGCCGCGCCAGCTCGATTCTTGACCAAAACTTAGACTTTTCATTTTAGCTGAGTTTTGCTTGGAGAAAGGGGGGCTCGACTTTAAGGCTATATTAGGGGCTTGTTTGCCCAACATATCAGATATACAATACTCCTCCCCTTAAGGGAGCCCTAGCCCTAGTTCTCTCTTCTCTCTTTAATTTCTTGTCTAGATTAGGTTAGGAGTAGATTAAGGTTAGGTTTAGATTGTTAGTTTCTAGGGTTTAATTAGAATTGAAGATTGAAGCATTTGGATAATATCAAAGATCCAACCTTGGAGAAAGAACACAGATTTGCATTCTCTATCTTTATACTCTCCTTATTATCATTGTGTATTCGGATGATGTTTATTCAATTTGTGGATAACATATTTGAGTCATTTATGACTTAAACTTATTTTGAGATTTCAATGGAACCTTTTGAGTAGTTTACTTTGATATGCTTCATGTTGGTCTGTTGATTGCTATGTGATTGTCTATTACGATTCATGCTTTAATTACTTAGCTACCAATTGCCATGATAATCCATATGGGCTTGAAAGACGAAATGTGGGTTTAGATCTAATCGTAGTAGCGGGTGATTGTATGTCTATATGGCGTTAGATGTATAATTTGTGCTTAGGATAGACGTATACTGAAGCACCGCTCGTAGTCAATTGAGAACCTGTGCTTAAACCTAATTATTTGTAGACCGCATAGACATATAGTGGTTTAGATAATGTGGGTGTTCATATGCGTTCTATCATCTATCGATTGTATATGATATGGATTAGGTGCATTGAAAGATGGCCTGATCTCACTTTCGTGTTCTCGACTAACAAGCTTTGACGATCAATTTGACCTAACTGGGAGTTTATTGATTTAAATGAATCATTAGGGGAAGTTGAGATCTCATGTCTTCATTATCCAATTTTACTCTAGGATTAATTAGTTTAAGTTTAAAGTATTTAGTTTTAATTTTAAATACTTTATCGCTCGTTTAAATAAGACTGCGATGGTTATGGACTAGTGATTTTGCGATCTTTTATCAATTAATTCTCCGTGGGAACGATCTTTACTTACTCTTTATTACTTGTTGATCGCGTATACTTGCGCGTATTTGTCATACCTTTATCGGGACAACAGGTTCATTTATACAAGTTACGTTCCATGAACTTATTCTCCAATAAGCACCTACATACTTACTTTAGTATCTCCACACAAATGATTATGATATCAATCATCCTCTTCAATAGAGTAAGCATAATATGTACTAATCTATCCGGAATCAGTAACCCCACATTAGTGATTCATACGATTAGGAACATTTTAGTTTTGAGCTATCTTAGAATTTAAATCTCATTAGCATGATTATTATAATGATTCTAAAAGCATTGCTAAAAAATTATGAGTTTCTCACATTTATTAATTCAACTAATTAACATGGATAAAAAATGCCTTTTGTATTACATAAATTCTCTTATTAATAAATGAATAAGATTACAAAGTAAATGATGATCACATCAAATGTGATTGGCTTGAGGGCATACTAATTTCAAAACTATCGTGCAAAATACGACAACACACATACTGTGAGTTTCAATACAAATATTGTACCGTATCTAGTACGACAATATTCACAACCAACTTAAATTCTCAATACAATTATTGTCACATTATTTTATAATGTATTGAGATACTTCTACAATTTTGGACCATCACTCCATTCTTCGGCTAGTCCCAGCTACACTCTCATTTTCTGAGAAGAACAATGGAACCAAAAGGAAAAGGGTGAGCTCAAATAGCCCAGTATATCATGACTAAGGTAACTAAGAATAAATTATCTTTAGCCTTCAACAATAATAAATTAGAGAGTTATGATAATGTAAATTTTCAACAATAACTGTAACGGAACAAACAATCTATTAGAAGAGTTAAGTAAAACATAATGTCTACTATCTACTCCTATTTGAAAAATTCAACATCAATATTTTATCCCTGTAACACCAATCAACATTTTCTCTTTGCACCAAGTCCAAAGAGAACTTTCACTACCTGTCTTTGCTTGTAACACTAAAAATCATGATTTTACCAATACACAGTTTCTGTTCATAATCATATGAATCAATAGTTTATCTTTGCACTGCCGGGAAAAGATATTTAATTATAGCACTAATGGTCATGATAATGCCAATCAATAGTCCATCTTTGCACTATGGGCCAAAGAGAACTTTCACCACGTATCCTTACCATACCAACCAAAGACACCAAACAATTATATCGTCTTTGCACCCAGGCCAAAGACGTTTGCCATAACTTGATTCTTTGATGATTAGTACAAATAACAATAATATAAAGAATGAACATAAGTTGTATGAATAATGAGATAAAAGAATAAACATTCGAGATTTAACATTTAATTTGTTAAGAGTCCAGTAATATCCAAATTGTCAACATGATGATCAAAATATGGATTCAAATTCAAGATTCATATTTCAAAGATAACAATCAAAATTCAATAAGAAGATTCAGGTAAATAAGAAGTTCAAGTGAAATGATACTAGATGAAGCGCAAACCTCCAAGGAATTTTTAATCATTTCAGAAATTATAGAAACAATACTTACCATAGTAAGTTTAGATTTAGGAGTATGAAAGAAAGTGACATCCCTTACAAATATGAAAGAAATGATATCCCTTTACGAATATGAAAGAAATGATATCCCTTACCTTAGTAGGAGACTAGATCTGACTGGTATAAATGAGATTATCTTAAGAAAATCTTGCACTATTAGGTACACTCAAAGTATCATTATACTCAAAAGAAATAAGCACAATATTATAAAAAAAGAATTTTGAGATTATGGTGTAAGTTTTATACCTTAACTAAACAACCTATTTATAGGAGAATGTTTAGCACACCACGTCTGACAAATGTGTATGCTTCGCCCACTGATTTCGAAAGTTTCCATCTTATTTTTATTATTCAATAAAATATTTTAATAAAGCAAATAATTTTATATATAATAAATTATATTCTAATAAAACAAATAACTTTATAAAAGTTTTCTATTTTATATAAAAAGTTTTCTGTTTTATTACTATTAATAATATAATAATAAAACAAATACTGAAAAGAAAACTTTACTGACGGTTTTGACAAATTGGTAAATGGTGCGTCTATGGAATAATAAGTCAAACTTACAACAAACCCCGCAAGCTAAACTCCTCTATTTATAACATAAATTGAACAAATATCTACAACACATTACTTATTATAATTATCCTTAATCAACACCTTTTATTCTTTAATAGTTATTCATAATTAATATTATAATTACAATATTGACAATCAGATCATTTTCAAAAAAAAGGGGGCCTTTCGTATAAACGACGCGCAATTAAATAACCCTTGTAGACACTCGAAATTTTCTTTCCCTGTTACAAATATTGTAGGAGGGCAAAATTATCTTTTGAATCAACCCCGGTCTCAATACCGGGTCATTAGCTCAACCCCGATCTCAATACCGGGCAGTCAACTCAACCCTGGTCTCAATACCGAGTCGCCAACCCAGACCTGGTCTCAACCTGAGAGGTACAGGTCAGCCCCGGTCTCAACCCGGGAGGTACAGGTCATCCCCGGTCTCAACCCGGGAGGTACAGGTCAGCCCCGGTCTCAACTCGAGAGGTAAAGCTCAGCCCAGGTCTCAACCCGGGAGGTAAAGGTCAGCCTCGGTCTCAACCCAGGAGGTACAGGTCAGCCCCAGTCTCAACGCGAAAGGTACATGTTAGTCCCGGTCTCAACCCAGGAGGTACAGGTCAGCCCCGGTCTCAACCTGAGAGATACAGGTCAGCTCCGGTCTCAACCTGGGAGGTACAAGTTAGCCCCGGTCTCTGCCAGGGAGGTACAGGTCAGCCCCAATCTCAATCCAGGAGGTACAGGTCAGCCCCGGTCTCAATTCGGGAGGTACAGGTCATCCCCGGTCTCAACCCGGGAGGTACAGGTCAGCCCCGATCTCAACCCGGGAGGTGCAGATCAGCCCCGATCTCAACATAGGAGGTACAGATCAGCCCCGATCTCAACCCGGGAGGTATAGATCAGCCACGGTCTCAACCCGGGAGGTACAGATCAGCCCCCGTCTCAACCCGGGAAGTGCAGGTCAGCCCCGGTCTCAATCTGGGAAGTCAGGTCAACTTCAAAATCAATCCTGAAGCATCATAACCCTTCCAGAGGAAAACCTGGAGCGACCAAGTCAGCCTCAAAGACAACCATGAGGACAAACATACTTGAAAATAGCCCAGGAAGTCAACTGAAGGCCATGCCGACACTGAAGGCAACCCTGAGAGGGGCAAAATGGTCAATTTATCAACTCTAAGCTGATTCGATCAAATTCAAGCCGAATTGATGCCACCAAGGTTAGAACGAACCATAACGATGATCCCGAGTGCAAACATCGCAAGACAGCTCAACGGACAAACTACGGAGAATCGAAGACCTGGTTATGAACTCGTCTTCTTGAACCCGAAAAATGTTCTATCCCATGTTATTGTGACACTCTCGGCATGGGCTTTCCGGAAAGGTATAGCACGCCTCAAACGGACGCTCCGATCAAAAGTTAGAAAGTTTCGAATCAGACCTCGTGTTGCTCAGAGTGCACGTATTTTGAGACAACGGGACCTTCCACGTGGGTCCCACCACGTGGAGCCGCACCTCTACCTATGGCAGCAGTAGGTAGAATGGAGGCTCCCTGGCCTATATATAGATGTTCACCCCCCTCTCATTTAAAAAATTCTGAAACGCTTCGAACCTCGGCCTGTTTGGTTTTTTGTCCAATTTCTTGTCTTTCAAATCCAATTTTTTTCACTCTAACACGTAGATATACCCACATACTACCACATATCAGAAAATAATAGGTAGATTTGGACGTTTAAAGCCTATGATTTGGCAAAAAGCCCGTGTAGCAGTCCATTGTGAGTATTTTTACGATCAGCAGGTCAATACTACTACTTTACACTGTTTTGCACTTGCACATCAAGTTTTATTTTCAAAATATGCCTAGAACTCAGTTCCGTGGTAGTTTTTGTCAACTTTGTAGTACATTTTTGTACATAAACGTATTTTCTGGCATTTTTACATCTCGGATTAACTATCCGTTGCTTCCGGCAGCTTGCATATACTTGTATCTTCGTTATTAGCAACTTCGCCATACTGAGTTATCTTCCCAATTCGGGTTTGGCTTTTTTTTTTGTATATATTTAACTGTATATATACTAATTTTCCAATTCTGTCAAGCCCGGATGTCAAATCTCCGGTAGTTTACTGCTTTTATATATACATGTGCATATATAAGTAGCCTTCACCACACTGGGTTATCTTCCCAGTCTTGGTTGACTACTTTTCTATTTATATATATATATATATATTTATATTTCAGTTCGTCCTGGATCATTCTGTGGCCTTTTTACTGCTTTTATATATAAATATGAATATATAAGCAGTCTTAACCACACTGGGTTATCTTCCCAGTCTTGGTTGACTACTTTTCTGTACATTTACATTATAGTTTGACCTGGATCATTCTGTGGCCTTTTTACTATTTTTGCACCATTCACCATACTGGGTTATCTTCCCAGTTCTGGTTGACTACGTTTCTATATATATTTATATTTCAGTCCGGGCACAGGCGTGAAAACCTATCGCCCTTTTTACTATTTTTATATATATATATATTTCAATTCTGTCCAGCCTGGATCATTTCGTGGCTTTTATATAATTTTTTTAAATATATATATTTCAATTTTAGTCCGGGCACTGGTGTGAAAACCCATCGCCCTTTACAACTTTCATATATATAATTGTATATATATATATATATATATATATATATATATTGCTTTACTCGCTTTTATTCAATTGTTGCTTTAAATATTTATTTTATATGAATCGACACTGACTTATCTGCGGGCGAACTAGATTTATTTAAATCTCGCCAACTCTAGCTTTCAAACGGTTCAAAATCGATACAGACGGAACCGGAAAGCTAGAATGGTTGAGATTTATTTAAATCTAGCATTTTCTAATTTCAGTTATAAAAGCAACCTCGCGGCCCTTAGATCGCTATCTAGTGGGAACGAGACGCTTTGGATTAGCGCTAGCTAGGATTTACTAATGGATCCTTGGCCATTATAGCGTTTGGATATATTTCTGTACAAATTTGAGCTGTGCAGGTTTATTGGCCTCCCTATGTGAGCCTAGGAATCGTGGGATTCATGATTAAACAGATCAGAATTTGATTTTCACGATGGACAAACTCCATTTTACAAATGTACCATGCCAATTTTTCTATAAAAATGTACATACAAAAGACCTTAAAACGGTTATCCGGATTTAAGGTCTCAACATAGTGAAAATATAGTTTGTCGTGTCAGAGTCCCTCCGATGGCTATTATGCCCATGAGGAGACCGACACTTGTATATATGTTGTGGTCAAGGATGCTTCGCAGCCCAACAATCACCATTCAAATTTAGCCTTAAGGTTAAAAAAAGATAAAACTAAAGTATCGATATGCTTCAATTCCTATGATAGCGTAAGGGTTTGAAAACCTTCTTTCAAAACATCATTCAATAATCTTTTCGAAAAAAGAAGCTTTTGCAAATCAAATCAAACACTTTTGCAAATCAAATCAAATACTTTTTGCAAATCAAATCAAACCCATCGTATATAGGTTCAACGATGCATAAGACATGCTTTCCATCAAACATAGGCCCAATTTTTAAACAGCATTCACACACATATTTCAGTTTTTAAGGGAAATATTGAAAAGATGCGGTACCATGTTTACACGGGAATTGTGGGGTACCTAACACCTTCCCCACACTTAACCAAGCCCCCGAACTCAAAACTTCGGTTTCAAAGATCAAGTTTTGATAGTGTCCAGCAATTGGGCCTCCTTTCAAACAAAACTCGGTTGAGTTGGTACAACCATTTCAAATCTACCAACTGGCGACTCTGTAAAACGTTCAATCGTCGACATGATACATGTTGGCCTTTTCTTAAAAAACCCTTCAAAACCTTTTTTGCAATAAAAAGAGTGAGGGTAGAGATAACTTAGGAAGAGAGAAAGATCCGGGTTGTGACCCGGCCCGTTATTTTTTTCCCGATGTCGACAACCCCTTTCCTCTACAGAACTTCTAGACATTATTAATAATGCTAACTGGTTTAATAATATCATATCAAATAATATGAGTTACTGTGTCGTATCAATTATTGATTTAATAATATAAAATACTATACAGATGTTACAATAACAATTATTGAATCAATAATATGAGATACTATGAAGTAACTATTGTGACAATTATTGAATTAATAATATGAAATGCTGTGTGGCTAGTTCTGTAGCAATTATGAAATCAATGATATAAAATACTATGTGGTTGTTATTGTAGCAATTATTGAATGAAATACTAATTATTGAATCAATAACCAGAGATATTGTGCAATACCGTGTGTTAATGTGGAATACCGCGTACTAGTGTGGAGTACCGCGTTTTACTGTTCTTTTGCTACAGGATATTTCATCAGTTAATGGTAAAAGTTCTGCCGCCAATTTTAAAAAAAGGTTTTACTATAGTTTTCTATATCTGACAGTTGTTCTATTGTGGAGACCACCAATGATTGGTTATTTTGGCGCTGTTGTATAAATATTCCCAGAAAAAAGAATATTCTCCTACAAAACGAATATTTTCCGACAGACTATTTACTTTGTATAATTTGCACATATCACCCAGAACTACAATATTTATTAAATCAACACCTTACTATTTAGAATAATATTAAAACATTAAATCTTATTTATAAAAAGTAGGGGTCTTACAATTTGCACTCCCACTAACCTTTTGTACACACTTGATTTATTCTCGTTTTTGATAAAATCAAATTCTTTTAACTGTCTCATCAAAACGGACGTTCCATCTTTGAGAAGTTTGCCTTAATCCATAAATGAATTGTTGTAGCTCATATATATGATTTGCTCTAACCACTGAAACAAATCCATCTTATTGTATTATACATGCATTCCCCTCTAATCTCCATTGAGGAAGGCGCATCCACGTCCATTTGCTAGATTTTGTAATAATAAGTTGCAGTCGCAAGTAATATCCGAATGGACTTTAACATTGCTACCAGTAAGAAGGTATCATAGTTAACTCCTTGACTTTATTTGAAACCTTTTGCAATCAATCTGGCCTTATAGGTCTTCACCTTGCCATATGCTCCAATCTTTCTCTTAAAAACTCATATACACCCTTTATGCTATATGCCTACTGGAGGGTTAACCAAAATACACACTTGGTTTTTAATACATGGAGCCCATTTCGCATATTATGGTCATCTGCTATTTTTCTGAGTGTCTACTACTCATAACCTCATCGTATATAACTGGATCATCATCATATATGATACGTTCCTCATCATCATCTTCTATGATGAATCCATACCCCCTAAGTATTTTCGGTACTCTTCCAGATTTATGATTCGGTTAGTGGTACATTAGGTCTATCTACAGGTTCCTCTATTTTTTTATAATACTTTGTGGTTCTTGAACTTCTTCAAGATCTATAATCCTCACACTAGCCCCTTCAATGATAAAAACTTTTATCCAAGAAAGCAGCGTGTTTCGCAACAAACACCTTTTGCTCAATAGGATTATAGAACATATACCCTAAACTTACTTTAGGATGTTCCACAAATCTGCACTTGTCAGATCTTCTCCCAAGCTTATCCTTTTGAAACCTTTTTCAAATAAGCTAGACAACCCCTAATCTGAACATACTTAAGATTAGGTTTCCACCATGTCCATAACTCATATAAAATTTTGGGGCTGGATTTTGACGATGCCTTATTTAGTAGATATGCAACCATTTATAAGGCATAACCCCAGATGGATATTGGAATGTCGGTAAAAAAACACCATTAACCGCCTACAAAGTATAATTTTTCTTTTCAGATACACTAATCAATTATTGCGTATCAAGAAGAGTCCATTGTGAGAAAATACTATTTTGAGATGATCTAGAAACTCATTGCACAAGTATTCCCTTCCTCGATATGATCGAAGAATCCTAATATTTTGCCACTTTGTTTCACTTCTAAATTATTTGAACCTTTCAAATGATTCAGACTTGTATTTCATCAAATATACATATTCAACTTTTGAATGATCATCTTTTTCTTTTATTAGTTTGTTCAATTTATAAAATATTTTCATGTGGGTCAAGTATATAAAATCTATCAAGTAATTCTTCCAGTTCTTAACAAAATATTATTATTATAAATAGAACAACCATTGTTCTTAAATATAATATCAAAAACTTTCATTGTCCAACAACAGAATGGAAATAATGTTTCTAATGAGAATTAGAACATAATAACAACTTATTAACTTAATAGACTTGCCCGTAGGCAATGCTAAACTATAAGTTCCTATGGCTAAAGGAGCAACCTTTGCATCATTCCCCACAACAGGATTACTTCTCCTTTGTTTGGCTTTCTACTTCTGCTTAGGCCCTGCATGGGTTTGCATATGTGACAACCATAACCGGTATCCAATACTCAAGTAGAACCTTGACTTATATAAAGATTTATTTCAATCATGAACAAAATTGTATCTGTAACCGAAGCTTCATTAAGCTTCTTCTGTTTAACCTCTACAAGATATTTCTCGCAGTTTTCTTTCCAGTGTCCAGGCTTATTGCAGTGGAAGCAAACTCATTTGCTATCCTTATCAGTTTTATTCTTATTGTCCTTTGTTTTTACCTTTCCTTTTTGCCTTCTATGATTTTTTCTTCTTTTCAGAATATCCTTTGGCCTTATTCCTCTTCTTGGAACATTCATCTACCAGTAAGACTTGGTATTTCTTAGCTGGAAAGTGACTCTCAGCAGTTTTCAATATGTTAAGCAACTCAAGCAGGCTGAGATCTAGCTTATTCATGTGAAAATTCGTAACAAATTGTGAGAGGAGTCCGGGAGTAACTGCAAGATCAAATCTTGACTCAACTCTCCATCTACGACAAAATCAGTTATCCAAAATGTTCAATCAGATGGATCATCTTAAGGACATATGTCTGTACTGTAGTTCCATCGGTTATTTTATATCGGAAGAGCTTCTTAGATCTGTAAGACCTACTATGCTCAACAAACAAATCTTGAAAGTGCAATAACATAGTAGGCACATCTATTTTCTAGTGTTGATGCTGTAACTCGTTACTCATGGATGCCAACATGATACACTGAGTCACCTGTACATTATCTTGCCACTTTCTAAAATTATCATGCTCTTCCTTAGAGGCATTGTCTGCAACCGTTGCAGAGATTGGAGTATTAAGGACATAAGATAGCATTTCAGCCATGGGAACTATTCTCAAATTCCTTAACCAATCCGTATAATTCGGTCTGGTTAATTTATTAACACTTAATATGCTTCGCAGTGATAAGGAATTTTAGACATTTGTAAAATTCTATTAATGAATTTGTAATTTAACAACATTAGCATGCATTCATTTTATTAATCATCAGATTAATTTAGGTCTTTATTAAAATGGTGTCTCCCACTATTTCTTCAAAATATATTACCCTCTTATATAGTTCGACAAGTTTAATTAAAGATTTTCTAGTGAGAATAAGGATCTCATTTCAAATGTATATAGCCTTGTGTGACACAACAAATTATATATAAATAAATAGGTAGACAACTCTTTGTCAATTATATCACCATATAACTATTTGTATTTTGCCTCTTAGATTATTATGATCATGTGTGACACATCCAAATCAAAATTATCCAAGTTAAGTCCAACATAGCACTTTCATATAAGTAAAGAGAAAATACTGTCCTTGTGTGACACAACAAAACAACATTGTTCAATTTCTTTATAAGTATCAAATGTGATAAAACAATATCTCAAAAAACTAATATAAACCTTGTGTGACACAAAAAACTTATAATGATTAATTGATACTATATCATTTTATCATGTTAGAAGGCGACATTCGATTACATAACCATTTACTAAAGCTTATCCAACAGCAGGATAATCGTCACTTAGAGAAGAAGGGTATGAGATACCTTGGCGATTGACTTTAGTGCAAGTGGGAGATTGAAAGTAGTATACACACAAGTTAATCATGTTTGATGATAAAACATATACTTTGTAACAATCTTATTCATTTATTAATAAAATAGTTATATAATTAATGGCATTTATTTATCTATATGGTGCTGATTTTTATAATATGTGATAAACTCATAGTTTTAAGCAATGCTTTTAGAATCATGATGATGATCATGCTAATGAGATCTAAATTCTTAGATAGCTTAAAACTAAAATAGTTCCCAATCGTTGGATTACTAAAAAGGGGATTAGTGAATCCAGATAGATTGGTACATACGTTGCTTGCTCATTGGATGAGGATGATAGATCTCATGATCATTTGTGTGGAGACAGGAAAACAAGTATGTAGGTGCTTATTGGAGAATAAGTTCACTGAATATGGCTCGCTAAGGAATACCTAATGGAGTTTTACTTGCTTGTCAATAGGAATTCCTGTAGTAATAGTAGTACAAGTGATTCTTAGACTTGAGATCATCATACTATCTTGTGTATGATGAGTTATACTTTGACATGTCCCTTAAGTCCCTTAGGGTATATCAAAGGGTATACTTGGGTGTAATAAGTTATATATGGAGATAATGAATGATCAAGAAAGAATCTACCACTTCTAGTAAAAGAATAGATATGTCCTATGTGATTCGATAAATGACAACCCAGGAATTCTTGGCTAATGTGGAATTAAATTAGAAAGGAGTTTCTAATTTACATTATTGGGAGTTGTGTATTTAAGGATCGAAATACATATAATTAAATAAAATAAGACTTGACAGTAATTCCATGTCTTATATTTAATTGGGACATTGTATGGTGGAAGGATTGAATTGTACGGTAACTATTAACTCAAATATTTTTTTATGATTAATGTTAAAATCTATATTATTTGGAAAGTCGTTGATTGCTAAGGGGGCTTACCTTTATTATAGAATAAATATTATTTATATAGATGAATTAAATAGTTTAATTTATTTATTTAAATAACATTAGAATTGTTCTAATTCATTTATTCACAACCGGTTTAATATGGAGAACCTAAAGGGTCACACCTTAAAAGGAAGAATATTTATTTAAGAAACAAATGACATAAGCGTAATAATAAGTTAAGTGTATTTAATTTAATCTATGGTGATAGAATAAATTAAATAGCTTAATATTTATTATTTATTATTTTGAAAATATTAAATATAAATTAATAAGAGGAGTCTTATTATTATTATTAATATTGTCGACGCCAGGAAAATTGATCCCTCTTCCTATGTGTTTCTTACCCGTTATGTTTTCTATGTGATTTGTTTGATCTGAGGGTGAGATTTTAGAAAGAGTCCGACATACAATGTCGACGATTTGAAAAGATTGATTTTATTGGTCTGAATTAGACAGAGCCGCTAGTTGGTATGAGTTAAAATAGTTGTACCAACTCAACCGAGTTTTGAAATATGGCCCAATTATTGGACTCTATTTAATTGGTCTTGAAAACCGAGATTCATAGAGTTCGGGGGATTGATTAAGCGGGGAAAGGTGTTAGGTACCCCCCGACTTCCGTGAAACATGGTTACCATGCTTTTCATTCCCTAATCATTGTGTATGTGTGTGTGTACTACAGTTAATTGGGCCTAAGTACTTTATTTGAAAGTAGTGTTGTGCTTCGTTGGACCTATATACGAAGGGTTTGATATATTGAAAAGTCCATTTTTAGACAAGATTGTAAAAATGATGTTTTGAAGAGCTGTTTTCAAACCCTTTCGTTCGCATAAGAATTGAAGCCTTTTGATACTTTCATTTTATTTCATATTCAGCTTATTTTGATTTTATTCTCGGGATGCGAAGCATCCTCGACAAAATAATATATATATATAAGTGTCGGGCTCCTTATGGGCATGAAAGCCATCAAAGTATGCCCGGACCCCACACATATAATTTCCATTATTACAGGGACCTTAAATCCGGATAACCGTTTTAAGGTCCTATATTTTCAATTACAAAATTTGCAAGCTGGCTGTATAACTCAACCAGGTCCATCATGGGAACCGGATTTAGATCTATGAGTTGAATCGTAGATCCTGTGGCTCCTAGGCTCACAGAATATCAAATAAACAGCCTGCATAATGAATATATTGCAATAAAACGCAAAACTATAATAGACGCCGCTAAATAAAAGATTCATCAGTTTCCTCTAGATACAAATCTAGGGTCACGTGGTCGCTAAATATTTACAAAAAAACTAGAAAGAAACTAGATCTGTACAGATCTTAGCCATTCTAGCTTCCAGGTTCAAGTTTTACAACTTTTGAACCGGTTAAAAGCTAGATCTGGCTAGATCCAGTACAAATCTAGTCAATACAGCTTAAATATTGACTATTTACAAGAAATGAATGGTGAAAACTTCAGATATGGCGAATATAAGCTACTAAATATATGTATATAGCTTATATATGTATTAGAGTAGGCAAAGAAGACAGATCTGGAGAAATCTTATAATATATCACGAGAACGGCTCTTGAACGGTTTTTGGAGCCCCGATACTCGTTTCCTACCGGTTAAAATCTGATTTGTTGTAGTATATATGTGTATGAACGTTTATAAAGAAGTTTTACAAGAATCGGAGTGAGTTAGAGCCTCCGTTTGACTCTCCTAGCTTCTATTTCTCTCGTCGCGACCTTTTCTTTCTCTCTCTCCCTTCTTTTTTAAGCTAAGGGGGAGGGGGGTATATATAGACCCCGATGGCCGCAGGTCTACCTGCGGCTGGGCCTGGTGGGCCCTATTGTCTTGAAGTACGTGCACTTCGACCAACGCACTATTAGCTTGAACCTTCATAACTTGCAATTCGAAAATCCGATGGAGGCGTGCTATACCTTTTTGAAAAGCCCTTTCTTAGAGCTACAAAATGAAATGGGGCTTGACCTTTTCCAAGTCTAGGAATACGGTTCTATGACCAGATCTTTGAGTCTCCGTAGTTAGTCAGTTGAGCTGTCTGGCGCAGTTTTTACTCCGGGATTGCTGTGATGGTTCTGTGTGACCTTCTTCATATTAATTTTGTGACGCCCCCAGAATAGGTACAGTCAACCCAACCCATTCTGAGTCGCCAAATACATGGTACAGAATCCAAATACAAATTTTATATCACATGGTCGTGTAAAATACGACCACATAATTGTGAGTGTCAATACAAATATGTAAAAAATATTAACATTCAAACTAAGTCCTCATTACAATTATTATCACACTATTTATTAGAAATAGTGAGGACTACTACTGCTCTAACTCGGACCATCACTCTGTCCCCCGACTAGTTCCTGCGACATTCTCATTTCCTGAAGAGGACAATAGATGAAAAGGGTGAGCTCAACTAGCCCAGTAAAGAATATTATGACTAAGATAATGGAAAATAAATTATCGTTAGTATTCAACAATTCAGATAAAATATTATGGACAACAAGTTTTAGATCAATATTTGCAGCGGAAAATAACAATTCATTAGAAGAGTTAAGTAGAAAATGAGGTCTACTATCTTCTATGATTTAAAAGTCCATTATCAATATTTTATCCCTGTAACATTAATCAATATACATCTCGAATCAAATATTCATCTTTGCACTACAGGCCAAAGATATTCATTTGTATCACCAGTTGGTCATGTTTATCTCAACACCTGTCCATCTTTGCACTACGGCCAAAGATATTCATCAGGTAATCATTCATCTTTGCTCTACAGGCCAAAGATATTCAGTTATATCACCTTTTAGGACTGAGAATGATGAAAAATATTTTAAAGAACGAATCCAGTGAGATAAAGGACAAAGATTAAGGATTCGTATTTTAGTTTATCCAAGTTCAAAAATACTCCATATTAATACTTTGTGGAGCAAAACTCAAGAATAAAGCTCAAAACTTGGATTCAATCAAAGATAGGAACCTTAACAAGCAACTTGAACAAATAGAAGAAAATTTAATTTTTTTGTGAATAGTGCCGTATACGTGAATAGTAACCCCGACGAAAAAGTAAAATTTTCATAAGAAAAATTATACTTCGTGAATAGTACTCGTGAATAGTACCGTATTTGTGAATAGTATCGTATACATGAATAGTGCCGTATACGTGAATAGTAACTCTGACAAGTAAAAATTTCATAATAAAATTTATACTATTATTTCGATGAAATGATATTGAAAGTAATAACATCATTTACGAAAGAAAATAACATCCCTTACTAAAAAAAAATAATATCCTTTACCTCAAAAGAACATTACTTCTGACTGAAATTTTAGGTATAATGCTGAAGGAAACTTGCACTGAATAACAACACTCAAAGTATCTAAATACTCACAAAAATACGCTCGATATTATAGAGAGAGAAAACTTCTAATTCTGGTGTGATTTTCAATTCTAAACTAAGCATCCTATTTATAGGAGAATGCAATGATACTATTTAAAAAATAAAATCACGGACTGCACAGTACATTCACGGGCGCCAAAGCCTTCGGCCGAATTTTTGAAAAAATTTGATTTACTATGCAGCACTATGCAATAAAATATTCTAATAAAACGAAAAATTTAAATAAAATATAATATATTCTATTTATAATCTAATAAAACAAAACTTAATATATATATATATATATATATATATATATATATATATTAAAAAACTTACCTGCCTTATACGGCAGGTAATCTGATTATATATATATATAATTTATATAATAAATATATAAAATTTATATATATAAACAAAATTTATAATATATATATTTATATATATTACCCTCCATTCACGTAAACTCCCCCTCCCCCATTTCCATTTTCATCACATGTGGGCCCCACCCATAATTCATCCAACATATGGGCCCTACCTTATATATATATATATACTGAATAACTTTCTACCGATTATTGAAAAATGAGTAAATAGGGGTCCAAAATAATACGCCAAACTTACAACAACTATTGATAAAAATACCTCAGCACTAATTCTTTCTTTTATATCCACAAAAATAAATATTTCTTTATCATATAAATCAATAATTAATTATTTCCAAATAATATTACAGAACTACAATATTGACAACCAGGTCGTTCCCAGGAAAGAGGGGGCCTTCCGATAAAGATTTTTCCTTACTGGCGCGCAATTAAATAACCCCTCATAGACAAAGCTTCCGTAGACATTGCCAATAATGCTATCTAATAATATTATTCAAATAATATGAGTTATTAATTTGATAATTTGAAATACTTTGAAATGACAATTATTGAATCAACAAAATATTATGCAATTATCAATGTAGCAATTATTGAATCAATAATATAAAATATTGAACAGTAATTACTGTAACAATTATTGAGTAGTGACTTCTTACGTAAGAATCAATAATTAGAATTACTGTGCAATACCGTGTGCTACTGTGCAACACCGCGTATTACTGTATTTTAACCACCGGTTATTTCAACAGTTTTAACGGTAACAACCACGCCGTTATTTTTAGAAAACCCATTCTTGTCGTTTTCTTCATCCGACAGTTATTCCGTTGTGGGGTCCACAAATGGCTGCGCCGTCGTACAAATATTCCCCGACAACCAGAATATTCCACGACCAAACGAACATTCCCCGACAACTTGAATATTTTATTACCACTTGCTAACTTTGAAAAATTTGCATAAATCACCCCATAACTTACCACATTCATCAAATCAACACCTTACTATTTCAAAATAATATATAGAGAAATTAAATTTTTATTCATAAAATCTGGTGTCTTACAACCTCCCCTCCTTATGAAATTTCGTCCTCGAAATTGACGTACATACCTGGTATGTCGAAAAGGTGAGGATACCTCGTTTTTATTTCTGATTTTAACTCCCAGGTCATTTATTCGATTCCAACTGTGACTCTCATGGTGCTTCAACCATAGTACCTCACAATGGTACCTACCAGTTTGCCACCGCACAAAAACGTCGTCTCCTACGGAGAGTCTGGCTTCGGTGCACCCCACACAAGAAGTCACCAGCGAGAGGCTCGGGGCTCTTTTCTTATGGCTCTTGATGCTTCGCCTTGATACGTTTACACGTTAAACACCTCGAGATAAACTCCGCGATCTCTCTCTTCATGTTGCTCCACTAGAATGTATGTCGAAGATCACGATACATTTTGGTACTTCTAGGATGGATTGCGAACGGTGTGTTGTGTGCCTCCATCATGATTCTATACTTCAAATCAGGATCGTTAGGAACACAAAGTCTGGAGTTGACTCGAAGTATTCCTTCTTCATCGATTCTTATTTTTTGGAATAACATCTTCTTCTTCATATTCATCAGCTCCGGGTCTGTAGCTTGAGTAGCTTTAACTTTATCAATTAAAGCTGGTTCTACTCGCATATTTGACATCATCACGTGGGTCCCCGGAGTCTTGAACTCTATCTTCATCCTTTGTAAGTCACACAAAATGGGTCTTTGTGTTGACAGCATCGCATACGATCTTCCACTCAACGCGTCAGCTACCACGTTCGCTTTTCCAGGATGGTATTGAATGGAATGATCGTAATATTTCAACAGCTCCAACCAACGTCGTTGTCGCATGTTGAGTTCGTTCTAAATAAATAAATATTAGGATGTCATCAATAATGACAATCACGAAATGATCCAAATATTTCTCAAATATTCGGTTCATCATGTCCATGAACGTAGCATGGATATTGGTCAATCCGAAAGATATAACTAAAAATTCGTAATACGAGTATAGAGTTCTAAAGACAGTCTTTGGAATGTCATTAGTTCTAATCTTTAACTGATGATATCCAGAACGAAAATCGATCTTTGAGAAGAATTGCGCACCTTGCAACTGGTCGAACAGGTCATCAATGCGAGGTAGCGGATACCTATTCTTGATGGTGACATGGTTTAACTCCCGATAGTCAATATAAAGTCGCATACTACCGTCTTTCTTTCTTATGAATAAAACAGGAGCACCCCAAGGAGACGTACTAGGACGAATAAAATCGATGTCTAACAACTCCTGTAGTTGGACCTTTAACTCCTGGAGTTCAATAGGAGCCATTCGATATGGGGTTCTAGAAATGGATTTTGTACCGGGCTCAAGGTCAATAAAGAATTCAACTTCATGTTCTGGGGTAGACCGGGAAGTTCTTCGGAAAATACATCAGGAAACTCATTAACAACGGAAATATTATTCAAATCTGACGTATTCTGGTTTAAATCAGTGACATGGACTAAGAAAGCTTGACATCCGTTTTTCAATAAACGAATAGCTTTATGACTTGAAATGACATTGATTGATTTTAAGGGTTTGGTTGTTTGAATTCGCACAACAGGTTGGTTAGGAATATGAAAACTAACAACTTTACGAAAACAATCAATTTTAGCAAGATCTGTGGTTAACCAGTCGATTCCAAAAATCACATCAAATTCAAGTATTTTCAAAGATATAAGATCAACAGGTAGGGTGAGGGTACTGTGACGCCCCCAAATTCAGACCGTCACTGATCTCGAATTCGGTTCATCACGTACTAATTCTAATAACAACTAAAATCTCAAACAATGGAATAACAGAATAATTTACATTGATATAACATAAATATTCTCGTCCCAAGTCTCGAAACTATTACTAATACACTTCATAACTTAAACCAAACATTTCTTAATACATAACATTTAAATAAGTCTTAATACTATATAACGAAAACATCCTAAGATAGAAAAGCACATCTACTCCATAGCCTTGCCTTCGCACTTGTCTTGTCCTGTGGTTCCACCTTGCCCTGCCCTAACTGAAATATTTATGGGAAGCAAGAGTGAGCAACAAATTTGCTCAGCAAGTAATATGCCAATAAATGTGAATAGGAATATATACAGTTCTAAATCTCAAGGGTAAAACGGTAATTAATCACTCAGGATTTCAATTAAGAATGTTGTGAACAAAATAAATAGCAATGACTTCCAAATCTATTCTGTGAAGTTGAATAAGGACCACTACGGGTCGAGGAGTTATTAAAGGATTCAAAAGTTTCAACAATTTCAAGTGAATGAATAGATATCACTAAGTGTCGCTGTGGACCAAGGATTTATAAAAGAATCCAAAGAATTCAAAGTTTCAAGTAAATAAATACTGGATACTGAGTGGTCGCTAAGAACCACGAACTTCTACTAGAATCACCAAAAATATTTTTGGTAATCCAACCAAGTACAATTAGGGGATCAGCCTATCGTACCTGGAGTTATGCATAACCTACCACACCACTGTCGGCACCCCGACTATATAGTTCCCCTTTTTACAAGGGTTGTTCAACTCAGTCAATTTATAAGAGTCCGCACCAAGGCAATTGGTGTGGATTGCTTTTTAATTTATGATATTGGTCTAGCCGAATTAAATGGCGTAGACAATTTCAACAATGTATATAAGAACAATTTATGAGTTCAGTATTCGCAACAATAATTCGAAGAATATAATCGTGATTTAAATCAAACTATAAAACATAAGTTTGTAAGGCAAGAATTATTCTAGCACCTATTTACTCGTACGACCAAAGTTAGTACAAGCTCGAATATGTGTTCAATAAAGAGTATGAATCAAATACTTGCTCAATAAAAGAGTAGTCAGATACTTGCAATTAATATACAAGAACGGTTTCAAGGAAACTTGCACAATGAAAGAGTATAAGTTAGGGAACTTGCTTACGACGTTCCTCGAATAAGTAACCACAAGGATAGGATACTTACAACACGATAAAAGTATTGTTTAGATACTTGCACTGTAAATGAGTGTAAGTTAGGAAACTTGCACTTTAAAAGAGTGTAAGTTAGAGAACTTGCCTTATGCGTAGTTTACCAACGTAAAGCTTATCAACACTTTTCGAATCCTATTATAACATATTTACATATATAGAATATTCATTAGCTAAATACATTTGGTGCGCAAGCTCGATATGTAAGTTACACATACACTTAACACATAATTAGTTTATAAGACATTACAGAATCAAGTAACATAATTATATCCATTAGTTACACAGTTAATCAACATATACTACCTCATATAAGCAATGCTTACATAACTCTTATCCTTGCTACATAGGTATACCACATATAGCATTGTATTAAATCATAACGCTTAACCGATTATGTTATTATTCTCCATGAAATTTCCTCTCTTAAGTTTAAACATCTTCATAGTATGTCATTACGTACTTGTACACACGTAGCACGACATCAGATTATAAGACATCATGAAGTCATCAACATAGTTTCTAATCGTTGCTTCATAGTTCACAAACACCTTTTAGACTTATCATTGGGAAGTTTATAATCAAACGTTCAATTCTATCACTTAGCATTCCTCTTAACACATTACTTAGCATACTAGTCATATACTACAAGTTAAAGTAATCATATAAGCTAACTGTCAAAAATCAGATCAACAAACTGACTCAATCCTGATTCCAGTATGGCGCAGCTGCGCCATGGCTAAGCCTAGGGCCGGCGCAGCTGCGCAGCCCTCTGGCCAAGCCAAGGCTGAGCTGTTGCCTTGTGGTTTCTGTCCGGTCATGAACGCAACATTCACATAAGTTATCATGCTTGCTATTTAGACATATACGGTAGTCATATAACCCAAGCTAGGCATGCTCACGAGTATTCACATCATATATATATAACTAGCACCGTTATTGGTTTTTAAAAACTTAATCAACCTCATACTCGATTAACTCGCATTATTTTTAACAAGTATGTGTACATACATGATATATTAGCGATGTTATTACACTATGATCATGTAACTTAGTTTGCAAAAAGTTCGAACTTTGCTTTTGAAATCGTTACGACTTAATCATGTATACTAGCGTAAACTCAACACCTTATATTCACATTGCATAGGTAGTTAAGTCAAATTTACATGCTCACAAGGTTAGAACATCTCTTATATGGTATTCATAGATATTAGTTTCAAATATATCAAGTTTCCTTTGAAAAACTATTTAGTTTAAGTTTAAACAATTGGACACGAGCAAGGAAACAATGTATTGCTAATCATGCTAGCTTATGGTCATAATTAGTCATATAAGTATATTATCATGCTCATATGGTTAAAATATGAATATCATACTTATATGTCAAAGTCTCTTTTTTTAAAACGTATACTTTCTTTAGTAATTATATACTAACATAACCAAACATACTCATGCTACTTCATGACACATATATACACATGTTATCATGATCTTCATGCATATCTAGACCACCCAAACACGCTTACAAGGTTAGAGCATATATCGTGTAATATTCATACATATTAGCTTTGATATCGTCAAGTTTCTTTTCTTTGAAAAAGTTCGCTAGCTCAATGCTTAACCACTTGGTCATGAATAAAGGACCACAACTCATGCTTATTTATTTTCAAAAATCATGCGTATGCTATCCTATATACACATGTTTACAAAAATTAGAACTTAAGTTCATTAGTTTCATTCAAGCCTATTTTCATGCATACTAACACCAACCAACTCATTCATGCTATGCCAAGGAACCTAAATAGTCTTGTTAAACTTATTGCCATGCATGTTTCAAGTCATATCAGTACGCTAGAATTGATCAGATTAAGAAACAAAAATCAAAAATTGGTGCAGGGTACCGGCGCAGCGTAGCTGCGCCGCAGTGTAATGCCGGCGCAGCTGCGCCGTAAGCAGTTCAAGCCAGAATTTTTCCTGCTTTGGCAGGTTTCAGGCCAAACCTCAAAATTCCTTCACAACAATAGTTTTAAGCAGC
Organism: Panax stipuleanatus; assembly: GCA_020205555.1. Classification (NCBI taxonomy): domain Eukaryota; kingdom Viridiplantae; phylum Streptophyta; class Magnoliopsida; order Apiales; family Araliaceae; genus Panax; species Panax stipuleanatus. The sequence goes on along the minus strand of CM035123.1, from coordinate 58,887,025 downwards.
CATATTACAATCCCAACATGCATATAAATTCATATAATAACTATATAAGTGTTCTACAACCTAATTATAACCAATTTGGCATAATTAAAATTCAAGAATAGGAAGTTTTGACAGAGAATGAAAATGAAGAACAATAGTATGTGATTGTACCTCTGATGCTAACAATTCCTTCGATTCTCAGAATGCTTATTACTAATATATAATTTGCTCTCACTTCTACACTTAGGAAAATTCTCAGCAAATCAAATTGAAGGAGAAGAGGCTACATTTATAGAATTTCAATTACACAGACAATGTATTTGTTCTTCAAATTAAACCAATGGCAATGTTAGATTACATGGTGGTTAAGAAGGAGTTGGTAGATGGTTGGTGAAGGAAATCATGAATCCCACTCCCTTGCCCATCATGAGCAATGAGGCTATGAGAGTTTGTTGAAATTGAGAAGAAAGAGTAGGCTTAGACTTTGAGTATTTCACGTGAGGAAAAATTGTGACTCTCATATTGGGACAAAGCAACATATCTTCAGCATTTTGCAAATCTCATATACTAAGGTTACATATATAAGTCTACTTAGGTTATATAATGTATACCTAGGTTATAATGTAATGTCACAATGTATTTCAATGAATAAGTAACATTTCAATGTAGTAAATGTAATTCATACATATATAATCCATGTACCTTTTATCATATAACATTATCTCCTTTATTATTAAATTTTATTAATCAACAATTATTATTTATATTCATGATACATTTATCTTATCGGTATAATTTAATCGGATATTATCTCATTACACTGTATCCCTTATTTATTAAATTACCTACCATATATTTATGATGTCTCACTTTAATGTATATTCACATCGTCACATAGGCATTTCATGTAACTCATATAATTTAATAACCCTACTATGTAGTTTATATAACATAGTCACATTATAATATATAGTTAGTTACTATACTTTATACTTTTCAATTCGCATGCTCGCACATAGAAGTAAATAATTTTCTTATCATATCACTTAATTAATAATATTAATTAATCCATTCTTCGTAATTATTAATAACACTTAATTCATAATCATAGGATTAATTATCACATTAACAAATATAAATCTCAGCATATTTATAAACAGGTGGTTTATTATTATTTCATCGCTTGAAATAATAATAATTGACGTATTATTAATTGCTACTAATATTCCATAACAATTAGTTAATATTCTTCATCACTATGCCACACAAGGCTTTCACGAGTTTATTATAAACTCCACATTTTTCTCAATTATTATAATTACTTAATTTAATATAATTGAGTTAACTCACAAAATTATTTATATTCAAATAAATTCTCATTTTCATTAATATCTTTATTTATTCTTTAACCAGTTATTATTCTTAATAACATGTATTGCAATCATCAATAATCAATTATAACTCTTATTATACACATCAATTATTTACTTGCAAATGTTTTGTTACTCATAATGACGTATTATAAATAATTACTTATTAATATGCTATTACTAATTACGACTATTAATTAATAATGTAATAATAATTAATCCTTCACTTATTAATTCCTTCATCATTTAATTTATTAAATCACCACCATTTCTCTTCTCACGCCACACAAGGCATTCTACAAGTTCGTTGAACTTCCTCCATATTTTCTTCTAAATTCAATTTAATATAATTGAATTACTTATCTCATAACTCATAAACATTTCTGTTCCAATACGTATTCGTTTTCTTATTATATCAAATAAAAGAAAATTTTTAATTATTCATGAAATTCACGGTTCTTACAGGTACCAATTTGAATCAACCAAGATTTGTAAACTGTGAATGTAACGAAGGTTTCACCCAACGGAGTTTCAATAGATAAGTCAAAGTCTAATTTCTCAGGAGTCAAGTTCAAACGTTGAGCACAAGTAGGTGAAATAACAGAATGAGTAGAACCGGTATCTAAGGTATAGACTTCGCAAGAGTTTATGATTAGCTTACCCGCAATCACCTCGTGTGGGTTCCTTAAGTTTTGGGCTGTCACGACAAACACTTTTCCAGGAACCACCGACTTTGACTTGTCCGAAACCGCCTTTGGAATCACCACCCCCGCTGAACTTAGTTTCACTACAGGACAATCTCGAGCTATATGTCCTTCTTTTCCACAGTTATAGCATGCTTTGAATTGTTGTGGGCAGTTTGGGCTGATGTGTCCCTCTTTCCCGCATTTATAGCATACGACCGGTGGTCGTTCTCCTCCCCTAAAAATAGTTGATGCTGGTGCTGATGTCAATGTCTTCACGTTCTTATTGTTGTACCTTCTCTTCTTGAAATCTCCTCCCAATTCGTTTTTTCTACTATCATGGCCACGATTACCACCGGAGTGGTTACCGCTTCTGTCATGATACTTTCCTCCCTGCTGGTTGTCATTGTTCCGATGACTACTGCCACCGGTACGACCTTGGTTGTTGTCCCTTGGTTGAACATAATTACTATCTCGTTCTAACAACTGGGCACTGTTTACTACATCCGAATATAGAGAAAATTTATGAGAAATGAGGTATTGACAAATTTCGGGTTTCAAACCTCTCAGAAACATCCGCGTCATATGTTCCTCATTCTCCACCAAATGAGGTGCAAACATGGACAACTCCGCAAACTTAGCCTCGTACTGGGACACAGTTATGTTGTTCTGTTCCAGTCTGATAAACTCTACCTCCTTCATATGACGAATACTTTTAGGAAAGTACTTGTCATTGAACAGTTTTTGGAACGCTTCCCAAGACATCTTAAGTGCGACAGTCTGGGTACGCTTCACAGATTTCCACCAGTAATCTGCCTCTCCACGGAACATAAAGGTGGCAAATGAAACCTTCTGTTCCTCCGTGAATCCCAAGACATCAAATATCTTGGTAATTTGCTTAACCCACGTCTCCGCCTTGATCGGATTCGGCTTTCCCAAAAATTCTGGTGGTCCCAATTCTTTGAACTGATTGGCAGTGACAATTCGCGTGTTGTTATTATCTCCACCTGTATTTTGCACACGAGTCTCCCTGGTCTGGTTTTGCATGAACTGCAAAAAGCTTCTAAACATCTCATCGTTTATCGTCTGATCAGTGTTGTTTTCAGGATGAACATTGCCTTCCTGTTGCACGTTCTCCTAGGTGGTGATTAAAGGTGTCTCCACGGTCTCATTCACTCCATTGTTAACATTCTCAGCTGCCATTCTCAAATACTGTCATAAAACAAGGGTTAATTAAACAAATTAACATATCAACCCTATACTCCGACTGACCAATTAAACATCAGATAAGCTTAGGTAGGACACACTAGCGAAGGATTTACTCGTCTCTCCCCTCCTAGTTCTATTCCCCGATCTCCGCCAGAGATCATATCCCTAAGCTCTGATACCAACTGTGACGCCCCCAGAATAGTTCCAGTCAACCCAACCCATTCTGAGTCGCCAAATACATGGTACAGAATCCAAATACAAACTTTATATCACACGGTCGTGCAAAATACGACCACACAACTGTGAGTGTCAATACAAATATGTAGAAAATATTAACATTCAAACTAAGTCCTCATTACAATTATTATCACACTATTTATTAGAAATAGTGAGGACTACTACTGCTCTAACTCGGACCATCACTCTCTCCCCCGACTAGTTCCTGCGACATTCTCATTTCCTGAAGAGGACAATAGATGAAAAGGGTGAGCTCAACTAGCCCAGTAAGGAATATTATGACTAAGATAATGAAAAATTAATTATCGTTAGTCTTCAACAATTCAGATAAAATATTATGGACAACAAGTTTTAGATCAATATTCGCAGCGAAAATAACAATTCATTAGAAGAGTTAAGTAGAAAATGAGGTCTACTATCTTCTATGATTTAAAAGTCCATTATCAATATTTTATCCCTGTAACATCAATCAATATACATCACAAATCAAATATTCATCTTTGCACTACAGGCCAAAGATATTCATTTGTATCACCAGTTGATCATGTTCATCTCAACACCTGTCCATCTTTGCACTACGGCCAAAGATATTCATCAGGTAATCATTCATCTTTGCTCTACAGGCCAAAAATATTCAGTTATATCACCTTTTAGGACTGAGAATGATAAAAAATATTTTAAAGAACGAATCCAGTGAAATAAAGGACAAAGATTAAGGATTCGTATTTTAGTTTATCCAAGTTCAAAAATACTCCATATTAATACTTTGTGGAGCAAAACTCAAGAATAAAGCTCAAAACTTGGATCCAATCAAAGATAGGAACCTTAACAAGTAACTTGAACAAATAGAAGAAAATTTAATTTTTTCGTGAATAGTGCCGTATACGTGAATAGTAACCTCGACGGAAAAAGTAATTTTTTTTAAAAGAAAAATCATACTTCGTGAATAGTACTCGTGAATAGTACCGTATTCATGAATAGTGTCGTATACGTGAATAGTGCCGTATACGTGAATAGTAACTTTGACAAGTAAAAATTTCATAATAAAATTTATACTAATATTTCGATGAAATGATATTGAAAGTAATAACATCATTTAAGATAGAAAATAACACCCCTTACGAAAAAAAAATAATATCCTTTACCTCAAAAGAACAGTACTTCTGACTGAAATTTTAGGTATAATGCTGAAGGAAACTTGCACTGAATAACAACACTCAAAGTATCTAAATACTCACAAAAATACCCTCGGTATTATAGAGAGAGAAAACTTCTGATTCTGGTGTGATTTTCAATTCTAAACTAAGCATCTTATTTATAGGAGAATGGAAGGATACTATTTAGAAAATAAAATCACGGACTGCACAATACATTCACGGGCGCCAAAGCCTTTGGCTGAATTTTTGAAAAAATTTGATTTACTATGCAGCACTATACAATAAAATATTCTAATAAAACGAAAAATTTAAATAAAATATAATATATTCTATTTATAATCTAATAAAACAAAACTTAATATATATATATATATATTAAAAAACTTACCTGCCTTATACGGCAGGTAATCTGATTATATATATATATATATATATATAAAAAATTTATATATATAAACAAAACTTATAATATATATATTTATATATATTACCCTCCATTCACGTAAACTCCCCCCTCCCCCATTTCTATTTTCATCACTTATGGGCCCCACCCATAATCCATCCAACATATGGGCCCCACCTTATATATATATATATACTGAATAACTTTCTACCGATTATTAAAAAAATGAGTAAATGGGGGTCCAAAATAATACGCCAAACTTACAACAAATACTGATAAAAATACCTCAGCACTAATTCCTTCTTTTATATCCACAAAAATAAATATATCTTTATTATATAAATCAATAATTAATTATTCCCAAATAATATTACAGAACTACAATATTGACAACCAGGTCGTTCCCAGGAAAGAGGGGGCCTTCCGATAAAGATTTTTCCTTACTGGCGCGCAATTAAATAACCCCTCCTAGATAGAACTTTCTTAGACATTGCCAATAATGCTATCTAATAATATTATTCAAATAATATGAGTTATTGATTTGATAATTTGAAATACTGTGAAATGACAATTATTGAATCAACAAAATATTATGCAATTATCAATGTAGCAATTATTGAATCAATAATATAAAATATTGAACAGTAATTACTGTAACAATTATTGAGTAGTGACTTCTTACGTAAGAATCAATAATTAGAATTACTGTGCAACACCGCGTGCTACTGTGCAACACTGCGTATTACTGTATTTTAACCACCGGTTATTTCAACAGTTTTAACGGTAACAACCACGCCGTTATTTTTAGAAAACTCATTCTTGTCGTTTTCTTCATCCGACAGTTATTCCGTTATGGGGTCCACAAATGGTTGCGCCGTCGTACGAATATTTTCCGACAACCAGAATATTCCACGACCAAACGAATATTCCCCGACAACTTGAATATTTTATTACCACTTGCTAACTTTGAAAAATTTGCATAAAGCACCCTATAACTTACCACATTCATCAAATCAACACCTTACTATTTTAAAATAATATATAGAGAAATTAAATTTTTATTCATAAATTTGGGGTCTTACAAATTTGATCTGATTTGATGTTGAGTTGGCAAATTAATCTTTTTCCCTTCTGGGTTGGTTCCGGGCTTGACATGGCTGCAGCTGTCTTTCTCGGGGTTATCTCCAGGATTGGACTGCTGTTGACTTTCATCTATCTTCAGGGTTGTCATTGAATTTGATTTGATGATTCCCAGGGTTGTCTTTGGGGAGATTGATTTGGTGATTTCTCAGTGCGGTCTCCGGGGGTCTGGTTTGGTGATTTTCCAGTGCTATCTCTGGGGGTCTGATTTGATGATTTTCCAGTGCTGTCTCAGGGAGTCTGGTTTGATGATTTCCCGGCGCTGTCTCTGGGGGTCTGGTTTGATGATTTAATCCTCCAGGGTTGTCTCTGGAGTGTGAAAAGATGATTTTTCCCTCCTACAAGGTTAGTAACAGAAATGCAAAATTTTGAGTGTCTACAGATGCCCATCTTTATCATGTTTATGCAATGCAATAGAATAAACAGGATAAAGATTGCTAGACACTGGAAATATGATAAGTGCACATGTAATGCAATTCATGGTATGATATGTAATGAATGCCATATGCCTCTGTGGGGTTAGCTGCCACAGGTTGGATCAACTCCCATTCTCTATTTTCTGCTGGGGATGACTTTCATGGCTGATACCACTGTACCTTTCTGAATTTGATGTGAACGTTGTCGCCAACGCTCTCTCTTCCAAATACGCTTTTTGACTTTACTTCCGCTGGGGATATTTCTCTGTTCACGAGTAACCCTCAGTGGGGATTCCTGATGCTTATCCCGATGATAACTTGCACCAGTTTATATCATCGGATCCTTCACGATGCTATGTTGGGGCTGTCACCAACGATTTGGATTTCTATCCGATTGATGCTGACAATCCTGCCGGGGATAGGATCTTTGATGCCTACTCGAACGGTAGTTTAAAATGATTTGACCATCATCGAACCTCCTCGATTCCTACTCGAACAGTAGTTTGCAGGGTTGACCATCACCGAACCTCCTCGATGCCTACTTGAATGGTAGTTACAACGGTCGGCTGAACAGATTTGACGCCTACTCTCGAATGGTTGTTTGCAGGGTTGACCATCACCGAACCTCCTTGATGCCTACTCGAACGATAGTTTATAACGGTCGATTGAACTGATTTGATGCCTACTCAAACGGTAGTTTACAGGATTGACCATCACCGAACCTCCTCGATGCCTATTCGAATGGTAGTTTACAATGGTCGATTGAACTGATTTGATGCCTACTCGAATGGTAGTTTACAAGGTTTATTTGAATTGATTTGATGCCTACTCGAACGGTAGTTTACAACGTTGACCATCACCGAATCTCCTCAATGCCTACTCAAACGGTAGTTTACAACGGTCGATCATCGCCAAAACTTCTGCTTTGATGTCTCAGCTGAAGATTTATTATATAACAGATTCCATTATCGGTCCTTCCCGATGAAGATAGTTTTACACAGTAGTTCTTGCCAAGTTTTCGGATGTCATGCTGTTTTGATGCCAGTGACTTGCAATGTCAAATTCACTGATCTTGGCGGAAATAGCTTTTTAACAGTTTACACCATCGGCCCTTTCCCAATGTTACGCTAACGGTTTGCAATATCATGTACTCTGATCTCCGCCGAAGTAATTCTCAACGGTTTACACCACTGGACCCTTCCCGATGCTATGATGGAGTTGTCCCCAACGGTTCATACTATCAGGTACTCAGATCTTTGTCTAAGCAGTTTTCAACGGTTTTCATCATCGGACCCTTCCCCGATGGTACGCTGGAGCTGTTACCAATGGTTTGAATCACCGGATCATTACCCAATGCCACGCCGGAGCTGTTACCAACGGTTTATAAAAAATTTCAGACTTCGAAGTTTGACGCCCTGTTTCAGGGTTTTAGGCCCTTTCTGCTAAATCGCGTAGAACCTTTTTTATTGATTTGACTTTTTGGCCTTAGGGGACTCTGCTGTGGCTCAAATTTGATCAAACCGGAGGGGGTGGGACCCACCCTAGGTTTCCGTAGGTAGACTCGCGGTAGACTGCGGGTGGATTTATACCCCCTGGCCTTTTTGAAAAATCACTTTCAACTTGAATCAACTGAAAAATCCAAAATTTCTAGCTCAGATCTACTCATTTCGGGCTACTTTTCGCGAAATCTGTCACCATACAAACGTTCTACACAACGCTGGTAACGTTTACATCCTTTCTTTTCAAGTTTTGACCGTTGGAACGTTAGTTTTCATGTAATATGAGTTTAAACGCAATGTATCAAATATGTATGCATAGATGACTTAATAAAAATGAATAGACCTAGTAAGTACGTGTATTTTACTATGCTGAGCATTCCGGTATGCAAAATTTTCATTTTTGGGACAATCAATTTGCGCCCTTTTTAGCTGGTTTATTCATCCTATTTGAGTACAAATGAGTCTGGATTTTCAAATAAAAATGTACATGGTAATTTAGTTGCCATAGTGAGCTTGATTTTGATATTTTTCATATATATGAAATGCTCATGATTTTGGGTTGGTGTGCTATTGAATGGTCACCTAATCATGCCTATGTGCATGCGGATAATCCGTTTTACAAAAGAGACTGGCGAAATTCTTTCACGAGTATGGGCATTTAATAGGCATACAATTTAACTCTACTAGAGAAGTATGTTAAACTAATGCAGGTTTTTATATAGGATATGCATGATGCAATGATTTAAATTTAATGACTTTAATTTTGAAGCGTACCTCAGCTTTTCTAAGGCGATTTGGAGATTTTGTTCAGGTTAAGGACACAGATGTAGACACTAGAAATTTCGTATTCCTGTTACTAACCCTGCAGGAGGGAAAAACTGTCTTTTATCTTTCGGAGACAACCCTGGAAGATCAGACCAAAGTCAGCAGCCCCGGTCTTAATACTGGGATGTCAACTCAGCCCCGATCTCAATACCGGGATGTCGACTCAACCCCGGTCTCAATATTGGGATGTCAGGTCAACCCCGATCACAACCCAGGATGTACAGATCAACCCTGATCACAACCCGGGAGGTACAGGTCAACCCCGGTCTCAACCCGGGAGGTACAGGTCAACCCCGGTCTAACCCCAGGAGGTACAGGTCAACCTCGGTCACAACCCGGGAGGTACAGGTCAACCCCGGTCATAACCCGGGAGGTACAGGTCAAGGCTTAACCCAGGAGGTATAGGTCAACCCCGGAAGGTACAAGTCAACCCCGATCACAACCCAAGAGGTACAGGTCAACCTCGGTCTCAACTCGGAAGGTACAAGTCAACCCCGGTCTCAACTTGAGAGGTACAAGTTAACCCCAGTCTCAACCCGGGAGGAACAGGTCAAGCCCCGGTCATAACCCGGGAGGCCAAATCATCTCCAAGGACAACCCTGGAGAAGTCAATTCAGCCTTAGAGACAACCCTGAGGACAAACAGAATCGGCTGGGATCCAAACCTCGGAGACAAAATTAGCTAAAGACCGTGCCAGTACAGGAGACATCCCCTGGAGGGGCAAAATGGTCATTTTACTAACTCAAAGCAGATTCGATCCAAATCAAGTCGAATTGATGCCATCAAGGTCAGAAAGAACCACAACATTGATCATGAGTGGAAACAGCGCAAGACAACTCAATGGACAAACTGCGGGGAAACGAAGACCCGATTATGAACCCGTCTTCTTGGACTCAAAAAATGTTTAGTTCCATGTCATTGCGACGCGCTCGACGAGGGCTTTTTGGAAAGGTATAGCACGCCTCAAATGTACGCTCCGATCAAAAGTTAGAAAGTTTCGAATCTGACCTGGCGTTGTTTAGAGTGCACGTACTTCGAGGCAATAGGACCCTCCACCCGGGCCCTACCACGTGGAGACGCAAGTAGACCCGCGACTGCCTCTAGTAGAGCCGCTTCCATCGGGTCTATAAATATAAGTGCACCCTCAGGCCAAAATTAATTCAGAAACGCTCTAGAACTCTGCCTATTTCGTTTCCTAGCCATCCTTTTAGTACTCCAAACCTAGATTTTATCACTCTAACACGTAGATATACTCATATACTACCCCATATCAAAAATTAACAGGTAGAAACGGACGTTTGAAGCCTACGATTTGGCAAAAAGCCCGTGTAGCAGTCCATTATGAGTATTTTTACGATCCAAAAGTTCATATTACTTCATTGCGCATTTATACACTTGCACGTTAAGTTTCATTTTCTGATTATGCCCGAAACTCAGTTCCGTGGCCATTTTTGCTTACGTTTTTGTACATTTTAGTACATTTACGCATTTTTTGGCATTTCTACAGCCTGGGTCGTCGATCCGCGACTTTTATTAGCTTATATCTATATATATACGTATACATGCCCTTCACCGGACTGGGTTATCTTTCCAGTCCCGGTTTGACTTTTGTTTTATATATATTTAACTATATATATACTAACTTTTCAATTCTGTCAAACCTGGATGTCAAATCCGGATGTCAAATCCATGACAGTTTACTGCTTTCATATATATAACTATATATATATAATTTTTTTTGACTTATTTGGGCCTGGATTTCTACTTCGTGGCCTTTTTATTGCTTTAATATAAATATACTAACGGTATATATTAACATTTACATTCCAGTTTGGCCTGGATCATTTCATGGCCTTTTTACCGCTTTTATAAATATATATATACTTACATTTCTGTCCGGGCATAGGATTGTAAATCCGTCGCCCTTTACAACTTATATATATATATATATATTTACATTCTAGTCGAGCCTGGATCATCCCATGGCTCTTTTACATCACACACACACATATATATATATATATATATATATATATATATTTACATTCTGTCGAGCCTGGATCATCCCGTGGCTCTTTTATAGCTTTTATATATATATTTACATTCTGTCGAGCTTGGATCATCCCGTGGCTCTTTTATAACTTTTATATATATATTTACATTATGTCGAGCCTGGATCATCCCGTGGCTCTTTTACAACTTTCATATATATATATATATATATATATATATATTTCAATTCTGTCAAGCCTGGATCATTTCGTGGCTCATTTACAGCTTTTATATATATATATATATATTTACATTCCATCAAGCCTGGATCATTCTGTGGCTTTTACAGCTTATATATATATATATATTTCAATTCTGTCCAGCCTGGATTACTCCGTAGCTTTTTACAGCTTTTATAAATATATATATATATATATATATATATATGTTCATTCTAGTCCGGTAATAGGATTTGACATCCGTCGCCCTTTATTGCTTTTATATATATATTTCCATTCTGTCAAGCCTGGATTACTCTGTGACTTTTTACAGCTTTTATAAATATATATATATATATATTTACATTCCAGTTCGAGAACCGGAGTGAAAACCCATCGCCCTTTACAGCTTTCGTATATATATAACTATATATATATCTTTTACTCATTGTGATTAAATTGCTGTTGTAAATATTCATTTGATATGAATCGGCGCTGACATCTCTTTGGGGGAACTAGATTTTTTAAATCTTGCCAATTCTATCTTTCAAGCAGTTCAAAATAGGTTCAGACAGAACCGGAAAGATAGAATGGCTGAGATTTACTTAAATCTAGTAGCTTTTCTAGTTTTATTCATTTTAAGCAACATCGCGACCCTTAGATCGTTATTTAGTGGGAACGAGAAGCTTTGTCTATGCGCATGCCAGGATTTACTGATGAATCCTTGGTTCTTGCGACATCGGGATGTAAATATCCATTTTTTGTGCATATTTGAGTTGTGCAGGTTTTCTTGGCTTCCTCATATGAGCCTAGGAATCGTGGGATTCGTGATCAAACTTATCAGAATCTGATTCCCACGATGGACAAGCTCCACTTTACAGATATACCCTGCCAGTTTTTCTGTAGAAATGTACATTCAAAAGACCTTAAAATGGTTATCGGGGTTTAAGGTCTCAACATAGTGAAAATATGGTTTGTCGTGCTAGAGTCACTCCGATGGCTGTCATGCCCATGAGAAGATCGACACTTGTCTATATGTTGTGATCGAGGATGCTTCACAGCCCGACAATCACAGTTCAAATTGAGCTAAAAGGCTGAAAAGATAAAATAGAAGTATCAACATGCTTCAATTCCTATGATAGCGCAAGGGTTTGAAAATCAACCTTTCAAAACATCATTTTAATATTTTGTCTAATAAAAGGACTTTTGCAAATCAAATCAAACCTTTCGTATATAGGTTTAACGAAGCACATCCATACTTTCCAATCAAACCAGCGTAGACATTATTTCTTTTAGCATTCACACACATTGCAAATAAAAAATGGAAATATTGAAAAGATGCGGTACCGTGTTTTCACGGGAGTTGTGGGGTGCCTAACACCTTCCCCACACTTAACCAAGCCCCCGAACTTAGAACTTCGGTTTCAAAGATTCAGTTTCGACAGTGTCCAGCAATTGGGCCTACTTTCAAACAAAACTCGGTTGAGTTGGTACAACCATTTTAAAACTACCAACTGGAAACTCTGTGAACCTTTCAAATCGTCGACATGATACATGTTGGCCTTTTCCTAAAAAAACCCCTTCAACTTTTTCATAAAAAAGATAAAATAAGGGTAGAAACAAAACTTAGGAAAATAGAGAAAGATCCGTGTTCCGACTCGACCCGCACATTTTTCTTACCGACGTCGACAGGTGGCGACTCTGCTGGGGACAGTAGAGGGCTTAGGCCGTGTTCAAATCTTTTCAACATTTCCCATTTCTATTGGCGTGTGTGTGAATGCTGCGTCTTTATATTGCATGTGTGTGAATGCTATGTTTTTACACTAAATGGATGTGAATGAATGCTTTCCTACTTTATATTAGTTCTTCGCACAATGTCATCATTTCATATGGTGAGACGCGATGTATGTGAATGTATGTTATGTGATTCCTCCACTAGGAGGCAAACCCATCGGTGTTTGAGTAATGGACTCAAAGGCGACTAAGTCTGCGAGGCTCATGAAATGCACCACTCAGATCCGCTCCAATTGAAAGATCTGATTAATTTCCCCTCCAGTAGATTGAGATGATCTGGGGAGCTTCATGCCAAAAAGTCGCGAGAGTAGCCTAAGATAGGTCAGCCTCTGATTAACCAAATCCGAAGGGAAGCCTCTTCATGCCTTCCACTTTCAATTCAATGTCAAATTTTCAATTCTAATGTAAATATCATTGTGACGCCCCCAGAATAGGTCCAGTCAACCCAACCCATTCTGAGTCGCCAAATACATGGTACAGAATTCAAATACAATCTTTTATATCACACGGTCGTGCAAAATACGACCACACAACTGTGAGTGTCAATACAAATATGTAAAAAATATTAACATTCAAACTAAGTTCTCATTACAATTATTATCACACTATTTATTAGAAATAGTGAGGACTATTACTGCTCTAACTCGGACCATCACTCTGTCCCCCGACTAGTTCCTGCGACATTCTCATTTTCTAAAGAGGACAATAGATGAAAATGGTGAGCTCAACTAGCCCAGTAAAGAATATTATGACTAAGATAATGGAAAATAAATTATCGTTAGTCTTCAACAATTCAGATAAATTATTATTGACAACAAGTTTTAGATTAATATTCGCAGCGAAAATAACAATTCATTAGAAGAGTTAAGTAGAGAATGAAGTCTACTATCTTCTATGATTTTAAAGTCCATCATCAATATTTTATCTCTGTAACATCAATTAATATACATCTTGAATCAAATATTCATCTTTGCACTACGGGCTAAAGATATTCATTTGTATCACCAGTTGGCTATGTTCATCTCAACACCTGTCATCTTTGCACTACGGCCAAAGATATTCATCAGGTAATCATTCATCTTTGCTCTATAGGCCAAAGATATTCAGTTATATCACCATTTAGGACTGAGGATGATGAAAAATAATATAAATAACGAATCCAGTGAGATAAAGGACAAAGATTAGGGATTTGTATTTTAGTTTATCCAAGTTCAAAATACTCCATAATAATACTTTGTGGATCAAAATTCAAGAATAGAGCTCAAAACTTAGATCCAATCAAAGATAGGAACCTTAACAAGCAACTTGGACATATAGAAGAAAATTTAATTTTTTCGTGAATAGTGCCGTATACGTGAATAGTGCCGTATACGTGAATAGTAACCCCGACGGAAAAAGTAAGAATTTCATAATAAAATCCATGACAATATTTTGGTATAATGATATTGAAAAGAATAACATCATTTACGAAAGAAAATAACATCCCTTACCTCAAAAGAATAGTACTTCTGGCTGAAATATCGGATATAATACTAAAGAAACTTGCACTGAATAGCAACACTCAAAGTATCTAAATACTCACAAAAATACGCTCGATATTATAGAGAGAGAAAACTTCTGATTCTGGTGTGATTTTCAATTCTAACCTAAGCACCCTATTTATAGGAAAATGCCAGAACACCAAAGCTGACTTACCTGCTACCGGTGGCTTCAACCTTCTGAAATTTCAACGCACACCAGCTTAGAATTCAGAATTTTTTCACCAAAAAACAAAAGTGGGGCCCACCCATATTTTAAAAAAATATTAATTTTTGCAACTTCAATAATTCATAATAAATAGACCTTTTATAAGAAAAATACGAATTTTATGTCCTTTTCATAGAAAATTTAATTCTCTACAACTTTGTAGAAGGAAGTTTTTCTAAATTCCGAACGAAAAATGGTCGAAATCCACAAACGGATGATTTTCCACACCAAAATACTGATAAAAACATCTCAGCACTAATTCCTTCTTTTATATCCACAAAATAAATATTTCCTTATCATATAAATCAATAATTAATTATTCACAAATAATATTACAAAACTACAATATTAACAACCAGGTCGTTCCCAGGAAAGAGGGGGCCTTCCGATAAGGATTTCTCCTTACTGGCGCGCAATTAAATAACCCCTTCTAGACAGAACTTCCTTAGACATTGTCAATAATGCTATCTAACAATATTATTCAAATAATATGAATTATTGATTTGATAATGTGAAATACTGTGTAGTGACAATTATTGAATCAATAATATAAAATATCAACGGTAGCAATTATTGAATTAATCATATAAAATATCGAACAGTAATTACTGTAACAATAATTGAGTAAGTGTCTTCTTACATAAGAATCAATAATTTGAAATACTGTGCAATACCGTGTGCTACTGTGCAACAACGCGTATTACTGTATTTTTATCACCGAATATTTCAGCAGTTTAATAGTAACAGTTTTAATATTTCTGTCGCTTTCTATATCCGATAGTTATTCCGTTGTGGGGCCCACAAATGGCTGCGCCGTTGTACGAATATTCTTCAACAAAAAGAATATTCCACGACCAAACGAATATTCCCCGACAACATTTATAACCACTTGCTCATTTTAAAATATTTGCGCATTTTACCCACAACTTACTACATTAATTAAATTAACCCCTTACTATTTCAAAATAATATATAAAGAAAACTAAATCTTTATTTATAAAATTTGGGGTCTTACATCCTCCCCTCCTTATGAAATTTCGTCCTCGAAATTGACGTACGTACCTGGGGTGTCGAAGAGGTGAGGATACCTCGCTTTTATTTCCGATTCTAACCCACAGGTCATTTTCTCAATAGCATGGTTTCTTCACAAAACTTTAACTTGAGGTATAATTTTTGAGCGTAGGACATGCTCCTTCCTATCCAAAATCTTGACAGGTACCTCCTCAAACGTTAAATCTTCAGCTATCTCGTCCGGTTCTAACTCAATAATGTGGTTTGGATCTTTCACATATTTACGCAACATGGATATACGAAAAACATTATGAACACGAGACATGCTTGGAGGTAAAGCGAGTCTATAGGCCACATTTCCTACTCTGTCAAGGATCTCAAATGGACCAATGAATCGTGGATTGAGCTTTCCTCTCTTGCCAAACCTCGTAACTCCCTTCCACTGAGCAACGCGTAATAACACATGGTCTCCAACATTCCACGTCCTTTCGATGAAGATCCGCATAATTCTTTTGTCGATTCTGTGCCGTTTGGATACATTGTCGGATCATTTGAATCTTTTTCGTAGTCATACGTACTAACTCCGGTCCCAATAATGTTGCTTCACCCACCTCATCCCAGCATACTGGAGAATGACACTTTCGTCCATACAACGCTTCGAATGGAGCCACGCCCATACTTGCCTGATAACTGTTGTTGTAGGAGAATTCCACCAATGGTAAGTACTTATCCCAACTCCCTTTGAAGTCTAGAACACAGAGTCTCACTAGATCTTCTAGAGTTTGAATAGTCCTTTCTGATTGTCCGTCCGTTTGAGGGTGATATGCCGAACTAAATCGTAACTCTGTGCCCATAGCTTTCTGCAAACTGATCCAAAATCGTGAAGTGAATCTTGGGTCACGATCTGAAACTATAGATACTGGCATGCTATGCAACCTCACAATCTCATTCACGTATATACGTGCAAGACGTTCAAGGGAATAGGTCTCCCGTATCGGCAAGAAATGAGCAGACTTGGTTAATCTATCAATAATAACCCAAATCGCATCTATGCCTTGGGAAACCTTGGGAAGACCCGTAACGAAATCCATCGTAATGTGTTCCCACTTCCATTTTGGAATCTCCAGTGGTTGCAATGGACCCTTCGGCACTTGATGCTCTGCCTTTACACGTTGACACGTTAAACACCTCGAGATAAACTCCGTGATCTCTCTCTTCATATTGCTCTACCAAAATGTATGTCGAAGATCATGATACATTTTAGTACTCGCAGGATGGATTGCAAACGGTGTGTTGTGTGCCTCCATCATGATTCTATACTTCAAGTTAGAATCGTTAGGAACACAAAGTCTGGAGTTGACTTGAAGTATTCCTTTTTCATCAATCCTTGCTTCTGGAATAGCACCTTCTTGCATCTTCTTCCTCATATTCATCAGCTCCGGATCCGTAGCTTGAGCAGCTTTAACTTTATCAATCAAAGCTGGTTCTACGCGTATACTTGACATCATCGCATGGGTCCCCGGAGTCTTGAACTCTATCTTCATCTTTTGTAAATCACACAAAATAGGCTTTGATAGCATCACATTCGTTCTCGCATATGATCTTCTACTCAACGCTTCAGTTACCACGCTTGCTTTTCCAGGATGGTATTAGATGGTATAATCGTAATCTTTCAACAGCTCAAGCCAACGTCATTGCCGCATGTTGAGTTCCTTTTGAGTGAAGAAATATTTGAGGCTCTTATGATCCGTATAGATCTCCACTTTCTCTCCATACAGGTAGTGTCTCCAGATCTTTAATGCGAAAACAACAGCTGCCAACTCTAGATCATGAGTAGGATAATTCCTCTCATATTCTTTGAGTTGTCGCATGCATAGGCTATGACTTTCCTATGTTGTATGAGAACACATCCTAACCCTTTTCCCGAAGCGTCGCTGTAAATGACAAATCCATCCGAACCAGATGGTATCGTCAAAATAGGTGCCGAAATAAGTCTCCTCTTGAGCTCTCAGAAGCTCTTCTCGCATTCCTCACTCCAAATGAATTTTGTATCTTTCCGAGTCAACTGAGTTAATGGAGTAGCGATTTGAGAAAATCCCTCTACGAACCTCCGATAATAACCAGCTAAACCCAGAAAGCTTCGTACTTCGGCCACCGACTTAGGTTGCTCCCAACTTTGTATTGCTTCAATCTTCACCGGGTCAATAGATACTCCACGTTTCGATACCACGTGCTCAAGGAATGCTACTTCCTCAAGCCAGAACTCGCATTTTTTTAGCTTGACATATAGCTTGTTCTCACGAAGCTTTTGAAGTACCAACTTCAAGTGGTGCTCATGATCTTCACGACTTTTAGAATAGATGAGGATGTCATCAATAAAGACAACAACGAACTGATCCAAATATTCCTTAAATACACGGTTCATCATATCCA
Source organism: Panax stipuleanatus (assembly GCA_020205555.1). Taxonomy (NCBI): domain Eukaryota; kingdom Viridiplantae; phylum Streptophyta; class Magnoliopsida; order Apiales; family Araliaceae; genus Panax; species Panax stipuleanatus. The sequence goes on along the minus strand of CM035123.1, from coordinate 58,868,913 downwards.
TGAAAGCAGCAGGAGCATTAGTTAATCCAAAAGACATGACTAAGAACTCATAATGCTCGTACCGAGTTCTGAAAGCAGTCTTCGGAATATCCTCAGTTTTAATCTTCAGCTGATGATATCCAAAACGAAGATCGATCTTTGAAAAGAATTGTGCACCTTGCAACTGGTCGAACATGTCATCAATACGAGGTAACGGATACCTATTCTTAATTGTGACATGGTTCAACTCCCGATAGTCAATACAAAGTCGCATACTCCCGTCTTTCTTCTTTACGAATAAAATAGGAGCACCCCAAGGAGATGTACTAGGACGTATAAAACCGATGTCTAACAACTCCTATAATTAGACCTTTAACTCCTGAAGTTCAATACGAGCCATTCGATATGGGGTTTTAGAAATGGATTTTGTACCGGGCTCAAGGTCAATAAAGAATTCAACTTCATGTTCTGGGGCTAGACCGGGAAGTTCTTCAGGAAATACATCAAGAAACTCATTAACAACAGAAATATCATTCAAACCTAACGTATTTTAGTTTAGATCAGTGACATGTGCTAAGAAAGCTTGACATCCGTTTTTGAATAAACGAATAGCTTTATGACTTGAAATGACATTAATTGATTTTAGTGGTTTGGTGGTTTGAATTCGCACAATAGGTTGGTTAGGAATATAAAAACTAACAACCTTACGAAAACAATCAATTTTGGCATGGTAAGTGGTTAACCAGTCAATTCCTAAAATCATGTCAAATGCAAGTATTTTCAAAGATATAAGATCAACAGGTAAGGTAAGGGTACCAATCTGAATCAAGCAATATTTGTAAACTGTGGATGTAACAAAGGTTTCTCCCAACGGAGTTTCAACAGATAAGTCAAAGTCTAACTTCTTAGGTGTCAAATTTAATCGTTGAGCACAAGCAGGTGAACTAAAAGAATGGGTAGCACCGGTATCTAACAAGGTGTAAACTTTGCAAGAGTTTATGATTAGCTTACCGGTAATCACCTTGTGTGGGGTCCTCACGTTTTGGGCTGTCATGACAAACGCTTTTTCAGGAACCACCGACTTTGACTTGTCCGAAACTGCCCTTGGAATCACCACCCCCACTGGACTTGGTTTCGCTACAGGACAATCTCGAGCTATATGTCCTTCTTTTCCACAGTTATAGCATGCTTTGAATTGTTGTGGGCAGTTTGGGCTACTGTGTCCCTCTTTCCCGCATTTATAGCATACGACCGGTGGTCATTCTCCTCCCCTAAAAACAGTTGATGCTGGTGCTGATGTCGACGTCTTCACGTTCTCATTGTTGTACCTTCTCTTCTTGAAATCTCCTCCCGATTCGCTTTTTCTACTATCATGGCCACGATTACCACCGGAGTGGTTACCGCTTCTGTCATGATACTTTCCTCCCCGCTGGTTGTCAATGTTCCGATGACTGCTGCCACCGGTACGACCTTGGTTGTTGTCCCTTGGTTGAACATAATCACTATCTCATTCTAACAACTGGGCCCTGTTCACCACATCCGAATATAGAGAAAATTTGTGAGAAATGAGGTATTGACGAATTTTGGGATTCAAACCTCTCAGAAACATCCGCGTCACACGTTCCTCATTCTCCACCAAATGAGGTGCAAACCTGGACAACTCCGCGAACTTAGCCTCGTACTGGGACACAGCCATGTTGTTCTGTTCCAGTCTGATAAACTTTACCTCCTTCATATGACGAATACTTTCAGGAAAGTACTTGTCATTGAACAGTTCCTGGAATGCTTCCCAAGACATCTTGAGTGCGGAAGTTTGGGTACGCTTCACAGATTCCCACCAGTAATATGCCTCTCCACGGAACATAGAGGTGGAAAATAGAACCTTCTGTTCCTCCGTGCATCCCAAGACATCAAATATCTTGGTAATTTGCTTAACCCACGTCTCTGCCTTGATCAGATCCGACTTTCCCAAAAACTCTGGTGGTCCCAATTCTTTGAACTGCTTGGCAGTGACAATTCGCGTGTTGTTATTATCTCCACCTGTATTTTGCACACGAGTCTCCCTCACCTGGTTTTTCATGAACTGCAAAAAGCTTCTAAACATCTCATCGTTTATCGTCTGATCAGTGTTGTTTTCAGGATGAACATTGCCTTCCTGTTGCACGTTCTCCTGGTTGGTGATTAAAGGTGTCTCCACGGTCTCATTCACTCAATTGTTAACATTCTCAGATGCCATTCTCAAATACTGCCATAAAACAAGGGTTAATTAAACAAATTAAAATATCACATATTAACCCTATGCTCCGACTGACCAATTAAATACCACATAAGCTTAGGTAGGACATACTAGTGAAGGATTTACTCGTCTCTCCCCTCCTAGTTCTATTTCCAGATCTCCGCCAGAGACCATATCCCTAAGCTCTGATACCAACTGTGACGCCCCCAGAATAGGTCCAGTCAACCCAACCCATTCTGAGTCGCCAAATACATGGTACAGAATTCAAATACAATCTTTTATATCACACGGTCGTGCAAAATACGACCACACAACTGTGAGTGTCAATACAAATATATAAAAAATATTAACATTCAAACTAAGTTCTCATTACAATTATTATCACACTATTTATTAGAAATAGTGAGGACTATTACTGCTCTAACTCGGACCATCACTCTGTCCCCCGACTAGTTCCTGCGACATTCTCATTTTCTAAAGAGGACAATAGATGAAAATGGTGAGCTCAACTAGCCCAGTAAAGAATATTATGACTAAGATAATGGAAAATAAATTATCGTTAGTCTTCAACAATTCAGATAAATTATTATTAACAACAAGTTTTAGATTAATATTCGCAGCGAAAATAACAATTCATTAGAAGAGTTAAGTAGATAATGAAGTCTACTATCTTCTATGATTTTAAAGTCCATCATCAATATTTTATCTCTGTAACATCAATTAATATACATCTTGAATCAAATATTCATCTTTGCACTACGGGCTAAAGATATTCATTTGTATCACCAGTTGGCTATGTTCATCTCAACACCTGTCATCTTTGCACTACGGCCAAAGATATTCATCAGGTAATCATTCATCTTTGCTCTATAGGCCAAAGATATTCAGTTATATCACCATTTAGGACTGAGGATGATGAAAAATAATATAAATAACGAATCCAGTGAGATAAAGGACAAAGATTAGGGATTTGTATTTTAGTTTATCCAAGTTCAAAATACTCCATAATAATACTTTGTGGATCAAAATTCAAGAATAGAGCTCAAAACTTAGATCCAATCAAAGATAGGAACCTTAACAAGCAACTTGGACATATAGAAGAAAATTTAATTTTTTCGTGAATAGTGCCGTATACGTGAATAGTGCCGTATACGTGAATAGTAACCCCGACGGAAAAAGTAAGAATTTCATAATAAAATCCATGACAATATTTTGGTATAATGATATTGAAAAGAATAACATCATTTACGAAAGAAAATAACATCCCTTACCTCAAAAGAATAGTACTTCTGGCTGAAATATCGGATATAATACTGAAAGAAACTTGCACTGAATAGCAACACTCAAAGTATCTAAATACTCACAAAAATACGCTCGATATTATAGAGAGAGAAAACTTCTGATTCTGGTGTGATTTTCAATTCTAACCTAAGCACCCTATTTATAGGAAAATGCCAGAACACCAAAGCTGACTTACCTGCTACCGGTGGCTTCAACCTTCTGAAATTTCAACGCACACCAGCTTAGAATTCAGAATTTTTTCACCAAAAAACAAAAGTGGGGCCCACCCATATTTTAAAAAAATATTAATTTTTGCAACTTCAATAATTCATAATAAATAGACCTTTTATAAGAAAAATACGAATTTTATGTCCTTTTCATAGAAAATTTAATTCTCTACAACTTTGTAGAAGGAAGTTTTTCTAAATTCCGAACGAAAAATGGTCGAAATCCACAAACGGATGATTTTCCACACCAAAATACTGATAAAAACATCTCAGCACTAATTCCTTCTTTTATATCCACAAAATAAATATTTCCTTATCATATAAATCAATAATTAATTATTCACAAATAATATTACAAAACTACAATATTAACAACCAGGTCGTTCCCAGGAAAGAGGGGGCCTTCCGATAAGGATTTCTCCTTACTGGCGCGCAATTAAATAACCCCTTCTAGACAGAACTTCCTTAGACATTGTCAATAATGCTATCTAACAATATTATTCAAATAATATGAATTATTGATTTGATAATGTGAAATACTGTGTAGTGACAATTATTGAATCAATAATATAAAATATCAACGGTAGCAATTATTGAATTAATCATATAAAATATCGAACAGTAATTACTGTAACAATAATTGAGTAAGTGTCTTCTTACATAAGAATCAATAATTTGAAATACTGTGCAATACCGTGTGCTACTGTGCAACAACGCGTATTACTGTATTTTTATCACCGAATATTTCAGCAGTTTAATAGTAACAGTTTTAATATTTCTGTCGCTTTCTATATCCGATAGTTATTCCGTTGTGGGGCCCACAAATGGCTGCGCCGTTGTACGAATATTCTTCAACAAAAAGAATATTCCACGACCAAACGAATATTCCCCGACAACATTTATAACCACTTGCTCATTTTAAAATATTTGCGCATTTTACCCACAACTTACTACATTAATTAAATTAACCCCTTACTATTTCAAAATAATATATAAAGAAAACTAAATCTTTATTTATAAAATTTGGGGTCTTACATCCTCCCCTCCTTATGAAATTTCGTCCTCGAAATTGACGTACGTACCTGGGGTGTCGAAGAGGTGAGGATACCTCGCTTTTATTTCCGATTCTAACCCACAGGTCATTTTCTCAATAGCATGGTTTCTTCACAAAACTTTAACTTGAGGTATAATTTTTGAGCGTAGGACATGCTCCTTCCTATCCAAAATCTTGACAGGTACCTCCTCAAACGTTAAATCTTCAGCTATCTCGTCCGGTTCTAACTCAATAATGTGGTTTGGATCTTTCACATATTTACGCAACATGGATATACGAAAAACATTATGAACACGAGACATGCTTGGAGGTAAAGCGAGTCTATAGGCCACATTTCCTACTCTGTCAAGGATCTCAAATGGACCAATGAATCGTGGATTGAGCTTTCCTCTCTTGCCAAACCTCGTAACTCCCTTCCACTGAGCAACGCGTAATAACACATGGTCTCCAACATTCCACGTCCTTTCGATGAAGATCCGCATAATTCTTTTGTCGATTCTGTGCCGTTTGGATACATTGTCGGATCATTTGAATCTTTTTCGTAGTCATACGTACTAACTCCGGTCCCAATAATGTTGCTTCACCCACCTCATCCCAGCATACTGGAGAATGACACTTTCGTCCATACAACGCTTCGAATGGAGCCACGCCCATACTTGCCTGATAACTGTTGTTGTAGGAGAATTCCACCAATGGTAAGTACTTATCCCAACTCCCTTTGAAGTCTAGAACACAGAGTCTCACTAGATCTTCTAGAGTTTGAATAGTCCTTTCTGATTGTCCGTCCGTTTGAGGGTGATATGCCGAACTAAATCGTAACTCTGTGCCCATAGCTTTCTGCAAACTGATCCAAAATCGTGAAGTGAATCTTGGGTCACGATCTGAAACTATAGATACTGGCATGCTATGCAACCTCACAATCTCATTCACGTATATACGTGCAAGACGTTCAAGGGAATAGGTCTCCCGTATCGGCAAGAAATGAGCAGACTTGGTTAATCTATCAATAATAACCCAAATCGCATCTATGCCTTGGGAAACCTTGGGAAGACCCGTAACGAAATCCATCGTAATGTGTTCCCACTTCCATTTTGGAATCTCCAGTGGTTGCAATGGACCCTTCGGCACTTGATGCTCTGCCTTTACACGTTGACACGTTAAACACCTCGAGATAAACTCCGTGATCTCTCTCTTCATATTGCTCTACCAAAATGTATGTCGAAGATCATGATACATTTTAGTACTCGCAGGATGGATTGCAAACGGTGTGTTGTGTGCCTCCATCATGATTCTATACTTCAAGTTAGAATCGTTAGGAACACAAAGTCTGGAGTTGACTTGAAGTATTCCTTTTTCATCAATCCTTGCTTCTGGAATAGCACCTTCTTGCATCTTCTTCCTCATATTCATCAGCTCCGGATCCGTAGCTTGAGCAGCTTTAACTTTATCAATCAAAGCTGGTTCTACGCGTATACTTGACATCATCGCATGGGTCCCCGGAGTCTTGAACTCTATCTTCATCTTTTGTAAATCACACAAAATAGGCTTTGATAGCATCACATTCGTTCTCGCATATGATCTTCTACTCAACGCTTCAGTTACCACGCTTGCTTTTCCAGGATGGTATTAGATGGTATAATCGTAATCTTTCAACAGCTCAAGCCAACGTCATTGCCGCATGTTGAGTTCCTTTTGAGTGAAGAAATATTTGAGGCTCTTATGATCCGTATAGATCTCCACTTTCTCTCCATACAGGTAGTGTCTCCAGATCTTTAATGCGAAAACAACAGCTGCCAACTCTAGATCATGAGTAGGATAATTCCTCTCATATTCTTTGAGTTGTCGCATGCATAGGCTATGACTTTCCTATGTTGTATGAGAACACATCCTAACCCTTTTCCCGAAGCGTCGCTGTAAATGACAAATCCATCCGAACCAGATGGTATCGTCAAAATAGGTGCCGAAATAAGTCTCCTCTTGAGCTCTCAGAAGCTCTTCTCGCATTCCTCACTCCAAATGAATTTTGTATCTTTCCGAGTCAACTGAGTTAATGGAGTAGCGATTTGAGAAAATCCCTCTACGAACCTCCGATAATAACCAGCTAAACCCAGAAAGCTTCGTACTTCGGCCACCGACTTAGGTTGCTCCCAACTTTGTATTGCTTCAATCTTCACCGGGTCAATAGATACTCCACGTTTCGATACCACGTGCTCAAGGAATGCTACTTCCTCAAGCCAGAACTCGCATTTTTTTAGCTTGACATATAGCTTGTTCTCACGAAGCTTTTGAAGTACCAACTTCAAGTGGTGCTCATGATCTTCACGACTTTTAGAATAGATGAGGATGTCATCAATAAAGACAACAACGAACTGATCCAAATATTCCTTAAATACACGGTTCATCATATCCATTAAAGCAGCAGGAGCATTAGTTAATCCAAAAGACATGACTAAGAACTCATAATGCTCGTACCGAGTTCTGAAAGCAGTCTTCGGAATATCCTCAGTTTTAATCTTCAGCTGATGATATCCAAAACGAAGATCGATCTTTGAAAAGAATTGTGCACCTTGCAACTGGTCGAACATGTCATCAATACGAGGTAACGGATACCTATTCTTAATTGTGACATGGTTCAACTCCCGATAGTCAATACAAAGTCGCATACTCCCGTCTTTCTTCTTTACGAATAAAATAGGAGCACCCCAAGGAGATGTACTAGGACGTATAAAACCGATGTCTAACAACTCCTATAATTAGACCTTTAACTCCTGAAGTTCAATACGAGCCATTCGATATGGGGTTTTAGAAATGGATTTTGTACCGGGCTCAAGGTCAATAAAGAATTCAACTTCATGTTCTGGGGCTAGACCGGGAAGTTCTTCAGGAAATACATCAAGAAACTCATTAACAACAGAAATATCATTCAAACCTAACGTATTTTAGTTTAGATCAGTGACATGTGCTAAGAAAGCTTGACATCCGTTTTTGAATAAACGAATAGCTTTATGACTTGAAATGACATTAATTGATTTTAGTGGTTTGGTGGTTTGAATTCGCACAATAGGTTGGTTAGGAATATAAAAACTAACAACCTTACGAAAACAATCAATTTTGGCATGGTAAGTGGTTAACCAGTCAATTCCTAAAATCATGTCAAATGCAAGTATTTTCAAAGATATAAGATCAACAGGTAAGGTAAGGGTACCAATCTGAATCAAGCAATATTTGTAAACTGTGGATGTAACAAAGGTTTCTCCCAACGGAGTTTCAACAGATAAGTCAAAGTCTAACTTCTTAGGTGTCAAATTTAATCGTTGAGCACAAGCAGGTGAACTAAAAGAATGGGTAGCACCGGTATCTAACAAGGTGTAAACTTTGCAAGAGTTTATGATTAGCTTACCGGTAATCACCTTGTGTGGGGTCCTCACGTTTTGGGCTGTCATGACAAACGCTTTTTCAGGAACCACCGACTTTGACTTGTCCGAAACTGCCCTTGGAATCACCACCCCCACTGGACTTGGTTTCGCTACAGGACAATCTCGAGCTATATGTCCTTCTTTTCCACAGTTATAGCATGCTTTGAATTGTTGTGGGCAGTTTGGGCTACTGTGTCCCTCTTTCCCGCATTTATAGCATACGACCGGTGGTCATTCTCCTCCCCTAAAAACAGTTGATGCTGGTGCTGATGTCGACGTCTTCACGTTCTCATTGTTGTACCTTCTCTTCTTGAAATCTCCTCCCGATTCGCTTTTTCTACTATCATGGCCACGATTACCACCGGAGTGGTTACCGCTTCTGTCATGATACTTTCCTCCCCGCTGGTTGTCAATGTTCCGATGACTGCTGCCACCGGTACGACCTTGGTTGTTGTCCCTTGGTTGAACATAATCACTATCTCATTCTAACAACTGGGCCCTGTTCACCACATCCGAATATAGAGAAAATTTGTGAGAAATGAGGTATTGACGAATTTTGGGATTCAAACCTCTCAGAAACATCCGCGTCACACGTTCCTCATTCTCCACCAAATGAGGTGCAAACCTGGACAACTCCGCGAACTTAGCCTCGTACTGGGACACAGCCATGTTGTTCTGTTCCAGTCTGATAAACTTTACCTCCTTCATATGACGAATACTTTCAGGAAAGTACTTGTCATTGAACAGTTCCTGGAATGCTTCCCAAGACATCTTGAGTGCGGAAGTTTGGGTACGCTTCACAGATTCCCACCAGTAATATGCCTCTCCACGGAACATAGAGGTGGAAAATAGAACCTTCTGTTCCTCCGTGCATCCCAAGACATCAAATATCTTGGTAATTTGCTTAACCCACGTCTCTGCCTTGATCAGATCCGACTTTCCCAAAAACTCTGGTGGTCCCAATTCTTTGAACTGCTTGGCAGTGACAATTCGCGTGTTGTTATTATCTCCACCTGTATTTTGCACACGAGTCTCCCTCACCTGGTTTTTCATGAACTGCAAAAAGCTTCTAAACATCTCATCGTTTATCGTCTGATCAGTGTTGTTTTCAGGATGAACATTGCCTTCCTGTTGCACGTTCTCCTGGTTGGTGATTAAAGGTGTCTCCACGGTCTCATTCACTCAATTGTTAACATTCTCAGATGCCATTCTCAAATACTGCCATAAAACAAGGGTTAATTAAACAAATTAAAATATCACATATTAACCCTATGCTCCGACTGACCAATTAAATACCACATAAGCTTAGGTAGGACATACTAGTGAAGGATTTACTCGTCTCTCCCCTCCTAGTTCTATTTCCAGATCTCCGCCAGAGACCATATCCCTAAGCTCTGATACCAACTGTGACGCCCCCAGAATAGGTCCAGTCAACCCAACCCATTCTGAGTCGCCAAATACATGGTACAGAATTCAAATACAATCTTTTATATCACACGGTCGTGCAAAATACGACCACACAACTGTGAGTGTCAATACAAATATATAAAAAATATTAACATTCAAACTAAGTTCTCATTACAATTATTATCACACTATTTATTAGAAATAGTGAGGACTATTACTGCTCTAACTCGGACCATCACTCTGTCCCCCGACTAGTTCCTGCGACATTCTCATTTTCTAAAGAGGACAATAGATGAAAATGGTGAGCTCAACTAGCCCAGTAAAGAATATTATGACTAAGATAATGGAAAATAAATTATCGTTAGTCTTCAACAATTCAGATAAATTATTATTGACAACAAGTTTTAGATTAATATTCGCAGCGAAAATAACAATTCATTAGAAGAGTTAAGTAGATAATGAAGTCTACTATCTTCTATGATTTTAAAGTCCATCATCAATATTTTATCTCTGTAACATCAATTAATATACATCTTGAATCAAATATTCATCTTTGCACTACGGGCTAAAGATATTCATTTGTATCACCAGTTGGCTATGTTCATCTCAACACCTGTCATCTTTGCACTACGGCCAAAGATATTCATCAGGTAATCATTCATCTTTGCTCTATAGGCCAAAGATATTCAGTTATATCACCATTTAGGACTGAGGATGATGAAAAATAATATAAATAACGAATCCAGTGAGATAAAGGACAAAGATTAGGGATTTGTATTTTAGTTTATCCAAGTTCAAAATACTCCATAATAATACTTTGTGGATCAAAATTCAAGAATAGAGCTCAAAACTTAGATCCAATCAAAGATAGGAACCTTAACAAGCAACTTGGACATATAGAAGAAAATTTAATTTTTTCGTGAATAGTGCCGTATACGTGAATAGTGCCGTATACGTGAATAGTAACCCCGACGGAAAAAGTAAGAATTTCATAATAAAATCCATGACAATATTTTGGTATAATGATATTGAAAAGAATAACATCATTTACGAAAGAAAATAACATCCCTTACCTCAAAAGAATAGTACTTCTGGCTGAAATATCGGATATAATACTGAAAGAAACTTGCACTGAATAGCAACACTCAAAGTATCTAAATACTCACAAAAATACGCTCGATATTATAGAGAGAGAAAACTTCTGATTCTGGTGTGATTTTCAATTCTAACCTAAGCACCCTATTTATAGGAAAATGCCAGAACACCAAAGCTGACTTACCTGCTACCGGTGGCTTCAACCTTCTGAAATTTCAACGCACACCAGCTTAGAATTCAGAATTTTTTCACCAAAAAACAAAAGTGGGGCCCACCCATATTTTAAAAAAATATTAATTTTTGCAACTTCAATAATTCATAATAAATAGACCTTTTATAAGAAAAATACGAATTTTATGTCCTTTTCATAGAAAATTTAATTCTCTACAACTTTGTAGAAGGAAGTTTTTCTAAATTCCGAACGAAAAATGGTCGAAATCCACAAACGGATGATTTTCCACACCAAAATACTGATAAAAACATCTCAGCACTAATTCCTTCTTTTATATCCACAAAATAAATATTTCCTTATCATATAAATCAATAATTAATTATTCACAAATAATATTACAAAACTACAATATTAACAACCAGGTCGTTCCCAGGAAAGAGGGGGCCTTCCGATAAGGATTTCTCCTTACTGGCGCGCAATTAAATAACCCCTTCTAGACAGAACTTCCTTAGACATTGTCAATAATGCTATCTAACAATATTATTCAAATAATATGAATTATTGATTTGATAATGTGAAATACTGTGTAGTGACAATTATTGAATCAATAATATAAAATATCAACGGTAGCAATTATTGAATTAATCATATAAAATATCGAACAGTAATTACTGTAACAATAATTGAGTAAGTGTCTTCTTACATAAGAATCGATAATTTGAAATACTGTGCAATACCGTGTGCTACTGTGCAACAACGCGTATTACTGTATTTTTATCACCGAGTATTTCAACAGTTTAACGGTAACAGTTTTACCGTTATTTATAAAAGGTTATTTCTGTCGCTTTCTATATCCGATAGTTATTCCGTTGTGGGGCCCACAAATGGCTGCGCCGTCGTACGAATATTCCTCGACAACAAGAATATTCCACGACCAAACGAATATTCCCCGACAATAATGAATATTTTATAACCACTTGCTCATTTTGAAATATTTGCGCATTTTACCCACAACTTACTACATTAATTAAATCAATCCCTTACTATTTCAAAATAATATATAAAGAAAATTAAATCTTTATTTATAAAATTCGGGGTCTTACAATCATAATGTAAATTCCATGTCATGTAAAGCCTGTCATATTATCCTGTCATTAAAACAATTGACCTTTGTTTTACAGGATAAGATTAAAAAACCTCATAAATAAACACATTGAATGGCATGCATCCGACCAACACCTACATCAGAAAATTAACACACCTACGTTTGTTGTAGGTAAAAATTGGTCCTGTCACCAGATCAAAATCTAAGAAAGCACTAGGCCCATCTTCAGAAATGGCTTCAAGTGCTCAACCAGAATCCACCCCCGTCTCTAGGGGAGAATTTGATGGATTGAAGAACTAGATAGCCGAATTAGCTATTTTCTTGAGAGAACAAAGTAAATCTCTTAAAGGGAAACAAGCACAGGGTCATATAGAACCAAGTACACTCGATGGCAGTCAAGACACTAGAAAGAAAGACACTCAGGTTCCTGAACCACAGAACCAGGATATGACCAACAAAATCTCTGAAATCAATATCCTTAATAAAGAGCAGAAAGCTGGTGATATTTTAAAGAAAGTCCAGCAGATGGAAGAAACCATCTGGTCCATCAAAGGGACTGGGGCATTTGGGAGCGTCAATTATTCAGACTTATGTATTTTCCCCGAGGCTTGTTACCCTGAAAAATTTTAAGTCCCTGATTTTGAGAAATACGATGGATTGGGAGACCCCTACACTCACTTGAAGGTATTCATTGGAGAGCTTGGATCCTATTTAGAGGACGAGAAGCTCAGAATGTAATTATTCCAGAAGAGTTTGATAGGAGAGGCTAGAGCCTGGTATGCTCGTCTGGACAACTCCAAAATCCACAGCATGTGAAGAGTTGGCACATGCCTTCCTCAATCAGTACAGCTTTCAGTCTCAAATGGCTCTAGACAGATACCAGATCACTAAAATCAAGAAATAAAACATCGAGTCATTCAGAGAATATACCCAACTATGGAGGCGGGTGGCAGTACACGTCACCCCACCTATGACTGAGTCTGAGATAGTCATGACCTTCATCGACATCCAACAAGCTCCATACTACGAAAGGGTCCTAGCAGGCATAGGAAAACCATTCTCGGAGATGATCAAGAACGGAGAGATGGCTAAAATGGGGCTAAAGTCTGAGAAGATAAAAGATCTTACCGTCTTGGAAGCCGTTGCCGAGCATATCCAGTCCGGGAGTTACGGGAGTAATCCCTGGAGAGTGCATAAGAAGAAAGACGAAGAAGTGTCCTTAGTATTGTAAGGACAGAATCAGAGGAGCGAGTCGAGTAGCATGCCCATTCAAAAGAGAAACTATTCCCCTTTTCAAGCTCCAGCCCAACCTTCTAACCCTCCATTTCAGAAAAATTTGGAGACCTGACGTTGGAGAACATTCACCCCTTTAGGGGATTCACTCGAGAATGTGCTAAAACTATTGGCAGCACATAAAAAGATTGTTCAGCTCCTTCCACCAACCAGTACCGGGGGAAGGAATTTTGACCCAAGTAAAATGTGTGCCTACCATTCCGGATCTCTGGGCCATAATACATAAGACTGTTGGGCTCTCAAACACAAAAGCTAGGACTTGATAGACAACAGAGAGATTGTGGTGACCAAACCGGAACAACCCTATGTATAGGATAATCCCCTCCTCAGCACAAAGAGGAGAGTGCCAACATGATTAGCACGGGGAGTGGAGAGGGATCCAAATACCTCCGGTACGTCAGAGAATCAACTCAATCCAACAACAATAGCCCAGACAGTTGGGAGTTATCAGAAAGGCGATTCCTGATAGAACAGGAAATCAAATCTATTAAGGAACAGATTGGACAACTAGCGGATCTGGTCATATATTAGCATCAGGTGACCAGATAGCTGATAAACTAATTTAACCAGTCTGAAGCAAGTCCTCCGACACCAAAAATTAGTCCCATTGCTATGAGGGACCATTATCGGTTTTATGAACGTGAACCTTGGGCCGATAAAGTGGCCAAGGAGGAGAAATTTCAAGTAGATAGGGAGTTTGCCTTTCAGAGGAACTTCACTAATTTGAACCAGACGATGAAGAAAATCCTCCAGATGTTGATCAATGAGGAGATGGTTACAGATTTGTTACCCCTGGTAAACCTTTGATCCAGGAAATTCAAACCTGACAGGATCTGCTAGTATCATTCTAATGCACCCGGTTATGATACCGAGGATTGCTGTGGAGTTCGTCACCTGATTCAGAATATGATTGAAAGCGGTGAGCTGATAAGAGGGAATCCAGATTATGGCCTTCCTGATGAGGAAACACTCTTTATTCCCACGACATGGAGTCAGGGAACAATGGCTGTTATTTCCTGTGAGAAGGAACTAGCCGGAACACCCTTAGTATTGCCAGAGAAAGGGGTCCAAGAATCCTGCCTTTCAGACCGCAGTATCCTGTCATCAGTCTGAAGAGGGTCCCATGGAACTATGGGAATGATGAAGGTTCCACCTCAAACAACATTGCCATTGTATCTAAGGATAATCCACTGTATCTGCCTCAGCGGGTGATCAATCCAGTCACCAGGGCTAAAGAGAGAGTGGCTAAAGAGAAAATCAAGGAATTCCTCAGCAAAATAGGGCATAATGAGATCAAGGTGGTGCAAAGCCTGAAAGATGCACCCAAGCAGATGTCCATCCTAGATCTGGTCTTATCATCGGTGGATCATCGCAACATTCTGGTGAAAGTACTGGAAGAAGCCTATCTGCTAAAGATGGTGGATGTTGAGAAATTCCGTCATATGATAGAACACATCTTCAACAACAATGTGATATCTTTCACTGACGATGATATACTTGCAGAGGGGACGGGTCATCGCAAGTCTCTGCATATAGCAGTAATGTCATCCGAGTATGTTATCGGAGGTGTGCTTATAGATGGAGGATCGTCTCTGAACATCTGTCCCTACGATACCCTGGAAAGAATGAAGATCAACCCAAACTTGATCAGAACTAGTCATGTGGTTATCCGGGCTTTCGATGGATCTCGCCGAGAGGCTATGGGAGAGATTGAGCTTCCACTGGAGATTGGTCCACATACCTTCTATGTATCATTCCAGGTACTCAACATTACCACTGGATACAACTTATTGCTAGGAAGGCCGTGGATCCACATGGCAGGAGCAGTCCCATCCATCCTACATCAACAGCTCAAATACATTATCAATGGCAACCTACTCACGGTGAATGCCGAACCGGAATACCCTGTCTGCATATAGGGAGATATGCCAGTGATCAGCCTAGACGCAGGGATTAAACTTACTAGTTTTCAAGCTTTGGAGGTGAGCAATACTCAGTACCTTCCTGTTGGGGCACCAGCTCTGAAACCAAAAGTCTCTCCCGAAGTGATGACAGTGGGCCAGGAGATAGTATCTTTGGGTTTCAGCCCTGGAGAAGGGTTAGGAAAGAATCAATAAGGTATCAAGAGCCCGGTGCAAATCTCGAGCCAGTCAGGGAGAGCCGGATTGGGCTACACATCCTGGTCAAACCATCGGAACCCACATAAGCATCCAAAGGCTCATGCTTCCACTATACTATTGCCAAACCTCACTGATGCCGGATTTGTGAAGCCATTGAGGAAAATTCCTGCTGTTGTGTCAGCCATGCTGTTTCCTCCAGTCATACCAATAAGTGAGAGAAAATCCCCAAAGCCTGAGGGGAATAGCAAAAAGGGAAAAGAAAAGATCCTGTACGAAGGATGAGACCAATTTGCTAACATGTGTGTTCTCATACACTACAAGGGTATGAATGATGATATCATAGACAGTGATGAAGAGGATCAGATCCAAATTCCTCACATCAAGAAAGGAAAGGGGGGCAGTTCAAAGAAAACCCCCGACTCTGGTCTGAAGGATATCTTAGTCATCATCCAAGATAAGGCAGACGAGCACAAGTCTTGTGTCCTCCCTATTCATGTGGGTCTGACCCTGTACAACTGGAGCAGCGTCCCTCTCCTCATTCAAAAAAGGTAAAAGGGCAGAGAATCCGTCTGCCCTGTAATATGATTTTGTTTACTGCTTATTTTGGTTGCACAGCTATAGCAGTAACTTTTGTCATGCTTTGCTAAATGCTTTGTATGTTTAAACAGTTGCATATATTAAAGCAAAAGTATTTTGTTTTCAGGACTCCAGGATTAGATTTGTTTGTCCCTGCTGATGAGATGCCAACCTGTCACAGTGACTACAACTTTAATGTAGAACTGAACTTCGACTTGATGGAGATTGATCAAGAGGAGGAAGATGACTGTGAGGTGCCCGATGAAATTAAAGAATGGGTCAAAGACAAACCCAAACCAAACCTTGACCAAACCACCACTATCAATGTCGGAACCTCAGAAAACCTCAAAGAAATCCAGATAGGCCTAGACCTCACCACAGATCAAAAAGCCGACCTGATTGAAATCTTAACACAGTTCCAGGATGTGTTTGCATGGTCTCATGAAGACATGATTAGCTTGTCTACTAACATTGTCATCCATCGACTCCCCATCAAAGATGGAATCAAGCCAGTCAAGCAAAAGCTCAGACGATTGAAGCCTGAATGGAGTCTAAAAGTCAAAGAAGAAGTTGTCAAACAATTCAAAGCCGGCATCATCATGGTATCAACATACCCGGAGTTGCTGTTGAACATAGTTCCCGTGCCTAAGCCCAGAGGAAAGGTACGAGTATGCGTGGATTACAAAGATTTGAACAAAGCTTGTCTCAAAGACAATTTCTCGATACCTTTTATCCACATCCTGATAGACAATACGGCGCAAAACGACATGTATTCTTTCGTGTATTGATTTGCTGGTTACCATCAAATTATGGTCGTTGAAGAAGACAGGGAGAAAACAGCTTTCATCACTCCCTGGGGAACCTTCTGTTACAAGCGGTTGTCCTTCTGCCTTATCAATGCCGGTGCCACGTATCAGCGAGCCATAATGGCCCTGTTTCATGACATAATGCATAAGGAGATAGAGGTTTATGTGGATGACATCATCGTTAAATCTCGAAAGGAGGATGATCACATCAACCATATCAGGAAGCTGTTCAACAGGTTGCATAAGTACAACCTCAAGCTGAATCTAGCCAAATGTGCTTTTGGCGTCAAATCGGGCAAGTTATTAGGATTTCTGGTAAGTAATTGAGGCATTGAGTTAGATTCTACCAAGATTAAGGCCATCACGGAGATGCCAGTACATCAAACAAAGAAGGAGATACATGGGTTCCTTGGGAGGATCAATTTCATAAGCCGATTCATTTCCCAGCTCATAGCGAGTTGTCAACCAATCTTTAAGCTACTAAGGAAGAATTCCTCTATGAAATGGAATGAGGATTGCCAAAAAGCCTTCCTTGCCATCAAGAAGCAGCTGATCGAAGCGCCTATCTTGGTACCCCAAGGGATGGAGTTCCCCTGTTCATGTACCTGTCTGTCAATGCCAATGCAATGGGCTGTATGTTGGGACAGAAAGATGATAGTAGCAAGGAAAGAGCTATCTACTACACTAGCAAAAGATTCAGTAGCGGCGAACAGAAGTACACATTGATGGAGAAGACATGCTATGCGTTAACATGGTTCGCCATGAGATTACAACACTATCTGCATGGGCACACGACCTATCTCATATCCTGCATGGATCCACTAAAGTACGTATTCAACAAGCCAATGTTGAATTGTCGATTGTCCAGATGGCAATTGATCCTCCAATAGTTTGACATTGTCTACGTGACTCAGAAGTCCATCAAAGGTCAAGGCATTACAGATCAACTAGCCGAAGCACCTTTCGGAGGGTTTGAACCCTTGGAGACTTATTTCCCGGATGATGGGATCATGATACTTTAACAAATTCAACAAGAGATTACAGTCCAACCATGGAGAATGTATTTCGATGGAGCGGTGAACATGGAAGGTGCCGGAGCTGGGGCAGTCCTCATCTCTGGTACATGAGAACAATATCCTGTGGCTACCAAGTTGCAGTTTGACAACACCAACAACACAGCTGAGTATGAAGGCTGTATAATGGGGTTAAAATAGCCCAATCCATGGGTGTCAAACATCTATTAGTCTTCGAAGATTCTGAGTTGGTTATCAGACAAACCACTGGGGCATACCACACCAAAGAACTGCATTTGCTGCCCTATCACCGGCAGGTCATCAACATATCCATGGACTTTGAAGAGATCACCTTTATCCATATCCCTCAAGGAAGGAACGACTTTGCGGATGCATTGGCAACACTGGCTTCCCTGATCAACGTATCGGGTAGGACGGGAATTCCCGACATCAAATTCACAAACCAAAAGGCCCCGACATGTGGGAATTACATTGGAGAAGTATCAGATGAGATTCCTCCTATTAAGCATCCTTGGTACCAAGACATCAAGGAATATCTCCGAGATGGATCTACACCTGCTGGGCAAGCCAATCTAAATGAAAGTGGATTCACAAAATGGCTTTGGGTTCTACTAGACCCAAAGTGGGTTGTAGCTGCCTCTTTTCCCAGAGTCACCCAAGAGGTAATCATCGGTTTCATCAGAAACAATGTCGTCTATCGATATAGACAACCGGAGGTGATCGTCTCAAACAATGCCAAGAACTTAAACAATCAGATGATGAGAGACTTATGCAGCAAGTTTAATATAAAGTATCTCAATTATGTCATCTACCAGCCCAAGATGAATGGTGCTGTCGAAGCAACCAATAAGAACATCAAAAAGATCATACAGAAAATGTCCGCCAATCACAAAGGATGGTCTGACCTGTTGCCTCTGACTCTATTAGCATACAGGACGTCAATGCGTACCTCTACTGGGGCTACCCCCTATTCATTGGTCTATGGCATGGAAGCAGTCCTTCCCATAGAAGTAGATATGGAGTCCTTACGAGTGTTAATAAACGCTCAGATGTAAGAAGATCAGTGGTTGCAAGAGCGGTACCACCAGCTATCCCTGATAGATGAAAAGAGGGCTACAACCATTTTCCATGGGCAGCTATATCAGCAAAGGATCGCTAGATCATATAACAAGAAAGTCCGAATCCGGCAATTCAAAGAGAACGAGCTGGTATTGAAGAAAGTCCTGGCCAATCAAGATGAAGCTAAAGGAAAGTTCGCCTCAAATTGGGAAGGCCCTTTCATTGTCAAAGAGGTGTTGACAGGAGGAGCTATCAGATTGCAAGAAATGGACGGGAGCGAATTTCCCCAACTCATCAACTCAGACACTATAAAAAGGTACTGTCTGAAACACATGCCAACCATCATCCTAGTCCTGCGAATCGATCAAATCAATTTCGGTTTTCATTAGAAGAACGAACTACGAATGACCTGATCTCCCTCCACCCGGGAGTACGTAGGAAGCCCTTCATGGTGTGGTCAAACCAAATAAAATTAAAAAAACTCATCAAACCAAACTCAAAAGAGACACTTCTCAAACCTCTCACACAAAAACTTGAACTACGAATGACCTGATCTCCCTCAACCCGGGAGTACGTAGGTAGCCATTCATGGTGCAGTATGACCTTCAAAGAAAAATAAAAACCCAATAAAAACTAATCCCAAGACACCGAAACCCTATAAAACCCAAATTCTATCAAGCCTCCCTGATCAACAGGCCTTTTTGAGATATTCTCCGACATCTCACTGTCAATCCATCAAGGAGAAGCTCATGATACATCAACAACAGCAAGTTATGAAAGAAGTGGTAATCACTCAGCAATGACAATACATATCCGATAGGGAAGTGAATCAAAATATATTTCTCTGATATATAATACTGTTTGATATATACACTATGTCATGTACATGACAAAAATGGCTGATCTAGTATGTGCAGGAAAAATAAAGCTAGTCTATGGACCAAATGATAAGCGGGACAACAATGCCAACAGACGAGCACAGTTCCTTGATCCTCCCTGTTCATGAGGATCTAACCCTGGATAACTGGAGTAGTGTCCCTTGCCTAAGTCGAAAAGGGTAAAGGGGCAGAGAGTCCGTCTGCCCTTTAAATATGCTTTCATTTACTGCTTACGTTTGATTGCACAACTATAGCAGTAACTATTGTCATGCTTTGCCAAATGCTTTGTATATTTAAGCAGTTGTATATATTAAAATGAAAGCATTTTGTTTTCAGGACTCAAGCATTGGATGTGTTTGTCTCTGCTGATGAGATGCCAACCTGTCAAAGTGACTACAACTTTGATGGAGAATTGAACTTCGACTTGATGTATATTGATCAAGAGGAGGAAGATGACTATGAGGTGCCCGAAGAGATCAAAGAATAGGTCGAAGACAAAACTTAACCAAACCTCGACCAAACCACCACTTTCAACATAGGAACCTCCGAAAACGTCAAAGAAATCCAGATAGGCATAGACCTCACACCAGACCAAAAAACCGACCTGATCGAACTCCTAACGCAGTTCCAGGATGTATTTGCATGGTCACATAAAGACATGATTGGCCTATCTACAGATATTGTCATTCATCAAATGCCCGTCAAAGATGGATTTAAGCCAGTCAAACAAAAGCTCAGGCGATTGAAACCTGAATGGAGTCTGAAAGTTAAAGAAGAAGTCGTTAAACAATTCAAAGCCGATATCATCATGGTATCAACATACCCAGAGTGGCTATAAAACATAATCCCCGTGCCAAAGCCCGTGGGGAAAGTGCAAGTATGCATGGATTACTGGGATTTGAACAAAGCCTGCCTCAAGGAAAATTTTCCCGTACCTTTCATCCACATCCTGATCGACAATACGGCGCAATACGGTATGTATTCCTTCGTAGATTGCTTTGCTGGTTACCATCAGATTATGGTTGTTGAAGAGGACCGGGAGAAAACAACTTTCATCACTCTCTAGGGAACCTTCTGCTATAGAAGACTGTCCTTCGGCCTCATCAATGCCGGAGCCACCTATCAGCGAGCCATGATGGCCCTATTTCATGACATGATGCACAAAGAGATAGAGGTTTATGTGGACGACATCATCATCAAATCCCGGAGGGAGGATTATCACATTGACCATCTCAGGAAGCTATTCAACAGGTTGCGTAAGTACAACCTCAAGCTAAATGCTGCCAAATGTGCTTTTGGCGTCAAAGTAGGCAAGCTGTTAGGATTCTTGGTGAGTAATCGAGGCATCGAGCTAGATCCTGCCAAGATCAAAGTCATCACTGAGATGCCAGTACCTCGATCAGAGAAGGAGATACGTGGGTTCCTAGGAAGGATCAACTTTATAAGTCGATTCATTTCCCAGCTCACAGCAACCTGTGAACCCATCTTCAAGCTACTAAGGAAGAATTCCTCCACCAAATGGAATGAGGACTGTCAGAAAGCCTTCCTCGTCATCAAGAAGCAGCTAATCAAAGCACCAGTCTTGGTACCCCCAAGGGACGAAGTTCCCCTATTTATGTACTTATCCGTCAATGACAATGCAATGGGTTGTATGCTGGGACAGAAAGATGATAGTAGCAAGGAGAGAGCCATCTACTACATCAGCAAAAGGTTCAGCAGTGGTGAGCAGAAGTACACCCTGATCGAAAAGACGTGTTGTGCGTTAGCATGGGCTACAATGAGGTTACAACATTACCTCTATGGGCACACGACCTACCTCATATCCCGCATGGATCCACTGAAATACGTATTCAACAAGCCAATGTTGAATTATCGACTGTCCAAATAGCAGCTGATCCTACAACAGTTCGACATTGTCTACGTGGCTTAGAAGTCAATCAAGGGTCAAGGCATTGCAGATCAATTAGCTGAAGCACCTGCAGGAGGGTTCGAGCCCCTGGAGACCTATTTCCCAGATGATGGGTTCATGACAATTCAACAACTCCAGCAAGAGAATACAGTCCAACCATGGAAAATGTATTCCGATGGAGCAGTAAACATGGAAGGTGCCGGAGCTGGGGCAGTCCTTATCTCTGGTACAGGAGAACAATATCCTGTGGCTACCAAACTTCAATTTGGCAACACCACCAACACAACCAAGTATGAAGGCTGCATAATAGGGTTGAAACTAGCCCAATCCATGGGTATCAAACATTTACTGGTCTTTGGAGACTCTGAATTGGTCATCAGACAAACCACTGCGACATATCATGTAGGGTCTTCGACATATAAACGTAGTGGAAATTAAATTTTTTCGAAACCCTAAAACAGGATCCATGCAAAAACATATTAATTCAGAGGTTTAGATTTGTTTTATCGATTATTCAAGCCTGAACGGAGACGGTGGAAATTCTGGAACAACTTCGAATCTTCAACGCAATCCAAAAGAACTGCGTCTTTACGGTATCCACACGAACGTCCCGCGAATCGTCACACGATCTGCAGCAAGGAAAGCTACGGTACTAGCCGCCAAGGATCTGGACTTTCTCAATTTTTCTCTCTAGTCTCTCTCTAAGAGCGGCTAGGGTTTTTGATAATCATACCCTAAAATGGCTGATATATCATATATATAGCAGTTAAAGGAATTAACCAAAACCTAATCCAATTAGAAAAATAAAATCCAAATTTATATATATTATATCTTAATTAAGTATTACTTAATTAATATACATATATATACAAATTATCCTATTAATTTAAATTCGTAATTTAAATACTATCAATCATATTGACATATTTAAATCTTAAAATTTAAATTAATTTCCTTTTAATTACGTTCTAAGTGTGTGACCCTATAGGTTATTATTATGTTGGCAATAATTTTAAAATCATATTATAAAATTATAAACAGTGAGCGGCATCTAGTAATGCATCACTGCTACCCAAATAATAATAAGATCGGTGATTCGATGCAACCTTTTCATGACCAATGTTTCAATGTAATTTAATCCTTTTAACCTTGGCATCCTAGATTAAACTCTAGTAATGGAATGTGTCATACTCTTCATAATTTAATCTGAGTTTTTTTGATCAATGAGTAGACTATATGAAACAAATTACTATTTGAGCATGGCCATGCATTTCATAGTCCTACTCAATCAAGAGGCCTATGGATATCACCCCCAATATATAGGAGGGTTAAATTCCATCTAGATCACTCATATTCCTCACACGATTCATGATGTACCCAATAATCACCTTTATTGTCCACCCTATTAAAGGTGACCATTGATGATATCAAAGTACATAAATTCCCGTGTAGTAATATAATGATTTCAGGTCGGAGGATCATTACATCATTGTCACTATGAGAATTGCTTATGACACTTTGCATAATGCTCCACGTAGAATTCTCATGGTGGGTTTGTCCAGTACATTGTTCTCTAACATGTACCTATGCATTGACTCAATATCTCATATATTTATGACCAATGAGATTTGGCCATCAGTCAATCCACATACTAGTCTCAATGTATCATTGTTGTCCCATTAACAATGACACTCGACTAGGGACATTTAAGAATAATGATACTACTTGTAATTATATGATCTTATGTTCAAGTCACATACTTGAAGCCATATAATTTGTATCACTATTCTAAGGACTTTTATTATGTTAACATTTATATAACGCAGTAAATAAAACCATAATAAAATAATTCATTTATTCAATCAAATATAATATCAAAAATGTTAAGCAATTACATCAAAGAATTGGCCTCCAGGGCATAAACTCTAACATATCACACCAAAGAACTGCATTTGCTGCCCTATCATCGGCAGGTCGTCAAAATATCCTTGGAGTTTGAAGACATAACCTTCAACCATATTCCTCGGGGTAGGAATGACTTCGCTGATGCATTGACAATGTTGACTTAATTGATCCGCCTATCCGATAGGAGTGTGATGCCTTGCATCAAATTCACAATTTAGAAAGCACCGGCATACGAGAATTACATTAGAGACATATCAGATGAAATACCTCTTGTCAATCAGCCTTGGTATCAAGACATCAAGGAATATCTTCGAGATGGATCTACACCCGCTAGGGCAAGCCAATCTGAGCGAAAACGGATTCATAAAATGCTATGAAGTTCTATCTGAGTGGAGATGCACTTTACAAGAGGGATGCTGGAATAGGCATATTAAGATGCCTTGATAAAGAGCAAGCCCAAAGATTGATGGATGAAATGTACGGTGGAGTCCGTGGTCCACACATGAGCGGTCATCTGCTGGCCCAGAAGATATGAATAACAGGACATTACTGGATCTCGCTCAAAGCTGACTGTGATGATCATGCCAGGAGATGCTTTCAATGCCAAGTACATGGAAATGCCATACATGCTCCTCCAAATGAGCTACACAACATGAGTTCACCATGGCCTTTCTCCATATGGGGAATGGATGTGATCGGTTTAGTAAAACCAAAAGCCAGCAATGGTCATCGATTCATCTTCACCATGATCGATTACTTCACCAAATGGGTTGAAGCTGCCTCATTTCCTAAAGTCACCAAAGAGGTAATCATTGGTTTCATCAGAAACAATGTCGTTTGTCGATATGAACAATTGGAGGTGATCATATCAGACAATGCCAAGAACCTGAACAATTAAATGATGAGAGAACTATGCAGTAAGTGTTGGGTTTGTACGAAATCATGGGCGCAATCAAATTGCAAAATTTAGCGGAAGTTTGATATATCAGAGTTTAAAAAATTTCTACAAAACCATTACCCGGATCATCCTTTATGCAAAATTATTAATTTAAAACGATAAATAAGAAGTTATGAAATCATACCCTTGTAGAACGAAGCTTCCACAGGTACGAGTTCAACTCCTTGTTCTTCGTGATCTCCTTGAATTTTCAGGTTAGATTCCTTCCTTTGATCAACGTTAGCCACCCAAGTGTTTGGCCTCTAGAGGTAATCCACCAAGGAAGAGGAATTATCAAGAAGGAGGGTGGTTGGCTAAACTCTAGTTTTCTATCCTCTATAGAAAAGGAGTACTCTCCAACGTCTGGAATTTCATCAACTGATATCTATTATAAGACTCCTCTTATATAGATATTGGTAAACCCTTCTAATCCTATTAGACATGAGTTTCATTTAATTAATTAAACTCCTTTAATTAATTTTGGCTTCCCACCACATTGGGAATAATTAATTAAATTCATTTAATTAATTTACCTCCTAATCTTATTAGGAATAAATGAGAGTACTAATATTAAATTAATTCCTAAACTCCTTTAGAAATTAAAATAATAATAATTATAATAATATTAGTAAGACTCCTCTTATTAATTAAAATTTAATATTACCAAAATATTAAATAATAAACATTAAGCTATTTAATTTATTCTATCACCATAGATTAAATTAATTATATTTAATGCATTATTACGATTATGCCATTACCTTCTTAAATAGTTATTCTTCCTTTTATGGTGTGACCCTTTAGATTCTTCATATTAAATCGGTTGTGAATAAATCAATTAGAACAATTCTAATCGTATTTAAATAAATAAATTAAACTAATAATCTATTTAAATAAATAATATTTATTCTACAATAGGGATAAACCTCCTTAACGATCAACGACTTTCTAGATAGTATAGATTTCAACATTAATCATAAAAGAACATGTGAGTAAATAGTTACCGTACAATTCAATCCTTCCACCATACAATGTCCCAATTAAATATAAGACATGGAATTACTGTCAAGTTTTATTTTATTTAATTATATGTATTTTGATTAGAAAATGCACAACTCCAAATAATGCAAATTAAAAACTCCTTTCTAATTTCATTCTGCCTTGGCCAAGGACTACTGGGTTGTCATTTAACGAATCACATAGGACATATCTCTTCTTTTACTAGAAGTGGTAGATTTTTTATTGATAATTCATTATCTCCATATGTAACTTATTATACCCAAGCATACCATTTGATATACCCTAAGGGTTTTTAAGGAATAAGTCAAAGTATAATTCATTACATACAAGATACTATGATGATCTCAAGTCTAAGAATCACTTGTACTACTATCACATCAGGAATTCCTATTGACAGGCAAGTAAAACTCCATTAGGTATTCCATAGCGAGTCACGTTCAGTGAACTTATTCTCCAATAAGCACCTACATACTTGCTTTAGTGTCTCCACACAAATGATCATGAGATCAATCATCCTCATCCAATGAGCAAGCAACATATGTACCAATCTATCTGGATTTACTAATGCCCTTTTTAGTAATCCAACGATTGGGAACTATTTTAGTTTTAAGCTTTTTAAGAATTTAGGTCTCATTAACATGATCAACATCATGATTCTAAAAGCATTGCTTAAAACTATGGGTTATTACATATTATAAAAAACAACATCATGTAGATAATTAAACGCTTTTAATAAATAAATACTTTTATTAATAAATAAATAATATTGTCTCCAAAGTATATGCTTTATCATTATAAATGATTGGCTTGTATGCATACTACTTTCAGTAAGTTCCACATCAAGCATCTCAACTCCGTCATTTATCGGCCCAAGATGAATGGTGCTATCGAAGCAGCCAACAAGAACATCAAGAAGATTATGTAGAAAATGTTTGCCAATCACAAAAAAATGCCCTGACCTGCTGCCTCTAACCCTGTTAGCATACAGGACATCAATGCGCACCTCTACTGGGGCTACCCCCTATTCATTAGTCTATGGCATAGAAGAAGTTGTTCTCATAGAAGTAGAGATGGAGTCCTTGCGAGTGTTAATCGACACTCAGATGGACGAAGATCAGTGGCTGCAAGACTGGTACCACCAACTGTCCCTGATAGATGAAAAGAGGGCTACAACCATTTTCCACGGACAGTTATATCAATAAAGGATTGCTCGATCCTACTACAAGAAGGTTCGAATACGAAAATTTTAAAAAAACGACTTGGTATTGAAGAAAGTTTTGGCCAATCAAGATGAAGCTAAAGGAAAGTTCGCCCCTAATTGGGAAGGCCCTTTCATTGTCTAGGAAATGTTGACAGGAAGAGCTATCAAACTACAAGAGATGGACGGGAGCAAATTTCCCCAACTCATCAACTCAGACACCATGAAAAGGTACTATATCTGAAGCACATGCATGCCCGCATCCGGGTCCTACAAATCAAATCAGGTTCAGTTTTCACTAGAAGTAGAAACTACGAATGACCTGATCTCCCTACACCCGGGAGTACGTAGGCAGCCATTTCTGGTGCGGTCGAACCAAATAAAAATTCAAAAACTCATCAAACCAAACTCAAAACACAAGATAAATACTTTTCAAACATCTCTCACACAAAAATTGAACTACGAATGACCTGATCTCCCTCCACCCGGGAGTACGTATGCAGCCATTTATGGTGCGATTTGACCTTAAGAAAAAAAAACCCAATAAAAGCCAGTTCCAAGACACCAAAACTATATAAAGGCTAAGTTCTATTAAGCTACCCTGATCAACAGGCCCTTCTAAGACACCCTCTGACATCTTAACTGTCAGTCCATCAAAAAGAAGTTTAAGATACATCAACAACAGCAAGTCATGAAAGAAGTGGTAATCACTCAACAATGACAATACATATCTAAACAGGGAAGTGAATCAAAAATATATTTCTATGATATATAACACTGTTTGATATATACATAGTGTCCTATACATGATAAAAATGGCTGATCTAGTATGTGCAGGAAAAATAAAGCTAGTCTATGGACCCAAGGATAAGCGGGCCAACAATGCCAACATGACATCTCTCTCTAAAGATGGAGGAGCAGCTGTAAGTGCAATACCCTCAACCTCCATACGGCTCAAAACCTCCACAGTTATCTGCAGTGTGGCACTGTGATCATCAATGTATGCACTCATCTTGGTAACCAGACCATGAGTATAAGATCGGATAGCAGTACTGTCGGTAATGTGGAAATCTCAGGAAGCTATGGCCTCGTCCCTCTCCACAAAAGCTGCATCCCTAGCAATTAAAGTCTCCTCGATCTCTATAAAAGCTGCGTCTCTGGCAGATCGAATCTTCTCTCGCTTAATCAATCCTGCATCCTGAGCGGCACGAGCCGCATCTCTCTCTGCCAAAGCTATATCTCTGCCAGATAAGGCGGTCAACATCAGCGCTCTAGCCTGATCTCTCTCAAAGGTCATCCTAGCTAGTGAGTCTGCCAAAGCGGAATCTGTCTCGACAGGAATGATCGGTGGATCACTAATTAGTGCTGCTGTCAAACCCATAAAAAGCTCATCCTCAGTAGGAGACTCAGGATCCTCCATAGGCTCCTCATCATCTGAATCCACTATAGGAGATGACTGGATGAATGCAGCTGATGCTATCTCGGCCTCCAACCATGCTGAGTACTCCGGAGAACGATCT
The DNA here is from genome assembly GCA_020205555.1 of Panax stipuleanatus. NCBI lineage: Eukaryota > Viridiplantae > Streptophyta > Magnoliopsida > Apiales > Araliaceae > Panax > Panax stipuleanatus. The sequence continues at coordinate 58,840,686 of CM035123.1, read as the reverse complement.
GGATGGCTACTGGAGAAATCAGCCCTCTCCCTGTGAGTCCAACACTTATACACTCTGATCAAATCAGCCGATGACGTAAACAAAGCTGACATCCTCTGATCAGCAGCCCCCTTAAACTGATGCAGGCTCTGGAACTGATCAAACTGGCCCATAACAGCCAGAAGATGGTAAGTAGTCACTCCCCTCAATCTCGCTAGGGTCAAATAGTCCATACCAGGTGCATGGGTGATGAAGCTATATGGGGAGACTAGCCCTGCGCACGGCAAAATAGAGAATGGGTGCATGATATCAGACATGAATACTGACCATGTCTCTGCGTTGATACACTCTGCAGGATGAAATGAGTAGGATATAACTATATTATGAGAGAAATAATACCCCTGATGTCTAAAAAATCCAATCGGTCGAGTATGGGACATAAGCCATATGTACAACAAGACCAAACTGCCTCTGAAAAACCCCTCCGGGTTGGTAATGCAGTGGGTGGCTGACCTCAGCGTCTTGGCCAATATCATTAGAATAATGGTGCTACCCTGCCTAAGGGCCCGAACCACAACTATCAATCCCACATCCAAATGGTCCAAGCGTAGCGGCATATAAATGCAGGATACGATGCACATCAACAAAACGTCTATCCTGGCTAAACGCCACGCCTCTGTCGATACAATAAAATCCCCGGCATGTCGATCATAACTGTTAAGCTCACCAAACTGATCGATCAAAAAGTCGATGGAGATCACATGTCCAAAGATGATCTCATCCATCACTATGCTCTGGCGAAGACCTGACATCCGTGTAAATGGTCTCCTCATATCACTGATCGCCGTATGAGTGCATGGCACCTCTAAAGCTAAGCCAGTAAATCACTGGTACTCCTCAAGGGTCGGAGTCAACTCATGATGTCCGAAGTGAAAGACCTGTCTATCAGGTTTCCAATAGGATAAGATGCCATCTATGAACCTGTATTGCACCTGAAACTCTACGAGGGCCAACGAATACCCCATCATCTGATCCACTGTCCCTCTGGCTAGGAAGGGCAGGCTATCGTACCATGATCTCAATGATGATGCCACCTCAGACGGTGGTAAATGCTCGATACGGCTAACAGTAGATGACGACATCTGTATCACCGTATCATAAGACCATCCAGGGGTTAAATCTGAACTCATCTGTCTAAATGCATACACATGACATAATACACGCATAATGGCAATAATAAATATAATGCGATAAATAGGAAATATCATGCATATCTACAATAAACTATCTACTGCAAGCATCATCCCTGTCTGATAAATACAAAGCAAAATAAAAAGTATAGGGATATGGGGCACCACCGCCCAACTACTAACAGTGGTCGACCAAAAAATATAGCTACAATAGCTATCCAAAAAGATCCAAAACATTTATGCCTAGGTGGTTAACCTACTCCATCTCCTCCGTTGACACAAAGTCGCGGTCATCAGGCATGTCTGGGTGGTACAAGGGAGGATCAGCCCCTGTAAAACTGTTGGAAAATGGACCTAAAAAGGGGCCCGCTCCTGAGTTGGAAGGGTGAAAAGAAGATTCCTCTGACGGGTCTATACCAAGATGCCTGATGAATAAATGAGCTCTCTCCAACTCCTGGGCTAGTCCTGCAATCTGGTCCAAATGAGTCGGCTAACTGAGGCAAGCTATCCAGTCTGTCATCATCACAAACCCAGGCACCATGTCTGCCATAAATTGGGTAGCACGAGTCTGAGCCCCGATAGTGGGAGGACTCCACTAGCTGCTAAATGCCTCTTGGCAATAAGGGCCCTCTGATAAGGTAAAGCCATCTATGCTCTCCATAGGGATATCTGTCAGTGGCAAGATTAATGGCCAATGATTCCAAGTAGGAGGAACAAAAGGAATGCAAATCTGCCCCGTAATGCTCCTGATCGCACGCTCTCCTAAATAGAGCTCCCAGCCTCCCTCTGTAAAAAATGGGACTCTGCGGGTCGATAACTCAAACTCTCGACCTGTGTGGAAGCCTCCCTCAAATCCGATATTCCAAAACTCGGAGGTATATGGGATCCATATGATCGCTCTGGCTGTCAAAAGCTCCAACTGCAGGCGGGAATGAGTAAAGCCCTCAGCAATAGGGACCTCCGTCAGACTGGAGTGATGCCAACGCCGTCCTCGGGGATAGGTCTCCAGACCTAAAGTAGTAGTGGGCCGTAGGCAAGGAAGCCTCTCATATGCCCAGAACTGGCCATGTAAATATCAAAAGTCCTCAGTGACCAAGACTGATAAATGTAAATGCAGAAATTAAAAAGGTACAAGAAAGATGTACTCATCAGCAGAAATGGGTAGAACCCTAACCAAGCCTCCGTCAAACCCTCCGAAAGCACGTGCATGCCAGGGAGAAAATAGGCAAAGGTATAGGAATCCCAATTAAAGTCACTGAGATGCTCTACATATCGGGTATAACCCCTGATGATCACCAAAAATAATCTCCTCAAGATGCGATCCCTAACCCTCTGATCATCAGGAAGAGGCTCAAGTAAAGCCCCACTCTGGGCATCTATACTCAAGGGACCTGATCGGACCGTCCGACCCTTAATCGCCGTCGCAGGAACTCCCAGCAGGGACCGAACAACAGTAGGCGTGATGTCAGCCATGACAGGCACTGGCTCACCCTCAAACTCGATGCTGGTGATGAACCTCCAGTCCATAGGGGTCATCATCACCTCACAGTCCAACAAATGAAGGGACTGAGTCTGGTGGAACCATTGCTTAGACAAAGCCCTCATATACCCCCCAGGGGCAACGACAAGGAAGAATAGAGAAAAAGGCCTGAAACCCCCAGCCATCAACAATATCTCTGTAGTCCTGGTGCAAAGTATGGTACAGGGAGTGCACATTAAACCAGTTCCCTCGAGGCTGCGTAAAGCCGGGAACCTGCATCAAAAAACCAACCCATGTCAAAAACCTATGCCTCGAGAATAGCAAAAGAAAGAAAGAGAATCCATAAAGAAGAAAACTTCAAATCACCTCGTTGGCATGGAGAAACCTCGATGGATGACGACTCAAGTCTCCCAACAACTCCTGGGTCGGCACAACAATGCCTGGAAGCTCCGTACATGGTGCTTGAGCCAGAGCAGGAGCAGTAAAAGGAGCCTGCTCATCATCAATATCTATCGGCTGCTCGTCCTGGGCTGGACTGAATCACCGACTCTGCTAGTCTGCGAGGCGGTCGAGCTAGATGTGGCTGAGGAACATCATAAGCTAGCCTCCGTCTAATGCTTGAAACTACCCTACTAGCACTGCTGAGTCTATCTCGGTCCATCACCTGGACAAAGTCTCTAAATCACCTCAGAAAGGGTGTGGTAAGCCTAAAACCTGTGGCTCATTAATTTAAATCAGTATTTTATGCATTTTAAAATCCTAAAACATGCATGGGTCAGTCAAAAATCCCCGATAGAGTCAAAACTGCATGTTTTTCAAAAAGCTAAATCCTAAAAACGTGCATGGGTCAGTCAAAAATCCCCAGTAGAGTCAGAATTGCATGTTTATTAAACGCTAGGGCTTTTGAATTTTTTTTGCCAGAGTGTCCTTTGTAAAATAGACTGTCCGCATGCACACAGGCATGTCCAGGTGACCATTTAGTAGCACACCTTTCCAAAAACAAGAACAGTTCATATTTATAAAATAAAATCAAAAGTAGACTTCACATGGTAACTAAATTATCATGGACATTTTTAGTTGAAAATCCAGGCTCACTAGACCTCAAAAAGGTGAGTAAACTGATCAAAAAGAGCAAAATATGACTGTCTCAGAATTTGAATTTTCTTGCATCAAAACATGCATTACAGTAAGATATGCATACATATGAAGTTAAAATTTTTTAACAGGTCATATAAGCATACATTTTTAATACATTGCGTCTAAAAGCCCCTATGTGGTTTACATGCTTTTAACTATCAAAACTTGCGAAAAAAGGACGTAAAACGTTACCTGAGATGTGCAGAACGCGCAGCCACTGACGGAATCTAAAAAAACTGTCAGAACTTCGTAGATCTGAAAAAAAAAATCAGATTCCGTTTGAAACTCGAAATGAAAATGAGTTTATGAGCCCGTTGCTGCCCATTTTAAAAGCACAGGTAGAAACAGGCCCACCTACGGTAGTCGCACCTCTACCTGCGGTTCCCTAGGGTGGGACCCACTTCCTCGAGCTCAGTTCGGTTCGAGTTGAAACGGAGTTCCTATGAGCCAAAAAGTTAAATCTGAAGAAAAATCGCTACGTGATTGAGCGGTTTATCCTGAAATCCTGCGTTTAAGCAGCGTAATCCTGAAAGAAAGGGGAACTCTCTGAAAACCCTTGATATTCATATCGAAGTAATGTCCAGGGATTAATGATGAAGAATACTAAAAAACTGACAAAAAACTGCGCAAAACTGCCAAAAATTGCCACTTTCGAAGCGTCGGGTACTGACCGATCACAGTTCAACCATTGGCATAACCCCATCGAAGCGTCGGGTACTGACCAATGACAGTTCAGCCGTTGGCACAACCCCAGCGAAGTGTTGGGTATTAATCGATGACAGTTCAGTCATTGGCACAACCCTAGTGAAGCGTCGGGTACTGACCGATGACAGTTCAGACGTTGGCACAACCCCAGTGAAGCGTCGGGTACTGACCGATGACAGTTCAGCCATTGGCAAAACCCTAGCAAAGTGTCGGGTACTGACCGATGATAGTTCAGTCGTTCTCACAACCCCAACGAAGCATTGGGTACTGGCCGATGATAGTTCAGCCGTTGTCACAACCCCAGCAAAGCATTGGGTACTGATCGATGATAGATCAGCCGTTGGCACAACCCCAGCGAAGCGTCGGGTACTGACTGATGATAGTCCAGCAGTTAGCTCAACCCCAGCGAAGCGTCGGGTACTGACCGATGACAGTTCAGCCGTTAGCACAACCCCAGCGAAGCGTCGGGTACTGACCGATGACAGTTCAGCCGTTGGCACCACCCTAACGAAGCGTCGGGTACTGACCGATGATAGTTCAGCTGTTGGCTCAGCCCTAGCGAAGCGTCGGGTACTGACCGATGACAATTCAGCCATTGGCATAACCCCAGCGAAGTGTCGGGTACTGGCCGATGACAGTTCAGCCGTTGGCACAACCCCAGCGAAGAGTCGGGTACTGGCCAATGACAGTTCAGCCGTTGGCACAACCCCAGCGAAGCGTCGGGTACTGGCCAATGACAGTTTAGCCGTTGGCACAACCCCAGCGAAGCATCGGGTACTGACTGATGATAGTTCAGCCATTGACACAACCCCAGCGAAGCGTTGGGTACTTACCGATGACAGTTCAGCCGGTAGCTCAACCCCAACAAAGTGTCGGGTACAGACCGAGACAGTTCAGTCGTTGGCTCAACCCCAACGAAGCATCGGAGGGGATACAGTGACGGAAGCAATATAATAATCCATCCCCGATGATGGAATATAATATACACATCCTTAGAGGGAGCACCGAGTTGAAGTGGTGATTCAACTTACTGTGGCGAACTACCGGTGTAGATTATTATCCAGATAGGCATCGGGAGCACTCATTGGAATAACTCGACGGCAACAATGTCGTCCTCATCAGAGTCACCTAGGCTATCATGGATGCTGTCATCCCTAGCAAAAAGTGACAAAAATAGTTCGCGGTAGCCTATTAGTAACCTCTTTAGCAAAATGAGACAACAGCTTAACTCTGATAACTTGTCAGTGGATGTCCTACCAGCAACCGGCTGACAATGCTGCCCAAAGGGTTATCACGAATAACGTTATCCTCAGTAGAAGCTAACGTAATCAATCAGTGATAACCCTAACCCCTCAAAGGTATCCTACCTGCATAGCACGTCTTACATTGGTGGCATTTCTAGTGTCTAGCATTCTTTATCCTGTTCATTCCACTGAATTGCATGAATATAATAAAGAGGGGCATCTGTAGACACTCAAAATTTTCTTTCCCTGTTACTAACACTGTAGGAGGGCAAGACTATCAATCAATTCAACCCCGGTCTCAATACCGGGTCATCAACTTAATCTCGGTCTTAACCCGAGAGGTACAGATCAGCCCCGGTCTCAACCTAGGAAGTACAGATCAACCCCGGTCTCAACCCGAGAGGTACAAATCAGCCCCGATCTCAACCCAAGAAGTACAGGTCAGCCCCGGTCACAACCCGGGAAGTACAGGTCAACCCCGGTCGCAACCCGGGAGGTACAGATTAGCCCCGATCTCAACCTGGGAAGTACAGGTCAACCCCGGTCTTAACCTAGGAGGTACAGGTCAGCCTAGGTCTCAACCCTGGAGGTACAGGTCAGTCTCAGTCTCAACCTAGGAAGTACAGATCAACCCCGATCTTAACCCGGGAAGTACATATCAACCCTGATCTTAACCCAGGAGGTGCAGGTCATCCCAGGTCCTAACCCGTGGGGTTAGGTGAACTTCAAAAACAATCCTGAAGCATCACAACATCTCCAGAGGAAAACCTGGAGGGAACAAGTCAGCCTCAGAGACAACACTGAGGACAAACAGACTTAAATGAGATCCAAACCTTGGAAACAACCCCAGGAAGTCAACCGAAGGCCATATCGACACTAAAGGCAACTCTGGAAGGGGCAAAATGGATATTTTACCAACTCGAAGCTGATTCAATCAAACTCAAGCCAAATTGAGGCCATCAAGGTAAGAACGAACCATAACGATGATCCCGAGTGCAAACAGTGCAAGACTAGCTCAACGGACAAACTGCGGGGAATCGAAGACCTAGTTATGAACCCTTCTTCTTGGACCCGAAAAATGTTTTATCCCATGTCATTGTGACACTCTCGGCAAGGGCTTTCCGAAAAGGTATCACACGCCTCAAACGGATGCTCCGGTCAAAAGTTAAAAAGTTTCGAATCAGACCTCGCGTTGCTCAGAGTGTACGTACTTCGAGATGACAGAACCCATCACAGGGCCCATGCCACGTGGAGCCGCAGCTCTACCTGCGGCAGCAACAGGTAGAGTGGAGGCTCCCTGGCCTATATATAGAGGTGCACCCCCCTCTTATTTAAAAAATTTAAAAACGCTCCGAAACCTTGCCCGTTTGATTTTCCAGCTATTTTCTTGTCTTCTAAACCCAAATTTTTTCACTCTAACACGTAGATATACCCACATACTACCACATATCAGAAAGTAACCAGTAGATTTGGATGTTTAAAGCCTATGATTTGGCAAAAAGCCCGTGTAGCAGTCCATTGTGAGTATTTTTACGATTAGAAAGTTATTATTACTTCTTCGCACTTTTATACACTTGCATATCAAGTTTCATTTTCTAAATATGCCCAGAACTCATTTTCGTGGCCGTTTTTGTCAACTTTTAGTACATTTTTGTACATAAACGCTTTTTCTGTCATTTCTATAACTCGGATTTACGATCCGTCGCTTCCAGCAGCTTGTATATACCTGCATCTTCGTTCTTAGCAACTTTGCCGGACTGGGTTATCTTTCCAGTCCAGGTTTGGGTTTTTTTTTGTATATATTTAATTGTATATATATTAACTTTTCAATTCTGTTAAGCCCGAATGTCAAATCCGCGATAGTTTACTATTTTTATATATAAATATACATATATAAGTAGCCTTCACCACACTGGGTTATCTTCCTAGCCTTGGTTGACTACTTTTCTGTCTATTTATATATATATATATATTTATATTTTAGTTCGGCCTGGATCATTTTGTGGCCTTTTTACTACTTTTATATATATTTATGCATATATAAGCAACATTCACCACATTGGGTTATCTTTCTAGTCTTGATTGACTACTTTTCTGTATATTTACATTTCAATTTGGCCTGGATCATTCTGTGGTCGAGGATGCTTCGCAGCCCGACAATCACCATTCAAATTGAGCCTTATGGCTGAAAAGATAAAACTGAAGTATCGATATGCTTCAATTCCTATGTTAGCGTAATGGTTCGAAAACCTTCTTTCAAAACATCATTAAATAATCTTTTCAAAAAAAAAGAAGCTTTTGCAAATCAAATCAAACACTTTTACAAATCAAATCAAAGACTTTTTGCAAATCAAGTCAAACCCTTTGTATATAGGTTCAACGATGCATATACATGCTTTCAATCAAACATAGGCCCAATTTTCTTCCAGCATTCACACACACTGCAGATTTAAAAGGAAAATATTGAAAAGATGCGGTACCGTATTTACACGAGAGTTGTGGGGTGCCTAACACCTTCCCCACACTTAACCAAGCCCCCGAACTCAAACTTTATTTTTAAAGATCAAGTTTCGACAGTGTCTAGCAGTTGGGCCTCTTTTAAACAAAACTCGGTTGAGTTGGTACAACCATTTCAAATCTACCAACTGGCGATTCTGTAAACATTCAATCGTCGACATGATACATGTTGGCCTTTTCCTAAAAAACCCTTCAAAACCTTTTTCACAAATAAAAAGAGTAAGGGTAGAGATAACTTAGAAAGAGAGAAAGATCCAGGTTGTGACCCGACCCGCTGATTTTTTTCCGACGTCGACAACAGACCCCGGCACCATATCTGCCATGAACTAGGTAGCACGAGTCTGATCCCCAATAGTGCGAGGACTCCACCAACTATGAAATGCCTCATGGCTATACGGATTCTCTGACAGGGTGAAGCCATCTATGCCCTCCATAGGAATGTTTGTGAGTGGCTGAGCCAGTGGCCAATGATGCCAAGTCGGAGGAACAAAGAGAATACGGATCTCCCCCGTGATGCTTCAAATAGCACACTCTCCTAAATAGAGCTCCCAACCTCCCTCTGTCAAAAATGGGACTCTGCGGGTGGACAATGTAAACTCCCGGCCAGTGGGAAAACCGCCCTCAAACCCGACTGTCAAAAAGTTTGAGATATACGAGACCAACAAGATCTATCTGACCGTCAATAGCTCAAGCTGCAGGCGGGATTGGGTGAATCCCTCAGCTACAGGGACCTCCGTCAAAGTGGAGTGGTGCCAGCGCCGTCCTCGAGGATAGGTCTCCAAGCCTAAAGTAGTGGCGGGATGTAGGCAAGGAAGCCTCTCATATGCCCAAAACTGGCCATGCAAATGTCAAAAGTCCTCAGTGATCAAGACTGACATATATAAATGATGCAATCAAAAAGGTACAAGAGAGATGTACTCACCATCAGGAACAGGTAAAACCCTAACCAAGCCTCCGTCACACCCTCCGAGCGCATGCGTATCCCTCGAAAGAAATAGGCAAAGGTATAGGTACCCCAATCGAAATCACTGAGGCGCTCCACGTACCGAGTGGCACTGACCAGGGCAAAGGACACCGTCGAAGAGTTGTCCGCAAGGAAACAACCCCTGATAATCACTAAAAATAGTCGCCTCAGGATGCAATCTCTAACCGTCTAATCATTAGGCAGAGGCTTAGTCAAAGCCCCACTTTGGGCATCTATGCTCAAGGGACCAGAACGGACCGTCCGACCCTTGATAGCCATTGCAGGAACTCCCAAGAGAGAACGAACGACAATAGGTGAAATGTCAGCAATGACCGGCACTGGCTCACCTCCGAACTTTATCCCTGTAATGAACCTCCAGTCCATAGGTGTCATCATCAGCTCGCAATCCAGCAAATGGAGAGACTGAGTTTGGTGGAACTAGAGCTCAGATAATGCCCTCAAATAACCCCAGGGGCAACGATGGGGAGGGATAGAAAAGAATGCTTGAAACCCCCAGATATCTATAATAGCCTTGTAATCTGGATGCAGAGTGTGGTACAGAGAATGCACATTAAACTAGTTCCCTCTGGGCTGAGTAAAGTCGGGAACCTGCATCAGAAGGACAACTTATATCAAACATGTGCCCTGAAAAGGCAAAAGAAAGGAAGAAAGAGAATCTAGAAGGAAAACTTCAGTCACCTCGTTGGAATGAAGGAACCTAGATGGATGACGCCTCAAGTCTCCTAGTAGCTCCTGAAGTGGCACCATTATGCCTGGAAGCTCCGTACGTGGAGCCTGAGCTGGGGCGGGATCAACAAATGGAGCCTCCTTATCGTCCACATCGATCGGCGGATCAACTTGGACTGGACGAATCACCGACTCAGCCAATTTATGAGGAGGCCGAGCTGGCCGTAGCGGAGGAACATCGAAGACTCTCCTCCGTCTAACTCCTGGGACAACCCTGCTAGCACTGCCGGGTCTATTTGGCTCCATCACCATGACAAAACCTCCAAATCACCTCAGAAAGGGTGAGGTAAGCCTAGAACCTGTGACTTATTAATTTAAATCAGTATTTTATGCATTTCTAATTCCTAAAACATGCATGGGTCAACCAAAATCCCCAGTAGAGTCAAATATGCATGTTTATTAAATGCTTAGACTTTTGATTTTTTTTTTGCCAGAGTCTCCTTTGTAAAATGGACTGTCCGCATGCACACAGGCATGTCTAGGTGGCTATTCAGTAGCACACCTACCCAAAAATAAAAATAGTTTATATTTATGAAAAAAAATTAAAAGTAAACTTCACATGGTAGCTAAATTACTATGGACATTTTAGTTGAAAATCCAAGCTCACTAGACCTCAAAAAGGATGAGTAAACTGATCAAAAAGAGCGTCAATTGACTGTCTCAGAATTCAAAATTTCTTACATTAAAACGTGCATCACAGTAAAATATGCATACTTATGAAGTCAGAATATTTTTATCAAGTCATATAAGTATACATTTTTGATACATTGCATTCAAAAGCACCCTGTGTGGTTTACACAATTCTACCGGTTAAAACTAGAAAAGAAAGGATGTAAACGTCACCTGAGATGTGCAGAACGAGCGGGAGCTGACGAAATCTGAAAAAAGCTTCCTGAACTCCGTAAATCTGAAAAAGAAAATTACATTTCTATTTGGATTCAAAACTAAAAATGACTTCTGAGAGCCCCTACTGCCCATTATAAATCCACAAGAGGAAGTGGCCCACCTGCGGCTACCTCCACTCTACCTGCGGATCCCTAGGGTGGGCCCAACTCCCTCTGGATCAGTCTAGTTCGGGTGGAAACAAAGTTTACAAGAGCTAAAAAGTCAAATCCAGGAAAAACTGCTACGCGATTGAGCGGTTTGTTCTGAAATCCTGCGTTTAAGCAGCGGATTCCTGACAGAGGGAGGAACTTCATGAAAGCCATTGGTTGTCATCCCGAAGAAATATCCGGGGACCAATGATGAAAACTGCTGAAAAACTATGAAGTACTACTGAAAACTGCTGCTGTCAGAGCATCAGGAAGGTTCGACGATATAAACGGCAGGTTCTGACTGTATCAAGGTATCCAGACTGATGTGAAGATGTGTTTTTTTAGAAAGAGTACCCACACGTCGAGATTAATCTGATTTGACACTATCAGCCGTTGGCACAACCCTAGCAAAGCATCTAAAATGAACCGGTGACACTCAGCCGTTGAAGGCTACTTCAGTGAAGGTCAGATTGGCTGACACCATCAGCCGTTGGCACAACCCCAGCGAAGCATCAGAAATAAACCGGTGACAATCAGCTATTAAAGGCTACTTCAGCGAAGGTCAGATTGCCCAACACTATCAGCCGTTTGCACAACACCAGCGAAGCATCAGAAACGAACCGGTGACACTAAGCCGTTGAAGGCTACTTTAGCGAAGGTCAGTTTGCCTGACAACTCAGCCGTTGGGACAACCCCAGTGAAGCATCTGCAATGAACCGGTGACACTCAGCGAAGATCAGATTGCCTGACATCTCAATCGCTGGCAGCGAAGCATCAGAAACGAACCGGTGACAGTCAGCCGTTGAAGGCTACTTCAGTGAAGGTCATTTTGCCTAACAATTCAGCCGTTGGCACAACCCCAATGAAGCATCGGGAATGAAGCTGTGACAGAAATAGTGTATCAATTTATCCCCACAAAGGACAGATGATGGAATCTGTTATACGAATCCTCAGAGGAAGCATCGAGAAGGTTCGGTAATGGTCAAGCCTTGCAAACTACCGTTCGAGTAGGTGTCGAGGAGGTTCGATGATGTAAACCAGTATCAGCTATCATCAGGGTAGGCCTTAGGAATTTCCAATGAGGTAACTCAGCAAAAGAGGAACATCCCCAGCGGAGGAGAAGTCAGAATATGATTTGGAGACACGAGACGTAGGCGACCTTAACGTTAATCTCAGGAATGACCCACGGCATCAGCCAAAAGAAATTTTCCCCAATAGGCTATCATGGATAACGTCATCCCCAGCAAAAAATGGCGTAAACAAACAATGATAGCCTATCACCAAGGGTTACCATGGATAATGTTATCCCCAACAGAAAATAATGTAATCAACCAGTGATAACCCTACCCCTCGTAAAGGTATCTAACATTCATAACATATCCTGTCATGCATTACATTGCATTTGCATCTATTATATTTCTAGTGTCTAGCAACCTTTATCCTGTTCATTCCATTGCACTGCATAAACATGATAAAGAGGGGCATCTGTAGACACTAGAAATTTCGTATTCCTGTTACTAACCCTACAGGAGGGCAAAACTGTCTTTTATATTTTGGAGACAATGGGAGCTATCGTTGACACTCCAAAATTAACCTCACTATCACTTCACGAATTTAAATAATTAGCACAGTAGTAAGCAAGGATCGATCCCATAGAGAGTAAGTTTGTTTTAGATTTATTTTACTATTTTAACAGAAAATAAAGATGGGGGATTTTTGAATTTGTTTTAAACTAAGAAAAACAGAATTAATTGATAAAATTAACCAAGTATGTAAAAACTTTAGTTCTGCAGTTCAGTTTCGCTGAGTACAACAATCAATTAATTAAGTCGTTATTATTTACCCTTCAATGAAACTATTAGCCCTAGATAACAATAAGCTCTGCTATCCGAAATTCTCCTTAGATATTCACTGTATGAAACAAGCTCTTCACCAGATTCAACTAACATACAACCTAGAACAAGCTCTCTAGATTTAATATGATAAAAGCATTAAGAAATAGAGAATTAGGCTAATCCAAGCAACAAACATATAAGCTCGATTTGTTTAACTTATTTTCTGATAATCTTAGCAATACACAAAAGCTTGTCCATAATTAGTATCACTAATTTGCTACTTGTGATGAAGACAGATATCAATTACACGTAATACCAATCTTAATCTAGCATATGATAATGATTACATCAACTCAATTGGCCATATCAAATTAATTAGATCAATTAGCATGCAATCAATGAAAACAGATTATCAGAAGAAATTTCATACAAGAAGGAATAAATAATAATACTCAGTTAATCAATTACTTGTAACAAGGTTCCACCTCCCTTTAGAACTGAATAAAGAAACTAGTCTGACATGCTCCAAGTCTGCACTTCAATAAGGTATGAGAGTTGATAGAAGATTGAATGAATTAAAACCTTGACTATCATCCTCTATTTATAGTGCTAGACAAAGATCTAAATCCTATGAGAACTAGAATTCCAAATCCTAATAGGAATTACAAAACATAACTAGTTTTCATAAAGAAATAGAATCTAATAAGAAAATAAAATCTCAGTCAAAATCAATCCTAAATCTGATAGTAATATCAATCCAATTCCATGTAGGAATCTCCAAAAATTGAGAAAGTCAACTGCTGGTCAAACTTCTCTTCAATTCAACTCCAAATCAACTTGTTTCCATCCTTTTAGCTTTAATTAACCTGAAAACAATAAACAACTTTATTAAGCTCATATACACATGAAACATGCAATAAAACCAAACGTAAAGGAATAAACAATTATGAATATTATGCACTTATCAGACAATCCTGGAAGATCAGACCAAAGTCAACAGCCTCAGTCTCAACACCGGGATGTCAACTCAGCCCCGGTCTCAATACCGGGATGTCAACTCAGCCCCTGTCTCAATACCGGGATGTCAAGTCAACCCCGATCACAACTCAGGAGGTACAGGTCAATCCTGGTCTTAACCCGGGAGGTACAGGTTAACCTCGATATCAACCCGGGAGGTACAGGTCAACCTCGGTCTCAACCCGGGAGGTACAGGTCTAACCCCGGTCTCAACCCGGGAGGTACAAGTCAACCCCGGTCACAACCCGAGAGGTACAGGTCATCCCCGGTTATAACCCGGGAGGTACAGGTTAACCCCGATCTCAACCCGGGAGGTACAGGTTAACCCCGGTCATAACCCGGGAGGTACAGGTCAACCTCGGTCACAACCCGGGAGGTACAGGTCAACCCCAGTCATAACCCAGGAAGTACAGGTCAACCCTGGTCTCAACACGAGAAGTACAGGTCAACCCCGGTGTCAACCCGAGAGGTACAGGTCAACCTCGTCTCAACTTGGGAGGAAAATGTCAGCTCCGGTCACAACCCGGAAGGTTAGGTCAAGCCCTGGTCATAACCCGGGTGGCCAAATCAACTTCGGAACCAACCCCAATGCGTCACATCATCTCCAAGGACAAGCCTGGAGAAGTTAATTTAGCCTCAGAGACAACTCTAATGATAAACAGAATCGGCTGGGATTCAAACCTCGGAGACAACCTCGGGAAATTAACCGAAGACCGCGCCAGTACAGGAGATAACCCCTGGAGGGGCAAAATGGTCATTTTACAAATTCAGAGCTGATTCGGTCCAAATCAAGCCGAATTGATGCCATCAAGGTCAGAAAGAACCACAACATTGATCCCGAGTGAAAATAGCGCAAGACAGCTCAACGGACAAACTGCGGGGAAACAAAGACCCAATTACGAACCCGTCTCCTTGGACTTGGAAAGAATTTAGTCCCATGTCATTGCATCTCGCTCGGCGAAAGCTTTCCAGAAATGTATAGCATACCTCAAACGGACGCTCTGATCAAAAGTTAGAAAGTTTTAAATCTGACCTCGCGTTGTTCGGAGTGCACGTACTTTGAGGTTACTGGACCCGTCACCCTAGCCCTGCCACGTGGAGCCGCATGTAGACCCGCGACTGCCTCTGGTAGAGCTACTTCCATCGGGTCTATAAATATAAGTGCATCCCCAAGCCAAAATCAATTCAAAAATGCTCTGGAACTCTGCCCATTTTATTTTCTAGCCATACATCTAGTACTCCAAACCCATATTTTATCACTCTAACACGTAGATATACTTATATACTACCACATATCAGAAATTAATCGGTAGAAACGGATGTTTGAAGCCTACGATTTGGCAAAAAGCCCGTGTAGCAGTCCATTGTGAGTATTTTTATGATCAGAAAGTTCATATTACTTCATTGCGCATTTATACACTTGCACGTTAAGTTTTGTTTTTTGATTATGCCTGGAACTTATTTTCGTGGCCGTTTTTGCTTGTATTTTTCGTACATTTAGCCGTTTTCTGGCATTTCTACAGCCTGGATCGTCGATCCACGACTTTTATTAGCTTATATATATATATATATATATATATATATATATATATACGTATACATGCCCTTCACCGGACTAGGTTATCTTCCTAGTCCCGGTTTAACTTTTTTTGTATATATTTAACTATATATATACTAACTTTTCAATTCTGTCAAGTTTGGATGTCAAATCCGTGGCAGTTTACTGCTTTCATATATATAACTATATATATATATATATATATATATAATTTTTTCTGACTTATTTGGGTCTGGATTTCTACTTCGTGGCGTTTTTATTGTTTTAATATATATATATACTAACTGTATATATTAACATTTACATTCCAGTTTGGCCTGGATCATTTCATGGTATTTTTACCGCTTTTATAAATATATATATACTTACATTTCTGTCCGGGCATAGGATTGTAAATCCGTTGCCCTTTACATCTTATATATATATATATATATATATATATATTCTGTCGAGCCTGGATCATCCCGTGGCTCTTTTATAGCTTATATATATATTTACATTTTATCAGGCCTGGTTCATCCCGTGGCTCTTTTACAGTTTATATATATATTTACATTCTGTCAAGCCTAGATCATCCCGTGACTCTTTTACAGCTTTTATATATATATATTTACATTCTGTAGAGCCTGGATCATCCCGTGGCTCATTTACAGCTTTCATATATATATATATATATATATATATATATTTTAATTCTGTCAAGCCTGGATCATTCTGTGGTTCATTTACAGCTTTTATATATATATATATATATATATATATATATATATATATATACATTCCGTCAAGCCTGGATCATTCTGTGGCTTTTACAGCTTATATATATATATATATATATATATATATATATATATTTCAATTCTGTCCAGCCTGGATTACTCCGTGACTTTTTACAGCTTTTATAAATATATATATGTTCATTCCAGTTCGGTAATAGGATTTGACATCCGTCGCCCTTTATTGCTTATATATATATATTTCCATTCTGTCAAGCCTGGATTACTCTGTGGCTTTTTACAGCTTTAATTATTATATATATATATATATATTTACATTCCAGTTCGGGCACCGGAGTGAAAACCCATCGCCCTTTACAGCTTTTGTATATATATAACTATATATATATATCTTTTATTCATTGTGATTAAATTACTGTTGTAAATATTCATTTGATATGAATCGGCGCTGACATCTCTTTAGGCGAACTAGATTTCTTTAAATCTCGCCAATTCTATCTTTCAAACGGTTTAAAATAGGTTCAGACATAACCGAAAAGATAGAATGGCTGAGATTTACTTAAATCTAGTAGTTTTTCTAGGTTTATTCATTTTAAGCAACCTCGCAGCCCTTGGATTGCTATCTAGTGGGAACGAGAAGCTTTGTCTATGCGCATGCCAGGATTTACTGATGAATCCTTGGTTCTTGCGACATCGGGATGTAAATATCCATTTTTTGTGCAAATTTGAGCTGTGCAGGTTTTCTTGGCTTCCTCATGTGAGCCTAGGAATCGTGGGATTCGTGATCAAACTGATCAGAATCTGATTCCCACGATGGACAAACTCCACTTTACAGATGTAGCCTACCAATTTTTTTTGTAGAAATATACATTCAAAAGTCCTTAAAACGGTTATCCGGGTTTAAGGTCTCAACATAGTGAAAATATAATTTGTACATGCTAGAGTCACTCCGATGGTTGTTATGCCCATGAGAAGACCGACACTTGTCTATATGTTGTGGTCGAGGATGCTTCGCAGCCCGACAATCACCGTTCAAATTGAGCCAAAAGGCTGAAAAGATAAAATGGAAGTATCAACATTCTTCAATTCCTATGATAGCGCAAGGGTTTGAAAATCAACCTTTCAAAACATCATTTTAGTATCTCATCTAATAAAAGGACTTTTGCAAATCAAATCAAACCTTTCGTATATAGGTTCAATGAAGCACGTCCATACTTTCAAATCAAACCAGCGTAAGCCCAATTTCTTCCAGCATTCACACACACACATTGCAAATAAAAAAGGGAAATATTAAAATGATGCGGTACCGTATTTTCACGGGAGTTATGGGGTGCCTAACACCTACCCCACACTTAACCAATCCCCTGAACTTAGAACTTTGGTTTCAAAGATTCAGTTTCGACAGTGTCCAGCAATTGGGCCTACTTTCAAACAAAACTCGGTTGAGTTGGTACAACCATTTCAAAACTACCAACTGGCGACTCTGTGAACCTTTCAAATCGTTGACATGATACTTGTTGGCCTTTTTCTATAAAAACCCCTTCAACTTTTTCATAAAAAAGATAAAATAAGGGTAGAAACAAAACTTAGGAAAAGAGAGAAAGATCCAGGTTTCGACTCGACCCGCGCATTTTTCTTACCGACGTCGACAACAGATACACCGATTATTTCTCACCGAGTTTCTTCAAGTGTTAGGAGGAGGGCTTTTGACGTCCCTTTGCCTCGTCCGGCCTGACAACCTCGCCGATTGACCGAGTCAGTAATTCGTCCCATTCAGGTTGATAGGACTGGAGGCTATAGACGAGGAGGAGGATGTTCCGGTTGAGGATCCTGTCCCTCTTTCTTCTACTACTTGTAGGGAGCTTCCAGCTATTAGCGTAACAGTTCCAGATCTGCAGGATGATTTGAGATAACACCCGTCTATTTATCTTCACGTGAACGAGTTAATGATATTTTTTATTTTTTCCTTTCCTCTTTTTTCACTTTTGGGGCAATGGTTTGATCTTGATTTTGAACTTAATGCAGGTTCCCGGCTTTACTCAGCCTAGGGGGAACTGGTTCAACATTCATTCTTTGTATCAGACCCTTCATCCAGAGTACCAGGCCGTTGTCCACTCTTGGGGCTTTGAGGCCTTCTTTTCCATTCCACCCCGTCGCTACCCATGGAGTTATCTGAGGGCTTTGTCTGAGCACTGGTTTCACCATACTCAGTCACTCTATCTGCTGGACTGTGAGGTGATGATAACACCGATGGATTGGCAGTTCATCACTGGGATGGAGTTTATTGGGGAACCGATGCCTTTGGTGGAAAATATTTCTTCGGCTGCAGTTTGATCCCTCTTGGGAGTTTCTGCTACAACCCTCAAGGGCTTTCCGTTCTGACCCTTTGAGCATTGATGCTGCGAATGGGGTTTTGTCGGCGCCTCTTCCTGATGATTAGAGGGATAGAGATCACGTCCTTTGGCGATTATTCTTAGGTCATCATCAGGAGTTGTTTCATAGCGGACAACTCCTCGACGGTTTCTTTCGCTTTGGTCAGCGCCACTTTGGATGTGGATCGTATCAGAGAGTTTAATTGGAGCTCATTCACCTTTGCCTACTTCCTTAGAAGGATGCGCCTACGCTCAGAGGGAGTGATCGAGGCTTGGCTAGGCTTTTACCCATTTCTGCTGGTGAGTAATTTCTCCTTTATCTTTTAATTTCCCTCGTTCGAGTTGTCGATCTTTATCACTGAGGACATTTGATCTTTTCATTTCTAGTTTTCGTCCTCAATTTTATCACTGAGGACCTTGCCTACGCCCAGTTACTACTTTAGGTGTGGAGACCTATCCGCGGGGACAATGATGGCATTATTCCACCTTTACACAGGTCCCTGTGGTAGAGGGGTTTACTCATTCCCGCTTGCAGTTAGAGTTGTTGACCCCCGATTCCATCACATGGGTTCCTTACACCCCTGATCATCTGAAAGTCATTTTTTAGAACAATTTTTTGACCGGGATGGAGTATATATTATCCACTCGTCGGATCCCTTTCTTAATGGAGGGAAGTTGGGAGCTCTACTTAGGAGAGCGTGCCATCAGGAGTACTGTAGGGGAGATTTGCATTCCATATCTTCCCTCGCTGGACGTCATTGGTCTTTATCTCAGCCAATCACAGAGATTCCCCTGGCGAATTTGGACGGATTTACATTGTCAGAGGGCCTTTATACTCAGGAGGCATTTTATCGCTGGTGGACTCCTCGCACCATTGGGGATCAGACTTGTGCCACTCAGTTCTTGGCAGATATGGTTCCCGGGTCTGTGATGATGACAGAATGGATTGCATGTGTTAGAGAGCCCACTCATTTGGAGCAAATTTTCACCTTGACCTAGAGATTGGACCTGGAACATTTTTTTATCATACATTTGGGTAGGGATCCTTCAGAGGTAGATTCTTTTGATTCGTCCAGCTCTGGCAGTTGGCTCCCTTAGGTAGCCCATATTCTGACAACTTTATTGGAGCAGATCCCCCTCTATACCGACCCGATATCCCAGTCTGACAGAGATACGGTGACTCATAAAGATCGACTGGATGCAAATATCATAGATTTCTTTTGATAGGCTTGTTATCTCTTTTGATAGGACTCTGTTAGACATTGGGCGGATGTGCCCCATTTCCATGTACTTTTTATTTTTAGCTTTCAGACAGAGATGATGTATTAGATGATGATGTATTTAGGAATGTATGTATAATGCCTTCTATTCATTGCATCATATTGTCATTCATTATTGTCATTTATCATGATGCATGCATTATATATCATGAATATGTATGTATATTGATGAGTTTAACATTGACCCCTAGATGGTCTCATGATACGATTTTACAAATGTCTTCATCCACCGTGACCAGGATCGAGCACAGTCCTCCTACTCTGATAGCCTCATCTTTGAGGTTGTGGTATGATAGTCTACCCCATTTGGATCCTGTGACAGTTGATCGCCTGCTGGGACATTTTATGGCCCTCTTGAAATTTCAGGTTCCAGCGGGCTTTGTGGAGGGTATGTTATCATGCTGGATCCCTGAGAGATAGGTCTTTAGGTTTAGGACTTATGAGTTCACTCCTACGCTGGAGGAGTATGAGCGGATTACATACCTTCCATTGGACCGGCCCTGTGTTAGGGTAGCTGTTAGAGAGTTAAGGCAGAAGTTTATGACCTTGACCTGTTTGCGGTGCACAGTCGTCTTAGATGAGATTACCTCAAGGCATGTAGTATCCTTGGATTTCTTGATTGACCACTTTGGATCGCTAGATAGCTATCTATTGCACTAATGAGATTTTTCCATTTTTTAGGATGGGTGGCGGGCTGCCTGAGCAGATGCTTTATTGTTGTGCGTTGTGGTTTATCTATACATGCCACTATATACGGACCATTTGGATATTGGCCTGATCACAGTAGTTAATGCTCTCAAAGAGAATCGCACCATCTTGCCCATGATATTAGCAGAGACCTTGATGTTAGCCTCATTCTGCAGTACCCATACTACCGAGTTCTTCAAAGGTAGTGCAGTATTGTTATACATCTAATTTATGATGCATTTGAGACCGATCGGTATTTTCAGACCTTATGGATATGGCTTGACACATGAGATATCTGCAACTTATTCTTTTTGACCGACTGACTGTTTAGATACATCGTCTTGGTTTATCTTCTTGGCCGTGATTGAGGATCCTTTCTCCATTTTGCATTGCTCAAGATTTAGCTCCCCTTACAGCTTTGTCACCCATGCAGTGGGTATAGATTTTTTGCCATTGGCTGGTCTGCGAGGAGTGACTACATATCATCCTTTCGCTGTCATGGGACAGTTCGACCAGTACCAGGATGTTTATTCTTTTGATGGAGCTTTTGATCAGCTGTTACCAGCCTCATCTTTGTCAGAGGATGATTTGTCTAGAGTTTATGATTATTGGATACATCGAGAGAGGGCTGATTTTTTCTCGAGTCATTCGGGTCATTCCTCAGAGTATTCTGCATGGCTAGAGGCAGATATTGCATCATCTATGGTTGCTTATTCATAGCCTAGCACTGATTCTGATGAGGAGGAGCCTATGGAGGATCCTGTTTCTCCCACCAAGGATAAGCTGTTTGCTGGTTTGACAGCAGCCCTGATCAGTGACACCCCTAGTTCTTCAGATGCTGCTGCCCCACCTTCTGTAGATTCTTTGGAGCAGGTGATACATCTTTTGACCTTTGAGAGGGATCAAGCTAGAGCCTTAGTGTTGACGACCTTTTCCAGGCCGGGATGATTCCCTTACTGAGAGAGATGAGGCTCGGGCTTCCAGGGATGCTTCTGTTGTTGATAGAGATGAGGCTCGAGCTACCAGAGATGCTTGTGTTGCTGATAGTACGGCTCTCAGATCATATATAGAGGGTATTATTATAGATATGAGTGCCTTTATAGATGACCATGGTAGCACCTTGCAGATGACGATATATCTTTTGGCTCGTATTGAAGCTGCAGGCCAGGAGCTCAGAGATGCGCCTCCATATCCAAAGAGGGATGCTATGTTGGATTTGTTGTCCCGTTTAACTACGGGCTTATAGATTAGCTTTTATTTTCCTGCATAGACTAGGTTAGCCATTTTTGTCATGTACATGATACATTGTATATATTAAACAGTATTATATGGCAAGGAAATATATTTTGATTCACTTCCCTTTTGCATATGTCTTGATTTTTGCTTGACGATTGCTATTTCTTTGTGACTTGTTGTCTTGATGTATCACGAGCTCTTTCTTGATGGACTGACATTGAGATGTCGGAGGGTCTCTCAGAAAGGTTCGTCGATCGTGGAGGTTTTATAAGATTTGGGTTTTATATAAGGTTTGGTGTCTTGAGACTGGCATTTAATTGGATATTTGAGTGTATAGGTAAAGTGTTTTGGTTTTCTTTTGAAGGTTGGACCGCACCATAGATGGCTGCCTACGTACTCCCAAGGTTGAGGGAGATCAAGTCTTTTGTAGTTCAGGCTTTATAGTAAAGACCTGAATTGATTTAATTTATTTTTTTTCTTCTTTTCTTCGCTTTTTTTAGAACCAGGATGTCAGTTTACAGGTAACTCAGACATAGTACCTTTTCATGGTGTCTGAATTGATAAGATGGAGAAATTCCTCCCCATCCACTTCTTGCAATCTGAGGTCTGCTCCTATCAATAATTCCTTGACGATGAAAGGGCCTTCCCAGTTTGGAGCAAATTTTCCTCTGACTTCATCTTGATTGGCAAGGATATTCTTCATTACCAAGTCATTTTCCTTGAATTTCCTAGACTGGACCTTCTTGTTATAGGACCGAGTAATCCTCTGTTGATACAACTGATCATAGAAGATGGTTGCCGCCCTTTTCTCATCTATCAGAGATAAGTGGTGGTATCTCTCTTATATCCATTGGTCTTCTTCCATCTGAGCATCTATCAATACCCTTAATGATTCCATTTCTACCTCTGTGGGAAGTACATCTTCCATGCCATAGACCAATGAATAGGGGGTAGTCTCAGTAGAAGTGCGCATTGACGTTCTATAGGCTAACAGAGTCAGAGGCAATAAGTCAGGCCATTCTTTGAGGTTGGCGGACATTTT
The DNA here is from genome assembly GCA_020205555.1 of Panax stipuleanatus. Lineage (NCBI taxonomy): Eukaryota > Viridiplantae > Streptophyta > Magnoliopsida > Apiales > Araliaceae > Panax > Panax stipuleanatus. The sequence goes on along the minus strand of CM035123.1, from coordinate 58,817,925 downwards.
TTGCATGATCTTCTTGATATTCTTGTTGGCTACTTCGACATCACCATTCATCTTGGGACGATAGATGACGGAATTAAGATGTTTGATATGGAATTTGTTGCATAATTCCTTCATTATCTGGTTGTTCAGATTCTTAGCATTGTCTGATATGATTACCTCCGATTGTCCGTATCGATAGATTATGTTATTTCTGATGAAACCAATGATCACCTCCTTAGTGACTTTGAGAAAAGAGGCAGCTTCGACCTATTTAGTGAAGTAGTCGATCATGGAGAAGATAAACCGATGACCATTACTGGCTTTGGGATCTATTGGCCCAATCACGTCCATCCCCCACATGGAAAAGAGCCATGGCGAACTCATATTGTGTAGTTCATTTGGAGGAGCGTGGATGGAATTTCCATAGATTTGGCATTGATAACATTTCCTGGCGTGATCGTTACAGTCGGCTTTGAGGGAAATCCAGTAATGGTATGTTCTTAATATATTCTTGGCAAGTAAAGGAACGCTTATACGGGAACCACAGACTCCACCGTGGACTTCATCTATAAGTCTTTGGGCTTGGTCTTTGTCTAGGCACCTTAGCAAGCCTATTCCAGCATCTCTTTTGTTTAGTGCATCTCCGCTTAGATAGAACTTCATGGCTATTCTATGGATCTGCTTTCTTTTAACTTTGCTTGCCTAGCGGGCGTAGATCCATCTCACAGTTATTCTTTGAAGTCCTGATACCAGGGCTATTTGATGGAAGGTAGTTCATCAGATACTTCTCCAATGTAATTTGCAAGCCTTCCGGCTTGAAAATTTGATATCAGGGATTTCTCTTCTATCGGATATATGGATCAAGGAAGCCAGAGTAGCTAATGCATCAGCGAAATCATTTCAGTTTTGAGGGATGTGGATGAAGGCTATTTCTTCGAACTCCATAGCCATCTGATGACCTACCGATGATAGGGCAGTAAATGCAATTCCTTGGTGTGATATGCCCTGGTGGTTTGTCTGATGACCAACTCAGAATCTCTAAAGATTGTTAACCGTTGGATACCCATGGATTAGGCCAGTTTCAATCCCATTATACAACCTTCATACTCGGCTGTGTTGTTGGTGTTGACAAACTGCAGTTTGATGGCCATGGGATACTGTTCTCCCGAAATAGATACAAGAACTGCCCCTGCTCTTGCACCTTTCATGTTTACAGCCTCGTCGAAGTACAATTTCCAGAATTGGCCGGTATTTTCTCGAGGGTTTTGCTGAATTGTCATTATTCCATCATCTGGGAAATAAGTTTCCAAGGGTTTGAAGTTCTCTGATGGTGCTTTGGTCAATTGATCTGCAATTCATTGACCTTTGATGGACTTTTGAGTCACGTAGATGATATCGAATTGCTGGAGGATCAATTGCCATTTGGACAATCGGCAATTCAATATGGGCTTGCTGAATATATACTTTAGAGGATCCATGCGGGATATGAGATAGGTTGTGTGCCTATGAAGATAATGTTGTAATCTCATGGCGGCCCATGCTAAAGCACAATAGGTCTTTTTAATCATGGTGTACTTCTGCTCACCGTTGCTGAATCTTTTACTGAGGTAATAGATAGCTCTTTCCTTGCCTCTATCATCTTTCTGCCCAAGCATACAACCCATAACATTGGTATTGACCGATATGTACATGAATAAGGGAACTTTGTCCCTTGGCGGTACCAAAATAGAAGCTTCCACCAGTTGCTTTTTGATGGCGAGGAAGACTTTTTGACAGTCTTCATTCCATTTTTCGGAGGAATTTTTCCTCAACAGCTTGAATATGGGCTTACAAGTTGCGGTGAGTTGGGAGATGAATCTGCTTATGAAATTGATTATCCCAAGGAATCCCCGTACTTGCTTTTCTTTTTAGGGTATAGGCATCTCAGTGATGACTTTAATTTTTATGGGATCCAGTTCAATGCCTCTATTGCTTACCAGAAATTCTAATAATTTGCCATATTTTACACCGGAATCACACTTAGTTGGATTCAGCTTCAAGTTGTATTTGCGAAGCCTGTTGAATAGCTTTTTGAGATGGTCGATGTGTTCATCTGTCCTTCGGGATTTGACGATGATGTCTTCCACATACACCTCTATCTCCTTGTGCATCATATCATGAAAAAGGGCCATCATGACTCGTTGATATGTGGCGCCAGCATCGATAAGGCTGAAAGACAATTACCTGTAACCGAAGGTTCCCCAATGGGTAATAAAGGCTATTTTTTCCCTATCTTCTTCGACAACCATGATTTGGTGATATTCGACAAAACAATCGACAAATGAGTACATGTCATACTGCGCCATGTTGTCTATCAGTATGTGAATGAAAGGTACTGGGAAGTCGTCTTTAAGACAAACTTTGTTCAAATCCCGGTAATCCACACATACTCGTACCTTCCCTCCGGGATTAGTGATAAGTGGCTTTTATGACCACTTATTCGGATAGTAACCAACTCATTCTGTTGCTTAAACTCAAGTATTATTGTGCGTTTTATGTGTTTTTGCTTTGTTTTGTGATTTCAGGTTTAGAAACTCTCCGGGTGCAAATTGAGCTTAAAAGGGCAAAAGAACGCTTAAATGGGGAAAAGCACTAAAATGGGCTTAAAGCATGAAGATAACATGGGTGAGGAAGCAATGAAGGTGATGCCGCGAGTCTAGAGGCCAAAAGGAGCAAGAATGACATTTGAAGCAAAAATGGGAAGGAAATGCAATCCGGACATCGTTTGGGGGGTTTATGTTCATTTTATGTTTTTGGATTGGAGCTTGGGTCATATTTTAGAGCATCTTATAAGCTTTCCAGAACATCTTGAATCATCCCAATCGGAGTTCGGAGGCGAGAGTTATGCCCCGTATACCAACAAACGTTAAACTTCATGGTTTTGAGTTTTCATGCATAGCCGTCACTTGGAGCTCAATTTCAGCCTTCATCCATCCATTATTTCTCAATGCTCAAAGAATGAAAGTTGTATAGCTCTTCGATAGCTTCGATTTGACAGGTGACAGGCCTCGTAACTCCTCCCGGATCAAAAGTTATGGCCGTTTTACCAGAGGACTATGTAGCAGAAAATCCTTGGCGCGGGCGCGCGAATTTTAGGCCATTTTTGGGCGCGGCCGCGCCAGTCCCCAGCTGTGCCAGACTTGACTTTTCAATTGAACGGGACTTGGCTTTTGATTGGGATATAAGGGGGCTCGTTTGGGGCAAGAAAGAGCATGATATATTGGCCCTAAGCCCTAGTTCCTCTCTTCTCTTCCTTTACATCTTGTTTAGTCTAGATTAGGAGTAGATTAGAGAGTAGATTAGTGCTAGTTTAGTGTTAGTTAGTTAGATTCTAGGGTTTTGTTAGTGTGTGAAGATTGAAGCAAGAGGATTGACATCAAGGGTCCAAGCTTGGAGAAAGATTTGAAATCTCTATCCTTAATCTCTCTTTGCTATTACATTGTATATTTAGATGATGTTATTGAATCTTGTGGATAATATACTTGAGTTATTTATGGCTTAAGCTTATTTTGAGGTTCCAATGGAACCTTTTGAGTAGTTTACTTTGATATGCTTCCATGCTTGTCTCTTTGATTGTTATATGACTGTCTATTACGATTCGTGCTTGCATTGCTTAATTGATTCGAGACCAATTACTGTGATAACCTATGTGGACTTGAAAGACAAAGCGTAGGTTTAGATCTAATCGTAGTATCGGGTGATTGTGCATTCACATGGCGTTGGATGTATGATTTGTGCTTAGGATAGACATATACCGAAGCGCCGTCCGTAGTCAATAGAGGACTTGACCTTAAACCCTATTTATTTGTAAACACCATAGACATATAGGGGTTTAGATAATGTGGGTGTTCCCGTGCGTTCTATCATCTGTAGATTGCACGTGATATGGAGTAGGTGCATCGAAAGATGGCCTTCTCTCACGTTCGTGTTCTCGGCTAACTATCTTGACTATTGATTTGACCTAATTAAAAGTATGTCGATTTAGATGAATCATTAGGGGAAATTGGAATTTCTTGTATTCATTCTCTGACTTTAACTCTAGAATTAATTAGTTTAAGTTAATTGCTTGCCTAGTTTAACTTAGTTTTAATTCATCCTCTTTACCATCCGTTTAAATAAGACTGAGATGATTATGTGCTAGTGGTTTGGTGTCTTTTATCTATTAAATCTCTGTGGGACGATATCTGTACTTACACTTTATTACTCGTTGGCCGCGTATACTTGCGCGAATATATTGACCGATAAATCGGCCAACAAGTTTTTGGCGCCGTTGCCGTTGACTTAATTGGATAACTGTTTGCCAACATTAGTTTAAATCATATTAGTCTTACTTTAAACTTTCTATTTTTGTTTTAATTCTCTTCATTTGTTCTCTTCTCAGGTACAATGGACTTAAATTTCTATCCATGGAATGGTACAAGGCAAGAGCAAGCAAGGGAAGCATACACTGATGGCGTCAACCCAATTGCAACATTTTCAGCACAGCTAGAGGTTCTCTCATGGAAGCTGGATACTGTCTCAGCTCAGCAGAATCGAGTGACGGCAGTGACCTATGACTACGGTGCTGGGAGCTACGCGAGCCATCAGGAGCCTATCAGTTATGGACAGGAGCAGTACGGGGGTGGTTATTCCTACACCGAACCTTATCCCACTTATCAACAAGATTGGGGGTATCACCCAAACTCTTCATCAGACTACTATCAAGACCAACACTGGGATCCAAATCCCGCATACGCCCCAGAATGCACCTTCCAGACTCCAGTTTACGAGCCTCAACACAATTTTGAGGGTGACACAGAAAATGCAAGCTTGGAGGAAGGAAGTGGCATAGAATCACTAAAGGACATCTTGAATGAGCAACAGAAGTCATTCAAGAGTATTCAGAACTGGGCAGAGCAGATTAACAAGGCCTTGATGATAGAGGATGAACAAGGGATGCAAAACCATACTGTGAGCTATCAAGAACAATATGAGCCAAGTCCAACTTATGCACCAGAACCCCCATATCAATCCCCATGTTTACAAGGAGAACAGTCTCCAATGGAATTCATGTATAGGAGCTTAGAAAGCCAAGAGGAGAGGCTTAGGAGCCAAGAGCAATCAAGCCAGAACTTCCAGAATCAGATGGCCCTAATCCACAACACTCCTACCAATGAGCATCAGTACATGGAGCACGAGGCTGAAACAGAAAAGGAAGGATTGAAAATATGTGGGGGAATTCCATAGCATCGACAGAGGAGACCTTGATTGAGCAAGAGCAATCGATTGAGGATCTTCAGATTTGGGTGGAGCAGATTAGCACGGCATTAAGGAAGGAGGAGGTATGTGAACAAGAGACAACAATGCAAGATTATGTGCCTCCAATGACTGAAGCCGTGAGTTATGACCCTCAAAAAGATTGGTGCTATGAGATGGATGCAGATACTGATGAAGAGCCTGAGGTGCACTTGGAACTGGATGAGCGAAAGGAAATGGAAATAGAGGAGACGATTGGGGATGTGGAAAATGAAAGTGAACTGACAGTGACAATTCCCCAAGAGACTTCTCCGCCGAAGTTTGAAACACCAGTCAAGTTTGCACACCCTTGCCCCCTTGGAAGCCACATTACAGATACGGATCTCGATGACATGAGAGAGTCAGTGAGCTTCAAACCATGGTGGTCAGAAGAGAAGAGAATAGAAGAAGAATCCATTGTGTGGTCTATACCTCCATGCCCCGATCATTTCACCTACACAACGAAACCCTTGCCTAGCTCCCCAACCTTCAGGACGGGGAATTCTTTTACTTATCCAATGCTAGGTAGTTTAAATCTGCATCCGCTCCTACTGGGAAGCCGCCAAAGTCACACAGTTATTCTGATGGATGGAGGGGTTCTCCAGTATCGTCGGGGAGTTGGGTAGCAGTGGTTAGACACAGTCCAGCTAGAGGACTATAAATCAAGCGCTCGATAGGAGGCACCCCATCATTTCTCTTTCTCCCTCTTTGTTTAATTCTTCATTTCCTGCTTTCTATCATACTTCCCTCCCCCTTGTTTAATTCTTATTAGTTGAGTATTTAGTTTAAAATTTTTGAATGCTTGTAGATTTAGGAGCTCATGCCTACATTTTTGGTTTTAGGCATGAATGCGTATAATTTTTGGGAACATAAAGCTTATAGCATACTTTTGATGCACTTTCATTGCATATACGCCTTTAGAGAATTTTTGGGAATATAAATGCATATATCTTTCCATGTTCATTCTCTTGATGTAAATAGATTTTATATACTTTTGTTAGTCTAGGAGGGCTTAATAAGCATTGTCTGCGTATTTCAGGTCAAAGGCTGCTCGGAATGAATGAAAAGCAAAAGCCAACCTCAGTTCATACCAAAAATCTGCAGCAACAAAATTTGATGGTCCGCGGGGCCGCGCCAGGATAAGCCTGAGCTGGCGCGCGGCCGCGCCACACATAAACTGGGCCTGTCTTAGGAAAAATCCTGCAGATTTTGGGGGGTACCAGTTCATGTCAATTATTAGCAAACCCCAAGCCTCAGTCCTTTTAATCCCAAACCCTCAGTTCCTTAATGCAATCCCCCCCCTACAAGCCTTAGTTTTGAAAACCTCCTACCTCTTCAATCCAAAGTACCAATTCCCATCCACCTCATCCTCTCAACCTGATCAATTGAGACATTGAGTGTGGAATCTCTAGCAAAGCAAGATTGATATGGAGCTGGGTTGGTTCGTTGAGTATAGTGTTGAGCGGAGTTTATTTTACCAAGAGTAGAGATGAGACGGGGAAACTTCTGAGAGGGTGCCACTTCATTTCATGCAGCATAAGAAGCCAAATATGGGAGTTTCTTTCTTTTTACCTTTACCTTCAATGAGGACATTGAACAGTTTAAGTTTGGGGGTATTGGTGTTTATTTTGCATATAGGTAATTCATTTCATGTTTTGCATGTAAGTTAGTTCATATAGTGCATGTAGGTTGTAAATAGTTAAAATTTGTGAAAATTTTAAAATTTTTCTTTTGTTTTTGCATTCTGTTTTGCATTCTGTGTTAAAGCATACTGCATGAATCCAGTTTTCAGTTGGTTAGTTATGTATGTTGCCAGTGAAGAAACTGAAATCACTTGATTGTTGAACTGATTTGAGACTTAAGCCTAATTTCATGGTCATATATGTAAATCCTTATCTGTCAGATACTGTGTAGCCAGTTAAAACGATAGAGTAACCATCATAACATGCTAAGTTTAAATGTTCACATACTTGTCTTCTGGTGGGAAATTTGTGTTTTAACGAAAGAGTTTCAGTTATCATATAATATAACTAGACTGTTAAAAGCTTAAGTTTGGGGAAAACAGGGGGTATGCATGATTTATGCGGGGAGATGGAGCGTAAAACGCACTCCCTTGCAGAAAAAAAAAAGAAAAAGAAAAAGAAAACAAAAGAAAATGCATTGAAAAAGAAAAAAATAGAATAAACACTTTGACTACGCTGAGTTCTGTGGCCTTTGATATTCGAGCAAGTAAGCCCTCGGGGTGTTTCTACACCCAACGCCCTAAGGCCGTCTGGTCTGGGAGTCGTTGGTCGAAAGCTCGCTACATGGATATCATTGAAAAGCCTAAGAGAACTAGGCATTGCACAGTCGATAGTATACACGAAAAAGTGTGAATACGCCTTCGTGAGTAATAAAAGCTTAATGAAAACCCCCTGTTGACTCTTAACTCTAGTAATGCACAGTCTTAGTTAGAACTTATATGATTTACTGTTTTTCTTAAGTTAAAGCTTGTTTTTCTCCTAAGAAGCATAGTAGGTGAGTTATTTATATGAATGCATATCTAATGGTTGCTAAGAACACAACGCACAATACATCAGTGTTGACAGTTTTGGATTTGCAGAATATGCCTTATGGTCTTGTTTTGGGTAGCTTATCTGTTTGACTATCTCGTAGTTTTCTAAGGCATTGCTTTGAAAGTTCAATACTGGCTGGGAACATGGATTCGCATTCATGATAGCGTAGGTTGCATACATTGTAAATACTGCATTGCATCTTTTGTTTAGTTTTGTTTTGGTTGCTCGAGGGCAAGCAACATTTAAGTTTGGGGGTATTTGATAAGTGGCTTTTATGACCACTTATTCGGATAGTAACCAACTCATTCTGTTGCTTAAACTCAAGTATTGTTGTGCGTTTTATGTGTTTTTGCTTTATTTTGTGATTTCAGGTTTAGAAACTCTCCGGGTGCAAATTGAGCTTAAAAGGGCAAAAGAACGCTTAAATGGGGCAGTATATAATATCTACACTTCAGGGCAGATGGACTCTCTGCCCTTTTACCCTTTACGATTGATGCACGGAGTGCTGCTCCAGTTGTCTAGGGTCAGGTCCTTGTTGACTGAGACGATGAAGGGGTTGCTGTTATCCTCCTCCTCTTTGATGATGACTATGACTGAATTCACATCAGGGTCAGTACTTTTCTTTGAACTGTTCTCCTTAGCCCTGTTGATGCGAGGGATTAAGATTTGATCTTCTGAATAGTCATCATCTGGGATATTGTCATTTATACCCTCAGTATGTGCCAGAAAATACATTTTTGCAAATCGATCTTGCACTTCTTAGAGGAACCTCTCATTCCTTTCCTTGCTTTCCTTAATAGGAATGTGGATTTCTTTCTCACCGGCCGGTTTGACCTGAGGAATTAGTATACCTGACATAGAAGCAAGAACTTTCCTTGTTGGTTTCACGAATCCGGCATCCGTGAGATTTAGTAGCAGAATGGTGGATGCATGAACCGGCTGATGTTTGTGAGGGTTTTTGTGATTTGATCCATAGGAATAGCCTAATCCAGCCTTCCCTGCTTGGCTAGGTATCTGAATAGGATGTTTGATACCTTGTTGATTTTTCCCTAGTCCTTTGCCGGGACAGAAATCCAAAGATATCATTTCTTTACCGACGGAAATCACTTCTAAAGAAATTCTTTGTTACAAGGCTGGAGCCCAAATAGGTCGATAGTAAGTGTTGCTCAATTCGAAGGCTTGAAAACTGGTTGGCTCAACTCCTTCGTTGAGGTTGATCATAGGCATATCATCTTGTACATAGACAATATATTTTGGTTCGGCATTAACAGTGACCAGATTGCCATTGATGATGTATTTGACTTGTTGATGAAGGGTGGATGTAACGCCCTAGAAATTCAGACGTTTATATAAATGAATTTTATTTGATTATTTGAATAAAATCATATTAAATGTGTATTAAAGTGAGTAAGCTATTTCTAGGTCGTTCTATGACCTAAAAGATGTGAATATGGTTAGTATTCTGGTTATGTGCTAAAATTAAATCATATGAATTTCTAAGACAAAAATGAAAGTTTTCCAAGAAATTTCCGTAAAATCACTATTCATCTGTTTGTGCTTGGGAATTATATTTGAATTTTCGAGAAACTCGTAATGATAAGATTTAAAGACGGGATGGAATATCTAATAATATTTCAGTTATGGCTCACGAAGTTTTCGCGTGAGGACTTAAAACCTTAAGGGTTAGGAGGATTAAAACCTAAGAATAAAAAGGTTATGTATAATAATGATAATTATTATACGGAATGAATACGAGTATAATACGAGTTATTATACAAGTATAATACGAAGAGGATACGAGGATTAATAAGACATATAATATAAATTTTAAACGAAGTAAATACATTCAAATTAAATTAAATTTAGTAACTAAACTAGTGGGTCGAACCGATGGGTTAACGGGTGTGTTAAAACCATGGGGCAACCCATGAACATATTTGAAGACATGGGTTGGCATGTGCTAGCACATGGGTCACAAACTTGGTTGGAAAAAAAGGAGAGGAGGTGGGAATAGTGAGGATGTTGGGCCTAAAAGACTATCCTACCCTTCATCTTGCAAAGCCTATAAAAGGAAGGCTTTGGTCTTCATATGTCGGTTACCAAAATCACCAAGAACTTATTTGAGAGAGAGAAAAGAGAGCTTAAGCAAGAGAAATGTAAGAAGCCAAATTATCTTCATAACTTAAGAAGACCTGTGACACCCCCAAATCCGGGTCCCTAGAACCTCGGACTTGGTACGTTACGGTAATTCATCTTCATACATATTCTATAAACTAATGCGGAATATATAAACATAAATTATTTATTTCACGTGATTCTATAACATTTCCCAAGGTCTATTAAACTTAACTGAATACATACCTTAAGTAACTTAAAAAGTTCACATATATGATTTACATCAGATAACTAATAGTTATAAATGCATAATCTACTCTCGGAATTTGTCTTTGCCTTTGTCTTTCTTCGAGCCTTCGTCTTAATCTGAAATTTGTTATCATGATATAGCAAGGGTGAGCAACAACTTTGGCCAGAAAGTTTAAATACAACAAGAAAATATCATAATTGAAAGAAAGAATAAGCTTTTGAATTTTCAATAATATAATAATTGTGAAAGAACATGAATCAAAATGTCAATAATTGAATGACTGAATCAATAATGTTTAATGTCAACAAGGACCATGAACAACTTTAACTGAATCTTATGGTAAGGAAGGTGATCAGCCTTTTATACATGATGTTCATATGCAACATGCACTAAGTGCGAATCAATAATAAGTATAGATGTGAATAATCAACAATAATTATTCACTAACATGCTTTGAAAATATAACTCAAGTTTGAGTGAAGGAAAACTTGCCTGAACCGTCGATTACTGCTACGCAATCTAATTTAATCTCTTTATTGTAAAGACCTATCATTGTTAAGATTGATCTTACAATCAGTATATCACATTATACCTCATAATACTACTGCTTTATAAGTAAATTATCTAATATTTAACAACATAGTCAAATATTAGATAAAATCATACGTATTTATAATTCTAAACCTAGCACACATCGAGTCTTTAACAGTGTTCAATACAGTATGCTGAGTGGTTTCCCACAAACAACCAACAAACTAGTTTCCATCTCTTCTACACTATTTTTCACAGCGAGTTAGATCAGTTGCTAGTTCGTATACACCTCCGCTCCTTGAAGGAATCGTTTAGCCCAGAAACTATACATCAACCATTAAAGAGTAATACTGTACTACTACTTTATCATATACCTTGTGAATTAACATTTAATCTTTCATATTATAAGTTCTTCTTTATAATCCATTAAACCGAATATCTAATCCAGCAACCTAAATTCAAACTGAATTACAATCTAGCAACCTAGATTCACTAATTCAGCAAACTTAATACACCAATTCAGCAAGCTGAATACAAGCTAACATAATTAATTCAGCAAATTAAATTCAAATTGTATTCCCTTTTTAACATATTAAATTTCCAATTCATCATAATATACATTCAATATGGCCTATTGAATGTCCAATCAATAACTTAACTCATCTTTTAAACTCTCATTTAATATTTATTAATTATTTAATAATATTCAAATTATTTACTAATATTATTAATCATTAAATAATATTTTAAATCAATAATTTAATAACACTTTAATCCAAATGTTATCAACCACTCAATAATATATTAATCTAATTTTATTAATCTTTTAATAATCTTTTAATCATTTATTAAACTTAAAAATAATTTATTTCAATTGTTTAATCTTTACTAATTTATTTATTTAACAACCATACAAGGCCATAAACATAATATTTCATCATCAATGACCAAAACCCCTTTTAAAAATCTGCATATAGCATATCTAGGGTTCTCAAGCAATAAAATCATATTTTTCATATTTTTAACATTACACAATTAATTTAAATTATTTATTCATAACTAAATTATTTTCATGAAAAATCCCAAATCATCTTATTATTTTTTTTATCTTTTGGCCACACATATATACTTATATTCCATATACAAAATATTTTTTCTGGAATTTTTCAATTTCCTTAAGTATTTTTCAAAAGTCTGTATTTAGTTCGTAACTTAAGAAAATTAGCTATATCATGGTCAACTCCAAAAATTCTCAACTCTTGATAAAATCTTACACGTATTAAAATGAACTTCCAGTTTAAATTTTGTAACCATCGGAGTTATAAAACTCCAGTTATAGCTGTTTTTGTCGAAAAAACTCAAATATTGAAATGATCATAACATGGTCAATTTAAGTCGGAATAAGTTCATCTTTGGACAGGAGCTACTTTATATCATATATTTTTATGTCCCAAAAGGGCTGAATTTATTTCATTAATTAAGTTGCCGAAACTACCCCTGGAAAATTTGGGCAGATTGCTTTTATGTCTATTTCAGATTTTGCCTACTTTGCTAAAAACTGTCCATACGGAAATATACAACTTCTTTTCAGTGATTACACTTGGGTTTAAAATCTAACTTATAGATATAACTCTAGGACTTGACCACACTCAAAAATTTGAAATAGAATGAGAGATATGATCGTTTGAATTTCATGTTTCGTTTTCTCAAAAATCTGATTTTCTAACCTTTGTGTTTTGTAAGAAAACTTTCATGATTTCTTGATTAATCAAACATTAACCATCATAATACATAGTAATACCTCCTATACTCATGGATCTACCATGATCCATGATATATTTCATCAAACCTTTTTCAAACCCAAGCAAAACACAATCTATGCTAAAAATAAAGACTAGGGTTTTGAAAAACCTAGTTTTCATATCTTGCTTTAGATCCAATTTTTGATCCTCAAAAATGATAGATCTAAACATATAACACTTATACACATGTAGATCTAGAGATTTTGAAGTTCAAAAACACAAACTCTTTCGTTCATCAATATCCATCAAAAGAAAATACACAAAACTTAGAGTTTTATACCTTTGATTTGTGGCTATACTTCCTTGATCTATCAAAGTGGATGATAATTTTGGGTAGAAGGAAGATCAAAGCTTCTTCCTCTTTCTCCCTTAATTCATCCGAACCCTCCCTCTCCCTCTTGTCTCTCTAGTTTGTTTTGTTTGCTTGGAAGTGAGATGAGATGAAAGAGAAAAAGAGTAAGGTTTTGTTTGTTGTTAGTAAAGTATATATATATAAAACATATACATCTATATTTTCTCCCAATCTCTTTTGCTCTCTCTCTATTGATTAAGTGATTACTTGCACACTTTAACAAAAGTGTTGGGTGAATAAAATGATGACACATAAGGAGGAGTTGGTGAGAGTTGGTGAACAACTAAAGTAACCAATTATTACATACATCTTCCCTCCTTTTCCTCCCTTTATGGCCGGGCCTCTCCCCTCATTTTGGCCCAATTTTTGTTTTAGTTTCTGATGCTTTATATTGCTTAATCAAATGTTTATCATATCCCTTACAATTGGGCTAAAGTCTTGGGCTCCAACTTAATTCTTTTGGGCTCCCTTATTAAAATATTTGGTTCATGAAATTAATGTCCAATACATTTAATTCAATCCTACCCTAATTATTTAATTAGGGTTTCTATTCCCCATATTTGTAATTCAATTCCTTACTCATGTACATTTAATTTCATAACCCAATTAGATTTGCTTTAATTAGGTTATAAAATTAATTAGTTGAGATGTATAAAATAAATCACTTAGGGTTAGTTTATATTTTAAATACTAACATCCTTCCCCATTATAACCCTTAGCTTATTTAATTTCTATACCTAATATATATATTAGGTTACATTAGTATTCTTTTATTTGTTTATTGTATAATAAATAAATATAAACAATCAAATAATATAAATATTCATACCAAATAATTTAATACTTTGAGATATGTCCCACAAATCTTATACAACATTTATCCTTATCGTTCATTCAAATACATAAAAATTTATTTATAGGGTTTTGAAATTTTGTAAAAATTTTGTCAATAGGAAATCTTAATGTAATAGTAATACAAGTGATCCTTGGACTTAAGATCATCATAGTATCTTGTCTGTAATGAATTATACTTTGACTTATTTCTTAAAAACCCTAGGGTATATCAAATGGTATGCTTGGGTATAATGAGTTATATATAGAGATAATGAATGATCAATAAAGAATCTACCACTTCTATAAAAAGAAGAGATATGTCCTATGCGATTCGTTAAATGACAACCCAGTAGTCCTTGGCCAAGGCAGAATGAAATTAGAAAGGAGTTTCTAATTAGCATTATTTGGAGTTGTGCATTTTCCAATCAAAATACATATGATTAAATAAAATAAGACTTGACAGTAATTTCATGTCTTATATTTAATTGGGACATTGTATGGTGGAAGGATTGAATTGTACGATAACTATTTACTCACATATTTTTTTATGATTAATGTTGAAATTTATATTATCTGAAAAGTCGTTGGTCACTAGGGAGACTTATCCCTATTGCAGAATAAATATTATTTATTTAAATAGATTATTAGTTTAATTTATTTATTTAAATAAGATTAGAATTGTTCTAATTGATTTTTTCACAACCGGTTTAATATGGAGAACCTAAAGGGTCACACTATAAAAGGAAGAATAATTATTTAAGAAGGTAATGGCATAATCGTAATATGCATTAAATGTAATTAATTTAATCTATGGTGATAGAATAAATTAAAAAAGTTTAATGTTTATTATTTAATATGTTGGAAATATTAAATATAAATTAATAAGAGGAGTCTTATTAATATTATTACAATTATTATTATTTTAATTTCTAAAGGAGTTTAGAAATTAATTTAATATTAGTACTCTCATTTATTCCTAATAAAATTAGGAGGCAAATTAAATAAATGAATTTATTTAATTATTCCCAATGTGGTGGGAAGCTCAAATTAATTAAATAAAATCCCATGTCTAATAGGATTAGAAGGGTTGACCAATATCTATATAAGAGGAGTTTTATAATAGATATCAGTTGATGCAATTCTAATTGTTGGAGAGTACTCCTTTTTTATAGAGGATATAAAACTAGGGTTTATCTAACCACCCTCCTTCTTGAATAATTCCTCTTCCTTGGAGGATCACCTCTAGAGGCCAAACACTTGGGTGGCTAACGTTGATCAAAGGAAGGAATCTAACCCGAAAAATTTAAGGAGATCACGAAGAATAAGGAGTTGAACTCGTACCTGTGGAAGCTTCATTCTACAATGGTATGCTTTCATAACTTCTTATTTATCGTTTTAAATTAATAATTTGCATAAAAGATGATCCGGGTAATGGTTTTGTAGAAATTTTTAAACTCTGATATACCATGATTTCGCTAATTTTGCAATTTAATTGCGCCCACGATTTCGTACAAACCTAATACAACTTGTATCACGTAATGCTGACACCAACTTGTGTCGGATACCAGCTTGTATCCATTTGATACCAACATAACATAAGATTCCGCACTTAAATAATTTGGTTTGGCATAAGCTCTCAAATAATACTTGAATTTCATAAACATTTGTCTAGCTGAATCAAATAGCTTAGACGTATACCAATAATTCGAATATCAATCGAAACATGTATCTAGCCAAATTCAATTGGCAATAAATTAGTTTTAAAATTCTAAAAATTATTTTATGACGTCATGATACCGCACTGTATTTATAGTCCGTTTGAGAATTTCGTCATTTTGTGACTTTGCCATATTACATCATACCATAGTGGGCTGACGATCCTTAGATCACATCCGACACTAGGAAATACTGCATTGATGACTCCATCATTTTTATTATATTTGCACCAGGTTCCATAATGCATTGATGATATATAAAATACATTTTGATATTTTAAATTATTTTTGTCTAGCCGAAATAATTAGCGTAGACTCTTATTTAAATAGTGAAAAACCATTGAAAAATCATTTTTGGTGTTATCATGCCGCAACAGGTAACGATGTGTTAGTGGTTCGAAGCCCACTTATACACACTTGTAACCATGTGTTGCTGATAACAAAAATTCATTTTATTTCGAAAAGGCACTTCAGTACGAATTTAGCTTGATTTCAAAAATTTTGATGTCTAGCATAGCTAGAAGATTTAGAATACATATGTTTCCTCCATCAACTCCAATTTTATTCAATGATTCATTGCTTAATAATTCTATCACCATAAAAACTTAATACATTAAAAATCCTCAATTCTCTATCCACAATTTTTCTATACCCCAGTATAGTTGATCAAACATATCACACATTATGAGTTCAGGAACTTACCACAATAATATGAGTTTAAGAACTTATTCTAGCAATACGTAGTTTAAGAACCAATCAGGAACTGTCCATACGCTTAGGGGCTCAAAAATATACCATACGATTATGAGTCACAAACTTACCATAAGTATGAGTTTTAATAATTTGCACCTAATCTTATATTCTCTACCTATCTGTTATACACATGAGAAAAGAATCACCTTCTCAACATACATATATCAAATAATGCGACACCAACATTTCAATGATTATCAATGTGATAAACTAAGTAGTCGTTAGACCAAGCACAAAACTCCCGCCGATATAAAGGTTTGTACAACTCAGCTATCACATGAGTCCTCAATCAAAATTCCATATAATTCTAGTCTTAGCTTACTATTTGCTAAATACGAATTTTATTTAATCCGTGTCTTTAGCAATTATTAATCTTTCTAGAGTTTGCATAGTACAATTCCATAGTATAATTTTTTATACAACAATTCTGCTATGAAGTTTTCAATCAATTGATTGATTATATGTCCTCCTATGACCTCATCAGATCACGTTGTGACCTTTTCTTATAATCGTGTTATATTACGATTCTTTTCTATCTTATGATCGTTTTATTTTACGATCTTCTTATTTTAATTATGAATGTCCTAAATTCATCTCTTAGCACTTAAACTCTATTTGAGTTTATTCCTTATTCTTATATCTGCGGTTATAGCCTAAGGTAACCCTACCTAAGGTTTATAACCTACAACTCTGATATCAACTTGTGATGCCCCCAAATCCGGGTCCCTAGAATCTCATACTTGGTACGTTATGGTACTTCATCTTCATACATATTCTATAAACTAATGCGGAATATATAAACATAAATTGTTTATTTCACGTGATTCTATAACATTTTTCAAGGTCTATTAACCTTAACTGAATACATACCTTAAGTAACTTAAAAAGTTCACATATATGATTTACATCAGATAACTAATAGTTATAAATGCATATAATCTACTCTTGGAATTTGTCTTTCTTCGAGCCTTCGTCTTAATCTGAAATTTATTATCATGATATAGCAAGGGTGAGCAACTACTTTGCCCAACAAGTTTAAATACAACAAGGATATATCATGATTGAAAGAAAGAATAAGCTTTCGAATTTTTAACAATATAATAATTATAAAAGAGCATACACCAAAATGTCAATAATTGAATGACTGAATCAATAAAGTTTAATATCAACAAGGACTATGAACAACGTTAACTGAATCTTATGGTAATGAAGGTGATCAACCTTTCATACCTGATGAACATATGCAACATGCACTAAGTGTGAATCAATAATAAGTATAGATGTGAATAATCAACAATAATTATTCACTAACATGTTTTGAAAATATAACTCAAGTTTGAGTTAAGGAAAACTTGCCTGAACTGTCGATTACTGCTACGTAATCTAATTTAATCTCTTTATTGTAAAGACCTATCATTGTTAAGATTGATCTTACAATCAGTATATCAAATTATACCTCATAATACTACTACTTTATAAGTAAATTATCTAACATCTAACCACATAGTCAAATATTATATAACATCATACGTATTCACAATTCTAAGCCTAGCACACATCGGGTCTTTAACAGTGTTCAATACAGTATGCTGAGTGGTTTCCCACAAACAACCAACAAACTAGTTTTCTTCTCTTCTACACTGTTTTTTCACAACGAGTTAGATCAGTTGCTAGTTCGTATATAACTCCGCTCCCTGAAGAAATCGTTTAGCCCAGATACTATACATCAACCATTAAAGAGTACGATTGTACTACTACTTTATCATATACCTTGTGAATTAACACTTAATCTTTCATATTATAAGTTCTTCTTTATAATTCATTAAGCCGAATATCTAATCCAGCAACCAAAATTCAAACTGAATTACAATCCAGCAACCTAGATTCACTAATTCAGCAAACCTAATACACCAATTCTGCAAGCTGAATACAAGCTAACATAATTAATTCAGCAAACCGAATTCAAATTGTATTCCCTTTTTAACATATTAAATTTCCAATTCATCATACTATACATTCAATATGGCCTATTGAATGTCCAATCAATAACTTAACTCATCTTTTAAAATCTCATTTAATATTTATTAATTATTTAATAATATTCATATCATTTACTAATATTAGTAATCATTAAATAATACTTTAAATCAATGATTTAGTAACACTTTAATACAAATGTTATCAATCACTCAATAATATCTTAATCTAATATTATTAATCTTTTAATAATATTTTAAACATTTATTAAACTTACAAATAATTTATTTTAATTGTTTAATCTTTACTAATTTATTTATTTAACAACCATACAAGGCCATAAACATAATATCTCATCATCAATGACCAAAACCCTTTTCAAAAATTTGCATATAGCATATCTAGGGTTCTCAAGCCATAAAAACATATTTTCCATTTTTTTAACATTACACAATTAATTTAATTCATTTATTCATAACTAAATCATTTCTATGAAAAATCCCAAATCATCTTATTATTTTTTATCATTTGGCCACACATATATACTTATATTCCATACACAAAATAAGTTTTCTGGAATTTTTCAATTTCCTTAAGTATTTTTCAAAGGTCCGTTTTTAGTTCGTAACTTAAGAAAATTAGCTATATCATGCTCAACTCCTAAAATTCTCAACTCTTAACAGAATCTTACAAGTATTAACTTGAACTTTCAGTTTAAATTTCGTGACCATCGAAGTTATAAAACTCCAGTTATAGCAGTTTTCGTCAAAAAAATCCAAATATTGAAATGACTATAACTTGGTCAATTTAAGTCGGAATAAGCTCATCTTTGGATAGGAGATACTTTATATCATATATGTTCATGTCCCAAAAGGCCTGAATTTATTTCATTAATTAAGTTGCCAAAACTGCCCCTGGAAGTTTTGGGCAGATTATTTTTCGGTCTATTTCAGATTTTTCCTACTTTACTAAAAACTGTCCATACGAAAATCTACAACTTCTTTTTCAGTGATTACACTTGGTTTTGAAAGCTAACTCATAGATCTAACTCTAGAACTTGACCACACTCAAAAATTCAGAATAGAATTAGAGATATGATCATTTGAATTTCATGTTTCATTTTCTCAAAAATTTAATTTTCTAACCTTTGTGTTTTGTAAGAAAACTTCCATGATTTCTTGATTAATCAATCATTAACCATCATAATACATACTAATACCTCTTATACTCATGGATCTACCATGATCCATGATCTATTTCATCAAACCTTTACCAAATCCAAGCAAAACACAATCTATGCTAAAAATAAAGACTAGGGTTTTGAAAAACCTAGTTTCCATATCTTGCTTTAGAACCAACTTTTGATATTCAAAAATGATAGATCTAAACATATAACACTTATACACATGTAGATCTAGAGATTTTGAAGTTCAAAAACACAAACTCTTTAGTTCACCAATATCCATCAAAAGAAAGTACACAAAACTTAGAGTTTTAGAGTTTTATACCTTTGATTTGTGGCTATACTTCCTTGATCTATCAAAGTGGATGATAATTTTTGATAGAATGAAGATTAAAGCTTCTTCCTCTCTCTCCCTTAATTCATCCGAACCCTCCCTCTCACTTTTGTCTCTCTCTAGTTTGTTTTGTTTGCTTGGAAGTGAGATGAGATGAAAGAGAAAAAGAGTAAGATTTTATTTGTTGTTAGTAAAATTATATAGATATAAAACATATACATCTATATTATCTCCCAATCTCTTTTGCTCTCTCTTTATATTGATTAAGTGGTTACTTGCACACTTTAACAAAAGTGTTGGGTGAATTAAATGATGACACATAAGGAGGAGTTGGTGAGAGTTGGTGAACAACTAAAGTAACCAATTATTACATACATCTCCCCTCCTTTTCTTCCCTTTATGGTCGGGCCTCTCCCCTCATTTTGGCCCAATTTTTGTTTTAGTTTCTAATGCTTTATATTGCTTAATCAAATATTTATCATATCCCTTACAATTGGGCTAAAGTTTTGGTCTCCAACTTAATTCTTTTGGGCTCCCTTATTAAAATATTTGGGTCATGAAATTAAGGTCCAATACATTTAATTCTATCCAACCCTAATCATTTAATTGGGGTTTCTATTCCTCGTATTTATAATTCATTTCCTTACTCATGTACATTTAATTTCATAACCCAATTAGATTTGCTTTAATTAGGTTATAAAATTAATTAGTTGAGATGTATAAAATAAATCTCTTAGGGTTAGTTTATATTTTAAATACTAACATCCTTCCCTATTATAACACTTAGATTATTTAATTTCCATACCTAATATATATATATATTAGGTTGCATTAGTTTTCTTTTATTTGTTTATTGTATAATAAACAAATATAAACAATCAAATAATATAAATATTCATACCAAATAATTTAATACTTTGAGACATGTCCCATAAATCTCATACAGTATTTATCCTTATCATTCCTTTAAATACATATAAATCCATTTTTAGGGCTTTAAAATTTTGTAACCCATATTTTCTCTATTTTCTTCTAATTATTAAACTGTGTTGGTTTTTCTTAAATTTTTTAAATAAATCCTCAAATTCCCATCTATGTTTTATTCTTTAACCTTTATTTTAATCATTTAAAATCTTATAAATTTTTGGATTGTCATAAGACCCACCAAGAACCACCAAGAGGTATACATACTTAAATTTTAATCCTCCATCTTCCTTCAATATCTATTGATAGAGAAGTGTGATTGGTGAATCATAAGGGGTAAGAAGTTATAAGTTGATGTTAGTGGACTATAGACCATTAACAACCAAGAACTATTAAAACCATGATTAAATGATGAAGAACTTAAGAATGGAAGCTTTGAAAATGATTGAAATAACCAATGAAATCATAAATAATTGGTTAAGGACTAATGAAGAAACTATTAAAATCATGATAATTTGAGTAATAAGTATGTGAAACCATTAAAACTTAGATGTTTAGAATGGTCAGAATCACTAATAAATGACCAATGGATTGATTCCATTTGGGTTGAAGTTAAAATTCCAAGTAACGAAGATTTGGCGAAATTTACGCGATTAGACGTCAATCGTCGAAATTGTAAATTTTTTTGAAATTGAAGTCAAAAGTCATCGTGTGATTCAAAAATGATGGATTTCGATTACATCACGTGTAATTAGGTAAATAAGACTTGCGAGAGCAAGAACGAACCAATTCTGACTTAAAACGAAGAATTGAGCGTCGAACGTTCTCGAAAGTTTAACGAACGCGTAAAAATGGACTAATCGGTGAATTTCTTGCCGACGGATTCAGAAATGATTTCTGACTGGATGGAATCGTAGAACATAATATTTGTGAACTATTGGCTTTAGAACGTGCCAATTCTAAGTTATAACAATCGTGTTATGAGCTCGGGAATTTCAGAAATTTAAAAACTTAGGAAATTTTTCTGAAGAACAGGGCTGGCGCTGCAGCGCCGCCCATATAGTAGTCCCCAGCGCCGCAGCGCCAAGCCAGGAAGGAACCCTACAGAGGGGGCACTGCAGCGCTGCCTGGCAAGGCAAACTTGGCACCGCAGCGCTGGAACAGTGAAATTATTTTTGCGAGCCAGCACCGCAGCGCCGGCTTTAAGCCTAAGTCTGGTGTTGCAGCGCCTTTAAGTGGAATTTTTCCGACATGAATATTTATTAACCTAGTTTGCTACATGGTAATTATGGGGCAACTATATGGTTAATATTCATGAAGAGAAATCACTTAAACAACATGTTTAAGAATGGTTTTATGAATTAAACGTTAACAAAACGTATTTAACTTTAAAACTCGAAAATCGATAATGTAAACCTTGAATCGTAATCGAGTTGTGAGCGTGCCTTAAGGTTACATAACATGTAATAGAGGTACAAGGTACATGAATGTTTTGAAATGAAGTTAAAATTTACTTGATTTCCATACGGAGTCCGATGACGGGAATCCAATGAAAATATGTTCGACATATCAAAACGATTAGGGTTGTCGGTTGTTGTGCATAACGATGATCGACAAGAGTCGGCTTATGACTAATAAATGTTAATAAGCTGTGAAGAATGTTAAATAACTTGAACGGATGTTATTATGTTAATAATTCGGTTAAGTTATACGAGAAGGTGAAGATAGGTTACACAATATATATCGGTTATGATAACCTAATTGGTATGCTATGTGTTTATATCGTGTAGAGATTGTAAAGACTGAGTAGTGCACACTTAAAAGGTTTAACGTTACATTATGCAAGTTTTCTAACTCTTGTATTAACGTTACATTATGCAAGTTTTCGAACCTTATTCAGGTTATGCTTGTTGCAAGTTTTCTAAACTCTTGTCTATATTTTATGTTAGACAAGCTGTCATGATGCATAGTTGCCTATGCATGAACTGTTATTGGATAGTCGATGCCATTTGTTTCGGCTAGACAGATCTGTAAAGTATTTTGATTAATTTTTCATAAATCTTTTGAAGTATTATTGATGTGCTATCCTATGTTAATTGATTTGGTACAGATTCAAAGGAAAACCTGAGTATGAATACACAAAGGTTTAATGCCGTTAACTCGACAGGCACTGAGTTGCCACAAAGTTTAAACGTGAAAACGTTTAAAGAATGGAGTGTTGATCAACATAGAGTGCTACAGGCTGATCACCTGAACGTGCTCGTAAGTTATGTCGAGCATACGGCCTTAGTGCCAGGATGTTCTTTTATGCTTGAAAAAGTGAATGATGTTCATGGTCTGGGTCCAACTCAGATTCTTAAGTGACTACGTGTCCTTAAAAATGGTTTTAAAGGAACTCAAAATACTATTTTGATTATTCCAACTATTTCATACCTATTATATAGTTATGGAAACGAAACTATATGATTCTTGATTTTGTGGTTGCATATTAAAATGTTAAACTTGTTGAGCTAGTTATGGTCATTCTTGCTTAAATCATATGTTTCAGCTAAGAGCTATCGAACTGAAGGATCCGGTAAGGACAAGGGCAAGTCTAAGATGGATACGTAGTTATCCTTGTAATAATGTAGTAATATTGTTGTAATGTGTGATACCATGACCCCAAACGAATGTAAAGGTTATAACGAATTTGGGAAGGGATTATTGTAATGAAACATTTATTAAACTTGTGCATATTGTTGAAGTATTCAATTGAATGTATGAGTAGATGTAACGACCCCAAAATTCTTATAATAATATTTCCCTTCTCGATCGTTAACAATACAATTTTAATCTCTCATTATATCGTTATTCGATATTAAAAATCACTAAAAATGCAGAATATATAAAACTTTTATAAACTTTCTTTCTATATTGCCCTAAATCGCAACCTTTACATTACATCTCTTCGACTCAAATCTATATCATGAATCGTTACAACAAAATGACTATACAAAGTCTTACATAATAAAACAATATCCATCTACATTGGATAACTCTACTTATAATTCAGCGACATATTACATTCAAAACATTAATTACAATTTGAAATTGAACATAACTAATATTCTTGAACATTGATCTCTATAAATCACTTAACACGTATCTTTACCTTGAATCACTGACCTGCAAAAATGGTTATTTGCAAGAGTGAGCTCGACAGCTCAACAAGTTCTAACAGTTTTCATGCATCACGTATCACATAATAAACATGCTCAACATAAATCTCATAATAATTAAAGTAACATGACATACATGCTTTAATTCACATAACAAATATAAAGATTGAGTTCCTTACTCAATCAACATTATTTAACCAAACAGTGTAGTCATAAATTGACTTTGACATTTCATGATTACAACATGTATAACATATCATGCTCGCTTACAACATATATAACATATCATGCAATTTAAAACAATTCAGCAAATTCATGTAGACAAGTAGGAACCGAAAGACTTGCCTTGATCGTTGTTTACCAATAATAGATTAACAGCTTACAGCTATCTGCAGTTCACGTGCCCTACACAATTATATAATCATGCACATTAACTATCAGTCACATAGCAACACATAGTAGTTGTAATATAAACTCTACTCTACATCTCATAACTCTTCCTACTAGCAATACACAATGATCAATTAGATTGTGTTAACTATCGATATTAATATTCGAAATTCATTCAAGTGTTGAAGTCTTTTTAGGACTACTTATTGGTTTTATATTAACCCAATTTCATATCTTATCATGTTCATTTCATTTGACTTAAAAAACGTTTTACATTCGTTAACACTTGTCATGGCGTTTCGACGTTCATTCGTCACACGCCCGATTCGTCTCTCTTGTATATACTTAGTGTGCTTATATAACTTATCCAATACATCATTTATTAATGTTAAGCATCATTATATATACTAACATTCATGTTTTACAACTTAGAACAATATCTATTATAGTCGACAGCACTATACTTGCGTATGTACATGTCCGACGCCCTCCAATTACCTCCGAATACGCATCAGTCACAAAAACGACCATTAGAGACCTCTAATAGAAAAAGTTAAAAAACAAAAGTTGTAGGTCTACTCGTGCTCATTCTGGATCATCTTGAATCTCCTCAATCGGAGTTCGTATGAAAAAGTTATGGCCATTTTACTAACAGAGGTCAAAATAGTTTTGCATTACAACAACTAAACCACCCCGGACAGCAAGGGTACCCGCTGGGGCGGGTCCCCCAAGGCTTAAACACCCACTGGGGTGGGTCACCCCCTGATGCACCTCCCAGTTCGCGAACTGGTGGAGAAATAAGCCAATTTGGCTCATTCCTTCACACCGAATTCAATTTTTCCCAACATGATAAACATGAAACTTGATACAAACAATATTTTAAACTCTTAAACATGATCATAACATATAAAATCCATATAACACATAATCAAAACCAAGATTTCATGATTTTCAAAGAAAACTACAAAATCAAACGTTCTTGACAAAAATTGCTATTACGAATTCGTTTTTCGATCAATTCAAGTAATTCCAATTGTATTAACTTCTATTATTAACATACTAACATAATACATAATAAATTTCAACAATAACCCATAATCAAACACTAATTTGATAGTTTTAAAAGCAATTTTTTAGAAATTAGTTCACAGAAAATCACTATGAACCCCGTTCTTCTTGTTTATCAAAACTTCATGAATCGAATTGTTAAAACAATCATATGACTCATATATAATCATGCTATATCACATATTACACATAACTTCATGCTTTCACCAATCTCTTTGATAATTTAAGAACTATTTTCAACATAACTTCATAATCAAACACTGAACATGATTTCATCATGTTCATCATATCTTTGTGAATTGAAACTTTTGAACAACTATAAAAATCTCATGTAAGCGTATACATATATATATATATATATATATATACACACACACACACACATCCCATTCACATATCAAAATTATGAAGTTTTACCAAAAGATTTTTACATAGAACTCTAAAACTATGAAAACATAGAAGAATATGATTTTAAAACTTGTTTTTACAACAATTGTAGTTGAAAATCCTTTCATGGCATACAATTACATATGAAAACATATGAACACCATATATACATATAAATCCATAATCATGAAAACCTAATTTTACAAAGACTAAATACAAAACATCTTAATTTAGTATAAGGGTTAGTTTGATACCTTCCTAGGTTGAATTAGGAGAAAAGATGGAGATGATGAAAGCTTTTCTTTTGTTTTCTCAAGGTTTCCCTTCTTCTTCTTCTCTATATTCTCTCTTCTTCTCTTTGTTCTTAGTTTAGACTTTGGTTTAGAAAACTAATTTAACTTAGTGTATATACAATATACATATAACATATATAATTATAGAATATGTAACTCCCAATATAATTACATATACTAATTACCAATTTAATATATAAGTTACAAAAATTAGAATTTTAAAAGCCCTAAGGCTTATTTGGCAAAACCATATTATTTTAAAAACAGGTTTTAATAGTTAAGGCTCTGTTTGGGAAAACGGTGCTAGGGCTTTGTTTGGGAAAATAGTTTTAAAAACTCTTTTAACTCTTTTAATAAATCCTTTTAACACATATTTTTTTAATGTTATCCTTTAACTAATTAAAACTTAACATTCTAATTTAATTAATTAAAAGTTTGACATCAATTAATCTCATAAAATTGTCACATAATTATAATTACTCGCTAATTATAATTTCGTGTAACAATCATCACATAACTCATCTAATTTAATTATCTCAATTAAAATCAGAACTATAACATAAAATTATTATATATTAATTAAACTAAATACTAAATATTCATTTAATTAACATATAACACTTAATTAAATTACTCCATAATAATCTCATAATTATTTATTTAACTCAATAAATAATTCCATTAATATATTTATTTAATTCAATAAATATATAAATTCTCTTCACACCAATTCACATATTTCATAATATATAACAAATATACACATACTCGTACTTAAACATCTTAAAATAAGAATTTTATTTATTAAATTCTCATTTATAAATTCTTAAAAAATCCAAAATGTCACAGTAGATAATAGCACAGTGTAGCACCATATTTGTGGGTTGAAAGTACTCGGATTTGGGGGCGTCACAGTGGATGGGACTGCTCCTGCCATATAGATTCACGGTCTTCCCAACAGTAAATTATATCCCGTGGTGATGTTCAGCACTTGGAAGGATATGTAGAAGGTGTGTGGACCAATCTCCACGGGTAGTTTGATTTCTCCTACAGCATTTCATCGAGACCCGTTGAAGGCTCTTATGACTATATGACTGCTCCAGATTTGATTTAGACTGATCTTCATTCTTTCCAAAGTGTCATAAGGACAGATGTTCAGAGAAGATCCTACATCAATCAACAATCCCCCTATCAAATATCCAGAGGACATCAATGCTATATGCAATAACTTGCAATGACCAGTCCCTTCAACTGGTATATCATCATTAGTGAAAGATATCACATTGCTGTTGAAAATGTGTTCTATCAAGTGACGAAACTTTTATATGTTCACTGCCTTCGGCAAATGCGCTTCTCCCAGCACTTGTATTAAGATTTTTCGATGATCTTCTGAAGATAAGACCAAATCCAGAATGGATATCTGTCGAGTTGCCTCTTTTAATCTTTGCACCACCTTGGCTTCATTATGCCCCATTGTTGAGGAATTCTTCAATCTTTTCCTCAGGCACTCTACCCTTGGCTTTGGTGACTGGCTTTATCACTCGCTGAGGTAGATATAACTGGTTTTCTTTTGATATAACAGCCGTATGATTTGATGTTGACCCCTCGTTCTCCCTATAGTTCCATGGGACTCTTTTTAAGATGATCAAGGGATAATGCGGTCTGAATGGCAACATCAATGGTTCTTGTGCAGTCACTTTCAAAGGATTCTTTCCCCTTGTCCCCCTTTCCTTGAATTTTCAGGGGTATGGTAGTTGTTTCCTTCTCACAAGAAGTGACTGCTACAACTTCCTTTAGACTCCATGCCAGAGGTGGAAATATCACTTCTTCATCAGGAAAGCCATGGTCTGGACTTGCTTTTAGCAGTTCGCCACTTTCAATCAGGTTCTGGATTAGGTGATGAAGTCCCCAACATTCTTCTGTATCATGACTAGGAGTGTTGGAATGATATTGACATATTTTGGAAGGATTGAACTTCCTTGATTGAGGGTCCACTGGGGGCAATAAGGTGACCTTTCCCTCATTGATCAACATCTGAAGAATTTCTTCTATGGGCTGATTCAAAGCTGTGAACTTTCTTTTGAAAGTAAACTCTCTATGAGCTCGAACTCTTTCTTCCTTGGCAACTTTGTCTGCCCAGGTTTTGTGTTCATGGAACCAATAGTGATCCACCCTTGCAATTGGAAGAGTTTTGGGCGTGGGAGGATTTGTTCTCCTTTGGTTGACTTGAGTTATCAACTGTCTCGTCACTTGGTGCTGGTATACCATCAGTTCTGCCAGTTGACCAACCTGATCTTTGATAGACTTCATTTCTCGTTCTATCAGGAAGCGACATTCTAAATAGTCCCATTTGTCAGAGCTTTCTTTGCATGTTTGTGGAGAATCCCCTATGTATTTGAGATACTTGGAACCTTCTCCATTCCATATATTGATCATTTTGACTCCCTCCTCATTGTGTTGAGGCAAAGGGTTATCTTGAACATGTGGCTGCTCTGGTTTTGTCACCACAATCTTGCCACGGTCTATCAGGTCTTGAATCTTGTGCTTTAGAGACAAATATTCTTGGGTGTCATGGGCTGGAGCTCTAGAATGATAAGCACATTTCTTGCTTGGGTCAAAAATTTTCCCACTTGGATTGGCTGGTGGAAGGAGCTGAGCAATTTTTTTTATTTTGTCAGAAGCTTGAGTATATTCTCAAGTGAATCCCCTAAGGGTGTGAATGTTCTTCGACGTTTAGCCTCTCCAGTTCTTTGGAACGTCGGATTTACAGGTTGTACATATGTTTGGAAAGGAGAATAATTTTTCCTTTGAATGGGCAGGTTATGGTTGCCTCTTTGAGTTTGACCTTGGAGTACCAAGAATACATCCTCTTCTTTCTTTTTATGAACTCTCTGATGATTATTCCCATAATTTCCAGCCTGAATGTACTCAGCCACGACTTCTAAAGCAGTAAGGTCTTTAATCTTTCCAGACTCCAGTCTCATCTCAGCCATTTCTCCATGTTTGATCATCTCTGAGAATGGTTTTCCTATGCCTGCTAGGACCCTTTCCTAAAATGGAGCTTCTTATATGTCGATGAATGTCATCACCATCTCAATTTTTGTCATTGATGGAATGACTTGAGCAGCCAGACGCCTCCATCTTTGGACATATTCTCTGAATGACTCTTTGTTCTTCTTTTTAACCTTGGTAATTTTCTATCTATCTGGAGCCATTTGTGACTGAAAGCTGTATTGATTTAGGAAGGCATGAGCTAGTTCTTCCCAGCTATGGATTTTGGAATTGTCTAGTCGGGCATACCAGGCTCTGGCCTCTCCGGTCAGACTTTTCTGAAATAATAGCATTCTTAGCTTCTCGTCCTCTACGTAGGATCCGAGTTCTCCAATGAATACTTTCAAATGGGTGTAGGGAACTCCTAATCCATCATATTTTTCAAAATCTGGGATCTGGAATTTGTCTGGATATCAAGCCCCAGGAAAGATGCAAAGGTCTGAGTAGTTGACACTTTCATAGGATCCAGTCCCCTTGATTGATCAGATAAATTCTTCCATTTGTTGGAATTTCTTTCAGATATCCCAGTCTCTCGATCTTCTTTAAGATTGATGATTTCAGGGGTTTTGTTGGTTTTTTCATTGTTTCGAGGTTCAGGTATCTGAGGTTCCTTTTTCTTGTCAGTACCCTTTGTTAGGAATATTCATGAGAATGGTATTCCTTTTATATAAGATTTGATTATGATATAAATGAATGAATATGCAAGTATGCTTGCATTGATAAAAGCTGTAAAGTCCTTTGAAAGATAATAGGAATATATGTACAAGGACTTAGACTGAAATGATCAAATATGTTAGGTTGATCCTACATAAGCAAAACAGCTTTGTAAAGTCCTTAAAAAGAAATGATGCACAAGGACTATAAATAGAAAGATCAAGCCTATTAGGTTGATCTTATACAATATAATAGATAGGCATATCTGAACGTCGAGCACTGCACATCCATCGTAGTCTGCCAGGAGAGACAAGGAAGACTAGAGAACTATCAAGGTGGAATTGTAGTCTGCAAGGATAGTAGATCTCGAAGTTCGTAGTCTGCCAGGAGAGACAAGGCAGGATCGTGGTGTGTCGAGAAGAATTTTCTCAGAGTCGTAGTCTGCTGAGGAAGTCATGTTCAAAATCATAGAGATAACCTGTCTAAGAGCCGACTGAGCGCCTGCCAAAGCTAAGTCAAGAATCGTAGGCCACACTTGAGGTAGTGGAGTCTACTGATCATATAAGAGGTAGAGATCGTAGTCGAGCCAGATCAGACAAGGACAACAAGCATGATGGCAGAAATCGTAGTCTGTCAAGGTCTGATCTCGAAGTTGTAGTGTCTGCAGAACCAAAGCTCAATCGTAGTCTGCAGAACTATGGCTTCAACAAAGATGCTCACAACGCCAAGGCAGAATCGTAGTGTCAACACGATTCTTAACAAATGAGCACTCCCAAAATATCCAAAGTATGAAGCCTCTGGTCTGAGCTGCAAAGATACATTTCACCTGAAGGAAACCAGAGAGCACTCAACGAATGGTATGCGAGCAAACAGAAGATCTAAGCACCAACTCAATCAACATCCTGATTGAGTTGTGAAGCCATTCAAGATGAAGTCTTCCACAAGCAAATCAGAAGAAGACTTCAGATATAGTGACTGACTAAAGAAAGTTAGCAAGTGCAGTAGCTGTCAAGAGAATAGAAGACAATGATCTTGGGATTAACCAGGATCGTAGTGTTTGCTAAACAAAGCAGGAACTGATGCAGTTTACACAGAGATATTAGCCAGCTTATAAAGACCAAGACAAAAGTGATTAAGCATGGGTCAGACCATTAATGATAGGTGAACGGGATATCACCAGGAGAAAGAGAGCTGGGTATGCCACAAATCTGATGTGTCTTGCTATTAAGAAGAGGCTAGAGCAATAAGTTAAGCTATTAGTTCCTGAGATCAGTCAAGGCAAGCAGAAGTGTTGAAGCATTGCACAAGTGAAGGAAGAGGCATTCTACATTGCATATCCAAAGAACACTCTTCATAATCGTAGTGTTGTCTCTAACTAGTCTATGAGCAACATTCAACAAGATGCACTACGATCAAGGTCCAAGAACATCTGCATCTGAATCGTATAGTTCGGTCATATGAAGATTAAAGCATTGGCAACGGTTTAATCTGAAGATTGATATTCGAACATTACTGATTGAGAGCATCGATGCAGAAGGACAACTACTAGCCTGACACGGAAAGGTGACATCTCTGAGGTGGTAGGTGAAGTAGTAGACTGCTGTGTCAGTAAAGTTATAAAGGAGCTTTCACGTCACATCAATAGTCTGCACCAAATAACTAGAGATCTGCAAAGCAATTCAAAAAGCTTCCAATGGTTATTTTCCAACGGGAAGATCATGGAAGGGTATTTAACAGATGAAGCTTCAAAAATCAAGGGTTGCTAAGTTGCAAAATCATTGAGTTGTTGGAATGCTATATTGTTGACTCTACGAGTTTCACCAGAGCTGAACAGAACAAGTCTCAGTGGCAGTGAGACTATGAAAGTGGAAGTGAAGCAGATTTGAAGAAGGGCTTCAATAGACTAAGGCTTCACTCAACAATGATGAGGATGCCATTGAAAATGGCAGCTAAGCTGAGAGCCGAGAAGGCCATGAAGATGGCATTCAGAAAATTGGCTGAGCAGAAAGAATATCTTAAGAGCCACACTACGGATCATCATGAAGAACCAAAAGCTGAAAAGGAAAAGATGCAAAAACATGTCTACATATCATTCAAGAAGGGTTCAGGGAATCTATGGACCAGCAATGTCAAGCCTTAGCAAACCCAGATGGTGATGGTGCACATCTGACATTAGATGAAGATGAGCAGAACAGAAAGAAGCTCAGCTGCACTAAAAAAGAAGTGGTCCAAACTTTACGCAGAATGCAAAGAGGACCATGCCAAACTGCTAAGTACCTGAGATGATAAAACTTCAAGACATCTTAGCAGCAAAGCACAAACAACAACAACATCAACAAAAACAAGTATCCAGGGCCTGAGGGGTCCTTGTCCGGAGGGACTAAATGAAGTTCCAAGTTTGCTGGGCTTGAAGAGTTCGTAGAGAACTGGAGTTCCAAGGCTGCTGGCCTTGAAGAGTTCTTAGTGAACTAGAGGAGTTCCAAGCCTGCTGGGCTTGAAGAGTTCTTAGTGAACTGAAGTTCGAAGGCTGCTAGCCTTGAAGGAATCTTAGTGATTCAGGGTGCTGCCCTTTCCTTAGTGGATTTCCTGCTAGAGAAGCATAAGAGTGGATTAGGAGCTTGAGTCTCTGAACCACTTAAAACCCCTTGTGTCTTTTATATTTTGTCATTTACTTTATGTCATTTACATTATGTACCTAACTGCTATAACTGCTATGTATATTTTAACTACTTACAACTAAACTAACTCCATGAACAATGTATGAATGTTTATGAATATCAATGAAGGTGACCTTTTACTTATTTTGCTGTGCTTGAAAAGATTTTTATGTTTGTCATATGCTAATTCATTAGCAATACAAAATAAACTGGAAAAGTATTTGAAATCAAAAAGGATCTATTCAACCCCCTGCCCTTCTAGATCTATTGTGTGCCTACTGGGAACTAACAATTGGTATCAAAGCAGGTTCTCATGCTATATTCAAAAGCTAATCGCTTTGAGTCTGATCCAAGGCATAAACATTGTTCTAAACTTAGTTTAGTAGTAAGTCACTTGTAAATGCAGATGAGCTCACACGTTGGAAATAATGTGTATAGGTAAATGTGTATATACACCTGAAGCTGCTCAGATTGGTCCATGTTCTTAAGTTCCATAGCAACAAGACCAATCCATGTCCAAAGTCAATCTTGTAGTCTGCAGATTAGAGATGGGAAGTCAAGAGGCATCAACAACAAAGAATCAAGCGTCCACCATTCTGAAAGATGAAAGGCCATACATGCTAAGAAATGCTTATCTAAAGGAGAAAGAAGAATTTCTCCAATATGTATTTGGCTAACCAGCAGTCGGATGTGAACCATGAGGTTCAAGGTTATCAAAGAAATAAAGCTGCCAAGACTTTCCTAGCTTATATCTCCTAGATTATGACTGATTGATCTAAGGTCAAATGGAGCAACAGGCTGCCAGCATTAAATGCAAAAATATGCACATCAATGCCTAACATCATTATAGTAAGAAAAATGACTATTAAGAGACTGACAGTGTAAAGGTATTATTCCTCATTAATACTTAATTGTTCATCATATTGCATCACCTTGTGCACTATAACAGTATTCTATCAAGAGACCATACTCTTCCTAAAAAGGAGAAGAGAGAAAGTACACTAAGGTTGGAAACTTAACTGTCAACAAACTTTCTCTCCATCCAAGTTTTAGGTTCAAGATAATATCTTGAAAGAAGTCTGAAATAGGTCATAAGTATATCAGGATTTAATTAAGCTTAAGTGGAGTAATCTTTGCTGAAGGGTTGGTATGTATGTACAAACCTATGTTCTAAGTTTTTGATAATACATAGAGTATGATTAGTTCTAGATGAGTATCTTGAAGATTCTTAGAAGCTGATCATCTCCATGAATCAACCAGATACAAATAAGTAATAGAGTTGATTCTTACTCTGTGAACATTCAAAATCTGTGAACATAACCAAGCAAAGGATAAAACCATCAAAGAAAAAGAATGTCTTATTAAAATGGTTAATCTTACACACACTCATCATCATGTATTTTTAAATGTCATATCTAAATCAGACACATGTATGAATATGATTGTTGATGCTAAATGTGATGTAAATTTAAATATATGAGGAATAGGGATTTTGAAAACTAACCTAGTAGGACCCAATCAAGCTTGGGTACCAAAATAGAAATTATCTAAACCTGTAAGTACTTGGTCTATCTGACCACACTAAGGAATGCTAAAGCAGATGGCTTCAGTCACGAAGATTCAACCAGCTGGAGGCTCAAGGCATTTCAACAATGTTCTTGATAAAATCACCCTATGTCAAAGCCTGTTCTTGAAGACTTGTTGAGCCCACATGAATGAAGCTCACATAGTTGCTGATCTCCATATGGAAGCAGGCTATTCATGACATAATGAAAGAAATCCTCTATGCTTATTCATACAAAGCATATCAACTAAGAGGGAACATCAAAGAAGTCCACATCAGAGGATCATCAAGCATTGATCATAAAGAATGCGTCATAGAAGCAGAACTCCACGTGTGTAGTCTACCTAAGAGCTTAAAGAAAATCGCAGTGCTCTTTACGATTAAGACTAAAGTTATCTTGTGCAAGCCAACACACTACGATTATTGAAAAATGATCAAAATCGTAGTGTCCCTTCATTTAGCATCAAAGTTCATGTATCTGATGAAGGAGGAAGGGCGACAAACTGAAGAAAGGCTGATAGACTTTGACAAATTGATAGTCTCAAATGACTCGTTATCCATCTTTAGTATATAATGAAGAAACTAAGGAAGGACTATAAAACTGCTGAAAACACCTACTCAGGTGTCAGATGAAGAAAACTACGCTCGTAGTTCTATCAATAATTGTGGAGTGATCAGTCCTGAAGATATCTCTTTATGATCCAATGGAGTCTATTCAATTATAATGATCTCATCCAGAAAGAGATATACAAAGCTGCTCTCTTATACTTATGAAGAAATAGAAGAAGAATTCATCCCTCCTTGAGAAGATAACATCATCCATGGAGGAGCAGTGATCTGCAAAGAGCAGCAACACTAAAGGTGTCAAAGATGATTGATGAAGCAAATTCTTTAGATCTTCCAAGTAGTAAAGATAGTCACTTATTGACTCAGGAAGATCAAGTGAGAAGCTGAAGGTAGTGCTGAACTTCAGAAGAAGAAGAAAAGTTGTCACAAAACAAAGAAGTCCTCACTCACTACGATTGTGGAGTTATTACCAATCGTAGAGTTCAGACTAATTACTACTGTGAATGGAGAAGCTACAATAGCCTCCCTGCCTGAACAACTGTTAGGACTGAATCTGAAGAAAGGGCAAAGAGGAAGATGATCAGGACATGATCAGTCATGAAGAGCACATTACTGTATCTAATCAGACTATGATCTATACTGAGAAGAAATTGCAAGAACCAAGTGATGCTGATGTGAAAGAAAAGTTGAAGGTGGTGAAGATTGTGGAAGAATAGATGAAGATATGGAGATGGTGAAGCTCAGGGAGCAAAATAAAGAAGTAGAATTCTTGCCAGAAGATCTGAGATAAGCTCAGAAAATAAGTTAATCATGGTGCATGTCTGTCGACCACACCACGATTATCAAAACCACTTCTGTCTATTTCGTAGAGAATAAGAGCTAACCCTAAATAGAAATATTCCAGTTACAGAGTCCCAAAACTTTGTGACTGATGAACCAAATGAAGATCCATAATCAAGTAGTAACGTCCCAAAACGTGCTACTGATAACCATATCAACCACACACCTCAAATCGTAGGGTGCCTACGATCAAACATCTAATCGTAGTGTAAGAGCAGGAGGACACCACGATTGCAGTATACGCCAAAACCAACGCCATTGAATATCAAGAGTTGGTAAATGAACTCCCCAGCAGAGAGATCAAATGTGATGTCAGCACTGACCATGCCAAAGCTCTTCATCTGATAAGTGCCTCAGGGGCAAACCTAACCCTTAGCCTTGGTCTAAGTGGATGGCCCTTCCTGAGCAACCTTAATAGCAAAGAAATGCAAATATTAATTACAACACAAGAATCTCTGCTGAAGTAAGCAGCATCTCATTTGAAGAATACAAGTTGCAAATGCGAATTGCCAATCCCTCAGAATCTAAATGAAGAAGTTGTCTATTGAAGCATGATCATAAACTACGATCTTCGAAGAAGATGCAAAGGTTGTAGGTCAGTCTGGGAAATCGTGGAGTACCAAGCTAAGTCATAAGTCACTCCACGGATTGAAGAAGTCAATAGTCAACAGAAGAAAAGTTAATCTGATTAACTGACACGATGGAGAAGTTACAGATTATGACCTATCAACATCTTACAACTGTCCCACTGAGAAACGTGAAGGGAACAGTTACAAGAGGGAAATTTAAATTATTGGCAGTTTCATGTTAGAGAGTTCATCAAAAGCTGCAAGCCTATCAAATCCATACACTCACCTTCGTAAGCCAAAACCTAAACACCTCCAAACAGCCAGACCTTCTCCAACAGTCATCAAATCTCGAATCACTTCCTGATATATCACAAGATCCTCACAAAGTCATAAATTCGGAAAGACCTAACTCTTCAAGTGGCAGACTGACAAGTAATCACTGGCATTCAACTTGGAACGAAGAAGTTTGAGAAATTCGAGAAGAAGTTCAGAGATATTCTTGAGCTTGTAAAGAAGGCCGAATTTTTTGAATGCCTTGAGTCGAACACTCTTATCTATGTCAATCTAGTTAAAGAGTTCTACTCAAATATGAATTAGTTCTGGAACTCTAACAACAAAGGTCAAAGGCCAGATTCTGAAGTTAAAACCTGCAGACATAAATCAATGTCTAGGTTTCCCTGACCTAGGTCTAAAAAATCTTGATGAAGTCGACACTGAAGGAGCTAAGAAGATTATACGGTACCAAAGAAACCCTAGTCTGAAGGATATGAAGAAAAAGGAGTTTCCTGAAGAATTTGAGTTCCTCGTAGAGATTGTAGGGAAATGCATACTATGCAAGGACACTGCACATGACACTGTGAGTGATCAACAGTTAAAGATTATGTCTGTAATAGTTCTGAGGAAGCAAATCAATTTTGGAGTTATCCTGCTCTACCTAATGTCCAAATGGCTGGACAAGGCGGAGAAGAAGAGGTTAACAGAGAAATCGCTCACAAAGGTTTTCCATGGAAGGTTCCTGAGTATCATTCTGAAGAAGAAGCAGAAGAATAAGATTAAGGATGATGATGGTGTAGTTATAAACAGCAATAAGGTGATGACCCCTATGTTGTTTTCTAACTGGAAGAAGAACTCAATGGAGAACAAAAGGCTGATAACACATAGTAGCAGCAGCAAAAGTACTTCGAAGAATAGGAAGGTAAGTGCCATGAAAGAAGAGGAGCTATTACACTCTGAGGATGCAATTATCCCAGAATCCAAGTTTGTAAAGCCCTCGAAGAAGAAAGCTAAGGTGGTGCAAAAGCAAAAGTCAGTTTCCCAAAGAAATATGTCTACTAAAGAAGAAAACGTAGAGTCAGAAGATGAAATGGGACCTGAGAGCTTCAAGGAAGAATCTTCAAGGAGCAAGTCCACTAATGAAGAAGAAGTTGAATTCAAGAAGGAAAAAGCTGAACCTATAAAAGAGGTAGCTAAGCCTGACAATAAAGAAGAATATGCAAGCCCAAAGTAGCCACTCTGCTGATAAGAAAGATTTGAAAGCCAAAGAAATTGAATCTCCTAATGCTAAAGCCACAAGGAGCCCTTCTAATGATTCAAAGGACGTAGAGTCTAAAGAAGAAACATCTGCTCCTCCTGCTGTTGAACCCCCAAAAAGAAGGAAGAGCAACAGATTGTGTGCTCAAGCTATTCTAGGAAAAAAGGAGAATCTTCTTCAGTAATTATTGAACTCAATGATGATGAGGCTGAATCAAAGGAAGAAGATGATGATCAAATGCTGGAACAAACTGATGAGTCAGTTGAGGGAAGTCTGCACAAGTCTGACTCCAAGTCAGGACAGGAAGAAAGTAAAGAAGACTCCAGCTCTGAGGATGAAGAGCCAGAATATTTTCACATTCCTTGCCCTGTTCATCGCAAGAGAAGAATAGTGGTGGAAGTTGATGAAGAACCACTTGATGTACTTCCACGAAAATGGATTAACCTTGGAAATGAAAGGCAGAATGTGGTAAAGATGACTGCAGTATACCTACTCAACAATCGTGACGCTATGAAGCTGGACTCTTCAACCTTGATATATGATCCTGAAATAAAGGACCATGCGATAAGGTGGCTCTATCCTCACATGCCATGGGTAAAGGCATCCCTTACTGGAGACATCAACTACTTCTCATGGTGCTTCTCTCACCTTCCCAACTTGGAGCTAGTATCACAAAACTTTCCAAGGGTGAAGAAGTTTGCAACTCTTCTGATCAAAGACAAATCTCACTTCAAGGTCTATCGACATGCTGGAAACCATTACATTCCCTATGAATGTCGAGCAGACTCAGACGGTAAAAGGATCATACCAAAGACTATGATCGTAGAGTCCTCTCACTCTGCCCATGAAGATAATCAAACTGAGTTTGAAAAGTTCTATGCTGATCCAACAGGGTTGTCTGATAGTCTTCCATTCTTCAATAATGATTGGCACTCAATAATCTACCAGATTCTAACTACCTTTAAAAGACTATTCAAGAGTGAGAATCGTAGAGTCCAACCTGATGCTTAGCAGGAGGTTGACCAAACAGCTGTTCAGATGGAGAATGAACAACCTGATGCCAGATCTCTTCAAGAGCAAGAGTTACTAAAGAATTCTGAAGTACTAAATGAGGAGATCTCTCTTATAGCTGCAGAAGTAAAGGACCTGTTAGCAGGAAAAGGCAATGAGCTGTCAAAAAGGCTTCAAGCCAGACTCTCAGACTTATCCCTCAAGCTTCAACTAAGGGATCAAGTATTTCTGAAAGCTATGAGCGATCAGAAGGATGAAGCTCTACGAGCTCAAAAGACTAATGAAGAGCAAATTCTATCTCTCTCTGACAAGATTGACAATCTAAAACAGTCTCTCTCCCTACAACTTGAGCCAGGCCAACAAGAACTCAAGATTGAGGTTGGTAACTTATCTTACCTGATAGAGCAACTTATGTCAAACGTGGAGCAGTTCTCTCAAGTGATTAATGACAAAAAGGGGGAGAAAAAGAGATATAGAAAGAGGTCTACAAGGAAGAGCAAAGAGAGAAGAATGAAGGAAGAAAAGAAGACCAAGAGCAGAAAAGGCAAAGGAGGAGAAGAAGAAGAAGAAAGCAGCAGCAGAAGTAGAGTCATCATCTGAGGGGGAGCTAAAAGATGATGACTCTATGAAGATAGAATTTGAGGGGGAGCTAGACAAAGAAGAAGAGTATGCAACTGAACCAAAGCTAGAGCAAGATGAAAAAATGAAGCATGCATCTTAGGGGGAGTAGAGGAAAGAAGAAAAAGAAGAAAGAAAGATGAGTAGCTGAGTAGCTGATCAACAGACATCCTGGAGACATTCATGGAGCAGAAAAGGTACATCTCTATCTAGTTAGGTATGTTCTGGATCCAGGATGTAGAGTGTCATAGTTTATGTAAAGTCCATATTATTCATTAATGACATTCATGATTATCTACTTTAGAAATACAGCTGCTTACTATATATTAAGATTCATTCATCTCATGCATATGCACTGATTATTTTTGTCATAATCAAATAGGGGGAGATTGTTAGGAATATTCATGAGAATGGTATTCCTATTTATATAAGATTTGATTATGATATAAATGAATGAATATGCAAGTATGCTTGCATTGATAAAAGCTTTAAAGTCCTTTGATAGATAATAGGAATATATGTACAAGGACTTAGACTGAAATGATTAAATATGTTAGGTTGATCCTACATAAGCAAAATAGCTTTGTAAAGTCCTTAAAAAGAAATGATGCACAAGGACTATAAATAGAAAGATCAAGCCTGTTAGGTTGATCTTATACAATGTAATATATAGGCATGTCTGATCGTCGAGCACTGCACCAGCCATCGTAGTCTGCCAGGAGAGACAAGGAAGACTCGAGAACTATCAAGGTGGAATCGTAGTCTGCAAGGATAGTAGATCCCGAAGTTCGTAGTCTGCCAGGAGAGACGAGGCAGGATCGTGGTGTGTCGAGAAGAATTTTCTCAGAGCCATAGTCTGCTGAGGAAGTCATGTTCAAAATCATAGAGACAACCTGTCTAAGAGCCGACTGAGCGCCTGCCAAAGCTAAGTCAAGAATCGTAGGCCACACTTGAGGTAGTGGAGTCTACTGATCATATCAGAGGCAGAGATCATAGTCGAGCCAGATCTGACAAGGACAGCAAACATGAAGGCAAAAATCGTAGTTTGTCAAGGTCTGATCTCAAAGTCATAGTGTCTGCAGAACCAAAGCTCAATCGTAGTCTGCAGAACTAAGGCTTCAACAAAGATGCTTACAACGCCAAGGAAGAATTGTAGTGTCAACACGATTCTCAACAAATGAGCACTCCCAAAATATCCAAAGTGTGAAGCCTCTGGTCTGAGCTGCAAAGATATATTTCACCTGAAGGAAACCAGAGAGCACTCAACGAATGGAATGCAAGCAAACAGAAGATCTAAGCACCAACTCAATCAACATCTTGATTGAGTTGTGAAGCCATTCAAGATGAAGTCTTCCACAAGTAAATCAGAAGAATACTTTAGATATAGTGACTGACTAAAGAAAGTCAGCAAGTGTAGTAGCTGTCAAGAGAACAGAAGACAACGATCTTGGGATTAACCAGGATCATAGTGTTTGCCAAACAAAGTAGGAACTGATGCAATTTACATAGAGATATTAGCCAGCTTATGAAGAACAAGACAAAAGTGATTAAGCATGGGTCAGACCATTGATGATAGGTGAACAGGAGATCACCAGGAGAAAGAGAGCTGGGTATGCCACAAATCTAATGTGTCTTGCTATTCAGAAGAGGCCAGAGCAATAAGTTAAGCTATCAGTTCCTGAGATCAGTCAAGGCAAGTAGAAGTGTTAAAGCACTGCACAAGTGAAGGAAGAGGCATTCTACATTGCATATCCAAAGAACACTCTTCATAATCGTAGTGTTGTCTCTAACCAGTCTATGAGCAATATTCAACAAGACACACTACGATCAAGGTCGAAGAACATCTGCATCTGAATCGTAGAGTTCGGTCATATGAAGATTAAAGAATTGGCAATGGTTTAATCTGAAGATTGATATTCGAACGTTGTTGATTGAGAGCATCGATGCAGAAGGATAACTCTTGTAGATTCAAATCAAGGAATCAGAAAGGAGAAATAAAGTAGCCTGACACGGAAAGGTGACATCTCTGAGGTGGTAAGTGAAGTAGCAGACTGCTGTGTCAGTAAAGTTATAAAGGAGTTGTCACGTCACATCAGCAGTCTGCACTAAATAACTCAAGATCTGCGAAGCAATTCAAAAAGCTTCCAACGGCTATTTTCTAACAAGAAGATCATGGAAGGGTATTTAATAGATGAAGCTTCAAAAATCAAGGGTTACTAAGTTGCAGAATCTTTGAGTTGTTGGAATGCTATATTATTGACTCTACGAGTTCCACCAGAGCAGAACAGAACAAGTCTCAGTGGCAGTGAAACTATAAAAGTGGAAGTGAAGTAGATTTGAAGAAGGGCTTCAACAGACTAAGGCTTCACTCAACAACGATGAGGATGCCATTGAAAATGGCAGCTAAGCTGAGATCCGAGAAGGCCATGGAGATAGCATTCAAAAAAGTGGCTGAGTAAAAAGAAGATCCTAAGAGCCACACTATGGATCATCATGAAGAACTAGAAGCTGAAAAGGAAAAGATGCAGAACCATGTCTGCATATCATTCAAGAAGGGTTCAGGGAACGCTAAGGACCATTAGAAATGGACCAGCAATGTCAAGCCTTAGCAAACCCAGATGGTGATGGTGC
Source organism: Panax stipuleanatus (assembly GCA_020205555.1). Lineage (NCBI taxonomy): Eukaryota > Viridiplantae > Streptophyta > Magnoliopsida > Apiales > Araliaceae > Panax > Panax stipuleanatus. The sequence continues at coordinate 58,776,319 of CM035123.1, read as the reverse complement.
ACATCTGACATTAGATGAAGATGAGCAGAACAGAAAGAAGCTCAGCTGCACTAAAAAAGAAGTGGTCCAAACTTTACGCAGAATGCAAAGAGGACCATGCCAAGCTGCTAAGTACCTGAGATGATAAAACTTCAAGACATCTTAGCAGCAAAGCACAAACAACAACAACATCAACAACAACAAGTATCCAGGGCCTGAGGGGTCCTTGTCCGGAGGGACTAAATGAAGTTCTAAGCCTGCTAGGCTTGAAGAGTTCGTAGAGAACTGGAGTTCCAAGGCTGCTGGCCTTGAAGAGTTCTTAGTGAACTAGAGGAGTTCCAAGCCTGCTGGGCTTGAAGAGTTCTTAGTGAACTGAAGTTCGAAGGCTGCTAGCCTTGAAGGAATCTTAATGATTCAGGGTGCTGTCCTTTCCTTAGTGGATTTCCTGCTCGAGAAGCATAAGAGTGGATTAGGAGCTTGAGTCTCTGAACCACTTAAAACCCCTTGTGTCTTTTATATTCTATCATTTACTTTATGTCATTTACATTATGTACCTAACTGCTATAACTGTTATGTAAGTTTTTACTACTTACAACTAAACTAACTCCATGAACAATGTATGAATGTTTATGAATATCAATGAAGGTAATCTTTTACTTATTCCGCTGTGCTTGAAAAGATTCTTATGTTTGTCATATGCTAATTCATTAGCAATACAAAATAAACTGGAAAAATATTTGAAATCAAAAAAGATCTATTCAACCCCCCGCCCTTCTAGATCTATTGTGTGCCTACTGGGAACTAACAATTGGCATCAAAGCAGGTTCTCATGCTATATTCAAAAGCTAATCGCTTTGAGTCTGATCCAAGGCATAAACATTGTTCTAAACTTAGTTTTGTAGTAAGTCACTTATAAATGCAGATGAGCTCACACGTTGGAAATAATGTGTACAGGTAAATGTGTATATACACCTGAAGCTGCTCAGATTGGTCCATGTTCTTAAGTGCTATAGCAACAAGACCAATCCATGTCCAAAGTCAATCTTGTAGTCTGCAGATCAGAGATGGGAAGTCAAGAGGCATCAACAACAAAGAATCAAGTGTCCACCATTCTGAAAGATGAAAGGCCATACATGCTAAGAAATGTTTATCCAAAGGAGAAAGAAGAATTTCTCCAATATGTATTTGGCTAACCAGCAGTTGGATGTGAACCCTGAGGTTCAAGGTTATCAAAGAAATAAAGCTGCCAAGACTTTCCTAGCTTATATCTCCTAGACTATGACTGATTGATCTAAGGTCAAATGGAGTAACAGGATTCCAGCATTAAAATCAAAAATATGCACATCAATGCCTAACATCATTATAGTAAGAAAAATAACTGTTAAGAGCTTGACCGTGTAAAGGTATTATTCCTCATTAATACTTAATTGTTCATCATATTGCATCACCTTGTGCACTATAACAGTATTCTATCAAGAGACCATACTCTTCCTAAAAAGGAGAAGAGAGAAAGTACACTAAGGTTGGAAACTTAACTGTCAACAAACTTTCTCTCCATCCAAGTTTTAGGTTCAAGATAATATCTTGAAAGAAGTCTGAAATAGGTCATAAGCATATCAGGATTTAATTAAGCTTAAGTGGAGTAATCTCTGCTGAAGGGTTGGTATGTATGTACAAACCTATGTTCTAAGTTTTTGATAATACATAAGGTATGATTAGTTCTAGATGAGTATCTTGAAGATTCTTAGAAGCTGATCATCTCCATGAATCAACCAGATACAAAAAAGTAATAGAGTTGATTTTTACTCTGTGAACATTCAAAATCTATGAACATAACCTAGCAAAGGATGAAACTATCAAAGAAAAAGAGTGTCTTATTAAAATAGTTAATCTTACAGACACTCATCATCATGCATTTTTAAATGTCATATCAAAATCAGACACATGCATGAATATGATTGTTGATGCTAAATGTGATGTAAATTCGAATATATGAGGAATAGGGATTTTGAAAACTAACCTAGTAGGACCCAATCAAGCTTGGGTACCAAAATAAAAATTATCTAAACCTGCAGGTACTTGGTCTATCTGACCACACTAAGGAATGCTGAAGCAAATGGCTTCAGTCACGAAGATTCAACCAGCTGGAGGCTCAAGGCATTTCAACAATGTTCTTGATAAAATCACCCTATGTCAAAGCCTGTTCTTGAAGACTTGTTGAGCCCACATGAATGAAGATCACATAGTTGCTGATCTCCATATGGAAGCAGGCTATTCATGACATGATGAAAGAAATCCTCTATGCTTATTCATACAAAGCATATCAACTAAGAGGGAACATCAAAGAAGTCCACATCAGAGGATCATCAAGCATTGATCATAAAGAATGCGTCATAGAAGCAGAACTCCACGTGTGTAGTCTACCTAAGAGCTTAAAGAAAATCGCAGTGCTCTTTACGATTAAGACTAAAGTTATCTTGTGCAAGCCAACACACTACGATTATTGAAAAATGATCAAAATCGTAGTGTCCCTTCATTTAGCATCAAAGTTCATGTATCTGATGAAGGAGGAAGGGCGACAAACTGAAGAAAGGCTGATAGACTTTGACAAATTGATAGTCTCAAATGACTCGTTATCCATCTTTAGTATATAATGAAGAAACTAAGGAAGGACTATAAAACTGCTGAAAACACCTACTCAGGTGTCAGATGAAGAAAACTACGCTCGTAGTTCTGTCAATAATTGTGGAGTGATCAGTCCTGAAGATATCTCTTTATGATCCAATGGAGTCTATTCAATTATAATGATCTCATCCAGAAAGAGATATACAAAGCTGCTCTCTTATACTTATGAAGAAATAGAAGAAGAATTCATCCCTCCTTGAGAAGATAGCATCATCCATGGGGGAGCAGTAATCTGCAAAGAGCAGCAACACTAAAGGTGTCAAAGATGACTGATGAAGCAAATTCTTCAGATCTTTTAAGCAGTAAAGATAGTCACTTATTGACTCAGGAAGATCAAGTGAGAAGCTGAAGGTAGTGCTGAACTTCAGAAAAAGAAGAAAAGTTGTCACAAAACAAAGAAGTCCTCACTCACTATGATTGTGGAGTTATTACCAATCGTAGAGTTTAGACTAATTACTACTGCGAATGGAGAAGCTACAATAGCCTCCCAGCCTGAACAACTGTCAGGACTGAATCTGAAGAAAGGGCAAAGAGGAAGATGATCAGAACATGATCAGTCATGAAGAGCACACAACTGTATCTGATCAGACTATGATCTATACTGAGAAGGAAATACAAGAACCAAGTGATGCTGATGTGAAAGAAAAGTTGAAGGTGGTGAAGATTGTGGAAGAATAGATGAAGATATGGAGATGGTGAAGCTCAGGGAGCAAAATAAAGAAGTAGAATTCTTGCTAGAAGATCTGATATAAGCTCAAAAAATAAGTCAATCATGGTGCATGTCTGTCGACCTGTAACGACCAGGAATTTTAAGCTTCTTATTAATTTTATATGTGATTTAAAATTTTTAGGAGTTAATTTTTCAAACTTATTTAAACCTTATGTGGTTATGTGCTTATGTGATTTAACCTATGCGAATAAAGGCTAGGATTTTATTAAAGGGAATCACTAATGGTTATTTAAATTAGTAGATTAACCCTAAGACTTCTATATCAGAGTATTGATAAAAAGTGTTAGTAAATTATATATTCAAATTTCTTGAATATAGTGTAGAGATTTAATCGGGATTAATTATTTTTATTTGAGTAATTAATTGATAACGTATGAAATTATTATTGTTGTTGATTTATAATTATTATGAATAAATAATAATTAATGAATTGGGAGTAATTAGTTGATTATGTGTTGATTAATTATTATTATGAATAAATAATAATTAATGAGTAGGAGATAAATAAATATAATAATATTATATTTACTTGATTAATTGTTTTAAACAAGCATGCGATATTAAACCTTTATTATATGATAGTTATCTATAAGGTATATTATACAAGGTGATTTTCGATATGGCTATGTATATTATATATAGACTATATAGTAACCTTAATTGTATTATGTGAGATTGATAAATTTAATGTGTACATAAGAGCATGTGACAATGTATGGATAGACATTAATATGTATACCCTATTACTTTATATTAATATCAATAAATATTATTAATTGATAATAGTTTCGTTAAGTTATTATGATTATATTAATAAAAGTTATAATAATGAAAAATGATCAATACACAATTATTTTATATTTGGTGTTAATAGAAAATATACGTGGAGTATATTTTGGTATATATGTACGTACATAATACATTGTATTATTACTTGATTAAATTTGAAATAACATTGGGACTTATATGTATATAAAATGTATTTATATAGGGCCTAAATATATATACTATATATATATATATGTATATATATGTATATATATATATATATATATATATATATATATATATATATATATATATTACATTAGTATAGTACTACCTCCGTCCCATAATAAGTGCTTTTTTAACCTTGATATTTTTTCCCAAAATAAGTGATGTGTTAGGACTCCAATACAATTTTTACAATATTTTTCCATATATGCCCTTGTGCAACCAATGGTATTTATTGCGTATTTATTAGGAAGTTGAAAGATTGAAGAATGAGAAAGAGAGACCAAAAGGCAATAAAAAAAGTTTCAAACAAAACAAAGAAAGTATATTAAGGGTATTTTTGTCATTTTAACTTGTGTATTGGTATGTGTGATTTAAGCTAAAAAGCACTTATTATGGGACGGAGGTAGTATATTGCTCATCCAAGTTGCTGAGAATTTCTTGTCCCACATATGTGCCCATCTCATTTCTCCTCATGTGTTAAGACAAAAGCCTACACTATGTCTACTCCTTCTCTCAATTTCAGCAACATGTAGCCAATGATTTCAAGGGGAGTGGGCAAAACAGTGTTATTCAACCACCATCTCTTGTCCATTATGCATTCTTGACTTCCGTTGGTTTAATTTGGAAGATTATAGCATTGCCTAGTTATTGAATTGCCTATAAATTGAGCCTTCTCTTCTTCTATATTACAATTGCTGAGAATCCTACCAAGCAAGCTAGAGTGAGTATACATTATAGTAAGAGTATGTGAATTGAGAGGGTGAGAGATATCAGCAAGTTCTTTTAACAAAGGTATATCACTTCCCATTCTTATTTTCTGTAAAATTTTCTAAGTTCTTGATTATTAAATTTTGAGTAATTAATGGATTGGGATATGTTGTATGTATTATATAAGATCATAAGCATGATAGAAATGTATTAGATCATGTTTAGATTGATATTCGTATGAAAAATCGTGAGTTGGGCTAAGAACTGCCGAAGCAGCCAGCGTCTGCGTCTGGCCGCCAGCCTGCGCAGCTGCGCCAGTGTTGCACTGGCCAGCGGCGCAGATGCGCCAGTGCCTGTCTGCAGATTCTTATTTTCTTTTGCAATCTATTTATGCTAACTTATGGTACTAGTTTAGAATGAGCATGCTAGCATTAGTGATACTTATATATGTGTTTATTGAGATAGCGTGGGTTGTTTTAACTTCATTAAAATCCCTTGCTAAGTGAACTTAGAATTTGAAAAGGAACTTAGAGCTTTTAAAATTAAACTTTGACATGTGCGTGACATATCTATGTTTTAACTTTTGATGCATGTTAGTATAGTTTAGAACTGCATGAAAGACGTATTAACCTATGTACATGTGTTTCATAGTATAACTTGAATATGTCAGACCTCGTTAGTGAACATTTTTAATGAAACATATAAGTTTCAAAGGTGAACGTTAGCATGAAAGTATTGTATAATGAGCATGTGGGTATGACCTAGAAAGGCATGAAGAGCACGTTAATTAGTACATACATGTTTAATCATATGCACGGTCATGATAGACCTCATTAGGGAAAACTTACTAACGAAACGTGAGCGTTGAACATGGGCTTAACATGTTTCATTGAGATATGAATTCTAATTTTTCAAACATATTTATAATGACGTGAAATGCATGTTTAAAGTACTAATCAACCACTAACATATATGATTGAGAGACTCAAACATTTTCAAAGAAGAACTTAAGACTTTTTAAAGCAAACTTGACCAAGACTATGTCTTATACATTCTGACCATTTGAACATGTATAAGTGGTTTATATATGCGGTCTAATACATGTGAGTCGTGGCTATGAGACGCTTTACATGTGCTATGTTACCTTTGTCGACTTAGTGCAATTTTATGAAAACATAGAATGTGAAAGATAATAACATCGAGTACCATGTGAGTCATGTTGTGAGCATACAAGCATGAGTATTAAGATTTCATTATGCCTATAGATATGTTGACACGAACATTATATACAGATTTCACATATGTACGCATATTCATAGAAAGTGGATTTCTAAGGCATGAACTATGTGGTTCAAGTATGCATGAGTAGTATTCGTACAAGCATGTTTACTAAGTGTTATTAGCCTCGTTATGTGGTATTATGAATTTAATAGTTGACCTTGGGGCATGGACTTGATTAACTTAAGGTTTACCGGCATTGAACCTTATAACTTATAATTATGAACAAAATCATGCAATATGTGTATCTTAAACTATATTGCATGATTAAATTGGAATGCTATGTGTTCAAGCCTATGTTGATGCTTATGAACTAGACAATCTAAAATTATTAAATCTAAGAAAGGATTAGATTGACTTACGTGATCTTATGTGATAGATTTATGTAATGACTAGATTCTTGTATGTGTTAACTTATATTAGTTTATATATACTAATTGGAGAGATCGACTTGTTAATATTAGGTCGTTCCAACGCCGTTTAATTAAAGCTAGAATTATTTGTAGCTGAGCAAACAGGCAAGTTCCCGAACTTCACTCTTTGATTGTGCAAGTTCTTTTGAACCCGTTCTTGTATTATTTGCAAGTCTCCCTAACTTTACTCAAATTTATATCGAGCAGGGTATTATTATATTGCAAGTTTTCCTGAACTACTCTTTTATTTGAGCAAGTTTTTCTTGACTTATACTTATTTATTGTACAAGTATCCGGACCCTATTGTGCAAGTATTCTAAATTCTTGTACCACCTTATTCAATGAACCGTGTAAGCGAGTTTCTAAACTTCACTTGTTTTTGGTGAAAGTTTTCTATCCTTCTCATATTGTACTGAGTAGGTTATTATTGTATTGTACAAGTTCCCCGAACTTCACACTTTGAGTATTGTGAAAGTTCCCTGAACTTCACACTTTGGTTATTGTGAAAGTTCTCCAAATTCACATTTTGAGTATTGTGAAAGTTCCCCGAACTTCACACTTTGGTTATTTTGCAAATTCTCGAACTTCATTTCTTTATTATGCAAGTTCTCTAAACTTATACAAACTCGTATATTGTGAAAGTATCTTATCTGTGTTTACTTTATTGAAAGAACGTTATAAGCAAGTATCTTATCTTTGTGTTTACTTTACTCAAAGAACGTTGTAAGCAAATGTCCTAACCTATGCATTTACTTTATGTAAGGGATGTATTATGGTGAAATTCCCCGAATTTCACTCTTTGATGTTGTAAGTGTCTAAGCCTATGCATTTATTTTATGCAAGGAATCTATTATCATGCAAGTTCCCCGAACTTCACACGTTGAGTATTGTGCAAGTTCCCCGAACTTACACAAATTCATATATTGTGGAAATTCTAAACTTCACTTTGTGCAAGTTCTCTATCTTTCTCATATTGTATTGAGTAGGTTATTGTTGAATCAAAAGTTGTTTACTTAATTGCTTGAACTTTATTTCCAAGCATGTTATTTAGTGGTTTAATTACTTATCAATTATTCCACATTGATATTATTGATGTCCGCACCTAGTGCATTTGAGCTCGTACAGTCTTGGACTTGTACATTATTCAAAGTTCTAAATTTCTTGAACTATGTCAGTAAAAGTCTGAACCTTTGCTTGGTCAGACTAGTGTATGAAGTTTTCTTTAAAGCTATCTAAACCAATTGATGGTAAGGGTTCTTAGACGGAACAGAACACCCCTCATATGTAGGAGTGTGCCCAGGTATCTAATATATATGATACGAGTAAGCAGATATAAGTGTTATGCATATTCACGTTGTACCCGAGGCTGATCTCCTCGAGGTACTAAGTTTCTGTAGCCAAAAGCCAGTAATTCTAAAAGGGTCAATTAGATATTGAACCCATTGGAAAGTATTAGTTCAAAGTTTACTCGACTATCAGTCATTCTAAAGGCAATTATTATCTTTGCTTTTAATAGTCATATTATTGAATCGTTCAGATATTCATAGTATTGAATCATGCAGGTTGTTGAACCTTATAGATATTAATATCATTGAATCATACAGATATTCATAGTATTGAATCATTCAGATTGTTGAATCATTCTAACACTCATATTGTTGAATCTTTAAGATATTCATTTTGTTGAATTCATTGTCAGATATTTTTCCATTCATCATGATATATCCTTTATTGTTGTATTTAAACTTGCTGAGCAAACTTGTTGCTCATTCTTGCTATATCATGACTTATATTGCAGTTAAGCCCGAGCCCTCAGGGAAGGACAAGGGTAAAGGAAAGATTTAGGATGGTTTGCAAGGAGCAGACTTTGTCTTTGTGATTTGTTTAATTACTGTTAATGTAATATGAACCCTAATGTTTATTCTAGGGTATATTTGTATTGATGTATTAAGGTTATCGAATCATGGGACTAGTAACACCTTTTGAATGAACGAAGTACGTTTATTATATTTCGTATTTTAGTTATCGTATGTTACTTAAAGGTGGATGTTAGTATTGTTTCGTGGCGACCGGACCGGGGTCAGAGGACCCGGATTCGGGGGTGTCACAGGTTGGTATCAAAGCTTTAGGTTATAAACGTTAGGAATGCGAAACCTAAGTTATAACCTTAGTAGGAAACTCAAGTAGAGTTTGTAGGTGATGGATTGAGGATATCCATCAAGTCTTATTGTGATACTGAAGTTGTTTATTTAAATCAGCTATGATTGATAGACGTCCTAACTTTTTAATGCTAACATGAATAGCATATCCCATAAAGCCTAATGTTTTCTTCCTATCGTCAGGATCATGCAGCCTAAGGGATTTTCGCCAAACCAGAGGGAGGAAGGATCTGTTAGCAATGGTGGAGGGGGAAATGCCGACCCAATGCAGAGCTTAGTTAACCTATTAACAGAAGCAATGCAAAACATAACCCCGCCAGCAACTGAGCAGCCAGGACATTACTTGGCTAGCTTTAAGGACTTTAAATTAGTAGGACCACCGGAATTCTGGGAAACCTTGGACCCAATTGAAGCCCAGACATGGATAAAAGAAATTGAGAAGGTGTTTGAGGTCGCACGGGTGGCCGAGGCACAGAAGACGAGTTTTGCCACATTCATGATGAAGGGCGAAGCTAATAATTGGTGGGAACCCAATAAAGGACTAGCAGGCGATGGAGTTATTATGTGGGACACATTTAAGAATTTCTTTTTGGAGAATACGCAACAAGATATGGAAGTTAAGTTTCTGGAGCTGAGACAAGGAGGTATGTCAGTTGCAGAGAACGCGGCAAGATTTAAAGAGTGGGCTCGATTCACCTCGCATTAGGTGGATACGGAGGCCAGGAAAACAGAGAGATCTGAATTAGGATTGAAACCATGGGTGCAGAAGGTAGTAGATGTATTGAAGATTAAGACCTTTTCTGATCTTTTGGAAAGGGCTATCATTGCCGAAGGAGGTAATGAAGCCATAGCGCAATTTAAGCAAGTTAAGAACACCGGTCAGGAAGGACAAAAGGGGGGAAGTGGCGGAGGCAGCAACCCCAATAAGCGTAAAGGGATGGAGAGCCAATTATCCAGAGGTACCAAATTCGGGGGAGAGGCTAAGCAAAGTTTAAAGTGCAACAACTGTGGAAGGAACCACTCGGGGGAATGCATGAATGGGAAGAACGCATGTTCTCGTTGTGGACAACCTGGGCACATGGCTCCTCAATGTTGGAATAAGTTGAAAGGAAGATATTTCGCATGTAGAGCCACAGACCATCAAATCAAGGACTGCCCGAAGAGAAAGGGCGTTGCAGCTAGCAACAACAACAACAACAATGGACTGAGCATCGAAGGGCCAGCCAGTCAAGCCAACATAACCATACAGGATGCGGTGGAGTTAGGTATCATCCCGATAAATGATATAGATGTATATGTGTTATTCGATTCGGGTGTCACCTGCTCTTTTGTTTCTGAAAATTTACTAAACAGTTAGACTTACCCGTGAGAAATTAGAACACCATATGGGCGTAGGAGTAGCAAACAAGGAAGTTATCCCCGTAGAATACATTCATAGGTGTTGTTATACCGATTTGAAGGGAATTCGTGGATGTCTTCCCAAACGAGATTTAGCAGCAATAGTTTTTGCCTTGGAGTTTTGGAAGCATTATTTGTAGGGTGAGAAATGGGAGATATATACAGAGTCTGAAGTATATCTTCACACAAAAGGAATTAAACATGAGGCAGCGTCGATGGCTAGAATTGATCAAAGATTATGATTGTGAAATTCTGTACCATCCCGACAAGGCAAATGTAGTGACAGATGCCTTGAGAAGGAAAGGCAGAGAGGAGTTATTGAAGTTGACCATTCAAGAGAAATTAGTGAAAGATTTCTAGACTTAGAGGTTAAGTATCCGATGGAGATCGACGAGAAATTATTTACAGTGTCAGCAAGCCCGACTTTGTTAGATAAGGTTAAGGGGGCACAAGAGAAAGACGAAGATTATGATAACATCAAGAAGCGATTAGCTAAAGGTGATGAGTTGAAATTTAAGATTAATAGCACTGAACTGCTAAGATTTGAAGGACGAATTTGGGTACCGTTAGTACTAAACTGAGAGAAGAGATTTTTACAAGAAGCATTTATGGGAGATAGTGTCAAACACCGTTGTGTTGGGACGAATTAGGTGAACGTCGACTGTTGGGACCAGAAGTGGTACAACAGACAGTAGAGATTATATAAGTGATAAGAGCGAATTATCCGTTTTTATTAGAGTAACCTTATTTTTACAATTCCGAGGACAGAATTTTTATAAGGGGGGAGGGATGTAACGACTAGGAATTTTAACTTCTTATTAATTTTATATGTGATTTAAAATTTTTAGGAGTTAATTTTTCAAACTTATTTAAACATTATGTGGTTATGTGCTTATGTGATTTAACCTATGCAAATAAATGCTAAGATTTTATTAAAGGGAATCACTAATGGTTATTTAAATTAGTAGATTAACCCTGAGACTTCTATATCAGAGTATTGATAAAAAGTGTTAGTAAATTATATATTCAAATTTCTTGAATATAGTGTAGAGATTTAATCGGGATTAATTATTTTTATTCGAGTAATTAATTGATAACGTATGAAAATATTATTGTTGTTGATTTATAATTATTATCAATAAATAATAATTAATGAATTGGGAGTAATTAGTTGATTATGTGTTGATTAATTATTATTATGAATAAATAATAATTAATGAGTAGGAGATAAATAAATATAATAATGTTATATTTACTTGATTAATTATTTTAAATAAGCATGCGATATTAAACCTTTATTATATGATAGTTATCTATAAGGTATATTATACAAGGTGATTTTCGATATGGCTATGTATATTATATATAGACTATATAGTAACCTTAATTGCATTGAGATTGATAAATTTAATGTGTATATAAGAGCATGTGACAATGTATGGATAGACATTAATATGTATACCCTATTACTTTATATTAATATCAATAAATATTATTAATTGATAATAGTTTCATTAAGTTATTATGATTATATTAATAAAAGTTATAATAATGAAAAATGAGCAATACACAATTGTTTTATATTTGGTGTTAATAGAAAATATACATGGAGTATATTTTGGTATATATGTACGTACATAATACATTGTATTATTACTTGATTAAATTTGAAATAACATTGGGACTTCTATGTATATCGAATGTATTTATATAGGGCCTAAATATATATACTATATGTATATATATATATATATATATATTACATTAGTATAGTATATTGCTCATCCAAGTTGCTGAGAATTTCTTGTCCCACATATGTGCCCATCTCATTTCTCCTCACGTGTTAAGACAAAAGCCTACACTATGTCTACTCCTTCTCTCAATTTCAGCAATATGTAGCCAATGATTTCAAGGGGAGTGGGCAAAACAGTGTTATTCAACCACCATCTCTTGTCCATTATGCATTCTTGACATCCGTTGGTTTAATTTGGAAGATTATGGCATTGCCTAGTTATTGAATTGCCTATAAATTGAGCCTTCTCTTCTTCTATATTACAATTGTTGAGAATCCTACCAAGCAAGCTAGAGTGAGTATACATTATAGTGAGAGTCTGTGAATTGAGAGGGTGAGAGATATCAGCTAGTTCCTTTAATAGAAGTATATCACTTCCTATTCTCATTTTCTGTAAAATTTTCAAAGTTCTTGATTATTAAATTTTGAGTAATTAATGGAATGGGATAAGTTTTTATGTATTATATAAGATCATAAGCATGATAGAAATGTATTAGATCATGTTTAGATTGATATTCGTATAAAAAATCGTGAGTTGGGCTAAGAACTACCGAAGCAGCCTGCGTCTGCGTCTGGCCGCCAGCCTGCGCAGCTGCGCCAGTGCCTGTCTGCAGATTCTTATTTTTTTTTGCAATCTATTTATGCTAACTTATGGTACTAGTTTAGAATGAGCATGCTAGCATGAGTGATACTTATATATGTGTTTATTGAGATAGCGTGGGTTGTTTTAACTTCATTAAAATCCCTTGCTAAGTGAACTTAGAATTTGACAAGGAACTTAGAGCTTTTAAAATTAAACTTTGACATGTGCGTGACATATCTATGTTCTGACTTTTGATGCATGTTAGTATAGTTTAGAACTGCATGAAAGACGTATTAACCTATGTATATGTGTTTCATAGTATAACTTGAATATGTCGGACCTCGTTAGTGAACATTTCTAACGAAACATAGAAGTTTCAAAGGTGAACGTTAGCATGAAAGTATTGTATAATGAGCATGTTAGTATGACCTTAAAAGGCATGAAGAGCACGTTAATTAGTATATACATGTTTAATCATATGCACGGTCATGTTAGACCTCATTAGGGAAAACTTACTAACGAAACGTGAGCGTTGAACATAGACTTGACATGTTACATTGAGATATGAATTCTGATTTTTCAAACATGTTTATAATGACGTGAAATGCATGTTTAAAGTACTAATCAACCACTAGCATATATGATTAAGAGACTCAAATGTTTTCAAAGAAGAACTTAAGACTTTTAGAAGCAAACTTGACCAAGACTATGTCTTGTACATTCTGACCATTTGAACATGTATAAGTGGTTTATATATGCGTTCTAATACATGTGAGTCGTGGCTACGAGGCGCTTTACATGTGCTATGTTACCTTTGTCGACTTAGTGCAATTTTATGAAAACATAGAATGTGAAGGATAATAACATCGAGTACCATGTGAGTCATGTTGTGAGCATACAAGCATGAGTATTAAGATTTCATTATGCCTATAGATATGTTGACACGAACATTATATACAGATTTCATATATGTACGCAAATTCATAGAAAGTGGATTTCTAAGGCATGAACTATGTGGTTTAAGTATGCATGAGTAGTATTCGCATAAGAATGTTTACTAAGTGTTATTAGCCTCGTTATGTGGTATTATAACTTTAATAGTTGACCTTGGGGCATGGACTTGATTAACTTAAGGTTTACCGGCATTGAACCTTATAACTTAGAATTATGAACAGAATCTTGCAATATGTGTATCTTAAACTATATTGCTTGATAAAATTGGAATGTTATGTGTTCAAGCCTATGTTGATGCTTATGAACTAGACAATCTAAAATTATTAAATCTAAGAAAGGATTAGATTAACTTACGTGATCTTATGTGATAGATTTATATAATTACTAGATTCTTGTATGTGTGAACTTATATTAGTTTATATATACTAATTGGAGAGATTGACTTGTTAATATTAGGTCGTTCCAACGCCGTTTAATTAAAGCTAGAATTATTTATAGCTGAGCAAACAGGCAAGTTCCCGAACTTCACTCTTTGATTGTGCAAGTTCTTTTGAACCCGTTCTTGTATTATTTGCAAGCATCCCTGACTTTACTCAAATTTATATCGAGCAGGGTATTATTATATTGCAAGTTTTCCTGAACTACTCTTTTATTTGAGCAAGTTTTTCTTGACTTATACTTATTTATTGTACAAGTATCTGGACCCTATTGTGCAAATATTCTAAATTCTTGTACTACCTTATTCAATGAACCGTGTAAGCGAGTTTCTAAACTTCACTTGTTTTGGTGAAAGTTTTCTATCCTCCTCATATTGTATTGAGTAGGTTATTATTGTATTGTGCAAGTTCCCCGAACTTCACATTGAGTATTATGAAAGTTCCCCGAACTTCACACTTTGGTTATTGTGAAAGTTCCCCGAACTTCACATTTTGAGTATTGTGAAAGTTCCCCGAACTTCACACTTTGGTTATTTTGCAAATTCCCGAACTTCATTTCTTTATTATGCAAGTTCGCTAAACATATACAAACTCGTATATTGTGCAAGTATCTTATCTTTGTGTTTACTTTACTCAAAGAACGTTGTAAGCAAGTATCTTATCTTTGTGTTTACTTTACTCAAAGAACGTTTTAAGCAAATATCCTAACCTATGCATTTACTTTATGTAAGGGATGTATTATGGTGAAATTCCCCGAATTTCACTATTTGATGTTGTAAGTGTCTAAGGCTATGCATTTATTTTATGCAAGGAATCTATTATCGTGCAAGTTCCCCGAACTTCACACGTTGAGTATTGTCCAAGTTCCCCGAACTTACACAAATTCATATATTGTGCAAATTCTAAACGTCACTTTGTGCAAGTTCTCTATTTTTCTCATATTGTATTGAGTAGGTTATTGTTGAATCGAAAGTTGTTTACTTAAATGCTTGAACTTTATTTCCAAGCATGTTATTTAGTGGTTTAATTACTTATCAATTATTCCACATTGATATTATTGATGTCCGCACCTAGTGCATTTGAGCTCGTACAGTCTTGGACTTGTACATTATTCAAGGTTCTAAATTTCTTGAACTATGTCAGTAAAAGTCTGAACCTTTGATCGGTCAGACTAGTGTACGAAGTTTTCTTTAAAGCTATCCAAACTAATTGATGGTAAGGATTCTTAGATGGAACAGAACACCCCTCATATGTAGGAGTGTGCCCAGGTATCTAATATATATGATATGAGTAAGCAGATATAAGTGTTATGCATATTCACGTTGTACCCGAGGCTGATCTCCTCGAGGTACTAAGTTTTTGTAGCCAGAAGCCAGTAATTCTAAAAGGGTCAATTAGCTATTGAACCCATTGGAAAGTTATAGTTCAAAGTCTACTCGACTATCAGTAATTCTAAAGGCAATTATTTTTTTTGCTTTTAATAGTCATATTATTGAATCGTTCAGATATTCATAGTGTTGAATCATGCAAGTTGTTGAACCTTACAGATATTAATATCGTTGAATCATACAGATATTCATAGTATTGAATCATTTAGATTGTTAAATCATTCTAACATTCATATTGTTGAATCTTTAAGATATTCATTTTGTTGAATTCATTGTCAGATATTTTTCCATTCAACATGATATATCCTTTATTGTTGTATTTAAACTTGCTGAGCAAACTTGTTGCTCATTCTTGCTATATCATGACTTATATTGCAGTTAAGCCCGAGCCCTCATGGAAGGACAAGGGTAAAGGAAAGATTTAGGATGGTTTGCAAGGAGCAGACTTTGTCTTTGTGATTTGTTTAATTACTGTTATTGTAATATGAACCCTAATGTTTATTCTAGGGTATATTTGTATTAATGTATTAAGGTTATCGAATCTTGGGACTAGTAACACCTTTTGAATGAACGACGTACGTTTATTATATTCCGCATTTTAGTTATCGTATGTTACATAAAGGTGGATGTTAGTATTGTTTCGTGGCGACCGGACCGGGGTCAGAGGACCCGGATTCGGGGGTGTCACACGACCACACCACGATTATCAAAACCATTTCTGTCTATTTCATAGAGAACTGGAGCTAACCCTAAATAGAAATATTCCAGTTACAGAGTCCCAAAACTTTGTGACTGATGAACCAAATGAAGATCCATAATCAAGTAGTAACGTCCCAAAATGTGCTACTGATAACCATATCAACCACACACCTCAAATTGTAGAGTGCCTACGATCAAACATCTAATCGTAGTGTAAGAGCAGGAGGACACCACGATTGCAGTATACACCAAAACCAACGCCATTGAATATCAAGAATTGGTAAATGAACTCCCCAGCAGAGAGATCAAATGTGATGTCAGTACTGACCATGCCAAAGCTCTTCATCTGATAAGCGCCTTAGGGACAAACCTAACCCTTAGCCTTGGTCTAAGTGGTTGGCCCTTCCTGAGCAACCTTAATCACAAAGAAGTGCAAATATTAATTACATCACAAGAATATCTGCTGAAGCAAGCAACATCTCATCAAAAGAATAAAAGTTGCAAATGAGAATTGCCAATCACTTAGAATTTAAATGAAGAAGTTGTCTATTGAAGCATGACCACAGACTACGATCTTCAAAGAAGATGCAAAGGTTGTAGGTCAGTCTGGGAAATCGTGGAGTACCAAGCTAAGTCATAAGTCACTCCACGGATTGAAAAAGTCAATAGTCAACAGAAGAAAAGTCAATCTGATTAACTGATACGATGGAGAAGTTACAGATTGTGACCTATCAACGTCTTACAACTGTCCCACTAAGAAACGTGGAGGGAACAGTTACAAGAAGGAAATTCAAATTATTGGAAGTTTTATTTTAGAGAGTTCATCAATAGCTCCATGCCTATCAAATCCATACACTCACCCTCGTAAGCCAAAACCGAAACACCTCTAAACAGCCAGACCTTCTCCAACAGTCATTAAATCTCAAATCACTTCCTGATATATCACAAGATCCTCACAAAGTCATAAATCCAGAAAGCCCTAACTCTTCAAATGGCAGACTGGCAAGTGATCACTGGCATTCAACTTGGAATGAAGAAGTTTGAGAAATCCGAGAAGAAGTTCAGAGATATTCTTGAGCTTGTAAAGAAGACCGAATTTTCTGAATGCCTTGAGTCGAACACTCTTATCTATATCAATCTAGTTAAAGAGTTCTACTCAAATATGAATATGAGTTCTGGAACTCTAACGACAAAGGTCAAAGGCCAGATTATGAAGTTAAAACTTGCAGACATAAATCAATGTCTAGGTTTCCCTGACCTAGGTCTAAAAAATCTTGATGAAGTCGACACTGATGGAGCCAAGAAGGTTATGCGGTACCAGAGAAACCCTAGTCTGAAGGATATGAAGAAAAAGAAGTTTCCAGAAGAATTTGAGTTCCTCGCAGAGATTGTAGGGAAATGCATACTATGCAAGGACACTGAACATGACACTGTGAGTGATCAACAGTTAAAGATTATGTCTGCAATAGTTTTGAGGAAGTAAATCAATTTTGGAGTTATCCTGCTCTACCTAATGTCCCTGGACAAGGCGGAGAAGAAGAGGTTAATAGAGAAACCGCTCACAAAGGTTTTCCATGGAAGGTTCCTGAGTATTATTCTAAGAAGAAGCAGAAGAATAATATTAAGGATAATGAAGGTGTAGTCCTAAACAGCCATAAGGTGATGACCCCTATGCTGTTTTCTAACTAGAAGAAGAACCCAATGGAGAACAAAAGGCTGATAACACATGGTAGCAGCAGCAAGAGTACTTTAAAGAAGAGGAAGGTAAGTGCCATGAAAGAAGAGGAGCTATTACACTCTGAGGATGCAATTATCCCAGAATCCAAGTTTGTAAAGCCCTCGAAGAAGAAAGCTAAGGTGGTGCAGAAGCAAAAGTCAGTTTCCCGAAGAAATGTATCTACTAAAGAAGAAAACGTAGAGTCAGAAGATGAAAAGGGAACTGAGAGCTTTAAGGAAGAATCTTCAAGGAGCAAGTGTTGGGTTTGCTAGAAACATAAGCATGCAATCAAATTACATAAACGCAGCGGAAGGGATGAATAACAGAGTTTAAAAATTTCTTACAAACCCTTAACCATGATCTTTGTTGTGCATCAATTATCAGTCAATATAGAAAGGAGTAAACGAAATTATACCTTTGAAGATCCAAGGTTCCTCAGGTACAAGTTCTACTCCTTTGATTCCTCTGTAGTGGTTCCTTCCCTTGATCAATGTCAGCCACCCAAATGTTTGGACCTCTAACGGTGATCCACTAAGGAAGACGAAGAACTCAGGAAGATGGGTTATTGGCTTAACCCTTGTTTTTATCTCTATAGAATATGTGTACTCCCAACCCTTGAAAAAATTCACGTACCTTATTTATGATATAAGACTCTCTTATATAGATATTAGGTTAACCCTACTAATCTAATTAGAATAGGATTTTATTTAATTAATTAATTAAACACTTTTAATTAATTTATCTCCTAATCTCATTAGGATTGATTGAGAGTATTCATATTAAATTAATCCCTAAACTCCTTTAGAATTAAAATAATAATATTAATAAGACTCCTCTTATTAATTTATATTTAATATTTCTAAAATATTAAATAATAAATATTAAGTTATTTAATTTATTCTATCACGATAGATTAAATTAATTACACTTAATGCATTATTACTAATATGCCATTTTTTTTTAAATTATTCTTCTTTCTTTTATGGTGTGACCCTTTAGGTTCTCTATATTAAACCGGTTGTGAATAAATTAATTAGAATAATTCTAATCTTATTTAAATAAATAAATTAAACTAATAATCTATTTAAATAAATAACATTTATTCTACAATGGGGATAAGCCTCCCTATCGATCAACGACTTTCCAGATAATATAGATTTTAACATTAATCATAAAAGAACCTATGAGTTAATAGTTGCCGTACAATTCAATCCTTCCACCATACAATGTCCCAATTAAATATAAGACATAGATTTACTGTCAAGTCTTATTTTATTTAATCATATGTATTTCAATTAGAAAATGCACAACTCCAAATAATGCAAATTAGAAACTTCTTTCTAATTTCATTCCACATTGGCCAAGCATGAGATCAGTCATCCTCATCAAATGAGCAAGCAACATATGTACCAATCTATCCGGATTTACTAGTCTCCATTTTAGTAATCCCACGATTGGGAACTATTTTAGTTTTTAAGCTTTCTAAGAATTTAGATCTCATTAGCATGATCTCATCATGATTCTAAATCATTGCTTAAAACTATGGGTTATTTACATATGATAAAAACAGCACCATGTAGATAATTAAATGCCTTAAATGAATATTTTATTAATAAATAAATAAGATTGTTTACAAAGTATGTGCTTTATCATCATGCAGATTGGCTTGTATGCACACTACTATCAATCTCCCACTTGCACTAAAGCCAATCGCCATGGTATCTCATACCCATCTTCTCTAAGTAACGATCAAACTGCTGTTGTGTTAGAGCTTTAGTAAATGGATCTGCAATGTTGTCTTGAGAGTCCACACGCTCCAGGGTGACGTCTCCTCTTTCAATGATCTCCCTGATCAAGTGAAATCTCTGCAACACGTGTTTGGATTTCTGATGAGACCTGGGTTCCTTAGCCTATGCAACCGCTCCGGTGTTGTCACAGTAAACGGGAACTGCTTCTCCAATGCTAGGAACCAAACCAAGCTCAATTATGAACTTCTTCATCCAAACAGCTTCCTTTGCAGCTTCACTTGCAGCTATATACTCTGCCTCTGTCACTGAATCAGCAACTGTTTGTTGCTTGGAACTCTTCCAACTCACTGCGCCACCGTTCAAGGTTAACACATACCCTGAAACGGATTCACTATCATCTTGGTCTGTTTGAAAACTTGAGTCCGTGAATCCCTCGAGTTTTAATTCAGACCCACCGTAGACAAGAAAAATATCTTTAGTTCTTCTCAAGTACTTTAGGATATTCTTCACTGCCTTCCAGTATTCTTCTCCAGGATTCGACTGGTATCTACTCGTTACACTAAGTGCATGTGTGACGAACGAGAATTTTGTAAAGATATTTGAATATTTATTAAAAGAAATAAATATTTTTAATGATTTAATTATTGAGTTAAATAATTAATTCATGAATTTGTGGTAGATTAATTTAATTATATGTGTTACATTAATTAAATTAATGTGTAGTAATTTAAAAATTTAAAGAACATATTTAATTGAGTTTATTTGATTAAATGAATTAATTAAATAAGCATATGTTACTTTAATTAATTTAATAACTAATCAAAGAATTAATGAATTGACATAATTAATAAATAAAAATATTAATTATGTGACAATATGATTTAATGTAAAATTTATTATATTTTATTTAATTGATTTAAATAAAATTGATTGATTAATTAAAGTGTTACAATTAACTATATACTAAACTAGTTAATTAAAATAAATGAAAAAGGAATTAAGGGTGTAGCCAAACAAGGCCTTAAGAGGAGTTAGTCCGTTTGTTATACAACGGATATATTATATATACGTATATTATTCTGTTAAATGGAATTGTTTTCATTTTGTTCAAAGTCAGAGAAAGAAGGAAAAAACTTAGAAATTTTCAGAGAGAAGAAGAAGAAGAGAGAAAGAGATTTGAGAAATCTTGAGTGTTATATTAGATTTATCTTCATACTAACAAAGAGTAATCTTCTTTCAAAGTTTTTAAAATTAAGTTTTCAAAAGTTTTTCATATACGTATTCTAAAGTCTGTGAAAATTGGGTTTCCCAATTGGGTTATGATATGGCTTTATCTGTATGGGTATGTGTTTATAACATGTTTTCTAACGTATAAACATGCTTTAAAGTAATTAATTTTATATAATTTGGCCTTAATTGGTTTTTTGAAAAGTTACAGAGTTTTCTACGATATTGTAAAATTTCTCTGTCAGTACTTGTTTTTGGGAAATTAAAGTGTGAAGTTATTATATATGTGACCGTATATGTTAGTATTATGTGTTGGATCATGTATCCATGATTTACACTGATCACACCAAGTAATTTTGTTAATAATTGGGTTTATAAAATTACAGAGTATTGAATATGGGTGAATAACCCATATGGGTCAAATTCATGATTGATTCATATAATTGTATTAAAATTGACGTATGAATATGATTGTATATGTTTAAACAAAGAGAATGGAATTAAAATGAACGGATTCGGTGTAGTAACGAATCCGTAATGATAGATTATATATTTTTCATAAAAACTTTACAAGTTTTGAAGAACAGTGAGAATTAATGTTTTGATTGTGTAATTACATGACTTGGAATATTAAGAACATGTTATAAGTGATATATAATGTTCATGTGAAGTTTATATTTCATGGGTAATATTATAAATCAGTGTATTAGTGTAAAATTTGAGAAAGTGGCCGAATTTCTGTGTTCTTCGCGAACTGAAAATTCTGGGAAAACGTAGCCGCGCGGCCGCGGCAGGTACAAGGCTAAATGGCGCGCTGCCGCGCTCGTCTGAAATTTTTAAAAATTTTGCTAAGTGTTGAAATTTGAGAAAAATATTTTTAATCTAATGAACATGAAAACATGTTGTAAATATGATAGGATGTTGATATGAGTTTAATAAATTATGTTACGTGATTAATTAATGAATTAATTATGTGACTTAATTATTATTTATAAACTTTAAATAATGTGATATAAATATGAAGACATTATTTTAAGTCTAAAAACATGAAGACATGTTATGTATGTAATAAGTTGTTAATACAAGTTAATAACTTAAGTTATGTGATTAATTAACAAGTTAATTAATCAACGTGAACCATTATTTGAAAAACCTAATAATGAGTTCAAAGAACACTAATTGTAAATCAATAATCATATCAAACCTGTGATTAATTGATATTGTAAATGTGTGATAGGTAAGAGTAATTAAAAAAGTGAGTAATAATTGTAGCTTGCGCACGAGGCAAGTTTTCTATCCCTAACTTACTATTATTGTTGGGCAAGTTTTCTAAACTAAACTCTTTAAATTGAGCAATTGATATGCTTAATTACTATTGTTGAGCAAATTCTTACTCTTGAATATCCAAGTTTAGAATTTCACATGAGATGCCATGATTCTTTTAAAAGTATCATTTAAGTGTACAATACTCATTCGATTGTATACCTTGAGAAGTTAATATTCAATTTGAATATCATTTATTGAGTTATCCAAACCAACTTTATTTGGTGCGGATTCTGATGTCAAACTGAGATGAACAACCCCAATATAGGGAATTAATGAAGATGCTTTAAGCGTTAAGATAGTGTGCACAGTATCAGTACAAAGGGCTGATCTCCCTAAGTACGAGAAGTAAAGTCTATAGTCTTATGACTGTTAAAGGTTTGAAAGGTTAATATACTTGACAACCTAAGACTCGGTTCAAGGTCTTAATGACCCTCAGAAGTAATTTGACTCTCGATTAATATTCTTGATTCAAAAGTTGAGAAGTAATTTGACTATTGATTAATATTCTTGATTCAAATGTTGAGCTTTCTGTTATTCAGAATTCTTTCACTCGCATGTTATTATTCTGTCATATTTTTATACTTGCGGGCATTCATGCTCACTCTTGCATAATAACATTGCAGCTAATAATGAACGAAGTGATGTACCTTCTAGTAGCAAGGGCAAAGGAAAAGCTAACAAGTGTTGAAGACTTGTGTTGATGTTAAGAATGTTAAAGTTCAAGATTTATGTGTGATGACTTAAGACTTATTTATTTACGTTTCCGCAACAGAGATTTAAGGTTAAGTATAACCTGGGATTTATGATGTATTATTATGTCAGATGATGTAAGATGACGATTTATTTATCTAATAAATGAATTTCATTATTTATGGATAGATAGTTGTATGATATTGGAACAGTGAACACTAAATCCTGTGGAAATTAAGATACTAGATTTGGGGGTGTCACAGCATGAGTAACATCCGGTCTAGTACATTTCATACCGTACATGATAGATTCTATTGCAGAAGCATAAGGGATCTTACTCATACGGTCTCTCTCCTCAGGTGTCTTTGGGGCCTGTTTCTTGGAGAGATGTATTCCATGGCTCATCAGCATGAGACCTCTTTCGGAATCTTCCATGCTAAACCTCTTTAGCATCGTATCAATGTACGTTCCTTGGGATAAGCCGAGCATCCTTTTAGATCTATCTCTATAGATCCTTATCTCCAAAATATAGGATGTTTCACCCAAGTCCTTCATGGACAATTGTTTAGATAACCAGATTTTAATTGATTGTAACATAAGAATGTCATTTTCTATCAGTAATATATCATCAACATATAATACAAGGAATGATACTGCGCTCCCACTAACCTTCTTGTATACACATGGTTCATCCTCGTTTTTGATAAAATCAAACTCTTTGATTGTCTCATCAAAACGAATGTTCCATCTACTGAGAAGCTTGCTTTAACCCATAAATAGATCGTTATTACTTACAGACTTGATTTGTTCCAACCTTTGAAACAAATCCCTCTGGCTGTGTCATAGACACATCCTCCTCAAGTTTCTTACTGATGAAGGCCGTTTTCACGTCCATTTGCCAGATTTCATAGTCGTTATAAGCTGCAATCGCAAGCAAAATCCTAATGGACTTGAGCATAGCTACTGGTGAGAAGGTTTCATTATAGTCAATTCCTTGTCTTTGTTTGAAACCTTTTGTAACCAGTCGGGCTTTATAGGTCTCTACCTTCCCGTCTACTCCAGTCTTTCTTTTAAAGACCCATTTACACCTAATAGGCTTAATACCTTCAGGTGGTGAAACCAAAGTCCATACTTGGTTTACTTTCATGGAGTCTATTTCGGATTTCATGACCTCAAGCCATTTTCCTGAGTCTTTATTACTCATAGCCTGTTCGTAATTCAATGGATCATCATCATTCATGATGTGTACCTCATCGTCATCCTCTATAACGAATCCATACCTCTCAGGTATCTTCGGTACTCTTCCAGATTTACGAACAGGGTGTGGTACAGTAGGTTCTTCTACTTGGTCAGATACCTGACTTTGATCCGTGGTAATTTGTGGTTCTTGAACTTCTTCAAGATATATCTTACTCCCACTGACCCCTTCATGGATAAACCCCTTTTCCAAGAAGGCAGCATGTTTCGCAACAAACACCTTTTGATCAGTTGGATGATAGAAATAATACCCTACAATTTCTTTAGAGTATCCCACAAATCTACACTTATCGGATTTAGTCTGTAGCTTATCATTTTCAAACTTTTTGACATAAGCTGGACAACCCCAAGTCTTAACATGCTTAAGATTTGGTTTCCTCCCCTTCCACATCTCATATGGAGTCTTTGGGGAGGATTTGGTAGGTACCTTGTTAAGTAGGTATGCAGCCGTTTCTAGGGCATATACCCAGAAGGGAATTGGAAGGTCGGTAAAACTCATCATGGATCGAACTAGTGTTCGATTTCTCCTTTCAGATACTCCATTTAACTGTGGTGTACCTGGAGGAGTCCATTGTGAGATTATACCATTTTGTTTGAGACAATTGAGAAACTCACCGCTTAAGTATTCTCCACCTCGATCTGATCTAAGTATCTTAATACTCTTGCCCGTTTGTTTCTCTACTTCACTTCTAAACTCTTTGAACTTTTCAAATGATTCTGACTTGTATTTCATTAAATACACATATCCAAATCTTGAGTGATCATCAGTGAAAGTAATAAAATAAGAATACCCACCCCGTGCACTTGTTGTCATAGGTCCACAAACGTCTATGTGAATCAATGCCAACAACTCTGTAACTCTTTCTCCTTTTCCACTAAAAGGAGATTTAGTCATTTTACCCATGAGACAAAATTTACAAGTTGGATATGATTCATAATCGGCTAGCTTTAGGAGCCCATCCCTATGCAACTTGGATAATCTTGTTTCATTAATATGACCGAGTCTACAGTGCCACATGTAGGTATAATTAATATCATCTCTTTTCCTTTTCTTAGTTTGTTCAATTTGAAATATATTTTCTTATAAGTCAAGTGTATAAAGTCCATTTCGCAAATTTCCAATACCATATAAAACATCATCTTTATAAATAGAACAACCATTGTTCTTTATAACAACGTTAAATCTTTCCATATCCAATACAAAAATTGAAATAATGTTTTTAATAATATTCGGAACATAATAACAATTATTAAGATAAATGGACTTGCCCGAAGGCATTGCTAAACAATAAGTTCCTACAGCTAATGTAGCAACCTTTGCTCCATTCCCCACTCGTAGGATCACCTCATCATTGTTCAGCTTTCTACTTCTGACTAGTTCCTGCACAGTGTTACATATGTGAGACCTACAGCCGGTATTCAATACCCATGTAGAATTATGACTTTTAAAAAAAATAATTTCAATCATAAACAAACCTTGATTAGAAGTCGAAGCTTCTCCAAGCTTCTTGTTTGCTAGAAACTTCTTGCAGTTCCTCTTCTAATGTCCCGGCTCGTTGCAATGAAAGCACGTTCCTTTAGCTGGTTCGGGTTTCTTTTGTTCCTTTTCTTTTCCCTTTCCCTTAGCCTTCTTGGATTTCTTCTTTTCAGAAGATACCTTGGGCCTCTTCTTTTTATTGGAAGAATCCACCAACAAGACATGGTTCTTCTTGGATGGGAAGTGACCTTCTGCAGTTTTTAGCATGTTAAGCAACTCAGACAAGCTGACATCTAGCTTATTCATGTGAAAATTAACCACAAACTGCGAGAAGGTCTCAGGGAGTGACTGCAAGATCAAGTTTTGACTCAACTCCCCATCCATGACGAACCCAAGCTGTCCAAGGCGTTCAATCAAATTGATCACCTTTAGGACATGAGTCTCGACGGCAGTGCCCTCGATCATTCGAGATCGGAAGAGCTCCGTAGATATCTCATATCTAGCAGTCCTACTCTGTTCACCATATAACTCCTTGAGGTGAAGCAGCATCGCAGGAGCATCCATTTTTTCATGCTAACGCTGAAGCTCGTTATTCATGGATGCGAGCATAATGCATTGAGCCACAGATGCATCATCTTGCCACTTATTGAAAGTGACAATCTCTTCCTCAGAGGCTGTTTTAGAAACGGATTCAGGAACAGTTGAATTTAGGACATAAGAAATTTTTTCAGCAGTAAAAACAATTCTCAGATTTCTTAGCCAGTCCTCATAATTCGGCCCGGTAAGCTTATTTGCATCAAGTATGCTTCGTAGTGAGATTAGTGATTTTGACATTTTTAAAATTCTGCATGTGAAAAGACAACATTTTAGCAAACATTCATTCTTATTAATTTTTGCATACCAAAATAAATTTAGGTCTTTATTTGAAATTGGTATCTGCCACTATTTTCATTAAACTATATTACCCTCATTTATATAGTTCAGCAATATCTAATTAAAGATTTGCTAGTGAGATTAAGGATCCCATTTCAAATGTATATAACCTTGTGGATAGCACAGCAAGCGATATATAAATAAATAGGTAGACAACTCTTGTCAATTACATCACCATGTAACTCCTTTTATTTTGCCTCTTAAATCATAATGGTCAAGTGTGTGCACATCCGAACTAAAATGATTTAAGTTAAGTCTAGCCTAGCACTTCCATAAATTCAAAAAAGAAAAATGTTCGTCCTTGTGGATAGCACAACAAGACTAGATCGTTCAATTTTCTTGATAAGCATCAAATGTGATTAATTAACATCTTAAATACTCAATACTCGCCTTGTGGATAGCACAACAAACTCATATTAAATATTTAATACTCTATTAATAAATCATGCTAGAAGCGATATTCCAAATATCATTGAACGCTTCGGACTTAATATTATTTCTTTGAGGGATTTGTTATTATTTGTCTCTCTCACACACACACACACACACACACACATATATATATATATATATATATAAAATATGGGTCATTTTATTAAACATGCGAAGCATGTTTGCATAAAATATAATATATATAATATTTAGCATGCAATATAGAATACTATATTCTATCCGGATTGATTATGAACTTTTATTCTAGTTTGTTTCATTAGAGCCACTGTGACGCCTCCGAATCCGTGTAACATCGATTACAAGACCTGGTGCTCACGATACAACAAACATCATCCTCTATCTATGTAAACTCCAACAATAATAATAACTATTACATACTTATTCAAATAAAATCCCAAGTCTTTACAACCTTAAATAAACTAAAACTTAAACTTAGCGTTTATCGCTACATAACATCCTATGCGGAAATATAAACTTATTTTATAAAAAACTCTCAACATTTCATCTTAGACTTCCCCTTGTCCTTGCCCGAGCCCTCAGCCTTTTCATCCTTAACTGAAAGGTTTAAGCAAGAATGAGCACAAATTGCCCAGCAAGTATATAAAGAAGTTTGAAAATATACATCAGGAGTAAAAACATCTGTATGACAATATCTCAACAGTTGAAAGAATTATTTAAGTGTTAAATAAGAATATCAAAGATAAGAGTTTAGAATTCTCAATAGCATACTAAGGAGTGTTAAATACCCTGAACGTTACTTTGTTTCATCGAAAACCAGCAGACGGTTTAACAATCAAATAGATTGTAAACGGTCTCTGCAAATACTCTAGGTGATCAGCCTATCGTACCCTACATTGTGCACAAGTATAAAGTTTAAACTGCATAAGCATAAATGGGACTATATGCCCGACATCTGTTTGCCCGTTTATTCGGGTTGTTCATCTTAGTATTCCTGCGAGACTGCACCAAAATAATTTGGATTGGTAAATATTAAATACCTTCAAAGGATTTGAATTGTTCAAATGTTAAACCCTTTTTCATCAATAATCTCTAGCCGAACAAAAGCTAGAAAGCATACTTGGAAACAGTTCATGATAGCAATAGAACTTTTAAAGCATAACAGTTGAATTAATAACTGGGTAATCATCAATAACGTTTCGCAAAATAATTGATGTTATAGAACTTTACAACAAAGGAACTTGAATTAAATAATCACAAGTCCGAACTTACCCTCGCTGAAATCAAACGAGTAAGGTTTTAATAATTTCTCAATGAAAATAAGGTTAAGAAGCTTGCATAATCAAATCTGAGTAAGGAAACTTGCATAATCAAATCTGAGTAAGGAAACTTGCCTGATATGTCTTCTACAGGTTATGCTATCAATTAGTCCTTCACGTAACCTAATCACATATGTCACGTTAAGCAACTATGTATTCCAATTCTAATTTGAAATATAATTGTTTCCTTTTTATATTAATTAGGTTATTCAACTAACTCGTATTATATCATTACTATAATTCAATCACATAACATGCCACATCATATAAGTAAAGGGGTTTAATATAAGAATCTGAAAGAAAATAAAATTCTAACATTTTACCCTGACCCGGTCCGACCCGACCCGACCCGGATCAGACCCGGCCCGACCCAGACCGGCCCGGTGCAGCTGCGCAGCCTCAAGCCGTGTTACAGGCGCAGCTGGCTGCCTGGCAAACCCAGAACCCATCTTTGAGTGGCGCAGCTGCGCAGCGTTAAGCCGTATGAACAGCGCAGCTGCGCTGCTCTTCATGCCCAAAATTTTTTTCCTGCCGGGCAGCCTACTTCGCGATTTAATTCCCACTTGTTTACAGGTTGTATGACCATGATATTTGGACACCATACACTTCATACATCATAGTATCTTACAAAAATACAACATACATGAAACTAACATGTTAAGACCATAAACCAGCAGCCTAGAAAAGAGTGCACGAACTGGTTCCATACTTAGCAAAATCCAGGAAAACCCAGAATCTGCATATTTTTCCCTATGAACATACTTGCTACCGAATTTCATATCTTACTCAATTTAACTCCGTTTCTTATGAAATTTGGTCAGGTTATACTTAATACTACATAGTATTTTATAAAATTCCTACATACTCAAATTGGATCACTGAAGCTATGGTTTCAAGGCTCCGAAAAACCTGAAAATCACAGATTTCACTTTAGAACCAACTTTGACAAAATCATGATTTTGATTCTAGCATGCATGGGGTTGATTCCTTATGTCCAGACCACACATACTAACATATATACACATGTTACAACAATCAAACTCACTAAATTACCAAGATTTGAACAAATTGACATCTAAGAGGCATTTTATCAACTAGTTGGTATGCATACACAAATTCCATGATTCTCAATGTAATTGAAACATGTTAGTCCAGAACTTTTGCTCTTAATCATACATATATCATCAACTAGCAGTAGCATGGCATCACAAAGTCTAAAACAAATCGTTTGCAAAGGTCTCATATGCATATTCTCTCATTTTTACTTAGGAATATATAAAAGAGAGTTCATGGCTTACCTCTTTGATGAATTCTTCTTGTGTTAAACTGATTGAGCCTCACACCTTTCTTGTTAACTGCTATGTACTCTCCAGAAATCTTAGAAAGCCTTGTATCCCTCTCAAACTCTCATTCTCAATTTCTTTTCTCTCTCGGGTGTAACTTTTTAGTGAAAGAAAGAATGAATTTGGGTTGGGTGTATATGTAGAGGTTAGAGTCTTTTGATTTCCCATAACCTTCAGCTCCCAATTGTCAGTTACAAACATTATTCATAATTCATTCGTTTAGTTATGGAGTGGGGAGTTAGAAAAATGAAAAGTTTGGTTATAAGGTGATATAACCCCATCCTTGTTATATTGTTATATACGTATACTCCCTCCCTCCTTGTCCCAATTCAGATGTCACGTGGGCCCCCTTTAATAGAAGCGATTTTTTGTGTGTGTGATTCTGGGGACAGAATCCTTTTAAGGAAGGAAGATTGTAACGATTGAGATTTTATATTTAATTTTAAATATTTATTGAATTAAATAAATATTTAATGTGATTTATTTATTGAGTTAAATAAATAAATTATGTAATTTATGGAGTTATTTAATTAAGGGTATATATTAATTAAATGAATGTGCAATATTTAATTTAATTAATGTATATTAATTTTTATTTTTAGTTCTAATTTAATTGAGAGAATTAAATTAGATGTGATGAAGTGTTACATGAATTATAATTAGCGAGTAATTATAATTATGTGGCAAATTTTATGTGATTAATTGATGTTAGATTTTAATTGATTAAATTAGTTGATTAATATTTAATTGATTAAAATATGACATTAAAGTATGTGTTAAATGATTTGTTAAAATAAAAAGGAAAAGAATTTTAAATGATTTTTACCAAACAAGGCCCTTGCTTTTGTTTTAAAAATTATTGCCAAACAGGGCCCTTACACTAGCTTAAACTTAATTTACCTAAACCATGCCTAAGTAAGTAAAACTAGTTTCTAATTTTCTTGTAGCCAAACAAGCCAAGTTGGCTTTTGAATTTTGTAACTTACATAATAAATGTATTTATTATATATATATTAAGTAATTAGCAGTTACATATATATCATTAGTATACGTATATTATATCAGTTATAATATATCTAAACTACGTTAGTTTTTCCTAAGTCTAAACTAAGAACTAAGAAGAAAAGAGAGCAGAGAAAAGGAAGAGCAGAGAAGAGAAAAGAGGAAGAAGAATTGTTAGAATTGAACTCACATCGCTTTCTCTTTCAATCTATTAACAAAAGGTATTATCTATAATCTCTAATTATTATAGAACTCAATTCATATGTTTCATGTATTTTGTTCTCTGTCAAAAGTTGAGTTTTCATGAAGTTGTATAATTGTGACTATGTATATATGATATTCATAGGTTTTCATATGTAATTGTGTTCATATCATGTCTATATGTGATGATATGCTTAATTAGTTGTTTAATTCATGAATATATATATGATATAATGGAGAATTTATGTTTTTCAAAAGTCACAGTGACGTGTCTGGGAAAAATAAAGTTTCTCATAGAAATCAAAATATATGTTGATTGTTGATTTTTGTATAAATTAATTGTGAAATATGTTATTATGTTTAGAAATTAGTTGATTGGGGTTGGAATTGTGAGAATTGGTTTTAAAACAAATTCGCAATCTTCAATTTCATCTAGAACACTGACATTGGTATTTTTTTTTAAATTTTTGTAAAAATTAAGCGTTGTAATTTTGCTAATTGATGTATTAGTGTGTTCAAAACATGTTAGAAGCTTTGCACTTTGTTTCTGTAAAGTTTTATATGAAAATTGTTGGCTGCATTGAGAATTCATTGTAGAGAATTAAGCCAAATTGACTTTTCTCTGCACTATTCGCGAAGCTGCTCTGTTTCTGTCCGCTGCCAGTGCAGCTGCTCAGACAGTAAGGGTAGAAGCGGCGCAGTAGCTGAATTTGCGCAGGTTTGGCCCCTGCGCAGCTGCGCCGGTGTCAAGGCTAAAGGTGGCGCAGCTGCGCCGTGTCCCGGGTAGTGGCAGTGACTTTAGTTTTTGTGCAATGTTAATTCTAAGCTTAGTTTAATTATTCTATGACAAGGAGCATGTATCTTGCTGCTATAACATGTGTTATAATTTGAGAAAAAGGAAGTTTTGAAAAACTAATATGGTATTTAAATTATAAACTATAATTATTTAATTGTACAATAAGTTACTTAATTATAATTTTATTAATTATAATTAAGAGTAAATATTTAATTTAAATTATAATTTTTGTGAAATTATAATGTATAGAAGTTGATTTATTTTAATCAATTAGATGTTAAATTAAATTATAATTTATGCATGTTTAATTATGGATTATAAATTGATAATTTCATGATTAATTATAATTTGTGTAATTAAATGCATGATGTGGTTTAATTGATTATAATTATTTATAATTTAAATGTAAATTATAATTTAAGTAATTATAATTTGATTAAGTGTTTGAATTATAATTATTTAATTATAATTTCGTTAAATACATAATTGATTTAATTAACTATGTGATAGTTGATTATTATTATTAGAGTGAGTTAACCATGAGGGTTAACCACTTATGTGAATTAGTTACGTGTTAACAAATTTAGGTTATTGTGATTGAATATATATGTGTAGGAAGTATTAAAGTACGTGAATTGTGTTAAGTAGCTTGCGCTTGAGGCAAGTCTTCTAAACCTTAAACTCGTTAATTTTATGCAAGTCTTCTAAACCCTAAACTAGTTAATTTTATGCAAGTCTTCTAAACCCTAAACTCGTTAATTTATGCAAGTTTTCTAAACCCTAATCTTGTATAATTTCTTGAGTTCATATATTCTTGTTAAGAATGTCCTTTTCATTTCTGTATTGGACAATTGTTTATTTAATTGAAATGATCTTAGCTTATTGTTCAAGTAAGATCCAGTTATTATTTTAATTGCTTTAAATTTACTTCTAAAGCATATGTTAATTCATAATTCTTTTATTTATGAATTATTGAAAGTCGATTCAACTAATCCTTAGTTGATGAACGCGAATTCTAAATTACCCTTGTAAGCTTATCCAAACCAAACTTTCTTTGGTGCGGACTCGAATTCAAATTACTGAGTTGAACAACCCTATTTACTAGGGGAGGCTACTACGCATAGCGTTAAGATGTTTGTGCACAATACATGGTACAAAGGGCTGATCCCCCTAAGTACGAGTTAAGGTCCGTAGTCTTATTGACTGTTAAAAGTTTAAATAAAAATATTTATAACCTAGGATAAGAGTTCAAAGGTCTTATAACCCTCAGATAAATTCTATATTCGAATTTTAATGTTGATAGAGAATTATTATTCAATTCTTTATTATTGAAGCAAGCTAAGTTGTTCATATTCTTTTAAATATATCATTTCATGTCTATGTTATTGTTAAACTCCAGTGAGCTGTGGTTTGCTCACTCTTACATTAAATAACAATTTCAGTTAAGGTTGATAACGCTGATGCTCCGTCTACAAGTAAGGGCAAGGAAAAGTAAAGCAAGTGAAGACTTGTTTTTATTATATTGAGAATGATTGTAATAAGACTTGAATGTTATGTTTTTGTTTCCGCACTTTATTATATTCATGTCAGGGTTAGAGTAAACCAAGATTATCTTGAAAAGGTTGTAACCCTTGTTTTAAGGGAGATTTATCTATTCAAATTTAAGTTGTAGTTCATTTTACATTATTCATTGGGTAGATGTATGTTATATTAGAAAGTGAACACCAAATCATGCGGAAATGAAGTACCCGGATTTGGGGGTGTCACACCCCCTCCAGCTGCTGATTTGCTAAAAATATTATTAATTTAATTAGTTAATCAATTAAATAACCATTTTAACCATTTTGCCCTCCGTAGCCGAACGTTGCGATACTTATATCGATTCCTACTAAAATCGAGGTCCCGGACGTCATGGGAATATCCGTTTCGTCAAATTCATCTCCGAAATTTGTGGTTGACTTTTTACCCGAAAAAGTCAATCGGTTGACTTTGACCAAAAAGTCAACCGTGACACATTTTTGTGTTTACAGTCTATCCTGACTAATTTCGACGTTCCGGACTCAAATACGCAGTCCGCGTCTCTAAATTCCGCTCCGAACTCAAACTCATACTTTAAAGCCATCCCACGAAATTAATAGAATCAATTCCATACTTAACCAATTTAAATAGTTGAATTAAACTGAACCAACCATTTAAATACTCCTCATCACATATCATAAAATAACCCATGTATGTATAACACATATACATCTAATAAAAGAAAACGCATAAGAATTTCACATAAATTCGTTTATTGAAAATTATTAAATTACACAATAATTCTCGGATATTACAGCCACCAAGTGAACCAAAAAGTCAAACCTAGGAGTGCAAGAATTTAAATTTAAACGTAACTATTACATTTAAACCCGGGCTCCATACAAATGGGTCTTCAAGCGCTCCTTGCTCCTTGATCTCCGGTTCTTCAAAAAAATTCTAACTAATCCTATTATATAAACTATTTTATTTAAATAGAAACCTTGATCAACAGTCAAGGGGAAGTACACAGGAGAGATATAGAATTTACAGCAAGAAGAAAACCAGAAAAAACGTGGTACGTAGACCCTATTTTATAAAACCCATACATTCAACCATTCATCCAAAATAAAATGCAATCACATTGGTCATAGTCCATAATCAATCCCTTTTATTAACATACATATCATCATACGTATCAATAAAAATTATTCATCTCATGAAAGTAAATTCATTCTATATATGTATTAATATCAGTTAATGGACAAAAGTTTGCTAAACTTTATTTTTGGAAAAATAAACTCCTTTATTTCATTCAAAAACAAATCCAAATTAAACTCTTTAATTTTAGCAATTCTGAAATCATATTTCATAAAAAATAAACATCTTTATTTTAAACCTTTATTAATTAAATAAACCATTTATTTAATTAAAGAAAACAAAAAAAAAAATTGTATCTGTCCAGGGGCGCAACTGTGCCAGGAAAGCATAGGGAACCGGCGCAACTGCGCAACACAAAAATTGGGATTCGACACCGGCGCAGCTGCGCAGCAAGAAGAGCTAGCACCGGCGCAGCTACGCAGCATCGTAGAAACAAAAAAATTTCTGTTGCCCAAGAACTCGATCCAAACACATATTATACATGTATGGAATCACATAGATTGATAATTAGCACAAGATTGGCTTTGATACCACTGTTGGGTTTGCTAGAAACATAAGCATACAATCAAATTACATAAACGCAGTGGAAGGGATGAAAAATAGAGTTTAAAAATTTCTTACAAACCCTTAACCATAATCTTTCTTGTGCATCAATTATCAGTCAATATAGAAAGGTGTAGACGGAATTATACCTTTGAAGATCCAAGCTTTCTCAGGTACAAGTTCTACTCCTTTGATTCCTCTGTAGTGGCTCCTTCCCTTGATCAATGTCAGCCACCCAAATGTTTGGCCTCTAACGGTGATCCACTAAGGAAGACGAAGAACTCAGGAAGATGGGTTATTGGCTTAACCCTTGTTTCTATCTTTATAGAATATATGTACTCTCAACCCTTGGAAAAATTCACGTACAATATTTCTAATATAAGACTCTTATATAGATTTAGGTTAACCCTACTAATCTAATTAGAATAGGGTTTTATTTAATTAATTAATTAAACACTTTTAATTAATTTATCTCCTAATCTCAATAAGATTGATTGAGAGTACTAATATTAAATTAATTCCTAAACTCCTTTAGAATTAAAATAATAATATTAATAAGACTCCTCTTATTAATTTATATTTAATATTTCTAAAATATTAAATAATAAATAATAAGCTATTTAATTTATTCTATCACGATAGATTAAATTAATTACACTTAAAGCATTATTACTATTATGCCATTTTCTTCTTAAATTATTCTTCTTCCTTTTATGATGTGACCCTTTAGGTTCTTCATATTAAACTGGTTGTGAATAAATCAATTAAAAAAATTCTAATCTTATTTAAATAATTAAATTAAACTAATAATCTATTTAAATAAATAACATTTATTCTACAATAGGGATAAGCCTCCCTAGCGATCAACGACTTTCCGGATAATATAGATTTTAACATTAATCATAAAAGAACCAGTGAGTTAATAGTTATCGTACAATTCAATCCTTCCACCATACAATGTCCCAATTAAATATAAGACATGGATTTACTGTCAAGTCTTATTTTATTTAATCATATGTATTTCGATTAGAAAATGCACAACTCCAAATAATGCAAATTAGAAACTTCTTTCTAATTTCATTCCACCTTGGCCAAGGATTCCTAGGTTGTCATTTATCAAATCATATAAGACATATCTATGTTGGGTTTGTACGTAACGCAATCATGCAATCAAATCACATAAATAGGGCGGAAGCGCGAAACATAGGTTTTCAAAAATTTATACAAACCCATAACCATAATCATGCTTTGTGCTACTTATCAATAACAGAAAAAGAGAACATGGAATTATACCTTTGAAGATCCAAGCTTCCTCAGGTACAAGTTCTACTCCTTTGATTCCTCTGTAGTGGCTCCTTCCTTGATCAATGTCAGCCACCCAAATGTTTGGCCTCTAACGGTGATTCACCAAGGAAGATGAAGAACTCAGGAAGATGGGTTATTGGTTCCTTATTTCTATCTCTATAGAATATGTGTACTCCCAACCTTTGGAAAAATTCACGTACCTTATTTCTGATATAAGACTCTCTTATATAGATATTAGGTTAACCCTCCTAATCCAATTAGAATAGGTTTTTATTTTTTTTAAATAATTATGCACTTTTAATTAATTTATATCCTAACCTTATTAGGATTGAGAGAGAGTACTGATATTATATTA
The DNA here is from genome assembly GCA_020205555.1 of Panax stipuleanatus. NCBI lineage: Eukaryota > Viridiplantae > Streptophyta > Magnoliopsida > Apiales > Araliaceae > Panax > Panax stipuleanatus. Next base: position 58,739,794 of record CM035123.1, on the reverse strand, counting down.
ATTCCTAAACTCCTTTAGAATTAAAATAATAATAATAATATTAATAAGACTCCTCTTATTAATTTATATTTAATATTTCTAAAATATTAAATAATAAACATTAAGCTATTTAATTTATTCTATCACCATAGATTAAATTAATTATACTTAATGCATTATTACTATCATGCTATTTTTTTCTTAAATAATTCTTCTTCCTTTTATGGTGTGACCCTTTAGGTTCTCCATATTAAACCGGTTGTGAATAAATCAATTAGAACAATTCTAATCTTATTTAAATAAATAAATTAAACTAATAATCTATTTAAATAAATAACATTTTATTCTACAATAGGGATAAGCCTCCCTAGCGATCAACGACTTTCCAGATAATATAGATTTCAACATTAATCATAAAAGAACCTGTGAGTTAATAGTTACCGTACAATTCAATCCTTCCACCATACAATGTCTCAATTAAATATAAGACATGGATTTACTGTCAAGTCTTAATTTATTTAATCATATGTATTTCAATTAGAAAATGCACAACTCCAAATAATGCAAATTAGAAACCTCTTTCTAATTTCATTCTACCTTGGCCAAGGATTCCTGGGTTGTCATTTAATGAATCACATAGGACATATCTCCTCTTTTACTAGAGGTGGTAGATTCTTTATTTATCATACATTATCTCCATATGCAACTCATTATACCCAAGCATACCCTATATATGCCTTAAAAGGCCTTAAGGAATAAGTCAAAGTATAATTTGTTACATACAAGATACTATGATGATTTCAAGTCCAAGGATCACTTGTACTACTATCACATTAGGAATTTCTATTGACAGACGAGTAAAACTCCATTAGGTATTCCATAGCGAGTCACGTTCAGTGAACTTATTCTCCAATAAGCACCTACATACTTGCTTTAGTGTCTCCACACAAATGACCATGAGATCAGTCATCCTCATCCAATGAGCAAGCAACATATGTACCAATCTATTCGGATTTACTAATCCCCATTTTAGTAATCCCACAATTGGGAACTATTTTAGTTTTTAAGCTGTCTAAGAATTTAGATCTCATTAGCATGATCTCATTATGATTCTAAAAGCATTGCTTAAAACTATTTATATATTATAAAAACAGCACCATGTAGATAATTAAATGCCTTAAATAAATATTTTATTAATAAATAAATAAGATTGTTTACAAAGTATGTGCTTTATCATCATACATGATTGGCTTGTATGCACACTACTATCAATCTCCCACTTGTACTAAAGTCAATCGCCATGGTATCTCATACCCATCTTCTCTAAGTGACGATTAAACTGCTTTTGTGTTAGAGATTTAGTAAATGGATCTGCAATGTTGTTTTGAGAGTCCACATGCTCCACGGTGACGTCTCCTCTTTCAATGATCTCCCTGATCAAGTGAAATCCCCGCAACACATATTTGGATTTCTGATGAGACCTGGGTTCCTTAGCCTGTGCAACCGCTCCGGTGTTGTCACAGTATACGGGAACTGCTTCTCCAATGCTAGGAACCACACCAAGTTCAGCTATGAACTTCTTCATCCAAACAGCTTCCTTTGTAGCTTCACTTGCAGCTATATATTCTGCCTCTGTCACTGAATCAGCAACTGTTTGCTTGGAACTCTTCCAACTCACTGCGCCTCCGTTCAAGGTAAACACATTCCCTGAAATAGATTTACTGTCATCTTGGTCTGTTTGAAAACTTGAGTTCGTGAATCCCTCGAGTTTTAATTCAGACCCACCGTAGACAAGAAAAATATCTTTAGTCCTTCTCAAGTACTTTAGGATATTTTTCACTGCCTTCCAGTGCTTTTCTCCTGGATTTGACTGGTATCTGCTCGTTACACTAAGTGCGTGAGCAACATCTGGTCTAGTACATATCATACCGTACATGATAGATCCTATTGCAGAAGCATAAGGGATCTTACTCATACGGTCTCTCTCCTCAGGTGTCTTTGGGGCCTATTTCTTGGAGAAATGTATTCCATGGCTCATCGGCATGAGACCTCTTTTGGAATCTTCTATGCTAAACCTCTTTAACATCGTATCAATGTACGTTCCTTGGGATAAGCCGAGCATCCTTTTAGATCTATCTCCATAGATTTTTATCCCCAAAATATAGGATGCTTCACCCAAGTCCATTATAGAGAAGTTTTTAGATGACCAGATTTTAATTGATTGTAACATAGGAATGTCATTCCCTATCAGTAATATATCATCAACATATAATACAAGGAATGATACTGCTCTCCCACTAACCTTCTTGTATACACATGGTTTATTCTCATTTTTGATAAAATCAAACTCTTTGATTGTCTCATCAAAACGAATGTTCCATCCGCGAGAAGCTTGCTTCAACCCATAAATGGATCGTTTTAGCTTACAGACTTGATTTGTTCTAACTTTTGAAATAAATCCCTCTGGCTGAGTCATATACACATCCTCCTCAAGTTTCCCATTGAGGAAGGCCGTTTTCACGTCCATCTGCCAGATTTCATAGTCATTATAAGCTGCAATCGCAAGCAAAATCCGAATGGAATTGAGCATGGCTACTGGTGAGAAGGTTTCATCATAGTCAACTCCTTGTATTTGTTTGAAACTTTTTGCAACCAGTCGGGCCTTATGGGTCTCTACCTTCCCGTCTGCTCCAGTCTTTCTCTTAAAAACCCATTTACACCCAATAGGCTTAATGCCTTCAGGTGGTGAAACCAAAGTCCATACTTTGTTCTCATACATGGAGTCCATTTCGGATTTCATGGCTTCAAGCCATTTCCCTAAGTCTTTATTACTCATAGCCTGTTCGTAATTCAATGGATCATCATCATTCATGATGTGTACCTCATCGTCATCCTCTATAACGAATCCATACCTCTCAGGTATCTTCGGTACTCTTCCAGATTTACAAACAGGGTATGGTATAGTAGGTTCTTCTACTTGGTTAGGTACCTGACTTTGATCCGTGGTAATTTGTGGTTCTTGAACTTCTTCAAGATGTATCTTACTCCCACTGACCCCTTCATGGATAAACTCCTTTTCCAAGAAGGCAGCATATTTCGCAACAAACACCTTTTGATCAGTTGGATGATAGAAATAATACCCTACAATTTCTTTAAGGTATCCCACAAATCTACACTTATCGAATTTAGTCTGTAGCTTATCATTTTCAAACTTTTTGACATAAGCTGGACAACCCTAAGTCTTAACATGCTTAAGATTTGGTTTCCTCCCCTTCCACATCTCATATGGAGTCTTTGGGGCGGATTTTGTAGGTACCTTGTTAAGTAGGTATGCAGCCGTTTCTAGGACATAACCCTAGAAGAAAATTGGAAGGTCGGTAATTCGATTTCTCCTTTCAAATACTCCATTTAACTGTGGTGTACCTGGAGGAGTCCATTGTGAGATTATACCATTTTCTTTGAGATAATTGAGAAACTAACCACCTAAGTATTCTCCACCTCGATCTGATCGAAGTATCTTAATACTCTTGCCCGTTTGTTTCTCTACTTCACTTCTGAACTCTTTGAACTTTTCAAATGATTCTGATTTGTATTTCATTAAATACACATATCTAAATCTTGAGTGATCATCAGTGAAAGTAATAAAATAAGAATACCCACCCCGTGCACTTGTTATCATAGGTCCACAAACGTTTGTGTGAATCAATGCCAACAACTCTGTAACTCTTTCTCCTTTTCCACTAAAAGGAGATTTAGTCATTTTACCCATGAGACAAGATTCACAAGTTGGATATGATTCATAATCGGATAGCTCTAGGAGCCCATCCTTATGCAACTTGGATAATCTTGTTTCATTGATATGACCGAGTCTACAGTGCCACATGTAGGTATAATTAATATCATCTCTTTTTCTTTTCTTAGTTTGTTCAATTTGTAATATATTTTCTTGCAAGTCAAGTATATAAAGTCCATTTTGCAAATTTTCAATACCATATAAAACATCGTCTTTATAAATAGAACAACCATTGTTCTTTATAATAACGTCAAATCCTTCCATATCCAATACAGAAATTAAAATAATATTTTTAATAATATTTGGAACATAATAACAATTATTAAGATAAATGGTCTTGCCCAAGGGCATTGCTAAACAATAAGTTTCTACAGCTAATGCAGCAACCTTTGCTCCATTCCCCACTCGTAGGATCACCTCTTCATTGTTCAACTTTCTACTTCTGACCAGTCCCTGCACAGTATTACATATGTGAGAACCACAGCCGGTATCCAATACCCAAGTAGAATTATGACTTTCAAAAAAATTAATTTCAATCATAAACAAACCTTGATCGGAAGTCGAAGCTTCTCCAAGCTTCTTCTCTGCTAGATACTTCTTGCAGTTCCTTTTCCAATGTCCCAGCTCGTTGCAATGAAAGCACATTCCTTTAGCTGGTTCAGGTTTCTTTTGTTCCTTTTCTTTCCCCTTTCCCTTAGCCTTTTTGGATTTCTTCTTTTCAGAAGATACCTTGGGCCTCTTCCTTTAATTGGAAGAATCCACCATCAAGACATGGTTCTTCTTGGATGGGAAATGACCTTCTGCAGTTTTCAGCATGTTAAGCAACTCAGCCAAGCTAACATCTAGCTTATTTATGTGAAAATTAACCACAAACTGCGAGAAGGTCTCAGGTAGTGACTGCAAGACCAAGTCTTGACTCAGCTCCCCATCTATGACGAACCCCAGCTGTCCAAGGCATTCAATCAAATTGATCACCTTTAGGACATGAGTCTCGACGGCAGTACCCTCGGTCATCCGAGATTGGAAGAGCTCCTTAGATATCTCATATCTAGCAGTCCTACTCTGTTCACCATACAACTCCTTGAGGTGAAGAAGCATAGCAGGAGCATCCATGTTTACATGCTGACGCTGAAGCTCGTTATTCATGGATGCAAGCATGATGCATTGAGCCACAGATGCATCATCTTGCCACTTATTGAAAGTGCCAATCTCTTCCTCAAAGGCTATTTCCGAAACAGATTCAGGGACAGTTGAATTTAGGACATAAGAAATCTTTTCAGCAGTGAGAACAATTCTCAGATTTCTTAGCCAGTCCTCATAATTCGGCCCGGTAAGCTTGTTTGCCTCAAGTATGCTTCGTAGTGAGATTAGTGATTTTGACATTTTTAAAAATTCTGCATGTGAAAAGATAATATTTTTAGCAAACATTCATTTTATTAACTTTGCATACCAAAATAAATTTAGGTCTTTATTTTAAATTGGTATCTCCAACTATTTTCATCGAACTATATTACCCTCACTTATATAGTTCGGCAACATCTAATTAAAGATTTGCTAGTGAGATTAAGGATCCCATTTCAAATGTTTATAACCTTGTGGATAGCACAACAAGCGATATAAAAATAAATAGGTAGACAACTCTTGTCAATTACATCACCATGTAACTCCTTTTATTTTGCCTCTTAAATCATAATGGTCATGTGTGTACACATCCGAACTAAAATGATTTAAGTTAAGTCCAGCCTAGCACTTCCATAAATTCAAAAAAGAAAAATGTTCGTCCTTGTGGATAGCACAACAAGACTAGATCGTTTAATTTTCTTGATAAGCATCAAATGTGATTAATTAACATCTTAAATATTCAATACTCGCATTGTGGATAGCACAACAAACTCATATTAAATATTTAATACTCTATTAATTAATCATGCTAGAAGGCGACGTTCGATATTCCAAATATCATTTGAACGCTTCGGACTTAATATTATTTCTTTGAGGGGTTTGTTATTATTTGTCTCATCTTGTTTAGCGCGCATGCAGATATATATATATATATATATATATATATATATATATATATATATATAAAATACGCGTTATTTTATTAAACATGCGAAGCATGTTTGCATAAAATATAATATATATAATATTTAGCATGAAATATGTAATACTATATTCTACCCGGATTGATTATGGACTTTTATTCTAGTTTAGTTCACTAGAGCCACCAAGTGAACCAAAAGGTTAAACCTAGGAGTGCAAGAATTTAAATTTAAATATAACTATTACATTTAAACCCAGGCTTCATACAAATGGGTCTTCACGCGCTTCTTGCTCCTTGGTCTCCAGTTTCTTCAAGATAATTCTAACTATTTCTATTACATAAACTATAATTAAATAGAAATTTTGATCAGTAGTCAAGGAGAAATACATAGGAAGGAGATAGAATTTACATCGAGAATAAAACTAGAGAAGACGAGGTACGCATTCATTCAAGCATTCATCCAAAATAAAATCCAATCACATTGGTCATAGTCCATAATCAACCCCATTTATTATCATACACATCAACATATGCATCAATAAATATCCATTCATCTCATTAATAATAAAGCTATTCCATATATGGATCGATGTCATTTAATGGACAAAAGTTTTGTTAAATTTTATTTTTGAAACAAAATAAACTCTTTTATTTTAATTAAAAATAAATCCAAATTAAACTCCTTTAATTTTAGCAATCTGAAATCATATTTCAGATAAAATAAACATCTTTATTTTAAAACTTTATTAATTAAATAAACAGTTTACTTAATTAATAAAAATTAAATTTCAAGGTCTGTTCAGGAACCGGCGCAGCTGCACCATGATCATGCTTTGTGCTAGTTATCAATAACAGAAAAAGAGAACATGGAATTATACCTTTGAAGATCCAAGCTTCCTCAGGTACAAGCTCTACTCCTTTAATTCCTCTGTAGTGGCTCCTTCCCTTGATCAATGTCAGCCACCCAAATGTTTGGCTTCTAACGGTGATCCACCAAGGAAGATGAAGAACTCAGGAAGATGGGTTATTGGCTTAACCCTTGTTTCTATCTCTATAGAATATGTGTACTCCCAACCTTTGGAAAAATTCACGTACCTTATTTCTGATATAAGACTCTCTTATATAGATATTAGGTTAACCCTCCTAATCCAATTAGAATAGGTTTTTATTTTTTTAATTAATTAAACAATTTTAATTAATTTATATCCTAATCTTATTAGGATTGAGAGAGAGTACTGATATTATATTAATTCCTAAACTCTTTTAGAATTAAAATAATAATAATAATATTAATAAGACTCCTCTTATTAATTTATATTTAATATTTCTAAAATATTAAATAATAAACATTAAGCTATTTAATTTATTCTATCACCATAGATTAAATTAATTATACTTAATGCATTATTACTATCATGCCATTTTCTTCTTAAATAATTCTTCTTCCTTTTATGGTGTGACTCTTTAGGTTCTCCATATTAAACCGGTTGTGAATAAATCAATTAGAACAATTCTACTCTTATTTAAATAAATAAATTAAACTAATAATCTATTTAAATAAATAACATTTATTCTACAATAGGGATAAGCCTCCCTAGCGATCAACGACTTTTCAGATAATATAGATTTCAACATTAATCATAAAAGAACCTTTGAGTTAATAGTTACCGTACAATTCAATCCTTCCACCATATAATGTCCCAATTAAATATAAGACATGGATTTACTGTCAAGTCTTAATTTAGTTAATCATATGTATTTAGATTAGAAAACGCACAACTCCAAATAATGCAAATTAGAAACCTCTTTCTAATTTCATTCTACCTTGGCCAAGGATTCCTGGGTTGTCATTTAACGAATCACATAGGACATATCTTCTCTTTTATTAGAGATGGTAGATTCTTTATTGATCATACTCTATCTCTATATGCAACTCATTATACCCAAGCATACCCTATATATGCCTTAAAAGGCCTTAAGGAATAAGTCAAAGTATAATTTGTTACATACAAGATACTATGATGATCTCAAGTACAAGGATCACTTGTACTACTATCACATTAGGAATTTCTATTGACAGGCGAGTAAAACTCCATTAGGTATTCCATAGCGAGTCACGTTCAGTGAACTTATTCTCCAATAAGCACCTACATACTTGCTTTAGTGTCTCCACACAAATGACCATGAGATCAGTCATCCTCATCCAATGGGCAAGCAACATATGTACCAATATATTCGGATTTACTAATCCCCATTTTAGTAATCCCACAATTGGGAACTATTTTAGTTTTTAAGCTGTCTAAGAATTTATATCTCATTAGCATGATCTCATCATGATTCTAAAAGCATTGCTTAAAACTATGGGTTATTTACATATTATAAAAATAGCACCATGTAGATAATTAAATGCATTAAATGAATATTTTATTAATAAATAAATAAGATTGTTTACAAAGTATGTGCTTTATCATCATACATGATTGGCTTGTATGCACACTACTATCAATCTACTCTTTTACTAGAGGTGGTAGATTCTTTATTGATCATACATTATCTCCATATGTAACTCATTATACCCAAGCATACCCTATATATACCCTAAAGAGCCTTAAGGAATAAGTCAAAGTATAATTTATTACATACAAGATACTATGATAATCTCAAGTCCAAGAATCACTTGTACTACTATCACATTAGGAATTCCTATTGACAGACTAGTAAAACTCTATTAAGTATTCCATAGCGAGTCACGTTCAGTGAACTTATTCTCCAATAAGCACCTACATACCTGCTTTAGTGTCTCCACACAAATGACCATGAGATCAGTCATCCTCATCTAATGAGCAAGCAACATATGTACCAATCTATCCAGATTTACTAATCCCTATTTTAGTAATACCACGATTGGGAACTATTTTAGTTTTTAAGCTTTCTAAGAATTTAGATCTCATTAGCATGATCTCATCATGATTCTAAATCATTGCTTAAAACTATGGGTTATTTACATATTATAAAAACAACACCATGTAGATAATTAAATGCCTGAAATGAATATTTTATTAATAAATAAATAATATTATTTACAAAGTATGTGCTTTATCATCACATATGATTGGCTTGTATGCACACTACTATCAGTAAGTCCACTGATGAAGAAGAAGTTGAATTCAAAAAGGAAAAAGCTGAACCTATAAAAGCGGTAGCTAAGCCTGACAATGAAGAAGAATATGCAAGTCTTATGGCTAAACCCCAAAGTAGCCACTCTGCTAATAAGAAAGATTTGAAAGCCAAAGAAATTGAATCTTCTAATGCCGAAGCCATAAAGAGCTCTTCTAATGATTCAAAGGACGTAGAGTCTGAAGAAGAAACATCTGCTCCTCCTGCTGTTGAACCTGTAATACTCGAGAATTTTTGAATATTATTAAATTAATATATTAATGGAAATGAATATTTATTTGAATATAAATATATATGTGTTGTGAGATGAGCTCATTCAAATGAATTCAAATTGAATATATAATAATTGAGGAAGAATGTGGAGTTTCTATTAAATACATTGAAATTCCTTGTGTGGTACGAGAATAGAAAAAATAATGAGCTTAATTAAGCTTAAGTGATAAGTCTTGTGTGGCCTAATTAATTTCCTAATCTAGTTGGGTCATTGAATTAATAATGTATTAGACTTAAGATATATCAAAGCCCAACAACATTAAAGTGATATGTTATAGGAATTAAGAGATGTGGCCCAATCTGTAACGATTGAGATTTTATATTTAATTTTAAATATTTATTGAGTTAAATAAATATTTTATGTGATTTATTTATTGAATTAAATAAATAAATTATGTGATTTATGGAGTGATTTAATTAAGTGTTATATATTAATTAAATAAATGTGTAATATTTATTTAATTAATGTATATTAATTTTATATTATAGTTCTAATTTAATTGAGAGAATTAAATTAGATGAGATGTGTGTTAAGTGTTACGGGAATTATAATTAGCGAGTAATTATAATTATGTGACAAATATTTATGTGGTTAATTGATTTTAATTGATTAAATAAGAATGTTCTATGTTTAATTAATTAAATGTGACATTTAAAATATGTGTTAAAATAATTTGTTAAAATAAAAGAAAAAAGATTTTAAATGATTTTAAATAAACAAGGCTTTGCATTTCTTTTTAAATCTAGTTTCCAAACAAGGCCTTAGCTAATAATCCGTTTTTAAATAAAGAGTTTGCCAAACATGACCTTATGGATATTCAAATTCAACTTTTGTAACTTACGTAATTATTAGTAGTTAGTGTATATAATTATTATTAGGAGTTACATATTTTATGTAACATATGTATTATATGTATGTTGTATATACTACAACTACGTTAGTTTTACAAACTAAGAAAAACAAAGAAAGAAAAGAGTAGAGGAAAAAGAACAGAGAAGAAGGGAAGAAGAAGAGAAAGAAAGGAAAAAGAGACTTTGAAAGAATTGTCGCTAAGCCATCATCTTCTTCTCCTAAGCCTAATCAACGGGTATAACTTCTAAATTTAGTTTTAATAATGTGTTTTATGTTGTGGAACTTCTCTGTAAAAACGTTTTCATGAAAGTGGTATAATCATGAATTAAATATATGTATTTTGTTCATGTTATACTAATAGTGATTGTATGCCATAATGATTTTCAGAAATCAAAGTTGTCAGAAACATGTTTTAAATGAATAGTATGAGTTCATATGGAATTTCATGTATTTGGTTGATTTTAGAGTAAAATTGATGAATTAGTATATGCTAACATGCTTATTAGGAATTTGTTTGATGTTATCTTCCATCTTGTATATAATGCATTCATATAAAGTTGAATTGCTTGAGATATTTTATTAAAGTAGATTATTTTATGAAAATATGAGTTTTTATGAAAATTGCCAAATTAGACTTTTAAAACTGTTGATTCTTGTTGTTTAGATGACTTTTGTGTTTTAGAAACATTTTATATGTATGTATTATTGCATAGGTATGATTTATAATGTTTAAATTACTGTGAATTGCCGTTTGTTGGCTTGTTTGGGTTAATCGGTGAAACAGAGTATCGTGGTTGTCTGCCTCTGTCTGTGCTCTTGCGCAGCTGCGCCAGTAGTACAGTCAAAAGCAGCGCAGCTGCGCCGCTTGCCTTTCCCAGATTCGACCCCTGCGCAGCTGCGGCGGTACCAAGGCTGCTGGCTGCGCCGTGTCTTGGACAGAGGCAGCGAGTTTTAATCAAGTGTGCAGTTTATTTTTATGACTAAGTTACATTGTTGCTAGAATAATGATCATGTATTTAAGTTGCAATAGCATGTTGATAACTTGAAGTTGACAATTTCATAATTTGAGAAAAAAAGAAGTTTTGAAAACCTTAATATAGTATTTAAATTAAGCTATAATTGTTTAATTATAAAATAAGTTACTTAATTATAATTTGATTAATTATAATTAAGAGTAAAGGTTTAAATTATAATTCTGTGAAATTATAATGTATAGAAGTTGACTTATTTTAATCAATTAGATGTTAATTTAAATTATAATTTATGTAATTATAATTTAATAAATGCATGTTTAGTTATGGATTATAAATTGATAATTACATGATTAATTATAAATTGTGTAATTATAATGCATGATGTAGTTTAAGTGATTTTAAATTTTACATATTTATAATTTAAATGGTAATTATAATTTAAGTAATTATAATTTGATTAAGTGTTTGAATTAGAATTATTTAATTATAATTTAGTTAAATACATAATTAATTTAATTATGTGAGTATGTTATGTGATGTAATTAACTATGTGATGGTTGATTATTATTTATTTAATTAGAATGAGTTAACCATGAGGGTTAACCAATTATGTGGATTAGTTACATGTTAACTAATTTAGGTTATTATGATTGGATGTATATAGGAAGTGTTTAAGTGCGTGGTTGAGTTAAATAGCTTGCGCATAAGACAAGTTTTCTAAACCCTGATCTTGTATTAATTTTATATAAGTCTTCTAAACCCTAAACTCGCTATTTCTACGGAAGTTTCTTTGAGTTCATATATTCATTGTTGAGAATGTCTTTTTCATTTTTGTACTGGACAATTATTTACTTAACCGAAGAGATCTTGACTTATTGTTCAAGTAAGATCCAGTTTATTATTTTAAATGCTTTAAGTTTACTTCTAAAGCATATGTTAATTCATAATTCTTTTATTTATGAATTATTGGAAGTCGATTCAACTAATCCTTAGTTGATGAACATGAATTCTAAATTACCCTTGTAAGCTTATCCAAACCAAACTTTCTTTGGTGCGGAATTGAATTCAAATTACTGAGTTGAACAACCCTAATTATTAAGGGAGATTATTACGCATAGCGTTAAGATGTTTGTGCACAATACATGGTACGAAGGGCTGATCCCCCTAAGTACGAGTTAAGGTCTATAGTCTTATTAACTTTTAAAGGTTTAAATAAAAATATTTATAACCTAGGACAAGAGTTCAAAGGTCTTATGACCCTCAAATAAATTCTATATTCGAATTTTAATGTTGATAGAGAATTATTATTCAATTCTTTATTATTGAAGCAAGCTAAGTTGTTCAGATTCTTCAAAAGATATTCTTTCATGTATTTATTATCGTTAAACTCCAGTGAGCTGTTGTTTGCTCACTCTTGCATTAAATAACAATTGCAGTTAAGGTTGATAACGTTGATGCCCCGTCTACGAGTAAAGGCAGGGGAAAGATGAACAAGTAAAGACTTGTTTAATTATTTTGAAATGATTGTAATAAGACTTTTATGACATGTTTTTATTCCGCACGTTATTGTTTATGTCAAGGTTAGAGTAACTCTAGGATTGAGTTTTGAGAAGGTTGTAACCCTTGTATTAAAGGAGATTTTATTATTTTGAATAAAGATTGTAATTTATTTTGAGATATATTGGGTGGATGTTTTTATAGTTAGAAAGTGAACACCAAATCTTGTGGAAACGAAGTACCCGAATTTGGGGGTGTCACATGTTGGTATCAGAGCTGTAGGTTATGAAACCTTAGGTGGGGAAAAACCTTAGGTAGTAGCCTTATAGGTAAGATCGAAAAGATAGGTGTGCTATGTAAAGATAATAAACTACCTTATGTGCCTATGTGTTTATGTTTTAGTATTCGAAGAGTGTCGATTCGTTATCACGTAAAAATGAACTTTAAAATTATTTTGTCAGGATGTCGAACGTTGGAGAACCTAGTCAGGCTAGAGAGGATGTACCTCAGATGCCTAGAGAGGAGGAGCCCCGTGACATATATATTGTCTGGGAGCAGCTGGTTAGGAGAGAGCCATCTCCAGTGATCACCGTAGCTGGTCAGGAGTGTGAGCTGACACCTATTCCAGAAGAAGAGGACGAGGACGAGTCTGAAGAGGAGGAAGAGGAGGAAAAGGATCCCAAAGAGGAATTCTCACCTCACTCTACTAGTGCTGAGATGTACGAGGCAGTCTACGACAGCAACGTGGAGCTTCATGGTCGAGTCGGAGAGCTCGAAGAAACCATTCAGCAACGAGACGAGACGATCGAGGAAATGGCAAGTGACCTAGGAGATGCACAGTGGAACCTGATACATATGGAGGTTGATAGAGATGCTGCTTGATTTGAACTGGCAAAGCTGAAGCAAGACATCCAGGAGGAGTCGAGGAAGCGTGCCAAAGCTAAAGAGTCAAGCTTGAGAGCTAATCAACTAACCGATCGAGCTGAAGGTGAAGCTGAAGCCAAGAGGGCCAAGCTGAGGGAAACAGAATATGGTTTTCATACAGCGATAAAGATAGCTCAGGACCGTGTTTTCTACTACCCAGCTCAGTTCCAAGGTTTACCGTGGTATGTGGTGGACCGAAGAACGGTGTTTCGGGTAATAGAAGAGGAACACAGAGAGGTTGTGCGATGTATTAATATGCCTAGGCAGTAGCAGTAGTAGTAGCGGTAGTAGTAGAGCTTTTGTTTATGTGTTGCTTTTTGTAGTAAATAAAGTAAATCCCATAATTTGAGATAAGAATGAGATAAGTTAATAATGTAATCCTATAACTTTTCCAGTTCAGGAAGGATGATGTAAATGGCAGAAATGCTATATGATTGATGCTTTTAAACTACGACTAATGAATAAAAGAAGTTTATTGACGTGCTATGTGTTCTATGTGAACTGAATTGTTTAAAACATTTAAGTATGAACTTGAATATTTAAAAATTAAATAAAGGGACTGATAATAATATTTTCTTAACAGAAAATGCCTCCTAGAAGAAGAATAACACGTCAAAACCCCGAGGGTTTGACGAACAACAACAATAACTATGGGACGAATCCCAACTCGGTTCAGCAGTTGGTGAACCTGTTGACAGGAGCTCTTGCGAATCAGCCGCAAGTGCAGGGTACTACGTTCAAGGAATTCAAGGCTGTAGGACCGCCTGAATTCAAAGGATCGACCAATCCTATCGAAGCTCAGACGTAGGTTATGGAAATAGAGAAGGTATTCGACGTAGCCAGAGTAGGTGAAGACCAGAAGACAACATTCACGGCTTTCATGTTAAAGTCGGATGCTAGCTTCTGGTGGCAGGCTAATAAGACCCGGGAGGGAGAAGGAGTCATAACGTGGGAACGTTTCAAGGAAATGTTCTACGAAATGTACTTCCCAATGAGTTCTCAGGACCAGATGGAGGTCCAGTTTCTAGAGCTTAAGCAAAGAGGGATGACGGTGTCCGAGTATGCCGCTAAGTTCAACGAGTTGGCCAGGTTCGCTATATACCAGGTCAGCACTGACGTTAGGAAGGCGAGAAGGTTTGAGCGGGGACTGAAGCCCTGGCTCTGCAGCAAGGTTTCCATGTTCCAGCTAAACACATTTGCGGCTGTGCTAGAGAAGGCCATACTTGCTGAAGGAGGAAGCGAAGCGGTGACGAAGTTCAACCAAGATAAGAAGAAGAAGAATGAGGTAGAAACCAAGACTGGGGGTAGCAGCGCTGTGAACCAGAAGAGAAAATGGAATGACAACACCTCTGCTGGGAGTCAGCAAGGAAGCCAGCAGAAGAGGAAGTTCGAAGCATGTGCTACATGCGGTAAGAATCACACTAGCGTGTGCATGAAGGGGAAGCGGGTGTGCTTCAACTGTGGTCAGGAAGGCCACATCGCGCCTAATTGCCCAAACCCGAAGAAGGGAGCTTGCTTTACATGTGGATCCAAGGATCACATGGCTCGCAACTGCCCAAAGAAGCTGACGGCAGGGTCAACAGGGAGCGGAGGGAATGGAAGCGGCAGTTCCATGACCATCGCTGCACCATTGCAAGCTGTTCGACCCACTGCACAGACATTCAATATGACAGTGCAGGATGCTGTGCAATCAAAAGACGTGGTGTTAGGTATTATTCCGGTCAATAGTATAAATGTATATGTATTATTTGATTCGGGTGCTACTTGTTCATTCATATCTGATGATTTTGCTAAAACCCTAGACTTACCTGTAGAAGAGTTAGTTTACCCCTTGAATATAGAGATTGCGAATAGGGAAGTTATTCATGCTAGGTGTGTTTATAAGAATTGTAGACTGGACATTAAGGGTCAGGAGCTGAGAGTAGATTTGATTCCGATAAAACTTGGGGAATTCGATGTCATACTGGGTATGGACTGGTTGTTCAACTATGGGGCGATAATCGACTGTCAGAAGAAGTCGATAAACCTTACGACTCCATCGAAGTTAGTGTTCCATGGTAGTAAATCGCCTAGATAAGCGAGTTGTCTGACGGTTATGCAAGCCAAGAACTTCTGACGCAAGGCTGTGTGGGATATCTAGCCTACATAGTAGATACGCGTAAGGAAAGCCCGAAGGTGGAAGAGATATCGATAGTTAAGGAGTTTGTGGACTTTTTTTCGAGTGATTTGCCAGGACTTCCGCCAGATAGGGAGATAGAGTTCGTGATCGATCTAGCATCGGGAACTGCTCCAATTTTGAAGGCTCCGTATAGAATGGCTCCAGTTGAGATGAAGGAATTGATGGTTCAACTACAAAAATTACTGGACAATAAGTATATTCAACCGAGCGTTTCGCCGTGGGTAGCACCTGTTTTATTCGTGAAGAAGAAGGATGGGTCGATACAACTTTGCATTGATTATAGGGAGTTGAATAAAGTTACGATCAAGAATAGGTATCCTTTACCTAGGATCGATGACTTGTTTGATCAACTGAAGGGTGCAAAATACTTCTTGAAAATTGATTTGAGAAGCGGGTATCATTAATTGAAGGTGAGGAAGGAAGATATACCTAAAACGGCTTTTAGGACTCGATATGGTCATTACGAGTTCTTGGTGATGTCATTTGGTCCCACGAATGCCCCAGCTGCATTTATGGACTTAATGAACAGGGTGTTCAAGCCATTTCTGGACAAGTTCGTGGTAGTGTTCATAGATGACATCCTGGTTTATTCCAAGACCAAGGAGGAACATGCTGAACACTTACGACTAACCTTAGAAGCCCTGTGACGAGAGAAGCTTTACGCTAAATTCTCGAAATGCAAATTCTGGTTGGAACATGTGCAATTTCTTGGCCACGTGATCGACAAGGATGGTATTTCGGTGGATCCATCGAAGGTTGAAGCTGTTATAAATTGGGATCAGCCGAAGACGCCGTCTGAAGTGAGGAGTTTCTTGGGATTGGCAGGTTATTACCGTAGATTTATCCAAGACTTTTCTAGAATCGCAACTCTGTTGACGAATTTGACTCATAAAATGGTTAAATTTGTTTGGACAGAGAAATGTGAGGAAAGTTTCCAAGAGCTAAAGAAGAGGTTGAGTACTGCGCCTATATTGTCTTTACCAGATAGTTCGGGGAATTTCGTAGTATATAGCGATGCCTCACATAAAGGATTAGGCTGTGTGTTAATGCAGAGCGATAAAGTCATTGCCTATGCGTCACGTCAGCTAAAGGATTATGAGAAGGGGTATCCGACCCATGATCTAGAATTGGCGGCAGTAGTGTTTGCCCTAAAGATTTGGAAGCACTACTTATATGGAGAAAAGTGTGAAATATACACAGATCACAAGAGTCTGAAATATATATTTACCCAGAAGTATTTGAACATGCGCCAAAGAAGATGGTTGGAAATGATTAAAGACTACGATTGCGAGATACTTTACCATCCAGGTAAAGCTAACATTGTCGCCGACGCTTTGAGCAGGAAAGGTCGGGAGAAGCTGAACGTGTTAACTGATCAAGATCGGTTAATAGAACAGATGGCGAGATTGGAGTTGGAGGTGAAGCTTTCGAAGGAATCAGATGAGAAGTTATTTCAAGTAACCACTGGTTCTACTCTAGTAGATAAAGTGAAAGAAGCACAACTTCACGATGAAGAATGTAAGAAGGTTTGGAGGAGGATAACCGATGGCGAAGAGTTCAAGTTCAAGATCGATAATGAAGGTCTGTTACGGTTTGAAGCTAGAATCTGGGTACCGCCAGTACCTGAGGTCAAAGAGGAGATTCTGAGCGAAGCTCATAGTTCTAGATATTTTATTCACCTCGGGAGTACGAAGATGTACCAGGATCTCAGGCATCATTTCTGGTGGCCGAATATGAAGAGGGATGTGACTGAATGCGTTGCGAAATGCTTTACGTGCCAGAAAGTTAAAGCAGAACAATAGAGATTGAGTGGTTTGCTACAACCGTTAGAGATTCTAGAGTGGAAGTGGGAGCACATCACGATGGATTTTGTGGTAGGTCTTCCAACGACTCAAAAGGGATTTGATGCGATATGGGTTATAGTGGATCGACTGACAAAGTCAGCCCACCTTCTGCCGATCAGGGATAAGTACAACCTGGATAAGCTAGCGAAGCTATACGAGAAGGAAATTATTTTTAGACACGGTGTTCCGGTGTCAATTGTGTCCGACAGAGATCCACATTTTACGTCTAATTTTTGGAAGCGATTGCAAGAATTTCTGGGAATGCAATTGCGAATGAGTACAGCGTATCATCCTCAGACTAACGGACAGAGCAAGAGAACGATTCAGACGCTTGAGGATATGCTGAGAGGTTGTGTGATGGACTTCAAAGGAAGCTGGGAGGATCATCTACCGTTGGTGGAGTTCGCCTACAACAATAGTCATCATGCGAGCATTGGCATGCCTCCCTATGAAGCGTTATATGGCAGAAAGTGCAGAACTCCTTTGTGCTGGGATAAAGTCGGTGAACGTCAATTGTTGGGACCAGAATTGGTATAACAAACCGTCGAAATTGTGAAGCTGGTCAGAACGAGATTAGTTGCTGCTCAAGACAGACAGAAGAAGTATGCCGATCTTCATCGACAAAATCGAGAATTCTTACCAGGAAGTTTTGTGTTCCTGAAAGTATCTCCCTGGAAGGGGAAGATTCGATTTGGTAAGAAGGGAAAGCTGAGTCCCAGATTTATTGGACCTTTTGAGGTGTTGCGAAAAGTTGGCGAGGTAGCTTACGAGATTGCATTACCTCCGGAGCTCGAGAATATACATAATGTCTTCCATATTTCTGTGTTAAGACCTTACAAGCATGATTATAAACATGTAATAGAATATGAACCTTTACAATTTGATAAAGACTTAACATATGAAGAAGTGCCTGTTCAAATAGTTGATAGAAAGGAACAAGTACTTAGGAATAAAGTGATACCTTCTGTTAAGGTAATTTGGAGGAACCACGGTGCTGAAGAAGCTACGTGGGAACTCGAAGATGTTATGATGAAATCTTATCCGCATTTATTTGATTAGTTTTGTGTAATCCCTTATATGCTGATTCTGGGGACAGAATCCTTTTAAGGAGGGAAGAATGTAATAGACGAGAATTTTTTTTATATGTGATTCTGGGGACAGAATCCTTTTAAGGATGGAAGATTGTAACAATTGAGATTTTATATTTAATTTTAAATATTTATTGAGTTAAATAAATATTTTATGTGATTTATTTATTGAGTTAAATAAATAAATTATGTGATTTATGGAGTGATTTGATTAAGTGTTATATATTAATTAAATGAATGTGTAATATTTATTTAATTAATGTATATTAATTTTATATTATAGTTCTAATTTAATTGAGAGAATTAAATTAGATGAGATGTGTGTTAAGTGTTACGGGAATTATAATTAGCGAGTAATTATAATTATGTGACAAATATTTATGTGGTTAATTGATTTTAATTGATTAAATAAGAATGTTATATGTTTAATTAATTAAATGTGACATTTAAAATATGTGGTAAAATGATTTGTTAAAATAAAAGAAAAAGGATTTTAAATAATTTTAAATAAACAAGGCTTTGCATTTGTTTTTAAATCTAGTTTCCAAACAAGGCCTTAGCTAATAATCCGTTTTTAAATAAAGAGTTTGCCAAACATGACCTTATGGATATTCAAATTCAACTTTTGTAACTTACGTAATTATTAGTAGTTAGTGTATATAATTATTATTAGGAGTTACATGTTTTATGTAATATATGTATTATATGTATATTGTATATACTACAACTACGTTAGTTTTACAAACTGAGAAAAACAAAGAAAGAAAATAGTAGAGGTAAAAGAACAGAGAAGAAGGGAAGAAGAAGAAAAAGAAAGGAGAAAGTGACTTTGAAAGAATTCTCGCTAAGCCATCATCTTCTTCTCCTAAGCCTAATCAACGGGTATAACTTCTAAATTTAGTTTTAATAATGTGTTTTATGTTGTGGAACTTCTCTGTAAAAACGTTTTCATGAAAGTGGTATAATCATGAATTGAATATATGTATTTTGTTCATGTTATACTAGTAGTGATTTTTGCCATAATGATTTTCAGAAATCAAAGTTGTCAGAAACATGTTTTAAATGAATAGTATGAGTTCATATGGAATTTCATGTATTTGGTTGATTTTAGAGTAAAATTGATGAATTAGTATATGCTAACATGCTTATTAGGAATTTGTTTGATGTTATCTTCCATCTTGTATATAATGCATGTATATAAAGTTGAATTGCTTGAGAAATTTTATTACAGTAGATTATTTTATGAAAAATATGAGTTTTTATGAAAATGGCCAAATTAGACTTTTAAAATTGTTGATTCTTGTTGTTTAGATGACTTTTGTGTTTTAGAAACATGTTATATATATGTATTATTGTATAGGTATGATTTATAATGTTTAAGTTACTGTGAATTACCGTTTGTTGGCTTGTTTGGGTTAATCGGTGAAACAGAGTATCGTGGCTGTCTGCCTCTGTCTGTGCTCTTGCGCAGCTGCGCCAGTAGTACAGCCAAAAGCAGCGCAGCTACGCCGCTTGCCTTTCCCAGATTCGACCCCTGCGCAGCTGCGGCAGTACCAAGGCTGCTGGCTGCGCCGTGTCTTGGGCAGAGGCAGCGAGTTTTAATCAAGTGTGCAGTTTATTTTTATGACTAAGTTACATTGTTGCTAGAATAATGATCATGTATTTAAGTTGCAATAGCATGTTGATAACTTGAAGTTGACAATTTCATAATTTGAGAAAAAAAGAAGTTTTGAAAACCTTAATATAGTATTTAAATTAAGCTATAATTGTTTAATTATAAAATAAGTTACTTAATTATAATTTGATTAATTATAATTAAGAGTAAAGGTTTAAATTATAATTCTGTGAAATTATAATGTATAGAAGTTGACTTATTTTAATCAATTAGATGTTAATTTAAATTATAATTTATGTAATTATAATTTAATAAATGCATGTTTAGTTATGGATTATAAATTGATAATTACATGATTAATTATAAATTGTGTAATTATAATGCATGATGTAGTTTAAGTGATTTTAAATTTTAATTATTTATAATTTAAATGATAATTATAATTTAAGTAATTATAATTTGATTAAGTGTTTGTATTATAATTGTTTAATTATAATTTAGTTAAATACATAATTAATTTAATTATGTGAGTATGTTATGTGATGTAATTAACTATGTGATGGTTGATTATTATTTATTTAATTAGAATGAGTTAACCATAAGGGTTAACTAATTATGTGGATTAGTTACATGTTAACTAATTTAGGTTATTATGATTGGATGTATATAGGAAGTGTTTAAGTGCGTGGTTGAGTTAAGTAGCTTGCGCATAAGGCAAGTTTTCTAAATCCTGATCTTGTATTAATTTTATGCAAGTCTTCTAATCCCTAAACTCGCTATTTCTACACAAGTTTCTTTGAGTTCATATATTCATTGTTGAGAATGTCTTTATCATTTTTGTACTGGACAATTATTTACTTAACCGAAGAGATCTTGACTTATTGTTCAAGTAAGATCCAGTTTATTATTTTAAATGCTTTAAGTTTACTTCTAAAGCATATGTTAATTCATAATTCTTTTATTTATGAATTATTGGAAGTCGATTCAACTAATCCTTAGTTGATGAACGTGAATTCTAAATTATCCTTGTAAGCTTATCCAAACCAAACTTTCTTTGGTGCAGAATTGAATTCAAATTACTGAGTTGAACAACCCTAATTATTAGGGGAGATTATTACGCATAGCGTTAAGATGTTTGTGCACAATACATGGTACGAAGGGCTGATCCCCCTAAGTACGAGTTAAGGTCTATAGTCTTATTAACTTTTAAAGGTTTAAATAAAAATATTTATAACCTAGGACAAGAGTTCAAAGGTCTTATGACCCTCAAATAAATTCTATATTCGAATTTTAATGTTGATAGAGAATTATTATTCAATTCTTTATTATTGAAGCAAGCTAAATTGTTTAGATTCTTCAAAAGATATTCTTTAATGTATTTATTATCGTTAAACTCCAGTGAGTTGTTGTTTGCTCACTCTTGCATTAAATAACAATTGCAGTTAAGGTTGATAACGTTGATGCCCCGTCTACGAGTAAAGGCAGGGGAAAGATGAACAAGTAAAGACTTGTTTAATTATTTTGAAATGATTGTAATAAGACTTTTATGACATGTTTTTATTCCGCACGTTATTGTTTATGTCAAGGTTAGAGTAACTCTAGGATTGAGTTTTGAGAAGGTTGTAACCCTTGTATTAAAGGAGATTTTATTGTTTTGAATAAAGATTATAATTTATTTTTAGATATATTGGGTAGATGTTTATTATAGTTAGCAAGTGAACACCAAATCTTGTGGAAACAAAGTACCCGAATTTGGGGGTGTCACACAATCAATTTATGTGCTAGATTAAATAATAGAGTCCATGTGCTTTAGCCCAATTGATTTAATTTGATGTGGCCCAATGTGTAATGTATGATGATAGGAATATGTATATATATACATGTAGATATATATGTATGTAGTTGTATAATAGAGGTTATAAAATGAGGTGTGACATTGGAATGTGAATAATTATTACATAAAACTATATGATAAAAGTAAGCTTAACTTATGTAAATTACTAAGTGGTATGAAAGAGTCTTATGTGACCCCATGATGTGTGTGAAAGTATTTAAATTGGTATTCTCAACCTATAAGGGAAAATGACATTTACTAAATAAATAATTAATATTAAATGACTATTTTAATATTTATGTAGAATTGGAATAATGAGTTTTATGGAAAATAATATTGGTACCCAACTAAATTATTCTAGTTTAGGGTAAATATTATTTGAAATAAACCAATGCACATGGATTATATAATTCTATGTGTGCAATGTATGAGTGAGTGTATATGTATGCTCATTTGGAGACAAATATCAAATAGACCCATGTATGTTAATAGTAATATGAAATGCTGAGTATTATAGTAGTGTCCCAAAATGAGTGTCTTTTTCTTTTCTTCTTCATGTTATAGGCCATTGGCCTAGTCCCTCATTACCAAACTCAGAGATAGCAAATCATGAGGAAGGGAGTGGTCTAAATAGTGCTCCTCCACCAAATCCTTCATACCCATCAGCTTCTTCTTCATTCCAATGGTTTAATTCATTGAGCAAAGCCCAAATTTGGTCACAAGCTTCCCTATAAATGGAGACCTTCTCATTCACAGATATTTTGCTAAGTTGTCTATTAAACTTCAGAGTTGTGTGTGAGTGGAGCATATAGTATCTCCAAATTGAAGCTAGAGTAGCATTTCAACTTCACAAAAGGTAATAACCCTTTATATGTTCTTAAATTCAAGTTTTGCAAAGTTCTTAGAAAAGGGCTAAAATACTTGTTTAAGTTGGAAAATTTATGGTTGAATCTGTCAATTGATGCTAGATAATGTTAATGTGGTTGAATACGAAATCAACGGAAAATAAACGAAGTAAATTGGTCAAGTAACGAATCCGTAACGAAGAGAATCACTAAATGGGTTAAACTTTGAAAAATGGCAAAAAAAAATCTTAAAATTGATTCTTGAATTTGATTGTTTATGTGTTTGGAGTTGTTGGAATCATGCTATGTATGTTGGGTAGTAAGTTTATCTAGATTATATATAGTGGGTAGGCTTAAAATTGCTGTTTGATTATGATTTGGGAAAGTTTGGTTCGCAGCAGGGGAAGAAATTTTGAACTGAAACAGCTATGCCCACCCCGGTGGGCTTCCTGTAGTGCAATTGCCCACCCCGACGGGGGGTGGCCAGAGAACTCAATAGCCATGTCTGGGCAATGCTGCTCTGGCTGGCTTTCTGTAGTTCATCTGCCCGCCCCGGCAGGGGGTGGCCAGGGAACCAAAACTTAGATGTTATTTTTGGACCTTGTAACCTAACCTAACTTAACTTAAGGAGCTTACATAATCCTTAAACATGTGTCAATGCGTATTGCAAGATGTTTTAGTAGGATTAGAGTTTGAGTTATAATCTTTTGAAAGAAAAGTTAAAGGACGAAGACCATGTTTATAAAACCTTATGCGTTTTTGAAATCTAACCTTTTTAGCATGTATTCGCAACTTAGTTAGTTTTATAAATACATATGAAAAGTGAAATCAAGGTACTTTACATGCTAACCTTGTTGGCCATGAGATTTTAGTATTTGAAAATCAATTGAGATGAAAATTCTACGACTTGTATTGAGAACTATTGAACAAACTATGATAACCGACATATTCACACATCTAGTTAGACACGTTATAAACTACGCAAGCGTGAACTAAAAGAGTTTCTAAGTAGAGAATTATACAACCAAATCTAATACATGCAAGCATGAGTAGAAAGACTGTTTAGCATTATTGTATGGTTTAATGAGTACTATGGTTAGTCTTTAACATAACAAGCTTTCTTGGCTTTGTAAAATGAAGATTTATGAATAGAACTATCCATTGTTGAAAGTAAATAGAAAAGACCAAACCTAATTTAAAAGTTCCTCAACATGTATGTATGAATGCCTTAAGCTATAATACATGACTCAAGCAATGTTTTAAATGTTCAAGCATATAGTGACTTTATGGAACTAAGTTTTGCCAAGGTGTTTCTAAGGTTTTCGAAAGTAAAAACAATGTGGATTATACATCTATGATTTTAAATGTGTGTCGAATACATGGATAAACATATGTGTAATAAAGGTATGTTGATATATATGTCAAGTATGTGTGACTAATGTATACCTATATATACGTAAATAGGATATAATAGTTCATTGAGGTGATATTAAGCTATAAGTGGTAATCGACACAAAAAGGCAAGTATCCTATCCTTATATTTCCTTTATTTAAGGAATATTGTAAGCAAGTTTTCTTACTTACTCGTTTAAATTGAGTTAGTATGCTTATTGAATAAACTCTTATTCCATTTGAGTCTTATGAAAGCTATTATTCATGTTGAACTTGGTATTGTTCTTGAATGTCATGAAAGGGTCTGTGCAATTTGATTCGGCTAGACTATATGCATGTTTAGAAAATTATCCAAACCAATTGACGGTGCGAAAATCTTGAAAACTGAGTTGAACAACCCTTATGGTAGGGGAGTGTATATCGTTGGAAGCCCAAATACACGCGTGAAAATTATTGTGATGTTATGCATAACATAAAGTATTGTAGACTGATCATCTATCGTACTTATTTCTTTTGGGTTATCAGTTTAATATTGATAATTCTAGTAGATGTTCAATAGTCCTTAGTGACTGCTCAGTATAAATTATTTTATCCAGTTGGATACGTTGATAGCCTTTGAATTCAAATGTTTTTGTTGGTCTGCAATGAACTATCGATTCATATTCCAAGGATTTGATTTGAGAATTATTGATATTCGTTATTCATGATATCATTCTTTAAACTCTGGATTATCATTGAGATTATACTTTGATATTTCAAACTCATGTTATAAAATTCTTCACCCTTGTTGTATATTATTTGTTGGGTAATTTGTGCTCATTCTTGCTTATTTAAAACCTTTTAGTTAAGGCAGAACAGGGTGGACCTTCGGGCGCCAACAAGGGCAAGGCTACCGACTAGCTTGTTCCTTTTATGTTTTAAAATCTCTGGTGTTATATTAAGACTATTGCAGAACTATGTTTAAGCTTAAGTAGGGTTATGTAATAAGTCTGTATTTGATATTATTATGTAATATATTACGTACTGTAGGTCGCGAGTTTTGGGAGAATAATTATAATAAATTATTGTATATTATTCTAGATTATATTTTTCATTGTGATTGTGTGATTCTAGTTATTATTGTATTATCATGAGAACGTGACGAACCGAATTCGAGAGACCAGTGATGGTCCGAATTTGGGGGCGTCACAGGTTGGTATCAGAGATGTAGTTATAAACCTTAGGAGCGAGTGTCCTTAGATTCTAACTTAGGAGAACTTAGAAGTTAGAAAGGAGATAAAACTCATGTAGAGTTTTCCTTGAGAGACTTAGTATGTTATGAAATGTAACTTCATTCTATACAATGAACTTATGTTTTATTTAACATTCTAATGGAGTTGCTGTTTGTTTGTCTTGTGTTTATGATTGTAGGATGGCAGACACAGGAGTGCCTAGTAGAGTGTCCAAGGAGGAGCCCAGAGATATACATATAGTATACGAGGCACCTCTAGAGGCTGTGCCAGTGCAAGCTGTTGCACCATCCGAGTCTGACGATGAGGATGAGATCGAGGTGGAGTTTGATCCAGAAGAGGATTATCCTGTTGAGGATGAGCCTATAGAGGAGGAGCCCATGGAAGACTCTTACGAGCCTAACCTGGAGGAGCATATGCTGGGAGAGTACGAGGAGCGTATTCTAGAGTTAGACTGCCGAGTACAGGAGCTGGAGGCCGAGGCCCACAAGAGAGAGTCTGAGTTCCAGAAGCTTAGGGACGAGGACCACCAGAGGAAGTTGGACATGCAGGAGTTAGAGGTGGAGATTGCATACCGCAGAGAGGCAGGGATCCAGATGGAAACCTTATTCCACAGGTCGGTGGTGAGGAACGTAGATCTAGCAGGAAAGCTGGAAGAAGTAAAGCAGAGGGAACTGAGCAAAATGACAGAGAAGGAAGCACTCCGTACTCAGCTAGAGTTGGAGGTTATGGATAGGATACACTTCGAGGAGAAGTGGGAAGAAGCTAACAAGAGAGCTGACGACCTAGAAGATGAGGTCAGATGCAAGAAGAGGAAGATGAACAAGATGGGGTATGTGTTCCGTTCAGCTTTTGAGAGGGTGATGGATGGTTTATACCACTACTCGGCGGAGCAGGGACAGACCCTACATACTTTGAGCCGAGAGCTGATAACATACATAGCACAAATCAAGTACAAGAGCGCTGTGGAGCGTGGGATGATGGGATGAGCTTTCCTTAGTCAGTCTAGCCATAGTATTAGTAGTGTCTTTTATGTGATGTATATACTATGTTGAGATCCTAATCTTTTGTGTAAGATATGGGATAATGATGTAAACCCCGAGTACACTTTTGTTAGAGGGGTAGTATGTTGTGTTCCCCATCTTTTGTGATATTAGGGGATATGTAATGGCATTTATAGAAATATGCTAGGGATAATCATGTAATGAAACCATTTGGCATATGAATATAAATGAGCTTATTTCAGAAACGTGTTATAAATTTTATTCTTTTTTAATATTAAAGAATACTTAAGTGATATGATTGAGTAATAATAAAATGAAAAATTTTGTGATGCAGAAAATGCCGCCCAGACGTAGATTAACTGCACCTGAGGAATCAGTTAACAATGAGAGGGAACAAGTAGATCTCATTCAGAAGTTAGTAGACTTGCTAGGAGAAGCTCTAAGGGGAAGAAACAACGAACCCGTTCGCCCTAATCCTCAAGCTATTCCAGTAACAAACTTCAAAGATTTTAGGAGTGTAGGACCCCCAGAGTTTGAGGGTACTACCGACCTGATCATTGCGCAGACTTGGATAAAAGAAATCGAGAAGGCTTTCACCATCGCTCGCGTGGGTGAAGACCAAAAGACGGTATTTGCTACGTGTATGATGAGAGGAGAAGCAAATTACTGGTGGGAGGCGAATCAGCAGAGAGCTGGAGAAGGAACGATAGTGTGGGATAGGTTCAAAACTCTGTTTTTTGAGAATTACTTCCCAAAAAGCATGAAGAATAGGATGGAGGTGAAGTTCTTAGAACTGAAGTAGGGTGACATGACAGTAGCGCAGTACGCAACTAAGTTCAATGAACTAGCACGGTTTGCAGAACACCAAGTTGGAGATGAAGAAAGGAAGGCGAGACGTTTCAAGCAAGGACTAAATCCTTGGTTGTACAATAAGGTATCAGTTCTTTAAATTGATTCCTTTGCGACGTTGTTAGAGAAGGAAATCATTGCGGAAGGTGGCAGTGATGCCTTAAGTCTGTACCATAAGGAGAAGAAAAATAAGAACACTGGTAGTGAGTATCGTGGAGGAAGCAGCAGCGGAGGGAGTAATCACAGAAAGAGAAGATGGGAAAACAACAACAACAATAACAGAAACAACAATCAAGGTGGAAGTCACCAAGGGAGCTTTAAGAAAAGGAGTGAAGCTTGTAATAAGTATGGGAGGAATCATCAGGGAGAGTGCTGGAAAGGAAAGAGCACGTGCTATAACTGCGGCCAGGAGGGGTACATATCGTTAAATTGCCCAAAACCGAAGAAGATCAGGGGATGTTTTGCTTGCTAATCAACGGAGCACCAGATTAAGGATTGCCCAAAGAAAGGAAGTGGTGGGACTAGCGGAGGTCAGGGAGGAGGTAGCAAGTTAATGATTGGTGGACCCGCGCAGCCCAACCGATCGACCGCCCTAACCTTTAACATGATTGTCCAAGATGCAGTGGCTGCGAAGGACGTGGTGTCAAGTATAATCCCAATCAATGATATAAATGCATATGTATTATTTGATTCGGGTGCCACCTGTTCTTTTGTATCTGAAGAATTTGCTAGTAAATTTAATACACCCTGAGAACGTTTAGAAGATCCCTTGAACATAGAAGTTGCGAATAAGGAAGTAATCCCTATAGAATTCGTTTATCAAAATTATCGCGCAAACATTAGAGATCATGAACTAAGCGTAGACTTGATTCCTATTAGATTGGGAGAATTTGGCATAACACTGGGAATGGATTGGTTGTATAACCATGCTGCGATAATTGACTGTCAGAACAAATGTGTGAACCTTCAGACTCCGAGTAAGTCTAAGGTAGTGTTTTATGGTAGCTCATTGCTTAAGAAATCGTGTTGCGTTATGATGATGCAGACCAAGAAATTGTTAAGGAAAGGATGTGTAGGTTATTTAGCTTACATCGTAGATACTCAAAAAAAGGGAGTAAGAATTAAGGATATATCCGTAGTGAATGAATTTCAAGATGTATTTTCTGACGATCTGCCTGGTCTTCCGCCAGACAAAGAAATTAAATTTGTAATAGACTTAGCACTTGGAACGGCACCGATTTCGAAAGCCCCATATCGTATGGCACCAGTAAAAATGAAGGAGTTGATGATACAACTGCAAGAGTTATTGGATAAGGGTTACATACGACCAAGTGTGTCTCCTTGGAGAGCACCAGTGCTATTCGTTAAGAAAAAGGACGGCTCGATGAGGCTCTGTATCGATTATCAAGAATTAAACAGAGTAACGATCCAGAACAGATATCCGCTATCGAGGATAGACGACTTATTTGATCAACTGAAGGGAGCGAAGTGTTTCTCAAAGATTGACCTACGGACAGGTTATCACCTACTAAAAGTACGGGAGGAAGACATACCAAAGACTGCGTTTCGAACCCGTTATGGACACTACGAGTTTTTGGTAATGTCATTCGGATTGACTAATGCTCCGGCAGCATTTATAGACTTGATGAACCGAGTTTTCAAGCCATACTTGGATAAATTCATAGTAGTTTTCATCGACGACATCTTGATCTACTCAAAGACAGAGGAAGAGCACGCCGAACATCTGAAAATTATTTTGGAGGCACTAAGGAAGGAGAAGATGTATGCGAAATTTTCAAAGTGTGAATTTTGGAAGAAGAAAGTTCAATTCTTAGGTCATGTGGTGGATAAGAATGGAATCTCAGTAGACCCTACAAAGGTCAAAGCAGTGAGTAATTGGGAGCAGCCGAGAACACCAACAGAGGTGAGAAGTTTCTTAGGGTTAGCTGGGTACTATCGAAGATTAATCCAAGATTTTTCTAAGATAGGCACCCCGTTGGCCAATCTGACGAGAAAGACTGTAAAATTCGTATGAACGGACAAATGTGAAGAGAGTTTTCAAGAGTTGAAGAAGAGATTAAGCGAAGCACATGTGCTGTCACTACCAGATAATGCGGGAAATTTTGTGGTGTATAGTAATGCATCGCACAAGGGACTTGGCTGTGTGATTATGCAGCATGGCAAGGTCATTGCGTATGCTTCACGACAATTAAAGGACTACGAAAAATGATATCGTACTCACGACCTAGAGTTAGCGGCAGTAGTTTTTGCTTTGAAGATTTGGAGACATTATTTGTACGAAGAGAAATGTTTGATATACACGGACCACAAGAGTCTAAAATATATCTTCACATAGAAGGAGTTGAATATTAGTCAAAGAAGATGGTTAGAATTGATCAAAGACTATGACTGCGATATTCTTTATCACCCGGGTAAGGCAAACGTGGTTGCCGACGCTCTAAGCAGAAAAGGAAAGGAGAAATTGTTTAATTTGACGACTCAGGAAGAATTGATAAGAGAAATGGAAAAATTAGAAATAGAGGTAAAGGGACCGGAGAGGTCTGAAGAGAAGTTATTTGTAATGGAAGCTCGTCCGATATTGTTGGATAGAGTGAAAGAATCACAAGAGAAAGATGAGTGCGAGAAAATCAGAAAGGGGATAGCAGAAAATGGAGAAGAAAGATTCTGAATGGATAAAGATGGTATCTTAAGATTCGAAGGAAGAGTGTGGGTGCCAGCGGTAATCGAGTTGAGAGAAGAAATTCTGCACGAGAAACACAATACGACATATTCCGTTCATTCCGGAGGCACTAAGATGTACCGAGATTTGAGGCAACACTTTTGGTGGCCCAATCTGAAACGGGAAGTCGTAGAGTGCATTAGTAGATGTCTGACTTGCCAACGCATTAAAGCAGAGCACCAGCGGCCGAGTGGTTTACTACAACCATTGGAAATACCAGAGTGAAAATGGGAGCACATTACGATGGACTTTGTGGTGGGACTTCCATTTACTCAAAAAGGTTATGATGCCATTTGGGTTATCGTGGATCGACTAACAAAGACCACACATTTTCTACCGATCAAGATTCACTATAGTTTGAACCAGTTAGCGAGTCTGTAAGTAAAGGAGATTATTTCACGACATGGAGTGCCGGTGTCAATTATCTTTGATCGTGATCCGCGCTTAACGTCAAATTTTTGAAAAAGCTTGCAAGGGAAAATGGGAACACAGTTGAGGTTGAGTACCGCTTATCATCCTCAGATAGACGGACAGAGTGAGCGCATAATACAAATGCTAGAGGACATGCTTCGGACTTACGTGATGGACTTCAAGGGAAATTGGGACGACCACCTACCCTTAGTAGAATTCTCATATAACAATAGTTTCCATGCGAGTATCGGCATGCCACCGTACGAAGCTCTTTACGGAAGAAAGTGCAGAACGCCATTATGTTGGGACGAAGTCGGAAAGCGACGAATACTCGGACCAAAGTTAGTACAACAAACTGCAGACATGGTGACAATGATAAGAGCCAGATTAGTAGCAGCTCAAGATCGCCAGAAAAAGTACGCAGACTTGCATCGACAAGACCGGGACTTTAAAGTGGGCAGTTTCATATTCTTGAAGGTATCTCCTTGGAAGGGAAAAATTCGTTTCGATAAAAAGGGAAAATTGAGCCCAGGATTCGTAGGACCGTTCGAGATACTGAAGCGAGTGGGCGAAGTGGCATACAAAGTTGCATTACCACCCGAGTTGGAGCACATCCACAACGTGTTCCACATCTCCGTGTTGCAACCGTATAAGGCCGACTAAAAGCACGTGATTTTTTATGAGCCCATTCAAGTGGAGAAGAACCTAGCGTATGAAAAAATTCCTGTCCAGATATTAGATAGGAAATAGCAAACCTTAAGAAATAAAATTATTTCATCTGTAAAAGTACTTTGGCATAACCACGATGTCGAGGAGGCTACGTGGAAGTTAGAAGATAGGATGATGAGGGATTATCCCCATCTATTTGTGTAACCTTGTAGCAATTCCGGGACGAAATTTTTATAAGGGGGGAGGATGTAATACCCGATAGTTTTCGAATATTATTAAATGAATATATTAATGGAAATGGATATTTGTTTGAATATAAATATATATGTGTTGCGAGATGAGCTCATTCAAATGAATTCAAATTGAATATATAATAATTGAGGAAGAATGTGGAGTTTCTGTTAAACACGTTGAAATGCCTTGTGTGGTACGAGAATAGAAACAATAATGAGCTTAATTAAGCTTAAGTGATAAGCCTTGTGTGGCCTAATTAATTTCCTAATCTAGTTGGGTCATTGAATTAATAATGTATTGGACTTAGGATATATCAAAGCCCAACAACATTAAAGTGATATGTTATAAGAATTAAGAGATGTGGCCCAATCAATTTATGTGCTAGATTAAATAATAGAGTCCATGTGCTTTAGCCCAATTGATTTAATCTGATGTGGCCCAATGTGTAATGTATGATGATAGGAATATGTATATATATACATGTAGATATATATGTATGTAGTTGTATAATAGAGGTTGTAAAATGAGGTGTGACATTGGAATGTGAATAATTATTATATAAAACTATATGATAAAAGTAAGCTTAACTTATGTAAATTACTAAGTGGTATGAAAGAGTCTTATGTAACCCCATGATGTGTGTGGGAGTATTTAAATTGGTATTCTCAACCTATGAGGGAAAATGACATTTACTAAATAAATAATTAATATTAAATGATTATTTTAATATTTTTGTAGAATTGGAATAATGTGTTTTATGGAAAATAATATTGGTACCTAACTAAATTATTCTAGTTTAGGGTAAATATTATTTGAAATAAACCAATGTACATGGATTATATAATTCTATGTGTGTAATGTATGAGTGAGTGTATATGTATGCTCATTTGAGGATAAATATCAAATAGACCCATGTATATCGTTGGAAGCCCAAACACACGCGTAAAAATTATTGTGATGTTATGCATAACATAAAGTATTGTAGACTGATCATCTATCGTACTTATTTCTTTGGGTTATCAGTTTAATATTGATAACTCTAGTAGATATTCAATAGTCCTTAGTGACTGCTTAGTATAAATTATTTTATCTAGTTGGATACGTTGATAGCCTTTGAATTCATATGTTTCTGTTGGTCTATAATGAACTATCGATTCATATTCCAAGGATTTGATTTGAGAATTGTTGATATTCGTTATTCATGATATCATTCTTTAAACTCTGGATTATCATCGAGATTATACTTTGATATTTCAAACTCATGTTATAAAATTCTTCACCCTTATTGTATATTACTTGCTGGGCAATTTGTGCTCATTCTTGCTTATTTAAAACCTTTCAGTTAAGGCAGAACAGGGTGGACCTTCGGGCACCGACAAGGGCAAGGGCAAGGATACCGACTAGCTTGTTCCTTTTATGTTTTAAAATCTCTGGTGTTATATTAAGACTATTGCAGAACTATGTTTAAGCTTAAGTAGGGTTATGTAATAAGTATGTATTTGATATTATTATGTAATCTATTAAGTACTGTAGGTTGCGAGACTTGAGGGAATAATTATAATAAATCATTGTATATTATTCTAGATTAGATTTTCCACTGTGATTGTGTGATTCTAGTTATTATTATATTATCTTGAGAACGTGACGAACCGAATTCGAGAGACCAGTGACGGTCCGAATTAAGGGGAGTTATAAAACCCCCAAAAAGAAGGAAGAGCAACAGATTGTGTGCTCAAGCTATTCTAGGAAAAAAAGGAGAATCTTCTTCAGCAATTATTGAACTCAATGATGATGAGGCTGAATCAAAGGAAGAAGATGATGATCAAATGCTGGAACAAACTGATGAGTCAGTTGAGGGAAGTCTGCACAAGTCTGACTCCAAGTCAGGACAAAAAGAAAGTAAAGAAGACTCCAGCTCTGAGGATGAGGAGCCAGAATATTTTCACATTCCTTGCCCTGTTCATCGCAGGAGAAGAATAGTGGTGGAAGTTGATGAAAAACCACTTGATGCACTTCCAGGAAAATGGATTAACCTTGGAAAAGAAAGGCTGAATGTGGTAAAGATGACTACATCATACCTACTCAACAATCATGAAGCTATGAAGCTGGACTCTTCAACCTTGATATATGAGCCTGAAATAAAGGACCATGCGATAAGGTGGCTCTATCCTCACATGCCATGGGTAAAGGCATCCTTTACTGGAGACATCAACTACTTCTCATGGTGCTTCTCTCACCTTCCCAACTTGGAGCTAGTAGCACAAAACTTTCCAAGGGTGAAGAAGTTTGCAACTCTTCTGATCAAAGACAAATCTCACTTCAAGGTCTATCGACATGCTGGAAACCATTACATTCCCTATGAATGTCGAGCAGACTCAGATGGCAAAAGAATCATACCAAAGACTATGATCGTAGAGTCCTCTCACTTTACCCATGAAGATAATCAAACTGAGTTTGAAAAGTTCTATGCTGATCCAACAGGGCTGTCTGATAGTCTTCCATTCTTCAACAACGATTGGCACTCAACAATCTACCAAATTCTAACTACCTTTGAAAGACTGTTCAAGAGTGAGAATCGTAGACTGCAGCAGGAGGCTGATACCAAACAGCTGTTCAGACCGAGAATGAACAACTTGATGCCAAATCTCTTCAAGAGCAAGAGTTGCTAAAGAATTCTGAAGAACTGAATGAGGAGATCTCTCTTATAGCTGCATAAGTAAAAGACCTGTCAGCAGAAGAAGGCAATGAGCTATAAAAAAGGCTTTAAGCCAGACTCTCAGACTTATCCCTTAAGCTTCAACTAAGGGATCAAGTATTTCTGAAGGCTATGAGCGATCAAAAGGATGAAGCTCTACGAGAGCAAATTCTATCTCTCTCTGAAAAGATTGACAATCTGAAACGGTCTCTCTCCCTACAACTTGAGCTAAGCCAACAAGAACTCAAGATTGAGGTTGATAACTCATCTTACCTGATAGAGCAACTTATGTCAAACGTGGAGCAGTTCTCTCAAGTGATTAATGACCTAGGGTTCCTTCATAGGTTAGAATCAACTTTTCGCAGATTTCTTTTGTATTCTTGCAATTGCTAACTCTTTTGTACTCTTTTTTCAATGAGAGCACTAGTCAACACTTGTTCAGCTATGGATGATATGTTCATAGCCTTTTCATCATCAGTAGTGAACTAATCAACATCTTTCTCAACGATCTTTTCTCCGATAATTTTTGTAGGAACTTTTACACCTCGTTCTATTGTAAGCCAAACTTTGATTCCTTGTAATTTGGCATAGATTTTAAATCTGCTCTTCCAGATGACAAAATTTGTGCCATCAAATAGTGGAGGTCTGGTCATTGATAGTCCTTCTCCGCAACCAGTAGCATTATAGGCCATAGATGGATCTACTCTTAGGTATGCCTATATTTACTCAACAAACAAGTTAAAGAGCACCGCTCTGATACCAATCGAAAGTCCAATAATAATCTAAAAGGGGGTTGAATATATTATTACAAATTAAAAAATTAATTTAGGCCTTTTTGAATTTTTAGATATATAATATGCAGTGTTCAAAATTAATATGCAAGACAGTAAAAATTCAATCATACAATGCACAGAGATTTGTCTGGTTTACAACATGCATCCCGGGTATGCTGCTACGTCCATTCTCAAGCTCCTCTCCAAGACTTGAGATCCTATTACTTCCTGTAATAAAAACTCCTTTAACAGGCGGAGAAGCCTTTACAAAGTTTTATAGACAAACTTTCTACTATTCACAACTACCTATCTTGGACAGCAAGCTCCTAGCTCCCTCCTCAAGCTTAGTTGTAATTTCTTTTGAGTTCAGTTCTATTTTATGTTCTGGTCTTGAAACAACAGCCTCTTCCTCACCTTACAAGTTCATTAGATGCCCAACTCCCAGCTGACCTCTCTAAGACTTTAGTTTTGGTCGAATAATTACTCGTCTTTCTCACAGGTACATAAAATAAACTAACTCTAACCTTTTTCCTTCTTACAAAGTGTTTAACAGAATTTTGCTTTAAAAATAAGCAGATACAATTTAGTACAAATATATAAAAGTTTAAATAACTTTTATATTTAGGGCTTCTCAATTAATCAGATATCAGTTAAAGAACATATATATTTATAAAACTTCAAAGACTTTTATACTTAAGAAAATATGCTTCTTTGTAAGCAGATATTAATTTATGCTTTGATCAAACAATGCTTCTGTGTAAGCAAATATATAAATTATGCACTGTTATAAAATTTTAAATAACTTTTATATTTTGTGTGAAAAATGCTTCTTGAATAAGAAGATATATCAATTTTAGCTTTAGCTCAAAGATGCTTCTGTATAAGCAGATATATATTTTAATGCAAATTTATAAAAAAAATTATTTATTCTTTATAATAAAGAATTTGTTTATATGGGTTAAACAAATATAACTTTAAGTTTAAATATAAAAGTTTAAATAACTTTTATATTTAGAGTGAAAATGCTTCTGAGTAAGCATATAAGTTATTTTAAGCTTTAAATCAAATATGCTTCTATTTAAGCATATATATTCACTTAAGTTTGTGATATAAAAGTTTAAATAACTTTTATATTACGCAACAAGTATTTTATGAATACATAAATTTATGATCAAATATTTGTGATGACATATATCAAATATAATAAATAGATTAGTTAAGCAACACTTGATATAATAAATAAATTTGTTTAACTCAGAATATATAATGATATTTTTTCTATTATGTGAATGGTTATAAATAAAGTCACTTAGTATTATAAGCAATCGTACGGTTCGATTCCCTCACTAAAGAGGAATATCTCCGTAGCCTTTCGGCGTCTAAGTATGACAAAATTTATAGTTTCATAATTGATATTTATATAAATATTTTTGATAGATCTCTTAGATTTTCAAATCCGGTTCGGATGATTCACTCTTTTCAGAGGAGTTATCTCAGTGTTGTTTTGAACTATCAAGTGTAGATCTATTTTACGATATTTATATTAATAATATCAAATAAAAAAATCACTTAGTACTATAAGAAATCGTACAGTTCGATTCCCTCACTTAAGAGGAATATCTCCGTAGCCTTTCGGCATTTAAGTATGATTTTTTATTTTGATAAATAGATTAAATATATATATATATATATATATATATATATATAATTGTGTTTTACAATTTATATTCGTATATCTATAAGAGATAATTCAAATAAACTAAATCAAATAACTTATCTTAATTACTTAGACCAATTTTCTCTTCTCAAATGATTAGAACTTTGATAAGAAGAGAGAGAAAGCTTCTTAGAGAGAGAGTATGCAGGAGGAGTATAAGTTTTTCTTTGATTGTGAATTGGCAAAATGAAATTAATGAAAGAATCCCTATTTAGAGAATTTTGAGATCGAGGGCAAAATTATAATTTTGAAATCTATTTTTGTAATTAACGGATGAGATTTTTTGATTTTGAAATCAATGATCCGATGAAAACTTTTCAATTTAATTCACGCGAATTGCCAAATAAAAAGACTCGTCAATTTGGTTCATTAAAGGCTTATAATTAATTCGCTCAAAGAGAAAAATGAATTCTCCTTCCAACTTGCAAAAATGAATTTGTCACATGACTTAGTTAATGCTCAAAGATTCCAGTCATCCTTGTCCCAAATTAAGTGACTCAAAAATAACTTCCAACAAAGCTTGGCCAAAGGCTTTTTAATGCACATTTATGAACACACACACACACACATATATATATATATATATTTATTTATATATATATATATATATATATATTTATATATGTATATATATACACACACACACGAATATATATATATATAGCACATTTAATGCGCATTTATATATATACATGCACATTTAATATGCATTAATTTCCAAGTTTCAATTTAATCTTTTCATATCTTAGAACATTTATTGTTCATATCTTTTCATATATCAACAAATGAAGTCAAACTAGCAATCAATGAGCATATTAATTCACCTTTTGTCTCAAAATAATTGTCTCAGCACTATTTCGATTAACATGTATTTTCTTTAACACTTTATATTAACTTATCAAGA
The DNA here is from genome assembly GCA_020205555.1 of Panax stipuleanatus. NCBI lineage: Eukaryota > Viridiplantae > Streptophyta > Magnoliopsida > Apiales > Araliaceae > Panax > Panax stipuleanatus. The sequence continues at coordinate 58,702,258 of CM035123.1, read as the reverse complement.
AAATAGATTCAATAAGATTTCGAAAATATTATTAGTCAAAATAAATAAGATTATAATATAAATCATATGGAGATGATTCTACCATTTTAATAAATTTATTTACTAACTATTGTTATCATCAAAATAAACCTAAACGTTGGAGACCTAACAATCTCCCCCTTTTTTGATGATGACAATCAACTAAAAATATTTTCTATAAAAGCCTCCCCTTAATTTATGCAATAAAAAATTTAAATATTTGAAAAACCAACATGCAACAATATATAACAGTTCATGTATATAGCATGTGATAGCATAAAAAAAATAATGCTATTTTTCTTCTCCCTATAATATTTTTCTTCTTCCCTTTTGTCATCATAAAAAATGGAGGAAATAATATTATAGAGTACTTTTCAGAACTTGTAGAAAGAGATATTAGAATCTGACAAAAATTCTTTTAAATATTCAGTTGCCTATTTGTCTTTTGATCAAACGGTAGGAAGCTTGCATGATTTAAATTTGTGTGGTTACTTCTGATTAACCTAAATCAATATACATGGATAGAGATTATTTACTGTTAGTATACATACTCAAATAAACACTTCAAATTAAATTTTTTTTTAATATGAAATATATTTAAATAGTAAATATTAGATAATTTTTTTATATAAATATTAAAATATTTTTAAAAAATCTTTATATTTATATATATTTAAAATTTTATATAATAAAATTTTACACAATTAAATATTAAAAGTTACAATATGTTCTAATTAATTAATAACATATATATTTTAATGCATAAATAATTATGAGAAAACTGACATGTGTAACTTGTTCTTTAAACAATCATGATGACCTGCATAGTCAGAATTTTTTTCACCTGATTTGATTTGCAATCTTAGGAAGAAGTTTAATTTTCCCTTCATGCTCATTTCAAAATCTTTACTCATACTTTTAGAGAAATTATTTCACAAAAAAATATCAATAGACCCAACAATGATGTCGTCAGTTATTTTTACTAGAGTCAGCTCCAAGAGATACCTAGAACATTTATTAATTTCACGAACTAGCATCCTTTAATAATAAGGGTCCTTTGGGTGAGTTTCTCATTTTATATAAGGAATATTTGTATTTTCCTTTATAAAAATGGGTACATAATAATCAATCTTAGTAGATACGAGCATTTTATGAGTAACAGGTCTATAAGATGCATGATTTACTCTATTTTTATATCTAGAAAAACTTTGATGAAAAGTTCTATAAAATTTTTGAATTTTATTTTTCTGATAATTATAAAACTCTTTCCTTGTAGTTTTAATTATTGGTGCAATCTATGTTCTTTTTGGTACCCAAATTATTTTTTCTTTATAATTTCCATTTCGAGCATTACACATGTGAAAAGAATGACCATTTCTGTTACAGTAAGAACATTTAGTAAAGGAGAAGTATGACTTTTTTTCTTTACTTTTAATATGATAGAGTCCTTTATCTTTTCTTAATTCTCCAATATATCCTAATCCTTCTTTGTTAAATCCACATCTTTGTTGATTAAGCATGACATCAAAGTTTTCTTTCCCTTTTGTGAACTTAAGAACTATAATATTTAAATCGTCACGTTCTTTAGTTAAAATATTAATTTGATCTATTAAAGAAGAATATTCACTTTGCTTTTTCTAATTCTATCTTTAGAGATGAATTTTCAAGATTGAGATTTTTAACATCTTCACTTAACATTTGATTTTTTATTTGAGTATTTTCATTAATTTCAACAAGTGTTGAATTTTCTATCTTTAGATCTTTGTTTATTTTACTAATTCTTCCTTTAATAATAAACTTTCTGAAAATTCATTTTCTAATTCTTTTTTTTTAATTTAAACTTTCATTTTCTATTTTAAGATTTTTGTTAATTTTAATTAATTTTTCTAATGAAAATTTTAATTTAATAAATTTTTCTTTAATAATTTCATTATCTTCATATAAACAGTTATATGCTTCTTGTAATTCATGGTGTTCTTTATTTATGTTATCTAAGGTATGTGTGATAAATGAAGTACTAGGTAATTGATATTCAGAATTTACCTCAGATCTTGGTGATGACTCATTGTTTACCATTAAACATAGATTTGTAATTTCCTCAGCTTCTTCATCAGATCTCTCTTGATCTACAAGTAAAGCTTTAAAAGTAATTTCTTTCTTCTTGAGATCTGTATCCGATCCTGATTTTTCGACTAACATGTCAACTTTGTGGGCACGAAGATTTCCAATAAGGCTATCAAGAGGATAAGTAGTTAGGTCTTGTCTTTCCTTAATAGTAATAACCTTCATTTTCCAGATGGATGGAAGGGCTTTGAGATTTCTTCTGTTTTTCTCATTAGTTGTATAAGCCTTCCCTAGATGTTCCAGTTCATCAATGATTTTGGAAAAACGTGTTTCCGTATCAATGATCTTTTCGCCTTCTTCCAGCTTGAAATTTTCATACTCCTGGATTAAAGCATCTTTTCTGGTTTGTTTAATATGATTGGTTCCTTCATAGGTTAGAATCAACTTTTCCCAGATTTCTTTTGTATTCTTGCAATTGCTAACTCTTTTGTACTCTTTTTCAATGAGAGCACTAGTCAACACTTATTCATCTATGGATGATATGTTCATAGCCTTTTCATCATCAGTAGTGAACTCATCAACATCTTTCTCAACGATCTTTTCTCCGATAATTTTTGTAGGAACTTTTTCACCTCGTTCTATTGCAAGCTAAACTTTGATTCCTTATGATTTGGCATAGATTTTAAATCTGCTCTTCCAGGTTACAAAATTTGTGCCATTAAATAGTGGAGGTCTGGTCATTGATAGTCCTTCTCCGCAACCAGTAGCATTGTAAGCCATAAATGGATCTACTCTTAGGTATTCCTGTATTTACTCAACAAACAAGTTAAAGAGCACCGCTCTTATACCAATCGAAAGTCCAATAATAATCTAGAAGGGGGTTGAATATATTATTATAAATTAAAAAATTATCTTAGGCCTTTTTGAATTTTTAGATATATAATTTGCTGTGTTCGAAATTAATATGCAAGACAGTAAAAATTCAATCACATAATGCACAGAGATTTGTCTGGTTTATAACATACATCTCGGGTATGCTGCTACGTCCAGTCTCGAGCTCCTCTCAAGGACTTGAGATCCTATTACTTCCTGTAATAAAAACTCCTTCAACAGGCGGAGGAGCTTTTACAAAGTTTTATAGACAAACTTTCTACTATTCACAACTACCTATCTTGGACAGCAAGCTCCCAACTTCCAGCTCCCTCCTCAAGCTTAGTTGTACTTTCTTTTGAGTTTAGTTCTATTTTATGTTCTGGTCTTGAAACAACAGCCTCTTCCTCACCTCACAAGTTCACTAGAGGCCCAACTCCCAGCTGACCTCTCTAAGACTCTGGTTTTGGTCGAAGAATTACTTGTCTTTCTCACAGGTACATAAACTAAACTAACTCTAACCTTTTCCCTTTTTACAAAGTGTTTAACAGAATTTTGCTTTTAAAATAAGTAGATACAATTTAGTACAAATATATAAAAGTTTAAATAACTTTTATATTTGGAGCTTCTCAATTAATCAGATATTAGTTAAAAAGCAGATATATTTATAAAAGTTCAAAGACTTTTATACTTGAGAAAATATGCTTCTTTGTAAGCAGATATTAATTTATGCATTGATCAAATAATGCTTCTGTGTAAGCAAATATATAAATTATCCACTGTTATAAAATTTTAAATAACTTTTATATTTTGGATGAAAAATGCTTCTTGAATAAGAAGATATATCAATTTTAGCTTTAGCTCAAAGATGCTTCTGTATAAGCAGATATATAATTTAATGCAAATTTATAAAGAATTATTTATTCTTTATAATAAAGTATTTGTTTATATGGGTTAAACAAATATAACTTTAAGTTCAATTATAAAAGTTTAAATAACTTTTATATTTAGAGTGAAAATGTTTCTGAATAAGCAGATAAGTTGTTTTAAGCTTTAAATCAAATATGCTTCTATTTAAGCAGATATATTCACTTAAGTTTGTGATATAAAAGTTTAAATAACTTTAATATTATGCAACAAGTATTTTATGAATAAATAAATTTATGATCAAATACTTGTGATGACATATATCAAGTATAATAATAGATCAGTTAAAATTTAAGAACCTGAATTTTTGAGAATTATTAAAATAAGAATTAAATAAATAAAGTTCTTCTTAAATGATATATTATATGATATTATTGCATATGTGAGTAAGAACTATGCAATATGTGATGTTTATGTAAATAAATATATTAGTAGTATATATTTATTACTTGTAAATAAATTGTAGGAGTAAGTTATTACAGGAAATGAGATGAGTAAATTGAAATAATTTATAATATTAAATTATTTTAATAGTGGTAATTGGTGGCATTAAATATACTTAGTGTATAACCATTATTTTATTAAAGAAATCATATATTACATTATTGAGTGTAATGTATGTATGTTTTTACTGTAATGAATATAGTATTATATGGATTACAGTTAGATTGTTGAAAACAATTTAGAGAATGGAAAATGAAATAATTAGTTTAAGTATACAAATATTATGGTATACTTTAAATTAAAGGATATTAAAATAAATTCTATCATTGAATTATTTTAATATAAGAGAGAATATTATTTTAATAATATATATAAATAAATTCATATAAATAATTTATAATGTGAGAGAATAAAATTATTATTTATTTTCTATATATGCATGTTTGGTGTAACATGTAATTGGGAGCTAATAGATATATATTATATATATGTATTTATTACGCGAGGGAATGAAGTTATTATGACCGATTTGCGTAAAAAATTAAAGAATGTGTTTTAAGTATATAATATTTATATATACTTTACCCAAGAATATTAGAATACATTTCTATGTGAAGTTATTTTTATGAAGGAAGGATATTATATGTATTATAATATCTTAAGGAAGTAAATAAAATTCTTAATTGAATGTATAGCAAGGGTATTATAATTGTTATAATATCTTTAGTAAGCAAATAATTATATTTGCATGAAAAATTATGTGTAGCATTTTTATTTTAGTTTATATAAAATAAGTATGTAGTTAAGAGATATTATGTTGGAAATATATAATTGTATAATTATATGATTCCTATTAGGTAAAATGTTTTAAGGAGATTTATGTAAGTAACTTCTTTAATTAAATTAAGTTACTAAAGTTGGGTATTTAAATTATTTAATAAAAGTATTAGAGGAATGAGTGGTTTAATTATTTAATTAAGAAAATGGGTTAATTCCTAATTTATCCTAGCTACTATTCAAAGATTAGCTTCCGAGCCAATTCCATTTTCTTCTTGCCGTGAAAGGAGAGGAGTGGGGAGGTGTGAAGCTTACTCCATTTTTAAACTTGGGGACCAAGAAGTGAACTTTCAAGATTGGAAATTTCTTCTCTTTTCTTCCTTCCCCATATCCGAAGCCTCTCTCTCTCATATTGTTTGAAATTTGATAATTTCCAAATATGAAAAAGTGAGGAAATTGTAAGAGAGAGCTTAGCTAATTGGGACAAAGGATTAAGACCCTTAAAGGATATCAAAGCTTTTATCAAGGGAAGAAGGATTGCATAAGGTATAATTCCTTATTTATGTTTGAGATTTATTGAAATTATAGTATATGTAAATTTTATTGCTAAACTTGGAATTTTAGAAGTTTAGTAAATTATGATATAATTTTTAATGGAATTTCCTTATAAGAAATCAAGTTTTGATGTATGTATGGGTTATATGTTATTATAATTGATTTTTAAGCTAAAGAACAAAATATAAGTTTTGTTAGAAAGCTTTAGTTTATTAAAAGTCATTTTTGGTTGATTTTGTGCTTGAACTATTAAGGGAATGATGAATTTTAGAGACTTGGTGGCTAGGTATGGATTGTGGGATGTTATAAGGATGGATTTGTGGCAAAACCGCTAACAAATCGATAAAAACCAAGTCAAACGAATAACGTACGTTATATGTTCGTTAAATGGTCATAGAGAGCTAACTCGGCTAAAAACGCATAATTTGGCGGAGTTGAAACCTAAGATAGGTTCATACGACCTAAATTAAGTTAACTTAAGTGCCCCGTGGCATTTATTCCAAGTCGGAGCGGGTTTTAACGAAAAAGGAAGAGAACGAAAAAAAATGAAAGTTAGTGTGTCGGACTACTTTTGAGCCAATTTTAAGACTAAATAATAAATCTGAAAAATTATGGGTTCATGGGGGATTTGTAGATTATGTTATAAGCTTTCCAACGCCTCAAAAATGGACTCATTCCGATATCAGGAGAGAAAGTTATGGCATTACGAAATAGGTGTGTCAGAACGGGCAAAACTGGGTTGACATGGGGGCGCCTTGGGAAGCGCTGCTAGGCGCGCGGGCTCGCCAACGGGTGTGGTCGGCATGACTGTTTTGACCTCCTGTAGTAAAATGAGCATAACGTTTTCATACGAACTCCGATTGAGGTGATTCAGGATGATTCAAAAAGATAACGAGTAGATCTACAACTTTCATTCCAAAAGTTTTTCAATTTAAGGTTGTTAACAGGGTTCAAAATGGCCATATTTAGGACTGTTGTGCATTCAGAGATATTCGGAGGGCGTCGAGCATGTGCGTGTGCAACATGGATGTTGTCGACGATAAATAATGTGGTTCTAAGTTGTAAAACATAATTATTATGAAATATAATGACGATTAACATTAATCAATAAAATGACGATTAACATTAATCAATGATGTATTAGACAAGTTGAACTATTATGTCAAGCTTAGTTAACAAGCGTCACCGAACGTAGCCGTCATGGGCTGTTTTGACGTTCGATGTTCCGAATCGCGTTTGGGCTAGATGTTTAGCAATGTTCTAATAAAGTCCCAAGAAAGAAGTTTTGATGTTATGTGATAATTTATGCTATGGAACTTCCTTTCTGGCATAAATAATGCAATAAAAATATAATGTGAATATGAATTTTTATATTTAAGCGAATGTAAGCTGAAATTAGTATGTATAATGGTTTTGTAATGAATTGAAAAGTATAGAACCATTAAAAAGTGTATCGATCATAAAAGTGATGAAACAAAGGTTTTCGGAGTTCGAAACAAAGATTTTGAACGAAGATTTACATAATGAAGTATATATATACTTAATTAGCATACGAAGAGAATATGTGAGTTAATTGCGAGCGAAATAAGTTATTTGAGTATGAGGCAATAACATGAGTAACTCATGAATTATTGAAAAGTATAAAATGATTTAAATCAAAAAATAATAAAGTAAATTGAGTTTTTACTATAAAAGATATATAATATCTGTTCAAAACTCGAATTCACAAATAAAGGCAAAAGATATTCCTAAAATGGAATATAAATGAGTTAAGCTTCAATATGTAAAATATTTACATATTAAAATGTGAGGGACCTTTATTTGACATAAAAAGGTTAAAACGAATTAAGTTTCTAACTAAACTACTATTCGTTTTGAGTAAGAATAAATAATATTAGTTTGTATAAAACTAATAATTATTATTAATGAATATACACGCACGTTTTGTAACATATTCAATTATCTAATATGTGTGTGCTTATAAATATAATTCTGTAGGAATTGTGGAGAAACTCTAAGTTAAATTTTGTGGTAATCTTCAATCAAGGCAAGTTTTTCAGTTCTGTTATGTTTGTGGATTTTATGTAATTATATGGTGAGTTATATACCATGTTTATTGAATTATTAAAGTCAAAATATGACTAAGTCAATTGGATTATGGAACTCAATTGTTACATGTGATCTGTGATAACATGTGTTATGAGAATGTGAGACGTAAAAAAGCATGTATAAATGTATTGCATGAAATTATAGAACTGTGATATGTTTAGTAGAAGAATTATTGATGCATGTAGAATATGCATAGTAAAGAAAGTATGTTGCATATAGAGTTGTGTGCTATGTGAAACATGATAGACTGTTAAATTTGCTGGGCTGTCGAGCTCAATCTTGCAAACACAAATATTTTGCAGGTTAACGATGTTATGCAATAGTAATTGTTATTCGGAAGATGAAGGTTGAACGATGTACGGAATGAATACATTTCCTTGAGTTAGAAATGGTACAAAGTTATGCTTGATGATTTTGATGTATGTAACCAGCAGCTATGTATAGATTAAAATATTCAATAAAGAATAGTTGTTTTAGATGTATTGTAATGAATACTTTATAAAAATAAAGTGATATAGTAACATTACTATATAAGAAAGAATTCATATTGAGGATTGAGTTATATATTTATATATAACTTTGATAAGAGAAATCATTAAATGAATATAATTTCATTATAAAAGAGAATAGTAAAGGTTGAGATTCAGGGAACGAATGAATGGAATAAAACAAAAATTTTATTATGCAGTTTTAGCTATTTTAACATTAAATAATATTTTAAAAACTAGAACAAGATAGTATTAACGCACAAGATCGGGAATAAAAATAGTCCTGATTTTGGGGTCGTTACATAAGCAACACTTGATATAACAAATATATTTGTTTAACTTAGAGAATACATAATGATATTTTTTCTATTATGTGAATGGTTATAAATAAAGTCACTTAGTACTATAAGCAATCGTACGGTTCGATTCCCTCACTCAAGAGGAATATCTCCGTAGCCTTTCGGCGTCTAAGTATGACATAATTTATAGTTTCACAATTGATATTTATATAAATATTTTCTATAGATCACTTAGATTTTCAAATTCGGTTCGGATGATTCACTCTTTTCAGAGGAGTTATCTCTGTGTTATTTTGAACTATCAAGTGTAGATCTATTTTATGATATTTATATTAATAATATAAAATAAAAAAATCACTTAGTACTATAAGAAATCGTACGGTTCGATTCCCTCACTTAAGAGGAATATCTCCGTAGCCTTTCGGCGTTTAAGTATGATTTTTTATTTTGATAAATAGATGAAATATAGATATATATAATCGTGTATAACAATTTATATTTGTATATCTATAAGAGATAATTCAAATAAACTAAATCAAATAACTTATCTTAATTATTTAGACCAATTTTCTCTTCTCAAATGATTATAATTTTAATAAGAAGAGAGAGTAAGCTTCTTAGAGAGAGAGAGAGTATTCAGGAGGAGTATAAGCTTTTCTTTGATTGTGAATTGGCAAAATGAAATGAATGAAAGACTCCCTATTTATAAAATTTTGAGATAGAGGGCAAAATTATAATTTTGAAATCTGTTTTTGTAATTAACGGATGGGATTGTTTGATTTTGAAATCAATGATCCAGATGAAAACTTTTAATTTAATTCACGCGGATTGCCAAATAAAAAGACTCATCAATTTGGTTCATTAAAGACTTATAATTAATTCGCTCAAAGAGAAACATGAATTCTCCTTCCAGCTTGCAAAAATGAATTTGTCACATGATTTATTTAATGCTCAAAGATTCCAGCCATCTTTGTCCCAAATTAAGTGACTCAAAAATAACTTCCAGCAAAGCTTAGTCAAAGGCTTTTTAATGCACATTTATGAACATATATATATATATATATATATATATATATACACACACACAAATATATATATATATATATATATATACACACACACACACACACATATAGCACATTTAATGTACATTTATATATATATATATATATATATATATATATATATATATATATATATATATATATATATATAGACAAACACACACACATGAAGTCATATTTAATATGCATTAATTCCCAAGTTTCAATTTAATCTTTTCATATCTCAGCACATTCATTTTTCATATCTTTTCATGTATCAACACATGAAGTCAAACTAGCAATCAACGAGTATATTAATTCACCTTTTGTCTCAAAATAATTGTCTCAGCACTATTTCGATTAACATGTATTTTCTTTAACACTTTATATTAACTTATCAAGAAAATAGATTTAATAAGATTTCAAAAATATTTTTGGTCAAAATAAATAAGATTATAATATAAATCCTCTTTTAATAAATTTATTTACTAATTATTGTTATCATCAAAATAAACCTAAAAGTTGGAGACCCAACATAGGTCTGCGTATCTCATCTTTTTTAATTTTTCTTAATGTAAATTCTATCTCTCTCCTATGTACTTTCCCTTGACTGCTGATTAAGGTTTATATTTATTATAAATAGTTTTGTAATAGAAATAGTTAGAATGAATTTTAAAGAATTGGAGACCAAGGAGCAAGGAGCGCTTAAAGACCCGTTTGTAATGGAGTCCGGGTTTAAATGTAATAGTTATATTTATATTTAATTCTTGCACCCCTAGGTTTGACCTTTTGGTTCACTTAGTGACTCTAGTAAACAAAACTAGAATAAAGTCCATAATCAATCCGAGTAAAATATAGTATTCTATATGTGCATGCTTACTATTATATATATTATATATTATAAAACATGCTTCACATGTTAATTAATATGACGCGTATTTTATATATATATGTGCATGGGCGCTAAATAAGATGAAACAGATTAATAACAATACCCTCAATTAAATTATATTAAGTTGTAACGTTCAAAGATATTTAGAATATCGAACATCGCCTTCTAGCATGGTAAAATAATAGAGTATTAAATATTTAATATGAGTTTGTTGTGCACACACAAGACAAGTATTAAATATTTAAGATATTTTATTACTTTAAATATTTATAAGGAATTGAACATTATTGCTTTGTTGTGCACACACAAGGGCTGCTATTTTTCTCTTCACTTATATGAAAATGCTGAGTTTAACTTAACTTGGGATCATTTTAGTTCGGATGTGCACACATTTGACCATTATGATCTAAGAGGCAAAATACAAGGAGTTACATGATGATGTAATTGACAAGAATTATTTACCTATTTATTTATATATAGTTTTTTGTGCACACACAAGGCTATATACATTTGAAATGAGATCCTTATTCTTACTAGCAAATCTTTAATTAGATTTGTCGAACTATATATTATGAGGGCAATATAGTTTGAAGAAAATAATAGGAGAAACCAATTTAAATAAAGACCTAATTTATTTTGGTAATTAATTAATAAAAGAATGTATGCTAAAATATTATTTAATTATAATTTTTTTTACAGAATTTTATAATGTCTAAATTACTATCACTGCGGAGCATATTAGATGCTATTTAACCGGACCGAATTAAACGAATTGGTTAAAGAAAAACGAGAATAGTTCTCAGAGCTGAAAAGCTATCTTATGTCCTTAATACGCCTATCCCTGCAATGGTTATAGACAATTCCTCTGAAGAAGAGATTGCTACTTTTGGAAAGTGATAAGATGATGCACAGTTGGTATAATGCATCATGCTCGCATCCATGTGTAACGAGCTTCAACTAGGGGTGCTTATCGGTAAAAAACTAAACCGGTACCGAAAATACCGAACCGGTACCGATCCAAAACTATCAAAAAATCAAGAACCGGAATCGGTACCAAATTATCGGTTCGGTACAAAATCAGTATTGATTTTTTCTGTTCAGTTTTCGGTTATACCGTATGGTAATATATATAATTATTAATAATAATTAAATAATTTTTTATATATATTAACACTTTTTTTAAAACTAAGAAATCATTAACTATTAATATTAATTAATATATAAAACTACAAAACATTATTAATATAAAAAATTAATTAAACTACTATTATATATAAACTATTAATATATAAAAAATTATTTAATATATAAAACTACAAAACATTAACTATTAATTATTATATTATTAAATTTTGGTTTTTTTGGTTTTTTGATTTTTACCGAAATCAAAAAATTGCTTACTGCTAACGGTACCGAAAAGTGTAAAAATACCGAAAAAATCGGTACAAAAAAAATCGGTATCGCCAGTATCGGTATCAACCGATTCGGTAAAAATCGAAAAAAATTGAACTTTTTGAGCACCCCTAGCGTCAGTATGAAACTATGGATGCTCCTACTATACTCGTGCACTTCAAGAAGTTAAATTGTGAGAAGAGTAGGACTAATAGATATCATATATCTAAGAAACACTTCCGATCTAGAATACCTGATGGCACTACAGTACAAACACATGTCCTAAGATGATCAATTTGATTGAGAAATTAGGACAACAGAGTTTTGTTATGGATGGAGAGTTGGGCCAAGATTTGATCTTGCACTCACTCCCGGACTCCTTCTCACAATTGTTGTGAATTTTTAGATGAACAAGCTAGATGTCAGCCTCGCTGATTTGCTTAAACATGTTGAAAACTGTTGAGAGTCATTTTTCAACTAAGAAAGACCAAGTCTTACTGGTAGGGGCCAAATGATCTTTTGAAAAGAAGAACGATTCAAAGAAGATAAATAGAAAGGCAAATACAAAGGATAATAAGAACAAAACTGATATGGATAGCAAAGGAGTTTTGCTTCTACTACAATAAGCCTGGACACTGGAATAAAAAATGCGAAAAGTATCTTGCAGAGGCTAACTAGAAGAAGCTTAGTGAAGCTTCGATTACATATACAGGTTTGTCAATGATTGAAATAAATCTTTCAGTAAGTAAAGTTTTTACTTAGGTATTGGATACCGACTATGGTTCTCATAAATACAGATTTATAAAGGGACCAAGCAGAAGTAGAAAGCTAAACAAAGGGAAGTCTTCCTGCTTGTGGGAATGGAGTAAAGGTTTGTCCATTAACTGCAGGAACTTATTGGTTAGCGCCGCCTACAGGCAAGTTCATTAGTTTAAATAATTAACAATTTACTTAATGGACTTTACATACTTGACTTACATGAAATTAATTTTAAATTGAACAAACTAGTAAAAGAAAAGGAGATGAACATTCAAAAGATTTGAATATTTGTATTTGGTGAAATACAAGTCTGAATCATTTGAAAGGTTCAAATAATTCAGAAGAAAACTAATTGGCAAGATATTATGATTTTTCGATTGGATCGAGTAATAAATACTTGTGCAATAAGTTTTAGAATTATCTTAAATAATTTTCTCATAATGGACGCTTCCTGATACACAATAATTGATTGGTGCATCCTAAAAAGAAAAAATGGTACCTTGTTGAATATGGTGCGGTCCATAATGATTTTTATCGACATTCTAATATCCTTCTAGGGTAATGCCTTGAAAACGACTGCATATCAACAACATAAGGTAAGCTCAAAATTCGTCCCCAAGACTTTATAATAGTTATGGACAAGGAGGATTCCTAATCTTAAGTACGTTAAGATAAATGGTTGTCCAGCTTATATGAAAAGGTTTCAAAAGGATAAGCTTGGGACAAGATTTGACAAGTACAGATTTGTGGGATATCCTAAAGTAAGTTTAGGGTATATGTTCTATAATCCTACTTAGCAAAAGGTGTTTGTTGTGAAACACGTTGCCTTCTAAGATAAAAGTGTTTATCATTGAAGGGCTAGTGGGAGGATAATAGATCTTGAAGGAGTTCAAGAACCACAAATCACTATTAGTCAAAAGGAGGAACCTGTAGATAGACCTATTGTACCACAACCGAATCGTAAATATGGAATAGTAATGAAAATACCTGGGAGGTATGGATTCATTATAGATGATGATGATGAGGTACGCATCATTGAGGATGATGATCCAGTAATACACGATAAGGCTAAGAGTTATAGACATTCAGAGAAATGACAGATGGCCATAAAATTCGAAATGGATCTTTATAGCAAATGGCATGGTGGAGACCTATAAGGCCAGACCATTTTGGAAAAGGTTTTCAAATAAAGTCAAGGAATTGACTGTGATAAAATCTTATTACTGGTAGTAATGCTCAAGTCCATTTGGATTTTACTTGCGATTGCAGCTTATTATTACTAGATCTGACAAATGGACGTGGAGACGCCCTTCCTCAAATATAAATTATTAGAGGAAAATTTATTTATAATACAGCCAGATGGATTTGTTTCAATGGTTGAAGCAAATCATGTATATGAGCTACAACAATCCATTTATGGATTGAAGCAAGCTTTTCAAAGATGGAGCATTTATTTTGATGAGACAATCAAAAGAGTTTGAGTTTATCAAAAATGAGAATGAACCTAGTGTGTACAAAAGGGTCAGTGGGAGCGCTGTGACATTCCTAGTATTATATGTTGATATATTACGGATAAACAAATGACATACCAGTGTTGCAATCAGTAAAGATAAAGTTGTCTAAATATTCCTCCATGAATGATTTGGGTAGAACATCCTATATTTTGGGGATAAAGATCTATATTGATAGATTTAAAAGGATGCTCGGCTTGACCCAATGAACATATATTCATTTGATGCTAAAGGTGTTTAGCATGACAAACTCCAAAAGATGTCTCATGTAGATGAGACATGAAGTGCATCTCTCTAAATTATCCTCAATAAAAGAGAGATCGCATGAGTTACTATCATGCATGCAATGAAATGTACGAGACTTGATGTTGATCAGTTATATTTTGGAGAAAATCACTGTAAGACAGTGAAAAATATCTTAAAGTACTAAAACGACAATAAGGATGTAAACATGAATCATGGTAGGTCTGAATAAAACTAGAGGGCTAAATAGATGCAGGTTTTTCAAGATTGACCAAGACTACATCAAATCTAGTTTAGGGTAAATTGATACCTTGAAAGGTAGTGCAGTGAATTGAAAAGATTCCAAACAACAAAAAGTTACTGGATTAGTGATAAAGACAAAGTATATAACTGTAAATAAAGCTGCAAGTTGATGTTTTGGATTAAAAGTTCATTATTAAACTAAGAATAGTTCCTAAGGCTCATCTTGGATCCAAACATGTGTTGCGACACTTTCATTTGATTAGAAGAATCATTGAAAGATTGGAAGTCACTATAGAGATAGTGGAATCTCAAAAAATGACATTACATATCCATTTACTAAAGCTTATCCAATAGCAGGATAATCGTCACTTAGAGAAGAAGGGTATGAGATACCTTGGCGATTGACTTTAGTGCAAGTGGGAGATTGGAAGTATTATGCACACAAGCAAATCATGTTTGATGATAAAGCATATACTTTGTAACAATCTTATTCATTTATTAATAAAAGAGTTATATAATTAATGACATTTATTTATCTACAAGGTGCTGGTTTTTATAATATGTTATAAACCCATAGTTTTAAGCAATGCTTTTAGAATCATGATGATGATCATGCTAATGAGATATAAATTCTTATCTAGCTTAAAACTAAAATAGTTCCCAATCGTTGGATTACTAAAAAGGGGATTACTGAATCCGGATAGATTGGTACATACGTTGCTTGTTCATTAGATGAGAATGATAGATCTCATGATCATTTGTATGGAGACACTAAAGTAAGTATGTATGTGCTTATTATAGAATAAGTTCACTGAACGTGACTCGCTAAGGAATATCTAATGGAGTTTTACTTGCCTGTCAATAGGAATTCCTGTAGTAATAGTAGTACAAGTGATCCTTAGACTTGAGATCATCATACTATCTTATGTATGATGAGTTATACTTTGACATGTCCCTTAAGACCTTTAGGGTATATCAAATGGTATGCTTGGGTGTAATAAATTATATATGGAGATAATGAATGATTAATAAAGAATCTACCACTTCTAGTAAAAGAAGAGATATGACCTATGTGATTCGATAAATGACAACCCAGGAATTCTTGGCCAAGGTGGAATGAAATTAGAAAGGAGTTTCTAATTTGCATTATTGGGAGTTGTGCATTTAAGGATTGAAATACATATAATTAAATAAAATAAGACTTGACAGTAATTCCATGTCTTATATTTAATTGAGACATTGTATGGTGGAATGATTGAATTATACGGTAACTATTAACTCAAATGTTCTTTTATGATTAATGTTGAAATCTATATTATTTGGAAAGTCGTTGATCGCTAAGGGGGCTTACCCTTATTGTAGAATAAATGTTATTTATATAAATGAATTAAATAGTTTAATTTATTTATGTAAATAAGATTAGAATTGTTCTAATTCATTTATTCACAACCGATTTAATATGGAGAACCTAAAGAGTCATACCTTAAAAGGAAGAATATTTATTTAAGAAGAAAATGACATAATCGTAATAATAAGTTAAATGTATTTAATTTAATCGATGGTGATAGAATAAATTACATAGCTTAATATTTATTATTTAATATTTTGAAAATATTAAATATAAATTAATAAGAGGAGTCTTATTATTATTATTATTATTATTATTATTACTATTACTATTACTAATTAATTTCTAAAGGAGTTTGAGAATTAATTAATAAGATACTCTCTCATATATATTCCTAATAAGATTAGGTGGCTAATTAATTAAAATAGTTTAATTAAATATTCCTAATAAGATTGAGAAGCCTAATTAATTAAAAGAGTTTAATTAATTAATATGAAATCCTAATCCTAAATTATTTAGGAGGGTTGCCTACATCTATAAATAAAAAAGTCTTATTATGGAACAAGGTTACATACTTTATTTCAAAAGTTGAGAGAGTACATCTTTTCTATAGAGATAGAAACTAGGGTTTTGCCAAACGCCATTCTTGAATTCATGTTCTTTCTTGGTGGATCACCTCTAGAGGCCAAACACTTGAGTAGATAATGTTGATCAAAGGAAGGAATCAACCCGATGAATTCAAGTAGAACACGAAAAGGATTTGGAGTTGAACTCGTACTTGAGGAAGATGGAATCTTCAAGGGTATGAATCTTATTTGTAATTCTTTTGTTTAATTAATAACTGTGCATAAAGGATGATATGGGTATATAGTATGTAAAATTTTAAAACTCTGATTTACCATGCTTTCGCTAATTTTATGTAATTTGATTATATCCATGGATCTTACAAACCTAACACAATATATATTGATATCATTTAATGGGCAATTTTAGTTAGCATAAATTTAATTTTGAATTAAAATAAACTCCTTTATTTTTAATCAAATTTCTAATCAAAATAAACTCCTTTATTTTAATTAACATGGAATCAAATTTTTTTTTAAAATAAACTTCTTTATTTTAATTTAAAAATTGTTGAAAAAATATAATATGGAATCCAATTCAAAGTTAAAATAAACTTCTTTATTTTAACTTTAAAATTATTTTAGAAAACAAAATATGTGGAATTCTATTCATTATCAAAATAAACTCCTTTATTTTAGGAAACATGAAATCCTATTTCATATCAAAATAAACTCCTTTATTTTAGGAAACATGGAATCATATTCCAAATAAAAATAAAATATTTATTTTAATTAACATGGAATCCTATTCCAAATCAAAATAATTATATACTAACAATTAGGCCCAATAAAATTGTTCTAAACACATATCAACATACATATTGAATCTAAATAATTAATAATTCGCATAAAATTTGGCTTTGATATCACTGTTGGGTTTGTAATATCCATGAACATACAATCTAATTGCATATAAGAAGCGAAAACATGACAAAATCAGAATTTAAAAGTTTTACAAACCATAACCATGATCATTCTTTATGCTTAATTATCAATTAACAAAGGAGATAAAGAATTATACCTTTGTAGAACAAAGCTTCATCAGGTACAAGTTCAACTCCAAATCATTCGCGTCGTCTTTGAATTCCACCAATTAGATTTCTTTGATTAACTTTAGCCACCCAAGTGTTTGACATCTAGAGGTGATCCGCCAAAGAATAATAAGGATTCAAGACGTGTGTAGCGACAAACCCTTGTTTTCTCTCTTTAGAGAATTTATGAGTATTCTCCCAAGTTTAATGGAAGTGTATGTAACCCCAATCCATAATAAAACTCCTCTTATTAATAGACATGGACAACCCTCCTAAACTATTTAGGAGTAGGGTTTTTATTTTATTCCTAATCTAATTAGGAACTTTTATGAGAATACTTTTATTATTTAATTCCTAAACCATATAGGAAATAAATAATAACAATAATAATAATAGTAATAATAATAATAAGACTCCTCTTATTAATTTATAATTATTATTTCAAAAATACTAAATACAAAATATTATGTTATTTAATTTATTCTATCATCATATTATAAATTAAATATACTTAAATTATTATTATGATTATACTATTCACTTCTTAAATAAATATTTTTTTTGCGGTGTAACCCTTTAGGTTATCCATATTAAATCGGTTGTAGAATAAATACATTAGAACACTTTCTAATATTATTTAAATAAATAAATTAAATCATTTAATTTATTTTTTAAAAAATAATATTTATTCCACAATAAGGGTAAGCCCCTTTAACGATCAACGACTTTCCAGATAATATAGATTTCAACATTTAATCATAAAAGAACCTTCTAGCGAATAGTTACCGTACAATTAAATCATTCTACCATATGATGTCCCAATCAAATATAAGACATGAAATTTCTGTCAAGTCTTATTTTATTTAATTATATGCATTTTGATACTTAAATGCACAACTCTAAATAATTCAAATTAGAAACTACTGTAGACACTCAAAATTTTTCTTGCCCCAATACTAACCCGGTAGGAGGGCAAAACCGTCAATCAATCCAAATTCGACCACCAACGCCGGTCCTTCAACCTAAATCTGATTCCCCATATCATCAATCAAGTTCCGATATTCAATCGGACCATCAATCAAGTTTCGACAGTTAATTGGACCATCAATCAAGTTCCGACAGTCAATCGGACCATCAATCAAGTTTCGACAGTCAATCGGACCATCAATCAAGTTTCGACAGTCAATCGGACCATCAATCAAGTTCCGACAGTCAATCGGACCATCAATCAAATTTTGACAGTCAATCGGATCATCAATCAAGCTCCAACAGTCAATTAGACCATCAATCAAGTTCCAACAGTCAATCGGATCATCAAGCTCAACCCCGATCTCAACCCGGGAAGTCAAAATCAACCCCAGTCTCAATCTGGGAAGTTAATTAAACCCCGGCATCAACATGAAAGGTACCTAATAAACCCCGACCTCAATCCTGGTCTCAATCCGGGAAGTCAAGGCAACCTTAACATCAACCGAGGATATGTCAAGCCATCTCCGGTCTCAATTCGAGAAACACAGTTCATCCCTGGCAGCAACCCGAGAAGTCAAACTCAACCCCGGTCTCAACCCGGGAAGTGCAGGTCATCCCCAGTCTCAAATCGGGACGTCAGGTCAACTTTAGACATCAACCTGAAGCATCACAACAACTCCAGAGCAAAACCTGGAACGACCACGTCAGCCTCAGAGATAACCTTGAGGTCAAAAGACTTGACTGGGATCCAAGTCTTGGAATCAGCTCTCGAAAGTCAACTAGCGACCATGCCGACACTATAGGCAGCCCCGGGAGGGGTACAATGATCATTTCATCAACTCTCAACCGATTTAGTCAAACTCAAGCCAAATCAATGCCACCAAGCCAGAATAAACTCTAACGACGATCCCGAGTGGCAAATACACAAGACAGCTCAACGGATAAACTGCGGGGAATCGAAGACTTGGTTATGAACCCGTGTTCCTAGACCTGGAAAATGTTTTTTCCCATGTCATTGCGATACTCTCGACGAGAGCTTTCCGGAAAGGTATCGTACGCCTCAAACGGACGCTCCGATCAAAAGTTAGAAAGTTTCCAACCAGACATCGCATTGCTCGGAGTGCACGTACTTCGAGATGACTAAGTCGGGCACGTGGGGCCCACCTAGAGGAGCCACAGCTCTACTTGCGGCTATCGCAGGTAGAGTGGAGGCTCCCTGGCCTATAAATAAACGTGCCCCCCCATTCATTTAAAATAATTCAGAAACGCAGCGAAGCCCTGCCAATTTGATTTTTTGACTTTTATACCTCTTCCAAACCCAAATATTTTCACTCCAACACATAGATATACCCATTTACTACCACATATCAAAAAACTACCAGTAGATTTGGACGTTTAAAGCCTATGATTTGGCAAAAAGCTCGTAGTGCAGTCCATTGTAAGTAATTTTACGATCAGGAAGTCAATACTACTACTTTGCACTGTTTTACACCTGCACATCAAGTTTTATCTTCTAAATATGCCCAAAACTTAGTTCCGTGGCCGTTTTCATCAAAATTTGTTACATTTCTGTACATAAACGCAGTTTTTTGCATTTCTACAACTCGGATTGACGATCCGTCAGCTCCAGCAGCTTCAATGCACTAGCACACACCTTTTTGGCAACTTCGCCGGACTGGGTTATCTTCCCAGTCCGGGTTTGGCCCTTTTTTGTATATATTTAACTGCAAATGGACTAACATTTCAATTCTGTCAAGTTCGGATGTCAAATCCGTGATAGTTTGTCGCTTTTATATATAGTTACGCATATATAAGCGACTTTCACCATCACTGGTACTCATATCAGTCCTAGTTGACTACATTTTTGTCAATATATATATATATATATATATATATATATATATTTATATATATTTTTAGTTCGGCCTAGATTACTTCGTGGCCATTTTACTACTTTTGCACACTTACCCATACTGGGTGCTCTCCCCAGTCATTCGGTGACTATTTTATGTCAATTTCAATTCCAGTACGGGCACCAGATCGCCCTTTTCACTGTTTTCTATATATATATATATATATATATTTTATTTTTGTCACAATCTAGATTATTTCGTGGCTATTTACAGTTATTTTATAATTATATATATTTCAATTCCAGTCCGGGCTTGCGAGTGAAAACCCATCGCCCTTTTTACAAGCTTTTATATATATTTAACTATATATATTGCTTTGCTCAATTTATTCAACTATTGCATTTAATATTCATTTGTATATGAATCTGCACTGACATATCTGCGGGCGAACTAGATTTATCCAAATCTCGCCACTTCTAGCTTTCAAACGATTCAAACAGGTCCCGACAGAACCTGGAAGCTATAATGGCTGAGATTTCTTTAAATCTAATTATTTTTGTAGTTTCAGCTTCAAAAGCAACCTCGCGACCCTTAGATCGCTATCTAGTCGGAACGAGACGCTTCGGCCGTGTAGACCGGGATTTACTGAATGAATCCCTGGTTCTGGCTATCTTGGGATATTTATCTGTTTCTGTACAAATTCGAACTGTGCAGGTTTTCTAGCCATTCATATGTGAGCCTAGGAATCGTGGGATTCATGATCAAACTGATCAAAATCTGATTCCCACGATGGACAAACTACGATTTATAGATGTACCCTGCCAGTTTTTTCTGTAAAATGTACATGCACAGACCTTAAAATGGTTATCCAGATTTAAGGTCTCAATATAGTGAAAATATAGATTGTCATGTCAGCGTCTCTACGATGGTTTTCATACCCATGAGGAGACCGACACTTTATATTTTTATGGTTGAGGATGCCTCGCAGCCCGATAAATCACCAGTTGCATGCAGCCTTAAGGCTATAAAGATAAAATGGAGAGTAGCGATATGCTTCAATTCCTATGTCAGCGTAAGGGTTTGAAAAAACCAGCTTTCAAAACATCACTGTTAATTCAATTCAAAAGCTTTTGCAAATCAAATTAAATAATGCTTTTTGCAAATCAAATCAAAGATTGATTTTCCAATAAAATCAAACCTTTCGTATATAGGCTCAACGAAGCCTGTCAAAGCTTTCAATCAATCAAAAGGCCCAATTTCCAAACAGCATTCATTCACGCATTCCAGTTTTAAAGGAAATATTGAAAATATTGTGGTACCGTGTTTACACGGGAGTTGTGGGGTGCTTAACACCTTCCCCACACTTAATCAAGCCCCCGAGCTCAAAACTCTGATTTCAAAGATCAAGTTTCGACAGTGTCCAGTAATTGGGCCTCTTTTCAAATTAAAATTCGGTTGAGTTGGTACAACCATTTTCAAAACTATCAACTTGCAACTCTGTTTAAATCAAATCGTCGACATATACACATGTTGGCCTCTTTCCAAAAAAAACCCTTCAAAACCATTTTTGCAATAAAAAGAATAAGGGTAGAGATAACTTAGGAAGATCAATTTGAGGAAAACCGGGTTATAAACAGACCCACGGTATTTCTTAAATTTTGCAACGTCGACAGGTGGCGACTCTGCTGGGGACAATAGAGGGCGTAGGTCGCTTTCAATCTTTTCAAACCTTTTCCTTTCAAAACTATTGAATGCGTGAAATCCTGCGTCTCCACAGTCAATGGATGAGTGAATGCTGTGTCTTTCATTGAATGTATGAATGCTATGCCTTTACATTGAATGAATGAGAATGAATGCTTTAGTGCTTCACACCCATATTAGTGCTTCACACGAACTGTCATTTCATGCATAATCGGTAAGGCCGATGTATGTGAATGTATGTTGTGAGTCCCTCCACCAAGAGGCTAACCCGGTCGGTGATAAGTAAGGACTCTGGGGACGACTAAGTCTCCGGGGCTGCCTCTTGAAAATGCACCACCCAGATTCACTCCAGTTAAACGATCGGATTAACTTCCTTCTAGTAGATTGCGATGATCTGGGAACCTTCATGCCGAAACAAAAGCAGCGAGAGTAACCAAGGATAGGTCAGCTTCTGATCAACGGAATTCGACGGGATGCTTCTTCATGCCCTCCTCTTTCAATTCCATGTCAAGTCTCCAATTACTGAGGAGCGCAATGTAAATGACAATAATGAAAGATTTACTTTCCTGTCAAATATCCTGTCATCCTTCCATCAAAACAACTAACCTCGGTTTTGCAGGATAAACTTAAAAAACATACATCATAAATGCATCCAGTCATTACCTACCACAGGGAACTGACACGCATACGTTTTGGTGTAGGTAGGGAAAAATTAGTCCTATTACCAGATCAAAGGCCAGAAAAGCACCCAGTCCATCTACGGACATGGCTTCAAGTGCTCCACCAAAATCCACCGCTGTGTCTAGGGAAGAATTCGAAGCATTGAAAAATCAGATGGCCGAGCTAGCCAGTTTCCTTCGAGAGAAAAGCAAGGCCTTCAAAGAGAAACAATCTCAAACTCATCTAGAACCAGGAGCATCTTGTAGTGGTGCTGGCGGTTAAGATACAAAAAAGGCTGAAACTCAGATTCCTGGACCCCAGAATCAGGATGCAATCAACAAAACTTCAAAAATCACCATCTTAGGCAAAGAACAGGAAGCTGGTGACCTTCTCAAGAAAATCTAACAAATGGAAGAAACCCTCCGGTCCATCAAAGGGACTGGGGCATTTGGCAGTGTCAACTACTCATATCTATACATATTTCCTGGGGTTAGATATCCCAAAAAATTCCAAGTCCCTGATTTCAAGAAATATAACAGATTAGGGGATCCTTATACGTACCTAAAAGTTTTCATCGGAGAACTCGAATCCTATGCTGAGGACGAGAAACTTCGAATGCAGCTATTTCAGAAGAGTTTAACTGGAGAAGCCAGAGCCTGGTATGCCCGTCTGGACAACTCCAAAATCCACAGTTGGGAAGAATTGTCCCATGCCTTCCTCAACCAGTACAGTTTCCAATCTCAGCTAGCTCCAGATCAATATCAAATTACCAAAATCAAGAAAAAGAACACTGAATCATTCAGAGAATATGCCCAACGATGGAGACGGGTCGCAACACAAGTCACCCCAGCCATGACTGAATCTAAAATAGTCATGACTTTCATCGATATTCAAGAAGCTCCTTATTATGAAAGGGTCCTAGCAAGCATAGGAAAACCTTTCTCTGAAATGATCAAACACGGCGAAATGGCTGAAATGGGACTCAAGTCCGGGAAAATAAAAAACCTAATGGCACTCGAAGCTGTTGCTGAGCATATCCAATCCGAAAATTACGGGAGTAATCCTTGGAGGGTCCATAAAAAGAAAGATGAAGAAGTTTCCTTAGTGTTACAAGGACAAAATTCAAGCGGTAATTCAAACAATACACCCATTCAAAGGAGGAACTATACCCCTTTCCAAGCTGCAACACAGCCTTCAAATCCTTCATTCCAGAAAAACATGGAGGTCAGACGCAGAAGGACTTTCACCCCACTAGGGGATTCACTCGAGAACGTCTTCAAACTTCTGACAGCTCAGAAGAAGATTGGCCAACTCCTTCCGCTAACTAACACTAATGCCAGGAACTTTAACCCTAGCAAGAAATGTGCTTATCATTCCGGATCATCGGGCCATGACACTCAATACTGTTGGTCCCTCAAGCACAAAATCCAAGATTTGATTGATAATGGAGAGATTGTGGTCACAAAGCCCGATCAACCCCATGTCCAAGATAAGCCTCTCCCACAGCAAAAGGAGGAGAGTGTCAACATGATCAACACTTCAAGTGGAGAAGGATCCAAATACCTCCGCTATGTTGAAGAATCCACTCAATCCAATAACATCAGCCCAATGAGTTGAGAGGCTTTTGAAAAATAATTCTTGATAGAGCAAGAAATAAAGTCTATCAAGGAACAAATCGAGAAGTTGGCT
Organism: Panax stipuleanatus; assembly: GCA_020205555.1. Lineage (NCBI taxonomy): Eukaryota > Viridiplantae > Streptophyta > Magnoliopsida > Apiales > Araliaceae > Panax > Panax stipuleanatus. Next base: position 58,677,750 of record CM035123.1, on the reverse strand, counting down.
GAACTGGTCGTCTACTAACATCAACTCACCTGGAAGATGTTAAAACAAATCCATCAATCTATTGGCAGTCGCTCTCCTCCAGTGGAAGTCAATTCCAATCAAGATCATAGCCAGACTTGTGAGCTTACACCCTGGACTGACAAGGGGATCGAAGAAGAAAGTGTCCAAGCAGGTAGGAAGTTCCTATTTCAAAGGAATTTCACCAATTTGAACCAGTCAATGGAAGAAATCCTGCAAATGATGATCAACGAGGGAATGGTTGAAAACTTTCTACCTCCGCTGAACCCTCAATCCAGAAAATTCAAACCTGACCAAATATGTCAGTACCATTCCAACTCTCCCGACCATGATACAGAAGAATGCTAGGCACTTCGTAACCTAATTCAAGACCTGATTGAGAAAGGTGACCTAATTAGAGGAGATCAAATCCTCGATATGACAGATAAAGATAGCCTCTGGATCCCTGATGCATGGTATCAGGACACAGTGGCTGTCATATCCTGCGATAAAGAATCAATCATCACACCCCTGGTACTGACAGGTGAAGGGGTTCAAGACAAATAAAATCCTGTGAAGGTGGCTGCACCTCAGCCTCTAATTTTGCCCTTCAGGCCTCAGTATCCAATCCTCAGTCTGAAGAAGGTCCCATGGAACTACGGGGACGTTGAAGGCTCCGTGGCAAACAATATTTCCATCCTGTCAAAGGATAATCCATTATACATGCCTTAGCGGGTGATTAAACCAGTTACCAAAGAAAAAGAAAGGGTGGCTAAAGAAAAGATAAGATAGTTCCTCAAAAAGATGGGACACAGTGAAATCAAGATAGTGCAAAGCTTGAAAGACGCACCCAATCAAATATCCATCCTGGACTTGGTTCTATCATTAGAGGGTCACCGTAACATCCTAGTGAAGGTACTAAAAGAAGCTCATCTACCACACACGGTAGACATAGAGAAATTTTGTCACGTGATAGAACACATTTTCAACAACAATGTGATTTCCTTTACAGACGATGATATCCCAGCTGAGGGGAGGGGTCACCACAAGTCCCTGCATATAGCCGTTATGTCCTTCAGATACGTGATCAGAGGAGTGCTTATTGATGGAGGATCTTCCCTCAACATTTGTCCATACGACACGTTAGAAAGGATGAAGATCAATCCAAACCGGATCAGAGCCAGTCATATGGTTATCCGAGCTTTCGATGGATCTTGCCGCCAGGCTATGGGGGAAATCGAGCTTCCTCTATAAATTGGTCCACACACCTTCTATGTATCTTTCCAAGTGCTCAGCATAGCCACCGAATACAACTTGTTGTTGGACAGGCCATGGATCCATATGGCCGGGGCTGTTCCATCCACCCTCCATCAGCAACTCAAGTACATTATCAACAACAGCCTCATCACAGTGAATGCTGAGCCGGAATACCCTACCCACATACATGGGGACATGCCAGTGATTAGCCTGGACGTCGGGGTTGAGCCTGCAAGTTTTCAAGCTCTCGAGGTAAGTGATATTCAATATCTACCAATTGGGGCACCTAGCCCTGAAGCCTAAAATTTCTACTGAAGTAATGACAGTGGGCTAAGAAATGGTAGCTGCGGGTTTTCAGTCTGGAGAAGGGTTAGGAAAGGACAAGCACGACATTAAGATGCCAATTCAAATCCCAAGTCAGATGGGAAGAGCAGGATTGGGATTTTCATCTGGGTTAAACCACCGGAATCCACACAAACATCCCAAGGCTCAAGCCTCCACGATTCTGCTCCCAAACCTCACAAATGCTGGATGGGTGAAACCTACGAGGAAGATCCCTACGGGGGCATCAGCCATGCTATTTCCTTCAATCATACCTGTCCATGAAAGGAAAGCCCTCAAGCCTGAGGCAGATAGTGAAAAGGGAAAAAAAAAGATCCTGTACGGAGGACGAGACCCATTCGCTAACATGAAAGTCATTATCAACTACGAAGGGATGAATGATGAACTCCCAGATAGTGACGATGAAGATCGTGCTCACTTTCCTCGCTGCAAACAGAGGAACAATCCCCAGAAAAACCTATGCCATATCCTAAAGGATGTCTCAGTTGTCATTCAAGACGAGACAGACGAACACACTTCCAGCATCCTCCCTATCCATAAGGGTCTAACCCTGGATAATTGGATCAGTGTCCCTTGCCTCAGTTGAAAAGGGTAAAGGGGCAGACAGTCAATCTGCCCTTAATCATGCTTTTATTTACTGCTTACTTTTGATTGCACAGCTGGAGCAGTCACTTTTATCATACTTTACAAATGCTATATGTATTTAAGCAGTTGTATATATTAATGAAAGCATTTTTGTTTTCAGGACCCAAGCATTGTATGTGTGTGTCTCTGCTGATGAGATGCCAACCTGTCAACATAACTCTAACCATGATGCAAGATTGAGCTTCGACTTTGACGGATCTTGATCAAGAGGAGGAAGATGACTATGAGGTGCCAAAGGAGATCAAGGAATAGGTCGAAGATAAACCCAAACCAAACCTTGACCAAACCTCCACCATCAACATAGGAACCTCCGAAACCATCAAAGAAATCCAAATAGGTTTAGACCTCACATCGGATCAAAAAGCCGACCTGATCGCGCTCCTGACACAGTACCATGATGTATTTATATGGTCGCATAAAGACATGATCGGTCTATCCACAGACATTGTCATCCATCGAATGCCCATCAAAGAAGGGTTCAAACCAGTCAAACAAAAGCTCAAACGATTGAAACCTGAGTGGAGTCTCAAAGTCAAAGAAGAAATCATTAAGCAATTCAAAGCTGGGATCATCATGGTATCAACATATCCCGAATGGCTATCAAATATAGTCCCCATGCCTAAACCAGGAGGGAAGGTACGAGTCTGCGTGGATTACTAGGATCTAAACAAAGCCTGCCTCAAGGACAATTTCCTGGTACCTTTTATCCACATCCTGATTGACAATACTGCCCAGTACGGCATGTATTCCTTCGTAGACTGCTTTTTTAGATACCATCAAATCATGGTTGCTAAAGAAGACCGAGAGAAAACAGCTTTTATCACTCCCTGGGGAACTTTTGGCTACCGACGACTATCCTTCGGCCTCATCAATGTTAGAGCAACGTATCAGCGAGTTATGATGGCTCTCTTTCATGATATGATGCACAAAGAAATAGAAGTTTATGTTGACGACATCATCATCAAGTCCCGGAGGGAGGATGATCACATAGACCATCTCAAGAAGCTGTTCAATAGGTTGCGTAAGTATAACCTCAAGCTAAATCCCACCAAATGCGCTTTTGGCGTCAAGGCATGCAAACTGCTAAGATTCTTGGTGAGCAATCGGGGCATTGAGTTAGACCCTGCTAAGATCAAAGCCATTTCTGAAATGCCCGTGCCTCGTACAGAGAAGGAGATAAGAGGATTCCTAGGAAGGATCAACTTCATAAGTTAATTCATTTCACAGCTCACAGCAACCTGTGAGCCCATCTTCAAGCTGTTAAGGAAGAATTCCTCCATCAAATGGAATGAGGATTGTCAACATGCCTTCCTTGCCATCAAAAAGCAGCTTGTCAAAGCACCTGTTTTGGTACCTCCAAGGGATGGAAGTCCCCTTATTCATGTACCTATCCGTCAATGACAATGCCATGGGCTGTATTTTAGGGACAGAAGGATGATAGTAACAAAGAAAGAGCTATCTACTACATCAGCAAAAGATTCAGCAGTGGGGAACAGAAGTATACCCTGATCGAGAAGACATGCTGTGCATTAGCATGGGCCGCCATGAGGTTGCAACACTACTTGCATGGGCACACGATGTATCTCATATCCCGCATGGATCCACTAAAATACGTCTTTAACAAACCAATGTTAAGAAAAAACAAAAAAATGGAAGACCAGTTCCAAGACACCGAAGACAAATAAAAGCTAAATGCTGTCAAGCTGTCTGGTTACCAGACCCATTTGAGGAACTCCCTTGACACCTCAACTGTCAGTCCATCGAGGAGAAGCTCAAAATGCATCAACAATTGCGAGTCATGATGGAAGTGGTAATCACTTAGCGATGACAATACATCTCTAAGCAGGGAAGTATCTCAAAAATATATTTCTCTGATATATAAACTGCTTTATATACATAGTGCCCTGTACATGACAAAAATGGCTGATCTAGTCTATGCAGGAAAAATAAAGCTAGTCTATGAACCCAAGGACAAGTAGGTCAGCAATGCCAGCATGGCATCTCTCTCTGAAGATGGAGGAGCATCTGTCAAAATAGTCCACTCAGCCTCCATACGGCTAAGGACATCTACAGTCATCTGCAAGGTGGCACTGTGGTCATCAATGTAAGCACTCATCTCAGTAACCAAACAATGGGTGTAAGATTGAAGAGCAGTACTATCAACAATGTGGAAATCACGAGAAGCTATAGCCTCATCCCTCTCTGCAAAAGCTGCGTCCTGAGAAATCAAAGTCTCCTCGATCTCAACATATGCTGCATCTCTCGCTAAGTGAACCTCGTCTCGCTCCATAATGGCAGTATCTAAAGCAGAGCGAAGCTCCTCTCGCTCAATCAATCCAGTATCCAAAGCGGTCCTGAGATCATCCCTCTCAGCAAAAGCTAAATCCCTGCCAGACAGGGCAGCCAACAGCTGCGCTCTAGCTAAGTCTCTCTCAAAGGTCATCCTAAATAGAGAAACTGACAAAGCAGGATCTGTCCCTATGAGAATAACCGGGGGATCACTAATCAAAGCTACAGCCAAATTTGCGAACAGCTCATCCTCAGTAGGAGAATCGGGATCCTCCATGGGCTCCTCCTTGTCAGAATCCTCAAGCGGAGGTAAATGGAGCTCTGCTACTGTGATTGCGGTCTCTGCCTCTAACCATGCAGAATATTCCAAAGAATAACCTGGATGTCTACTGGAGAACTCAGCCCTCTCCCTGTGAGTCCAACACTCATAAACTCTAACCAAGTCGGCCGGTGACATCGATGAAGCCGACATCCTCTGATCAGCAAAATCCTCAAAATGGTGCATACTCTGCCACTGATCAAACTGCTCCATAACTGCCAAGGGATGATAAGTAGTCACACCCTTCAATCCTGCCAAAGGCAAATAATCCATGCCAGATGCATGAGTAATGAAGCTGAACGGGGTCGCCATCCCTGAACATAACAAAAATACGAATGGATGCTTAATATCCGACAAAAATGCTAACCAGGACTCTTAGTCGACGTAATCAGGCTTACGAAAGGAGTAAATTGAGGATATCTCGTGGCTAAAACAATAGGCATGAGGTCTAAATGATCCAATCGATCGTATGTGTGACATCAACCACATATACAGCACGACCGAGCTACCCCTGAAAAACCCTGCTAGATTGGTACTACAATAGGTGAGCGACCTCAGAGTCTTCACCAAGATCATAGGGATAATGGTACTACCCTGCCTAAGGGCTCTGACTACGATAACCAATCCCACATCAAGGTGATCTAAATGCAATGGCATGTAAATATATGCCACGATGCACATCAACAACATGTCTATCCTGGCTGTCTGCCACTCCTCTGCAAAAATGATAAAATCTCCGACGTGATGGTCGTAGCTATTAAGCTCACCATAGCGCTCTATCAAGAAGTCAAGGGAGATCACATGCCCTGAAACGATATCATCCATGACTATGCTCTGTCGAAGACCGGACAGCCGAGTAAACGGTCTCTGCATATCACTGATAGCCGTTCGAGCACACGATAACTCTAAATCCAAGCCAGTAAATCTCTGATACTCCTTTAGAGTAGGCGAAAGCTCACACCGCCCAATGCGGAATACCTGTCTCTCTGGTACCCATAAGGGTAGGACGCCATCAATAAAGTCGTCTGGAACCCTCAAATCTACAAGGGCCATCAAATGCCCCAACATCTGGTCAACTGTCCCCCTAGCCGAAAAGGGCAGACTATCATACCATGACAGCAACGATACCGCCACCTCTGACAGTGGCAAATGCTCTATACGGCTAACTGTAAACGTCGTCATCTGTAGCACCGTATCACAAGACCGTCCAGAGGTCAAGTAAAATCGCAGCTGTCTGAATGCATACACATAATACATGTATGATGATAATAATATAAACATGATGTAGCAGATAAAGATGACATAAATATCTATAAAAAGCTATCTACTGCATACATCATCCCTATATCCTAGTACAAAGTGAAAGGAAGAATACAGGGAAATGGGGCACCACCACCCAGCTAATACAGTGGTCTATCAAAATGATGGAACAGATGCCGAATAGCCAAAATAGTGGCTGACCAAAAATATAGCTGCCATAGCTATCACAGGAAGTCAAAGACCTCGGTATCAAATCGATCGACCTGCTCTAGATCCTCTGTCTGCACAAAGCTGTTGGGATCAGGCATATCTGGGCGGTATAAAGGAGGATCTACCCCTGTATAACTGCTACTAAATGGACCTGAAGGGGGGCCTGCTCCAGAGCTGGATGGGTCAAATGAAGATGCTTTTGATGGATCTCGAGCCTGGTCCAACTCCCTGGTCAGATGTACTATCTTGTCTGCATGAGTAGGCTCTCTAATACAAGCTATCTAGTCCGTCATCATCACAGACCCTGGCACCATGTTTGCCATAAAATGGGTGGCACGAGTCTGAGCCCCGATAGTGCGAGGACTCCACCAACTGTAAAAGGCTTTCTGGCTGTATGGGCCCTCTGATAAATCAAAGTCGTCTATACCCTCCAAAGGGATGTCTATCAAAGGCACGAACATTGGCCAATGATGCCAAGCAGGAGGAGCAATAGGGATGCGGATCTCCCCTGTGACGCTCCGAATGGCGCGCTCTCCATAATAGAGCTCCCAGCCTCCCTCCATTAACATAAGGACTCTTCTGGTCGATAAATCAAATTCCCGACCAGTGGGGAAACCTCCATCAAATTCGACGGTCAAGTGCTCGGATGTGTACGGCGTCCAGGTGATCGAGCCAGCCGTCAAAAGCTCCAACTGCAGACTGGCATGAATGAATCCCTCAGCAATAGGGACCTCCGTTAAAATGGAGTGGTTCCATCTCCGTCCACGTGGATAGGTCTTCAGACCTAATGTTGAAATGGGCCGTAGGCAAGGAAGCCTTTCAAATGCCCAAAGCTATCCATGCAAATATCAAAAGTCCACAGTGACCAAGACTGCTAAAAATAAGTGCAGAAATAAAAAAGGTACAGAAAGATGTACTCACCAGCAAAAACTGATGGAATCCTAACCAAGCCTCCGTCACACCCTCCGAAAGCAGGCGCATGCCCCGGAGAAAATAGGCAAAGGTATAAGAGCCCCAATTAAAGTCACCGAGGTGCTCTACATGCTAAGTGGCGCTGATCAAAGCAAAGGACACCGTTGACGAGTTATCCACCATAAAACAACCCCTGATGATAGACAAAAGCAATCGCCTCAGAATGCTATCTCTAGCCCTCCGATTATTAGGCAGAGGCAACTGCAAAGTCCAGTCCTGGGCATCTATACTCAAGAGACCAAATCGAACAGCCTGACCCTTGAATGCTGACTGAGGGACTCCCAACAGGGATTTAACTGCGGTGGGCAAAATGTCAGACATGACAGACACTGTCTCGCCCTCAAACTCAATGCCTATGATAAATCTCCAGTCCATAGGAGTCATCATCACCTCGCAATCAAGTATATAAAGGGACTGAGTCTAGTGGAACCAGTGCTCAGACAAAGACCTCATATACCCCCAAGGGCAACGATGGGGCAGGATCCAGAAGAAGGCCTGAAATCCCCAGCCATCTACAATCTCTCTGTAATCCTCGTGTAGAGTCTGATAGAGGGAGTGCACACTAAACCAGTTCCCTCGAGGCTGTGTCATGCCAGGGACCTGCATAAAAAATTAGCCTATGTCAAAAACCTGTGCCTCGAGAATGGCCAGAAGATGGGAAAAGAATCCAGAGGGAAGAAATACTTCAAGTCATCTCATTAGCCTGAAGATATCTTGAAGGATGGCGACTCAAGTCACCCAGCAACTCCTGTGTCTGCACAGCAATGCCCGGGACCTCCGCATGTGGAATCTGAGCTGGAATAAGAGCAACAAAAGCAGCCTCCTTGTCATCAATGTCAATGGGCTGCTTGTCCTATGCTGGATATATCCTGCTCTCTACCAATCTGTGAGGCGTCCTAGCTGGACGGGCATGTGGGACGGTAGAAGCCCTCCTCCGTCTAACGCCTGATGAAACCCCGATAGAGCTGTTGGGTCTATCGCGATCCATCGCATACACCAGTTCTTGAAATCACCTCAGACAGGGTGTGGTAAGCCTAAAACCTATGGCTTATTAATCAATCAATCCAGCATACATATCTAAGTCCTAAAACATGCACGGGTCAATCAAAAATACCCCGTATAGTCAAAACTTCATGTTTTCAAAATCCCAGAAGCTCAAAACCTGCATTGGGTCAGTAAAAAACTCCCCACAGAGTCAAAAATGTATGCTTTCAAAACCTAAGATTTTGGAAAATTTTTGCCAGAGTCTTCTTTATAAAATGGACTGTCCACATGCACACAGGCATGCTTAGGTGGCCATTCAGTAGCACACCTACCCAAAAATAAAAATAGTTCATATTTATTAAAAAAAATCAAATCAAAAACCAGCCTCACATGGTCTCCAAAATACCATAGGCATTTTTAGTTGAAAGTTTAGGCTCACTAGGCCTCAAAAAGGATGACTAAACTGATCAAAAAGTGGAAAAATTGACTATCTTAGAATCTAAATTTTCTTACATCCAAACGTGCATTACAGTAAGATATGCATACATATGTAGACAGAAAATTTTTCACAGGTTATATAGACATACATTTTTCATGCATTGCATTTGAAAGCACCATAGGTGGTTTGCATGCTTTTAACCGTCAAAAATTGCGAAAGAAGGATGAAAAATGTTACCTGCTGATAAGTGGTTTTATGACCACTTATTCAGATAGTAACCAGCTCATTCTGTTGCTTAAACTCAAGTAATCCTGTGCGTTTAATATGTTTTTCCTTTGTTTTGCAGCGTTTATGTTTAGAAACTCTTCGAGAGCAAATTGAGCGTTAAAGGCATGATAGCATGGTAGATGAAGATGTTACGAGGCTAAAAGTGCAGAAGTGCAAGGAAGCGGAGCGGAAGCCAAGTGCAACAACAAAGAAATGCACCAGCAAAATTTCATGGCACGCGCGGCCGCGCCGTGTTAAGGCAGCCAGCCCGCGCGCCCGCGCCAACCCCCAGACCAGAGTCCCAGTTTTTGTGCTCGCGCGGCCTCGCCAAGACCAAAGCCGAATGCCGCGCGGCAGCACCGACTCCCAGCTTGACCAAGTTTGACTTTCGACTTAGCAGATCAGGAGAAGGCTTATATTAGGGCTTTTGCCCTCATTTACTCGGCATCTCCAATAGGGAGCTCTCCCTTAGCTTAGCCCTAGTTTTCCTTTTCCTTTTCCTTTCCATCTTGTATAGATTAGGAGTAGATTAGTGTTAGATTAAAGTTTAATTAGTTTAGTTAGGTTCTAGGGTTTCTTTTGGACTTGAAGATTGAAGCAAGGGATAAACAACAAAGATCCACACTTGGAGAAAGACTCAAGATTTGCAATTTCTATCTCTTAATTCTCCTTGTATTTATGTATATTTGGATGATGTTTATAAAACTTGTGGATAATATATTCAAGTATTTATGGCTTAGTTTATATTTTGGGATTTCAATGGAACCCAACACATAGTTGTATTGATTGCTTTCTCTCTTTGCTATTATTGCGAATTGGTTATCATAACTTGTGCGTTTAGATTGATTTATTATGAACCTATATGAAATTGACAAATGGATTTTAGGTTTAGACCTAGTTATGATATCATGCGAAAGTTAGAGATTCTTGCGAGTAATCTATGAGATTATGTGACGTGTGTCTCATTCATTGTCCTAGAGAGTTGATAATTTGTTAGTGTTTAGGATAGAAATATACCTAAATGCCGTATGCAACCATTTGAGAATCTAATCTTAATGACTTCCTATGCAAAAGTTGGTAATTGATGGAGTAGTTAACGAGATTTCCTGTGACATGTGTCTTGTTAATTGTTCTGGATATTAGTTGCTTGATAGTGTGTAGGATAGACATATACCTACATGCCGCATTAGGAAGATTCATAGTTTTCCTTCGAAAGAGGCTATTATATAATCGTGATTTCTCGGTTGTCAATTCTGGGTGCTTATTATTCTAAGTGAGAGAGTTAAGAGATTCTAACGAAGTGTTGGGGGAAATTGTAATACCATGTCTTCATTATCTGAAATTACCCTAGGATTAGTTATTGCATAGTTTAATTGCTTGCCTAGTTTAACTTAGTTTTAATTCATTCTCTTTACCATCCGTTTAAATAAGACTGAGATGATTATGAGCTAGTGTTTTGGCGACCCTTTATCTATTAATTCCTCGTGGGAACGATATCTTTACTCACTCTTTATTACTCGTTGGCCGCGTATACTTGCGCGTTAATTGTGTCATCAAATCGGACCAACACCTGCGCCGCGCTGAATGCGTAGGAACTAACGGATTCAGAATTTGACTGCCAGAACTCCGTAGATCTAAAAAAGAAGATCGAAAATTCTTTCGCTGCTCAAACAGGAAACTTGCAAAATAAAAAATCTGGTAGCACATTAAGTAGCCCAGGTGTGGCAGCCCAGGTGGGTCCCAGCTTCCTCAGGCCCGAATTGGTTTGAGTCAAAACGGAGTTTAAACGGGCCGCCGAATCAAATCTGAAGACAAATCGCTACGCGATTGAGCGGTTTGTCCTGAAATCATGCGTTCAAGCAGTGCAATCCTGACAAAAAGGGAAACTCCACAGAGACCCTTGACATTCAACTCGGAGCCATGTCCGGGGGTCAACAGATCAAACTATAGAAAAGCTGCAAAAAAATTGTGTAAAACTATCAAAAACTGCCATTTTCGAAGCATCGGGTACTGACCGGTGACAACTCAGTCGTTGGTTCCAGTCCAGCAAAGCATCGGGTACTGACGGGTGATAACTCAGCTGTTGGTTCCAGTCCAGTGAAGCATCGGGTACTGACCAAAATAATCTCAGCCGTTGGCTCAGCCCAAGAGAAGTTCGGGTATTGACTGAAGCTATCTCAGCCGTTGGCTCAGCCGCAGCAAAGTTCGGGTTCTGACCGAAGTAGTCTCAGCCGTTGGCTCAGCCCCAACAAAGTTCGGGTACTTACCGAAGTAGTCTCAGCCGTTGGCTCAGCCCCAAAGAAATTCAGGTTCTGACTGAAGCAGTTTCAGCCGTTGGCTCAGCCCCAGCGAAGTTTGGGTTCCAACCAAAGCAATTTCAGCCGTTGGCTCAGCCCCAGCGAAGCATCGGGTAAGGATCGATGATAACTCAGCCGTTGGTGCAACCCCAGTGAAGTTCGGGTGCCAACCAAAGTCAATTTCAACCTTCAGACTAGTCCCATGAGATGTCGGGAGACGATCTACGGTTGAGAGTCATATAATAATCCATCTTCACAAAGGACAGATGATGGAATCTGTTATACACATCCTCAAAGAAGGTCATTGAGGTAGTATCAATCCTGGCCACTTCCTCAATACCTACAAAGCTATCGCAGAGGACGTCATCCCTAGCAGATCAAAATGGGAAAATCTATGATAGCACACCCCCTCAGAATCTACAAAGCTATTACAGAGGACGTCATCCCCAGCAGATCAAGATGGGAAAATCTGTGATAAATCATCTTTAACGAACTCATCAGAGTCAAACAAATTATCGTGAATGATGTCATCCACCGCCAAGAATGACAAAATTGGCTTGCGATAACTTCCTAATACCATCAATGGCTGTACCGGGTATCGTCATCCCCAGCAAAGTGATAACGCACACATCCAAAAGTATCCCTATTCTACTCCAAGACGCCCAACTTCAAAATGGCTCTGGCACTCTCTATTTCCAGTGTCAACTAATCTTTATCCTGTCCATTCCACCACGTTATATGGACATGATAAAGAGGGGCATCTGTAGACACTCAAAATTTTCCTTGCCCCAATACTAACCCGGTAGGAGGGCAAAATCGTTAATCAATCCAAATCAGGCCACCAACGCCGGCCCTTCAACCTAAATCTGATTCCCCATATCATCAATCAAATTTCAATAGTCAATCGAACCATCAATCAAGTTCCGACAGTCAATCAGACCATCAATCAAGTTTTGACAGTCAATCGGACCATCAATCAAGTTCTGACAGTTAATCGGACCATCAATCAAGTTTTGACAGTCAATCGGACCATCAATCAAGTTCTGACAGTCAATCGGACCATCAATCAAGTTTTAATAGTCAAACAGACCATCAATCAAGTTTTGACAGTCAATCAGACCATAAATCAAGTTCCTACAGTAAATCGGACCATTAATCAAGTTCCGACAGTCAATCAGACTATCAATCAAATTTTAACAGTCAATCGGACCATCAATCAAGTTTTGACAGTCAATCGGACCATTAATCAAATTCCGATAGTAAATCGGACAATTAATCAAGCTTCGACAGTTAATCGGACCATCAATCAAGTTTCGACAGTCAATCGGACCATCAACCAAATGCTGATAGTCAATCGGACCATCAATCAAGCTCTGACAGTAAATTGGACCATCAATCAAGTTCCGACAGTCAATTGGATCATCAAGCTTAACCCCGGTCTCAACCTGGGAAGTTAAAATCAACCCCGGTCTTAACCCGGGAAGTCAATTCAACCCCGGCAGCAACCCGGGAGGTACCAATCAACCCCGACCTCATTATCGGGCCTTAAAGTCAACCCTGGTCTCAATTCGGGAAGTCAAGGCAACCTCGACATCAACCAAGGACATGTCAAGCCATCTTTGGTCTCAATTAGAGAAATACAGTTCATCCCCGACAGCAACCCGGGAAGTAAAATTCAACCCCGGTCTCAACCCGGGAAGTGCAGGTCATCCCCAGTCTCAACCCGGGACGTCAGGTCAACTTCAGATATTAACCTGAAGCATCACAAAAACTCTAGATAAAAACCTAGAATGACCACATTAGCCTCAGAGACAACCCTGAGGTCAAAAGACTCGACTAGGATCCAAGTCTTGGAATCAGCTTTCGAAAGTCAACTAGCGACCATGCCGACACTACAGGCAGCCCCGGGAGGGGTACAACGATCATTTCATCAACTCTCAACTGACTTGGTCAAACTTAAGCCAAATCGATGCCGCCAAAGTCAGAATGAACCCTAACGACGATCCCGAGTGGCAACTACGCAAGATAGCTCAACGGACAAACTGCGGGAAATTGAAGACCTGGTTATGAACCCATCTTCATGGACCCGAAAAATGTTTTTTTCGATGTCATTGCAACTCTCTCGGTGAGAGCTTTTCAGAAAGGTATCGTACGCCCCAAACGGACGCTCTGATTAAAAGTTAGAAAGTTTCAGACCGGACATCGCATTTCTCAGAGTGCACGTACTTCGAGAGGACCAAGTCGAGCACGTGGGCCCCACCTAGGGGAGCATAACTCTACCTACGGCTGTCGCAGGTAGAGTGGAGGCTCTCTGGTCTATAAATAAATGTGCCCCCCCGTTCATTTAAAATAATTCAAAAACACAGCGAAGCCCTGCTAGTTTGATTTTCTGACTTTTACACCTCTTCCAAACGCAAATATTTTCACTCCAACACGTAGATATACCCATATACTACAACATATCAAAAAACCACCGGTAGATTTGGACATTTAAAGCCTATGATTCGGCAAAAAGCCCGTAGTGCAGCCCATTATAAGTATTTTTACGATCATCAAGTCAATACTACTACTTTGCACTGTTTTACACCTGCACATCAAGTTTTATCTTCTAAATATGTCAGGAACCTAGTTCCGTGGCCGTTTTCGTCAAAATTTGGTACATTTCTGTACATAAACGCAGTTTTTTACATTTTTACAACTCGGATTGACGATCCGTCAGCTCAGTAGCTTCAATGAACTAACACAGCCCTTTTTGGCAACTTCGCCGGACTGGGTTATCTTCCCAGTCCGGGTTTGGCCCTTTTTTGTTTATATTTAACTGCAAATGGACTAACATTTCAATTCTGTTAAACACGGATGTCAAATCCGTGGTAGTTTATCGCTTTTATATATTTACGCATATATAAGCGACTTTCACCATCACTGGTACTCATATCAGTCCTAGTTGACTACATTTCTGTCATTATATATTTCCAGTTCGGCCTGGATTATTTCAGGGCTATTTTACTGTTTTTGCACACTTTCCCATACTGGGTGCTCTTTCCAGTCACTAGGTGTCTATTTTATGTCAATTTTAATTCCAGTACGGGCACCAGCATGAAAACCCAACGACCTTTTCACTGTTTTCTATATATATATATTTTATTTTTTCCACAGCCTGGATTATTTCGTGGCTATTTACAGTTATTTTATAAATATAAATATTTCAATTCCAGTCCGGGCTTGCGAGTGAAAACCCATCGCCCTTTTTATAGCTTTTATATATATTTAACTATATATATTGCTTTGCTTAATTTATTCAACTGTTGCATTTAATATTCATTTGTATATGAATCTGCACTAACATATTTGCGGGCAAACTAGATTTATCCAAATCTCGCCACTTCTAGCTTTCAAACGGTTCAAACAGGTCCCGATAGAACCTGGAAGCTATAATGGCTGAGATTTCTTTAAATCTAGTTATTTTTATAGTTTCAGCTTCAAAAGCAACCTCGCGTCCCTTAGATCGCTATCTAGTAGAAACGAGACGCTTCGACCGTGCGAACCGGGATTTACTGAATGAATCCCTGGTTCTGGCTATCTTGTGATATTTATCTGTTTCTATACAAATTCAAACTGTGCAGGTTTTCTAGCCATTCATATGTGAGCTTAGGAATCGTGGGATTCATGATCAAACTGATCAGAATCTGATTCCCACGATGGACAAACTATGATTTACAGATGTACCCTGCCAGTTTTTTCTGTAAAATGTACATGCACAGACCTTAAAACGGTTATCCGGATTTAAGGTCTCAACATAGTAAAAATATAGATTATCGTGTCAGCGTCCCTCCTATGGTTTTCATACTCATGAGGAGACTGACACTTTATATTTCTGTGGTCGAGGATTCCTCGCAGCTCGATAAATCACCAATTGCATGCAGCCTTAAGGCTATAAAGATAAAATTGAGAGTAGTGATATGCTTCAATTCCTATGTCAGCGTAAGGGTTTGATAAAACCAGCTTTCAAAACATCACTGTCCATTCAATTCAAAAGCTTTTGCAAATCAAATTAAATAATGCTTTTTGCAAATCAAATCTAAGATTGATTTTCAAATCAAATCAAACCCTTCGTATATAAGCTCAACAAAGCCTGTCAAAGCTTTCAATCAATTAAAAGGCCCAATTTCCAAATAGCATTCATTCACGCATTTCAGTTTTAAAGGAAATATTAAAACGATTGTGGTACCGTGTTTACACGGGAGTCGTGGGGTGCCTAACACCTTCCCCACACTTAATCAAGTCCCCGAACTCAAAACTCCGATTTCAAAGATCAAGTTTTGACAGTGTCCAACAATTGGGCCTCTTTTCAAATCAAAATTTGGTTGAGTTGGTACAACCATTTTCAAAACTACCAACTGGCGACTCTGTTTAAATCAAATCGTCGACATATACACATGTTGGTCTCTTTCCTAAAAAATCCTTCAAAACCTTTTTTGCAATAAAAAGAATAAGGGTAGAGATAACTTAGGAAGATCGATTTGAGGAAAACCGGGTTATAAACCGACCAGCGGTATTTCTTAAATTTTCCAATGTCGACAACTACTTTCTAATTTCTTTCTGCCTTGGCCAAGGACTATTGAGTTGTCATTTTATCGAATCACATATGGCATTCTCTACTTTTACTAGAAGTAGTAGATTATTTGTTGATTATTCACCTATCTCCATATACAACTTATTATACCCAAGCA
This sequence comes from Panax stipuleanatus, assembly GCA_020205555.1. Lineage (NCBI taxonomy): Eukaryota > Viridiplantae > Streptophyta > Magnoliopsida > Apiales > Araliaceae > Panax > Panax stipuleanatus. Next base: position 58,661,742 of record CM035123.1, on the reverse strand, counting down.
TACCTTATGATATACCCCAAAGGTCTTAAAGGACATGTCAAAGTATAACACATTATACACAAGATACTATGATAATCTCAAGTCCAAGGATTATTTGTACTTCTATCACATTATGAATTCCTAGTGACAGACAATTAAAACTCCATTAGGTATTCGTTTAGCGAGTCACGTTTAGTGAACATATTCTCTACTAAGCACATACATACTTGCTTTAATGTTTCCACATAAATGATTATAAGATCAATCATCATTTTCATAAGAGCAAGCATAATATGTACTAATCTATCAAGATTCACTAATCCCCTTCTTAGTAATCCAACGATTAGAAACAATTCTAGTTTCTGAGCTAACTTGAATTTAGATCTCATTAGCATGACCATCATCATGATTTTAAAAGCATTACTCAAAACTATGGAAATATCACAATTAAATCAACAACGCAATGTGAATAAAGAAAATGCCTTTAAATAAATTAATTCTTTTATTAATAAGATTAATAATATTAAAAAATATATGTTAGATCATATAAAATATAATTGACTTGTGTGCATATCACTTTCAAAAGTATCTACCACTTCTAGTAAAAGGAGAAAATGTCATATGTGATTCAATAAATAACAACTCAAAAATCCTTGATCAAGGTTGAATTGAAATTAGAAATGAGTTTCTAATTTATATTAACTAGAGTTGTGCATTTTAGAATAGAAATACATATAATTAAATAAATAAAAATTGACAATAATTCCATATTTTATATTTGATTGCAACATTGTGTGGTATAAGAATTGAATTGTACGATAACTATTTATGGAATGAGTTCTTTTCGATTAAACGTTAATTTCATATTATCCGGATAGTTATGATACATTATTGTAAGGTGTCACTCATGATGTAGAATAAATATTATTTATTTATATTTGAATTAAAAGATTTTAATTCATTATAAATAATATTAGAATGATTCTAATTTATTTATTCTACTACCAGTTTAATATTGAACCTAAAGGGTCACACCATTAAAAGAGAAATATAATTTTAGAACTGACTGACTTACTAATAAAAAATTAAGTGTATTTAATTTATTAGTGGAATAAATTAAATGACTTAATATTTATAATTAAATATTTGAAAAAATACTAATCATAAATTAATAAAAGGAGTCTTATTATTTATTATTATTATTATTATTTAGTTCCTTATTAGATTGGGAATTAAATTAAAATCTTAAGTCCTAAAAGGTTTAGGAGGGAGGGTTGGTCTATAAATAAGAGGAGTCTTATTGTGGGATAGACTAATGCAATTATACCTCTTGGCAAGTATTCTCAAAAATCCTAAAGAGTTAGGAGAGAGAATTAGGGCTAGCCACCCAAGGTCATGTAGAACCCAAATTCACTTCTTCAATCAATATTCTCTTGGTGGATCACCTCTAGGTCGTTGCACACTTTGAGTAGCAAACATTTGATCTGAGGAATTGGAGAAGTACGAAATGAGTAAAGGATTGGAGCTTGATGATCACATCGAGGAGTTGATCATCTTCATAAGGTATATCTTTTATCTTTCTTCAATTAATAATATTGCATAAGATGATTCCTAGGATTAAGAAAAATTTTCAAATATGATTTATGTTATGCTTTCGCTGCTTTACAATGTTAAATGTATATGTCTTAGTTCTGCAAACCAACAAAACTCAGATGAGCTGGTACATCCATTTAAATTTATACCAACTGGCTACTCATCACATTTTCTCATACTTATAATCAAACTTTAAAACCCCGTTAAAAAAAATTATTTTTAGAAAATCTCACATAAAGCACGCCCATTTTAGAAAACTAAAATGAAAATTGAGATTTTTTGGGAAAGATGAAACTTAAAAAAATTCGGGTATCGACACAAAGGAGTATACATTGAAAGTAGTATGCACACAAGTCAATCATGTTTGATGATAAACTATTTACTTTGTAACAATCTTATTCATTTATTAATCAAATTATTATTTAATTAAAGGCAATTATTTATCTATGTAGACACTCAAAATTTTGTTTTCCTGTTACTAACCTTGCAGGAGGGCAAAATCGTCAGCTCAGCCCTGGTCACCAATATCGGGATGTCAACTTAGCCCCGGTTACGAATATCGGGATGTCAACTCTTCCCTGGTCACCAATATCGGGATGTTAACTCAGCCCCAGTTACCAATATCGGGATGTTAACTCAGCTTCGGTCACCAAATACCAGGATATCAGTATAACCCCGGTCTCAATACCGGGCCATCAGTTCAACCTCGGTCTCAATATCGGGCCATCAGGTCAACCCCAGTCTCAATACCTGGCCATCAGGTCAACCCCGGTCTCAATTTCGTGCCATCAGTTCAACTCCGATCTCAATATCGGGCCATCAAGTCAACTCCGATCTCAATACCGGGCCATCAGGTTAACCCCGTTCTCAATACCTGGCCATCATATCAACCCTGATCTCAATAACGGGTCGTCAGATCAACCCCGGTCTCAATACCAGGCCCTCAAGTCAACCCCGATCTCAATACCGGGACGTCAGTTCAACCCCGGTCATAATACCAAGATATCAAGTTAACTCTGGTCACAACCCGAGAGGTACAGTTCAGCCCCAGTCACAACCGGGAGATCCAGTTTAGCCCCAGAAATAACCATGGGAAGCCAATTCAACCTTCAGAGACAAACCTGAAGCATCACATCATCCCTGGAGTTAACCTTTGGAGGACCAAGTCAGCCTCAGAGACGACCATAAGGACAAACAGAATTGGCTGGGATCCAAACCTTCAAAATAACCTTGTGAAATCAACCGAAGACCATGCCAGCACTAAAGGCAACCTCGGGAGGGGCAAAATGGTCATTATGCTAAATTAAAGCCAATTCGATCAAACATAAGCCGAATTGATGCCACCAAGGTCAGAAAGAACCATAACGGTGATCCCGAGTGAAAACAGCGTAAGACAGCTCAACGGACAAACTGCGGGGAATCGAAGACCTAGTTATGAACACATCTTTTTGGACTCGAAAAGATTTAATCCCATGTCATTGCGATACTCTCGGCGAGGGCTTTTTGAAAAGGTATAGCATGCCTCAAACGGACGCTCCAATCAAAAGTTAAAAGGTTTCGAATCTGACCTCGCATTGCTCGGGTTGCACGTACTTCGATGCAACGGGACCCGCCACGTGGGTCCTTCCACGTGGAGCCGCAGGTAGACCCGCGGCTGTCGCAGTTAGGGTCGCTTCCATCCGGTCTATATATATGAGTGCACCCCCAGCTCATTTTTAATTCAAAAACGCTCTGAACCGCTGCCCGTTTGGTTTCTCAGCTATATTCTTGTCTTTCAAACCAATTTTTTTTACTCTAACACGTAGATATACCAACGTACTACCACATATCAAAAATTAACCGATAGATTCGAACGTTTAAAGCCTACGATCTGGTAATAAGCCCGTGTAGCAGTCCATTGTGAGTATTTTTACTATCAGAAAGTTATTACTACTTCTTTGCACTTTTATACACTTGCATGTTAAGTTTTGTTTTCTGAATATGCCCAAAACTCAGTTTCGTGACCGTTTTTGCTAACGTTTGGTACATTTTAGTACCTAAACACATTTTCTGGCATTTCTACAACTCGGATTGACGATCCCTGACAGCTTTATATACTTATATTTGTGTTTTTAGCAACTTCACCGGACTGGGTTATCTTCCCAGACCTGGTTTGGCTTTTTTTTGTATATATTTAACTATATATATACTAACTTTTAAATTCTATCAAGCCTGGATGTCAAATCCGTGGTAGTTTACTACTTTTATATATATATACACTATTCACCGGACTGGGTTATCTTCCCAGTCCTGGTTTGACTATTTTTTGTCTATATTTAACTATATATATATATATATATATATTTACATTACAGTTCGGCCTGGATCCTTTCGTGGCCTTTTATTGCTTTTATATATATATATGGGCCTAGGATAGAATGTCCATTTCCCTTTTACAGCGTTTGTATATATATATATTTCAATTCTGTCAAGCCTAGATAACTCCATGGCTCTTTTATAGCTTTTATAGATATATATGGGCTTAGGATAGAATGTCCATTGCCCTTTTACAACTTATATATATATATATATATATATATATTTCAATTCTGTCGAGCCTGGTTAATTCTGTGGCTCTTTTATAGCTTATATATATATATATTTTCATTTCAGTCTGGGAAAAGGATAGAATGTTCGTCGTCCTTTACCGCTTTTATATATATATATATTTACATTTTGTCCAGCCTGGATCATTTCGTGGCTTTTATACAGCTTTTATAAATATATATATATTTTCATTCCAGTCCGGGAACCGGAGTGAAAATCCATCGCCCTTTACAGCTTTCGTATATATATAATTATATATATATTTGCTTTACTCATTTTGTTTAAATTGTTGCTTTAAATATTCATTTGATATGAATTGGCACTGACATTTCTGTGGGTGAACTAGATTTCTTTAAATCTCGCCAACTATAGCTTTCAAACGGTTCAAAATAGGTCCAGACAGAACCGGGAAGCTAGAATGGCTGAGATTTATTTAAATCTAGCCTTTTTTCTAGTTTCAGTTATAAAAGCTACCTCGCGGCCCTTAGATCGCTATCTAGTGGGAACGAGATGCTTCGGCCATGTGCGAGCCAGGATTTAATGATGAATCCTTTGTTCTAGCGATATTGGGATGTAAATATTTATTTGCTGTGCATATTTGAGCCGTGCAGGTTTATTGGCTTCCATATGTGAGCCTAGGAATCGTTGGATTCATGATTAAACTAATCAGAATCTGATTCCCACGATGGATAAACTCCAATTCACAAGTGTACCATGTCAATTTTTTTGTAAAATGTACATCAAAAGACCTTAAAACGGTTATCCGTGTTTAAGGTCTTGACATAATGAGAATAATGGTTTGTCATGTCAAAATCACTCCGATGGCTGTTATGCCCATGAGAAGACTGACACTTGTATATATTATGGGGTCGAGGATGCTTCGCAGCCCGACAAACACCATTCAAATTGAGCCAACAGGCTGAAAAGATAAGAATTAAAAAAATGGAAGTATCAATTTGCTTCAATTCCTATGTTAGCGTAAGGGTTTGAAAACCTGTTTTCAAAACATCATTTTAATAAATCTTGTCTAAAAGAGAGACTTTTGCAAATCAAATCAAACCCTTCGTATATAGGTTCAACGAAACAAAGCACTACTTTCAATCAATCAAACATAGGCCCAATTTCTTTCAAGATTCACACACACATTTCAGATTTAAAAGGGAACTATTGAAAATATGCGGTACCATGTTTACATGGGAGTTGTGGGGTGCCTAACACCTTCCCCATACTTAACCAAGCCTCCGAACTCAAATCTTTGGTTTCAAAGATCAAGTTTCGACAGTGTCCAGCAATTTGGCCTCTTTCAAAACAAACTCGGATGAGTTGGTACAACCATTTTAAAACTACCAACTGGCGACTCTGTAAAATGTTCAAATCGTCGACATGATACATGTTGTCCTTTTCCTAAAAAATCCTTCAAAACCTTTTTCACAATAAAAAGAATAAGGGTAGACAAAACTTAGGAAGAGAGAAAGATCCGGGTTTGATCCGACCTGAATTTTTTCCCGACGTCGACAGGTGGCGACTCTGCTGGGGACAGTAGAGGGCTTAGGCAGCGCTCAAATCTTTTCAAAATTTCCCTTTCATATCTGCGTATGTGTGAATGTTGCTTCCTATAATGAATGAATGCGTGAATACAGCGTCCTTACATTGAATGAATGTGAATGAATGCTTTCCTGCTTTATATTAGTGCTTCACACCCATATTAGTGCTTCGCACCAATGTCATCGTATGCATATGGTGAGACACGATGTATGTGAATGTATGTTGTGTGATTCCTCCACCAGGAGGCAAACCCGTCGGTGATAGAGTAATGTCTTCGAGGACGGCTAAGTCTTCGGGGCTCCTGAAAAAGCACCACTCAGATCCGCTCCAGTTGAAAGATCTGATTAATTTCCCCTCTAGTAGATTGCGATGATCTGGGGACCTTCATGCCGAAAAGCCGCGAGAGTAGCCTAAGATAGGTCAGCCTCTGATTAACCAAACCCGAAGGGAAGCTTCTTCATGCCTTCCTCTTTCAATTCAATGTCAAGTTTTCAAATTCCAATGTAAATGTCATAATGTACATTCCATATCATGTAAAGCCTGTTATGTTATCCTGTCATCAAAACAACTGACCTTTGTTTTGCAGGATAAGATTAAAAAACCCCTAAACTTAACACATTGCGCAACATGTATATAGTTAGTGTCTATCAAGACTAAACTACCTACTTGTCTTGTAGGTAAGAGTGGTCTCATTACTATATCACAATCTAAAAAGGCACAAAGCCTATCCACCAACATGGCTGAAAGTGGCCAACACGAATCAGGTTCCGTATCTCGAAAGGAGTTTGAGGGACTTAGGAATCAAATAACAGAATTGGCTATCCTCCTAGGAGAACAAAGTAAAAACACTCAGGGCCAGACAACGCTCAATCAAACAGAGTCCTCCTCACATGGTGGCAATTAGAGTACTGACAAAAGGGAGAAATGCAGATCCCTGAACCTCGATCTAGTCAAAGAACCAACAAAACCCCTGAAATCACAAATCTCAGGGAAGATCGGGAAACTGGCGATATCCAAAGGAAAGTCCAACAAATGGAAGAAACCATCCGGGCAATCAAAGGGACTGGAAACCTTGGAAGTGTCACCTATTCAAATCTATGCATATTCCCAAGGGCTAGATATCCTAACAAATTCCAAGTTCCAGAGTTTGAAAAGTACAATGGGGCAGGCGATCCCTATACGCACTTGAAAGTATACATTGGCGAGCTAGGATCTTATGCTGAAAATGAAAGCCTCGGAATGAAGCTTTTGCAAAAGAGTCTCACTGGAGAGGCTAGGACATGGTATGCCCGACTTAATAATGCAAAAATCCACAGTTGGAAAGAGCTGGCTGATGCCTTCCTAACTCAATACAGCTTCCAGTCTCAGATGGCTCCAGATCGGTATCAAGTGACCAAGGTCAAAAAATAAAATAACGAGTCTTTCCGTGAGTACGCCCAAAGGTGGAGACGTCTGGAAGCACAGGTCATCCTGGCTATGACAGAAACTGAAATGGTGATGACTTTCATAGACATCCAAGAGGCACCTTACTATGGGAGGATCCTAGCTGGATAGGAAAGCCATTTTTAGAGATGATCAAACACAACAAAATGACAGAGATGGCCTAAAAGCAGGCAAGATTAAAGATCTCACGGCCTTGAAAGTAGTCGCCGAGCATATACAGTCTGACAACTATGCGAGTGATCCCATGAGGATACGCAGAAAAAGAGATGAAGATGTATCCCTCATTGTACAGGGGCAGTCTAGGAGACCCAACCGTAGTCCCCCCATTTAGAAGAAGGAGGACAACCTGTCATTTCAACAATATGCCGTATTCAACCAATACCAGGACATAAAGAGAAAATTTTAAAGAACAAAAAATCGGGTGTTCACTCCACTAAGAGATTCCCTTGAAAACATGTTGGTGATGTTAATGGATCACAAGAAAATTACTGAACTGGCTCCACCTCTGGATCCAAGAAGCAAAAGATACAATCCAAGCCAAAGGTATGCTTACCATTCAAGTTCTCCAGGACACGATACACAAGATTATTGGTTCTTGAATCATAAAATCCAAAACCTGATCAAAAATAGAGATGTTGTGGCCCAACAACCTGACCATATAAATGTCAACAGCAACCATCTGATGCCGCATGATACGGAGGGAGTAAACATGATCGGGTCAGGAAGCGATAAAATGCATCCAAAACGTAAATACATACGAAGGATGGATAAATACCCCCAAAGGAACAGAACAAACGTCCTAGAGCTGGAAAATGTAGAGGAAGGTATGACAATGATGCAAAAATTAGATACGATCTAACATCAAGTAACTCTGTTAGCTAATCTAATAGTGCGCCAACATCAGGATACAAGGCAGCTTTTCACTCAACTATCAGAAAGCCAACAGAAAAAGGAGGATATTCAGAATTTCAGCCTATCTCCCTCCAAGATCATCCAGCTAAATAAAGAAGGTCAAGTTATGCTGAATAAACGAGAAAGACGGAATGATAAAATTACTAGAAGATCTCGCTAAAGGAAAAATCGTCTAGAAGAATGCGAATTCCAAAATAGGAAATATCAAGCAACATTCCAAACATTGGCCAACCCTCAAAATCCTATGGCACCGAAAGTCGGGGAGAGTAGACGGAGAAGGGTATTCACACCTTTGGGGGACTCATTGGAAAATGTGTTAGCATCGTTGGTGGCGCAGAAAAAGATTACTGAGTTACTACCTCCTGCCAAGCCCGAGATAAAAAGTTATGATGCCACCAAGATATGTTTCTACCATTCTAACTCACCTGGACATGCAACTGAGGAATGCTGGTCTCTAAAACACAAAATCCAGAATCTCATTGAAAATGGAGAACTGAAGATAGAAGTCCCCATGACCAGAAAAGGTGAAAGGGAAATAAGGAGCTTAAGATGTCCACTCAAAACAAGAAGTTCAAAGGATATGACGGCTATGAGCATCAATCCTGACAGAACACTAGGTGGACAGATCTTAATGCTAGGAGTGACAGAGGAGACAAGAGAGTCCTCTAAGAAAATTCATCCACCATCATCAAATATCTTGTTGCCCAAAGCCAGCAACCACATTCTTGATGTTACCCTCCTGGATGATAAGGAGGTGATACTGATCCTTCCCCGTGTGGAAAAAGCCCAAAAGGAAAGTTCCTTACGAGAAATACAACAGTTTGAGAGTGATCTCATAGTCAAATCTTCTCAAGCCCATGAGAATGGTGAAAGAACAAATGAAGAAAAAGGTGGTACAGTTCTCGAGGAAGCCAACCCATCGCGGAATCTAGAGTTCATCCCTTTTTGTGACGAATCCAGTTTAAGCCTCCTTAAGGGATATGCTGATTTAGGAGGTGACCAATTTATGGCAGTGATTGAAGATATTCATGACCAGGAGGTAACCTCTATCACAAGCCTCAAAGGCAACATAACCACTGATGACTGGACTATCAGGCCTCAGCTAGCCAGGAAGATGTAGATCTAGAGGAAAGTTGCGAGTTCGAAGAGATGTTGGAACATTATCACTTTTTTAGCGTTAGGCCTTTTATTTTCCTTGCATATAAAAATCAAAAAAATCAAAAAATCAAAAAATTAAAAAATCAAAAAATCAAAATCAATCAAAAAATCAAACCAATCAGGTCTTGTCCAAAAAGACGAAACTACGAATGACCTGATCTCCCTTAACCCGGGAGTACGTAGGCAGCCATTCTTGGTGCAGTCGAACCAAACAAAATTTTTAAAAAAACCCTCTAACCAAAAAAGTTTAAAAACCCATCAAACCAAACTCAAACCCAAAAAAGACACTTCTCAAACCTCTCACACAAAACCTGAACTACGAATGACCTGATCTCCTTTCACCCGGGAGTACGTAGGCAGCCATTCATGGCGCGGTTTGACCTTTAAGAAAAAAAACCAATAAAAAACTAGTCCTAAGACACCGAAACCATATAAAACCCAAATCCTATCAAGCCTTCCTGGTCAACAGACCCCACGACACCTCAAATGTCATTCCATCAAATCGGGCACAAGTCCCAAAAAAGAAGAGACATCGATATATCAAGACGATTAGTCACAAGGATGAAATGGCAATCATCATAGGATGCAACCTGTCAGCAAATCATAACTCCTGAAGTGTGAAAAGACTTGATTTCCTTTGACCCACAAAAGCACATGGGCTATCGTCGTGGCAAAAGTCTATCTCATACCCGATGATCTGTTCCCTGAGAAAAAGGCCACAGATTAAACCTCACAGATCAAACCAAATTCGGTTAAAGCCATTATATCACCAACCAAGTTGAGCTCTTAGGTCCAATTCATTGGAGTCTGATGGCATCTCGATATCAATCATCAAAGTCAGAACAACAAACACATCGATATATCAAGCATGATCATCAGCAAGGACCTTCAAAGAGCTGATATCCTCGATCTAAAATCTTCATCAAATTAGAAGAAGAAAATCCTTAAAGCCAATTATACCCACAAGTAAAAAATAATGACTAGGGCATCCAAGCATGAAGGCCCATATCCACTACATGTTCACCATTTGGGTTATGAGACTGGGGCAAGTTCAGAATCAATGACAAGCCGATGTTGGGACGTTTACAACAAGACTGGGGAAATTTTGGAAATCACAACAACTCAACACTAGGGCATTTGTCAACCATCCAAGGAAAATGCACCAGTCGGCACCATCAACATGGTCTGTCATCATCAGAGCTTCCATTATTAGCGATTCGGTATGATTAATTTGTCTTTTCCAATCACAATTTTCTTAGAATACTGCGATCCACTGATAAGGTACGACTCTTTCATCCCTTTATGTGCTTTCAATTTTCCAGTTACATGCATTAAGAAGGGTATACATGTCAAATATAGATAGATCTTGCGTTAGAATCTTAGAAAAAGGTTTTAAGAAGGAGAAGATTTTTGCTTAACTTGTTATGAATTGGATTAATTCTAATAAGCGTCCGTGGAGCAGGAATCACGGGTACGATTAGAGAATTAAGATAATTTGACCTTTTGATTAGGCACGACATCCTAGTTTAAACCGTTTTTGGGAACAAACTTGACCTCATATGCATGTCTGCACTTTGCGATCATCCTAACTCTTAGTTGTGGGGTATAAAACTATGACGACGAGGATGACGATTAGTATCCAACCTAATGTCTTGAATCGTGGCCTGGGTTACTCGAGTTATTAAGCCTGAGGGGTGTCTTTACACCTGGTGCCCTAAAGCCATCTGATTTGGGAGCCACCATCCCAATGCTCGTTACATGGTTAACTCAATGCCTAATAAAATGAGCATTACAAGAAGAAGAAGTCAAAACCTGAGCAGATCCGAATCGTGGCCTAGGTTACTCGAGTAATTAAGCCCGAGGGGTGTCTCTACACCTGGTGCTCTGAAGGCATCTAGTTTGGGAGTCACCGGCCCAACACTCGCTACACGGATAATTTAGAGCCTAAGAAAATAAATCTTGTACAAGCTCAGGCGAGGATCAAAAAGAGTAGACCACCTGACTTGTCTCTAAGTGTGGCCTTTGTTACTCGAGCGAGTGAACCCGAAGGGGTATCTTAACACCTAGTGCCCTAAAACCATCTGGTTTAGGAGTCATTGGTCCAAAACTCATTACATGGGTGACCCTGAATAGCCTAAGAAAATGAGACAAAGTTAAGCGAGGAAGGGAAATTTTTTTTGCAAGATAAAAAAATGAAATCATCTAAAGTCATAGAAGAGAAACCCCTGCTAAGGGTTACGTCACTCAAAGTGTACATGTCATATGATGTTTAATTTTGTGAAGTAGTGTCTAGAGCGAAGATGAGGGGTCTCTGATGAAGGGAGATGAGTCTTTTGAATCTGATCCTACCCATAAAAAATGATCATGGACGCTTAGAAGTTTTCTTGCGATTTTATAACTTGTTAAATAAAATTTTTGATTTCCTTAGGAAAATTTCATTCTCATACTCCCTTTCAAGATCTTTAGCGATAAGATAAGAGCGCATTGGATACAAGCATTCATTTTCATAAACTCTAAACTTTAAATGCCTCATTCACAAGATCATACCAATCCCGACGGCCCGAGCCATCCAGATTTTGGGCATATTTTGTTATTCATCTAATGTGCAGGATATTGCTCACTCTTGATGTGGTCAACAAAGTGAGTTTCTTCTGTGAACCCTAGTAACAACCTGCGAAAGGGCTGGGGCATTGCTGATTCCAAAAAATGGAAAGAATCTACGGCGGGACCAAGTTCCTCATCAAAAGAAAAGGGAGAATTCCTGAAAGAAATCAAGGCGACATAAGCTGTCCCTCCACAAAAACGGAAAATTTCTCAAGGGAGGCTTAACTCGGGGAAAAAGATGCCCGATGACAAAAGGTCTGGCAAATGAAATCTACATCATTAAACATGTCAACATGCGCCAAGTCCTCACAAGTTGAGGCCTCTACATCAAAATTCAAATCTGGGCACTAAAAGAATGGGCTACATTCTATAGGACGTTAGTACCACCCGGGCATCAGCCCAGCCAGCATCTAACCCAGCAATGTCACAAGTAAAGAGCTTGCCCTTTTTTATACTCAATGAGCAAACCGTTGGCGTCAATCCAGCATAGCATCAGAGAAGGAACCAGTGATGTAAGCCGTTGAACAAAACTTCAGCGAAGATATCAGGATATCTCATAGTAAAGCCATCAGTGTCTGAACCGACAGAGGTACCAGCGCCAGATCTAGATTCAGAAATAGATGCCTCTGTGAGATCCCCACCAAAGACGACATATGAAAGAGGAACATCCAAGTCTGCTCTGCGAATAAAAAAAAAAGCCATACGCGAGTTAGAGCTGCTAAGCCTATCAAAATCCATGCATGAAAAGAAACTCCAAATTGCCTCAAAAAGGGTGAGGTATGGTTCTACATCAATTCAATTAAGCATATACATCAACCTATAACAAATTAAGATCATCATATCATGTCTGGTCTGTACATGTTCAACAAGCGCTACATCAGGGCACATCTCCATCAAAAAGTTAGGCATACATACCCAGTAGAGTTAAAATTCATACACATTAAATACATAAACTCAATAAAAAAAGTCTGCTATCATTTGAGTAAGCATCGAGACAGTCCAATGATCAACCATTGTCCCTACCATCAAGGTAGGCACTGTTGCAAACTACTGGTGTAAGTTATCATCAGGATAGGCGTCGGGAGCACCTACTGAGGTAACTCGGCAAAAGAGATATATCCCCAGCGGAGGAACCTTTAGAAATGTACAACAACATCAGCCAAGAGAAAATTTGCCCCCTGATAGTATCGATAGATTGGGGAAATTATTGGTTTTAAAACCAAGGTAACAACAAAGGCTATCATAAAGGACGTCATCCCCAATAAAAATGCAAAAAATAGCTCAGTTTATCCTCATCAAACAAGCATCGGCAACACCGATGGAAATCAAACCGTTGGAATTAGCACCACCATAGACATCAGTAGCACTGATGAAAGTCAACCGTTGAGAGAAGCCCCAACACAGACATCATCCATGATCGGTCAGGGTAAGCGATTTGCGATGTAATTTGCGATTTGCAAAAACATTTTAACAATCATTGCATTGCGATTTGCATCATTAATATCTTATCATATTTCAAGTGTCTAGCAATCTTTATCCTGTTCATTCCATTGCATTACATAAACATGATCAAAAAGGGCATCTGTAGACAATCAAAATTTTGTTTTCCTGTTACTAACCCTGCAGGAGGGCAAAACTGTCAAATCATCCCTGGTCACCAATATCGGGATGTCAACTCAGCCCCGATCACCAATATCGGGATGCTAACTCAGCCCTGGTCACCAATATCGGGATGTCAACTCAGCCCCGGTTACCAATATCGGGATGTCAACTCAGCTCCGATCATCAAATATCGGGATATCAGTTCAACCCCGGTCTCAATACCAGGCCATCAGGTCAACCTTGGTCTCAATACCGTGCGATCAGGTCAACCTCGGTCTAAATACCGGGCCATCAGTTCAATCCCGATCTCAATATCGGGCCATCAGGTTAACCCCGATCTCAATACCTGGCCATCAGATCAACCCCGGTCTCAATACCGGGTCGTCAGGTCAATCCCGATCTCAATACCGGGCCCTCAGGTCATCCCCGATCTCAATATCGGGACATCAGGTTAACCCCAGTCTTAATACCAGGATATTAAGTTAGCTCTGGTCACAACCCGAGAGGTACAGTTAAGCCCCGATCACAATCGGGAGATCTAGTTTAGCCCCAAAGATAACCTTGCGAAGCCAATTCAACCTTCAGAGACAAACTTGAAGCATCACATCATCCCCAGAGTCAACCTTGGGAGGACCAAGTCAGCCTTAGAGACGACCATGAGGACAAATAGAATCGGCTGGGATCCAAACCTCGGAAACAACCCCGGGAAATCAGCCGAAGACCATGCCAGCACTAAAGGCAACCTCGGGAAGGGTAAAATGGTTATTTTTCCCACTTGAAGCCGATTCAATCAAACTCAAGTGGAATTGATGCCACCAAGGTCAAAAAGAACCATAACGGTGATCCCGAGTGGAAACAGTGCAAGACAGCTCAACAGATAAACTGCGGGGAATCAAAGATCTGGTTCTGAACCCGTCTTTTTGGACTCAGAATAGGTTTAATCCCATGTCATTATGACACTCATGGCAAGGTCTTTTCGGAAAGGTATAGCACGCCTCAAAAGGACGCTCCGATCAAAAGTTAGAAAGTTTCGAATCTGACCTCGCATTGCTCCGAGTGCACGTACTTTGATGCAACAGTCATGGGTCCTGCCACGTGGACCCGCAGTTAGACCTACGGCTATCACTGGTAGGCTTGCTTTCATCAAGTCTATATATATGAGTGCACCCCAGTGCACCCCAGCTCATTTTTAATTCAAAAACGCTCTGAACCCCTGTCCGTTTGGTTTTTCAGCCATATTCTTGTCTTCCAAACCCAAATTTTTTTACTCTAACACGTAGATATACCCACATACTACCACGTATCAAAAAATAACTGGTAGATTCGGACGTTTAAAACCTACGATATGGCAAAAAGCCCGTGTAGCAGTCCATTGTGAGTATTTTTACGATCAGAAAGTTATTACTACTTCTTTGCACTTTTATGCACTTGCACGTAAAGTTTCATTTTTTGATTATGCCCGGAACTCAGTTCCGTAGCTGTTTTTGCTAACTTTTGGTACATTTTAGTACCTAAACACATTTTTTGGCATTTCTATAACTCGGATTGACGATCCGTCGCTTCTAACAACTTTTATATACTTATATCTGTGTTTTTAACAATTTCGCCGGACTGGGTTATCTTCCCAGTCGGAGTTTGGCTTTTTTTTTTTGTATATATTTAACTATATATATACTAACTTTTCAATTCTGTCAAGCCCAGATATCAAATCCGCGGTAGTTTACTGCTTTTATATATATATATATATGCACCGTTCACCGGACTGGGTTATCTTCCAAGTCTTGGTTTGACTATTTTTTAACTATATTTAACTATATATATATATATATATATATTTACATTCCAGTTCGGCCTGGATCCTTTCGTGGCCTTTTATTGCTTTTATATATATATGGGCCTAGGATATTATGTTCATTGCCCTTTTACAGCTTTTGTATATATATATATATATATATATATATATATATTTCAATTCTATCAAGTCTGGATAACTCCGTGGCTCTTTTACAGCTTTTATATATATATATGGGCCTAGGATAGAATGTCCATTGCCCTTTTACAGCTTATATATATATATATATATATATATATATATATATATATATATTTCAATTTTGTCGAGCCTGGTTAATTCTGTGGCTCTTTTACAGCTTATATATATATAATTCTATTTCAGGACGGGCAAAGGATAGAATGTTCATCGCCCTTTACCGCTTATATATATATATATATATATTTATATTTTGTCCAGCCTGGATCATTCCGTGGCTTTTATACAGTTTTTTTAAATATATATATATATATATTTCCATTCCAGTCCAGGCACCGGAGTGAAAACTCATCGCCCTTTACAATTTTCGTATATATATATATATTTGCTTTACTCATTTTGTTTAAATTGTTGCTTTAAATATTTATTTGATATGAATTGGCACTGACATTTCTGCGGGCGAACTAGATTTCTTTAAATATCGCCAACTCTAGCTTTTAAATGGTTCAAAATAGATCCAGACAGAACCGAAAAGCTAGAATGGTTGAGATTTATTTAAATCTAGCCTTTTTTCTAGTTTTAGTTATAAAAGCTACCTCGCGGCCCTTAGATCGCTATCTAGTGGGAACGAGATGCTTTGGCCATGTGCGAGCCAGGATTTAATGATGAATCCTTGGTTCTGGCAATATTGGGATGTAAATATATATTTGTTGTGCATATTTGAGCTGTGCAGGTTTATTGGCTTCCATATGTGAGCCTAGGAATCGTGGGATTCATGATCAAATTAATTAGAAGCTGATTCCCACGATGGACAAACTCCACTTTACAAATGTACCATGCCAGTTTTTCTTTAACATGTACATCAAAAGACCTTAAAACGGCTATCCGGGTTTAAGGTCTCGACATAATGAGAATAATGGTTTGTTGTGTCAGACTCACTCCGATGGCTGTCATGCCCATGAGAAGACTGACACTTGTATATATTCTGGGGTCGAGGATGCTTCGCAGCCCGACAAACACCATTCAAATTGAGCCAAAAGGCTGAAAAGATAAAAAAATAAAAAAAATGGAAGTACCAACGTGCTTCAATTCCTACATTAGTGTAAGGGTTTGAAAACTTGTTTTCAAAATATCATTTTAATAAATCTTGTCTAAAAGAGAGACTTTTGCAAATCAAATCAAACCCTTCGTATATAGGTTCAACGAAGCAAACACTACTTTTGATCAATAAAATATAGGCCCAATTTCTTCCAGCATTCACACACATATTTCAGATTTAAAAGAGAAATATTGAAAAGATGTGGTACCGTGTTTACACGGGAGTTGTGGGGTGCCTAACACCTTCCCCACACTTAACCAAGCCCCCCGAACTCAAAACTTCGGTTTCAAAGATTAAGTTTCGACAGTGTCAAGAAATTGGGCCTCTTTCAAAACAAAATTTGGTTGAGTTGGTACAACCATTTCAAAATTACCAACTGGCGACTCTGTAAAACGTTGAAATTATCGACATGATACATGTTGGCCTTTTCCTAAAAAATACTTCAAAACCTTTTTCACAATAAAAAGAATAAGGGTAGACAAAACATAGGATGAAAGAAAGATCCGGGTTTGACTCGACCCAAATTTTTTCCCGACGTCGACAATCTACATGGTGTTGTTTTTATAATATGTGATAAACCCATAGTTTTAAGCAATGTTTTTAGAATCATGATGATGATAATGCTAATGAGATCTAAATTCTTAGATAATTTAAAACTAAAATAGTTCTCAATCGTTGGATTACTAAAAAGGGGATTAGTGAATCCGGATAGATTGGTACATATGTTGCTTGCTCATTGGATGAGGATGATTGATCTCAAGATCATTTGTGTGGAGACACTAAAATAAGTATGTAGGTGCTTATTGGAGAATAAGCACACTGAACATGACTCGCTAAGGAATACCTAATGGAGTTTTACTCGTCTGTCAATAGGAATTCCTAATGTGATAGTAGTACAAGTAATCCTTAGACTTGAGATCATTATAGTATCTTGTGTATAATGAATTATACTTTGTCTTATTCCTTAAGACCCTTAGGCTATATCGAAGGGTATGCTTGGGTGTAATAAGTTATATATAGAGCTAATGAATGATCAATAAAGAATCTACCGCTTCTAGTTAAAGAAGAGATATATCCTATGTGATTCGATAAATGACAACCTTGGAATCCTTGGCCAAGGTGGAATGAA
Organism: Panax stipuleanatus; assembly: GCA_020205555.1. Taxonomy (NCBI): domain Eukaryota; kingdom Viridiplantae; phylum Streptophyta; class Magnoliopsida; order Apiales; family Araliaceae; genus Panax; species Panax stipuleanatus. Next base: position 58,644,102 of record CM035123.1, on the reverse strand, counting down.
ATTAGAAAGGAGTTTCTAATTTGTATTATTTGGAGTTGTGCATTTTGGAATCGAAATATATATAGTTAAATAAAATAAGACTTGGCAGTAATTTCATGTCTTATATTTAATTGGGACATTGTATGGTGGAAGAATTGAATTGTACGGTAACTATTAACTTACATGCTCTTTTATGATTAATGTTGAAATCTATATTATCTGAAAAGTCGTTGATCGCTAAGGAGGCTTATCCTTATTGTATAATAAATATTATTTATTTAAATGAATTATTAGTTTAATTTATTTATTTAAATAAGATTAGAATTGTTCTAATTGATTTATTCACAACTAGTTTAATATGGAGAACCTAAAGGGTCACATCATAAAAAGAAGAATATTTATTAAAGAAGAAAATGGCATAATCATAATGATAAGTTAAGTATATTTAATTTAATCTATGATGATAAAATAAATTAAATAGCTTAATATTTATTATTTAATATTTTGGAAATATTAAATATAAATTAATAAGAGGAATCTTATTATTATTATTATTATTATTATTATTATTATTATTATTATTATTATTATTATTATTATTATTATTATTATTATTATCATTTAATTCCTAAAGGAGTTTGGGAATTAATTAATAAGATACTCTCTCTCTCATATATATTCCTAATAAGATTAGGAGAGTAATTAATTAAAAGAGTTCAATTATTCTCAATAGAATTGGGAAGCCTAATTAATTAAAAGAATTTAATTAATTAATATAAAACCCTAATCCTAAATTTTTTAGGAGGGTTGGCTACATCTATAAATAAGAAAGTCTTATTATGAAACAAGGTTAGACATTTTTAATTTCAAGAGTTGGGAGAGCACACCTTTTCTAGAAAGAAGGAAACTAGGGTTTAGCCAAACACCCTTCTTCTTGAATTCTTATTCTTTCTTGGTGGATCACCTCTAGAGGCCAAACACTTGGGTGGCTAACGTTGATCAAAGGAAGGAATCAACCCGATGGATTCAAGTAGAACGCAAAAATGATTTGGAGTTGAACTCGTACCTGAGGAAACTAGAATCTTCAAGGGTATGAAAACTGTAAACACTCGAAAGTTTTGCATTCTTGGTACTAACCATAAAGGAAGGCAAAATCGTCAACTCAACCCCAGTCACCAATATCGGGATGTCAACTCAGCCCCGGTCACCAATATCGGGATGTCAACTCAGCCCCAATCACCAATATTGGGATGTCAACTCAACCCCGATCACCAATACCGGGACAACCACAACCCCGATCACCAATATCAGGATGTCAACTCAACCCCGGTCACTAATACCAGGACAACCACATCCCCGGTCTCAATGTCGGGCCATCAGTTCAACCCCGGTCTCAATACCTGGCCATCAGTTCAACCCCGGTCTTAATACCGGGCAATTATGTCAACCCTGGTCTTAATACCGGGATATTAATTCAGCGCTGGTCGTAACCCGGGAGGTACAGTTAAGCCCCGGTCACAATCGGGAGATCTAGTTCAGCCCTAGAGATAACACAAGGAAGCCAATTCAACCTTCAGAGACAAACCTGAAGCATCACATCATCCTCGGAGTCAACCTTGGGAGGACTGAGTCAGCCTCGGAGACGACCCTGAGGACAAACAGAATCGGCTGGGAGCAAAACCTCAGGGAACAACCTGGGGAAGACAACCAAAGACCGTGCCAGCACAGTAAACAACCCTGGAGGGAAAAAATGGTCATTTTACCAACTTAAAATTGATTCGGTCAAAACCAAGCCAAATTGATGCCATCAAGGTCAGAAAGAACCATAACATTGATCCCGAGTAAAAACAGCGCAAGACATTTCAACGGACAAATAGTGGGTAATCAAAGACCTGGTATGAACCCATCTTTTTGGACTCAGAAAAGGTTTTATCCCATGTCATTGTGACACTCTCGGCGAGGGCTTTCCGAAAAGATATAGCATGCCTCAAATGGACGCTCCGATCAAAAGTTAAAAAGTTTTAAATCTGACATCGCATTGCTCGAAGTGCACGCACTTCGATGTAACAGGGCCCACCACCTCTACCTGCCACGTGGAACCGCAAGTAGAGTGGAGGCAGCCACAGATAGAGCTGCTTCCACCTAGTCTATATATATGAGTGCACCCCAGCTCATTTCATAATTCAAAAACGCTCTGAACCCCTGCCCGTTTGGTTTTCCAGTCATTTCCTTGTCTTCCAAACCCAAATTTTTTCACTCTAACACGTAGATATACCCACATACTACCACATATCAAAAATTAACCGATAAATTTGGACGTTTAAAGCCTACGATTTGGCAAAAAGCCCGTGTAGCAGTCCATTGTAAGTATTTTTACGATCAGCAAGTTTATATTACTTCATTACGCTGTTATACACTTGCATATCAAGTTTCATTTTCTAAATATGCCCGGAACTCAGTTCCGTGGCCGTTTTTGTTAACGTTTGGTACATTTTAGTACCTAAACGTATTTTCTGACATTTTTACAACTCGAATTGATGATCCGTCGCTGCTAACAGCTTTTATATACTTGCATCTTCATTATTAGCAACTTCGCCGGATTGGGTTATCTTCCCAGTCCGGGTTTGGCTTTTTTTTTGTATATATTTAATATATATATATATATTAACATTTCAATTCTGTCAAGCCCAAATATCAAATTTGTGGTAGTTTATTGCTTTTATATATATATATATATATATATATATATATATATATATGTATATATATATGTATATATGCACCCTTCACCGGACTGGGTTATCTTCCCAGTCCCGGTTTGACTATTTTTTGTCTATATTTAACTATAAATATATATATTTACATTTCAGTGTGGCCTAGATCATCCTGTGGCCTTCTTAATGCTTTTATATATATATATATATATATTTATATTTTTGTCCGGGCCTCGGAGTGAAAACCCACCTCCCTTTACCGCTTTTGCACATATATATATATATATATATATATATATATATATATATATATATATTTCCATTCTGTCCAACCTGAATCATTCCGTGGCTTTTATAAATATGTATATATTTCTATTCTAATTCGGGCATCATAGTGAAAACCCACCGTCCTTTACCGCTTTTATACATATATATATTTCCATTCTGTCCAGCCTAGATCATTTCGTGGATTTTATACAGCTTTTATATATATATATATATATATATATATATATATATATATATATATATATATATATATATTTCTATTCCAGTCCGGGCATCGGAGTGCAAACCCATCGCCCTTTATAGCTTTCGTATATATATAATTATATATATATATATATATATATATATTGCTTTACTCATTACGATTAAATTGTTGCTTTAATATTCATTTGATATGAATCGGCGGCACTGACATATTTGCGGGCGAACTAGATTTCTTTAAATCTCGCCAACTCTAACTTTCAAACGGTTCAAAATAGGTCAAGATAGAACCGGGAAGCTAGAATGGCTGAGATTTATTTAAATCTAGCATTTTTTTCTAGTTTCAGTTATGAAAGCAACCTCGCGTCCCTTAGATCGCTATCTAGTGGGAATGAGATGCTTCGGCCATGTGTGAGCCAGGATTTACTGATGAATCCTTGGTTCTGGCGACATCGGAATGTAGATATATATTTTCTATGCATATTTTTGGAGCTGTGCAGGTTTATTGGCTTCCCTATGTGAGCCTAGGAATCGTGGGATTCATGATCAAACTGATCAGAATCTGATTCCCACGATGGATAAACTCCACTTTACAAATGTACCCTGCTACTTTTTCTGTAAAAATGTATATGCAAAAGACCTTAAAATGGTTATTCGGATTTAAGGTCTCAACATAGTGAAAATATGGTTTGTCGTGTCAGAGTCACTCCGATGGCTGTTATGCCCATGAGAAGACCAACACTTGTATCTATTTTTGTGACCGAGGATGCTTCGCAGCCCAATAATCACCATTCAAATTGAGCCTTAAGGCTAAAAAGATAAAACTGAAGTATCGATATGCGTCAATTCTTATGTTAGCGTAAGGGTTTGAAAACCTACTTTCAAAACGTCAATTCAATAATCTTATCGAAAAGAGAAGCTTTTGCAGATCAAATCAAACACTTTTGCAAATCAAATCAAAGACTTTTTTGCAAAGAAAATCAAACCCTTCGTATATAGGTTCAACGATGCATAAACATGCTTTCAATCAAGCATAGGTCCAATTTTCTTCCAGCATTCACACACACACATTGCAGATTTAAAAGGGAAATATTGAAAAGATGCGGTACCGTGTTTACACGAAAGTTGTGGGGTGCCTAACACCTTCCCCACACTTAACCAAGCCCCCGAACTCAAAACTTCGGTTTCAAAGATCAAGTTTCGACAATGTCCAACAATTAGGCCTCTTTTTAAACAAAATTTGGTTGAGTTGGTACAACCATTTCAAATCTACCAACGGGCGACTCTATAAAACACTCAATCGTCGACATAATACATGTTGGCCTTTTCCTAAAAAACCCTTCAAAACCTTTTTCACAATAAAAAGAGTAAGGGTAGACATAACTTAGGAAGAGAGAAAGATCCGGGTTGTGACCCGACCCGCGAATTGTTTCCCGACGTCGACAAATACTAATCTCCATCTTTTTGTTTAATTAATAATTGTGCATAAAGGATGATCTGGTATATGTTTTGTAAAATTTTAAAACTCAGATTTACCATGCTTATGCTTATTTTATGCAATTTGATTGTATCCATGAATCTTACAAATTTAACAGTGGCATCAGAGCCAAACTTTATGCAAATTATTAGTTATTTTTTATTCATATATTGATATGTGTTTAGAATAATTTAATTGGGCATAACTGTTTGTGTAAAATTAATTTTTTTTATGCTAATTTTTTTTAAAACAACAGATTTTTTTTATTAAAAAAAAGGAAAAAAAGGTCAAAGTCCACGATCAAACGTTGACTGTTGACTGATCAACTGCTGATGTGGAGCTGTCTGCTGACGTGGCAAGGACTGATCAACTGTTGACTGGTCAACTGTTGATGTGGCGCTGACTGGTCAGCTGTTGACTGCTGACGTAGCATTGACATCATTTTTCTTTAAAAAGAGAAATATTAATTTGTAGTTAGAGGGTTTTGAACCATTAACCTCTTGGTCACTTTCTACAAAACTTACCATTGCATCAGGATTAATTTTGATTAAGAATCAACATGTTTAATATGTAAACTATACAATTCTGATTTTGAAGTTTGACTTGAAGTTGGACTTCAAGTAAACTAAAATAAAGGAGTTTATTTTTATTTGGAATTGGATGAAAATAAAGATGTTTATTTTAATTAGAATTTAATTTCATGCTAACTAATTAAAGTTGGGATTGGATTCCATGATAACTAATTGGAGATGAAATTGAATTCATTGTTTCCTAAAATAAATGAGTTTATTTGTGATTAGGAAAGAGATTCCATGTTTCCTTAAATAAAGGAGTTTATTTAGATATGAAATAGGATTTCATATTAATCAAAATAAAGAAGTTTATTTTGATAAAGAATTGGATTCCACATATTTTGTTCCTCCCAAAAACGTTTTTAAAAGTTAAAATAAAGGAGTTTATTTTGAGTTGGAATTGGATTCAATATTAATTAAAATAAAGGAGTTTATTTTGATTAAATAATTTTATTAAAAATAAAGGAGTTTATTTTTAATTCAAAAATGGATAAATTAAAATAAAAGGTTTATTTTGATTTAAATTTGGATTAAAATAAAAGAGTTTATTTTAATTCAGAATTGAATTTTATGCTAACTAAGATTGCCCATTAAATCGATATCAATGTATATATTGAATGTTTGTTATTTATGAGGTGAATGTTTTATTTATTGATGCATATGTTGATGTGTATGATAATAAATAGGGTTGATTATAGACTATTGACCAATGTGATTGGATTTTATTTTAGTTGAATGCTTGAATGTATGAGTTTTATAAATGGGGTCTGCGTACCTCGTCTTTTATAATTTTTCTTAATGTAAATTCTATCTCCCTCCTATGTACTTCCCCATGACTGCTGATCAATGTTTCTATTTATAGTAAATAGTTATTGTAATAGGAATAGTTAGAATTAAATTTTGAAGAATTGGAGACCAATGAGCAAAAGGAGCGCGTGAAGACCTGTTTGTAATGGAGTCCGGGATTTAAATGTAACATTTATATTTAAAATTAATTCTTGCACCCCTGGGTTTGACATTTTGGTTCACTTGGTGGCTCTAGTCAACCAAACTAGAATAAAAGTCCATAATCAATCCAGGTAGAATATAGTATTCTATATGTGCATGCTTATTATATATATATTATATTATAAAACATGCTTCGCATGTTAATTAATATAACGCGTATTTTATATATATATATATGTGTGTGTGTGTGTGTGTGTGTGTGTGTGTGCATACGCGCTAAACAAGATGAGACAAATAATAACAAACCCCTTAAAGATTTTATATTAAGTCTTAAACGTTCAAAGATATTTGAAATATCGAACGTAGCCTTTTAGTATGATAAAAATGATAGAGGATCAATTAATTATTATAAATTTGTTGTGCACACACAAGGCTTATTTTAATGCTTTTTAAAAGAACTGAACAATGCTGTTTTGTTGTGCACACACAAGGACAATGTTTTTTTTTCTAGAATATGGAGTGCTAGGTTGGACTTAACTTAGATTATTTTAATTCGGATGTGCACGCAGTTGACCATTATGATCTAAGAGGCAAAACACAAGGAGTTACATGTTAATGTAATTGACAAAGAGTTATCTACCTATTTATTTATATATAGTTTGTTGTGCACACACAAGGCTATATACATTTGAAATGAGATCCTTATTCTCACTACCAATCTTTAATTAAATTTGTTGAACTATATATTATGAGGATAATATAGTTTGAAGAAAATAGTGGGAGATACCAATTTAAAATAAGACCTAATTTATTTTGGTAATTAATAAAAGAATGTATGTTAAAATGTTGTTTAATTACAAATTTATTTGCAGAATTTTACAATGTCTAAATTACTATCTGTAATGACCCCAAAATTCATACAATTCGACTCTCAATCATGGTCGTTAACAATACATCGAACTTCTAACTTTACATCATTATTCGATGATACAATTACTAAAAATACGGAATAATTAAAACTTTTATATATCTCTTTCTTTATTGCACTGAATCTCAACCTTTACATAACATATCTTTGATTCAAATTTATTACATGAATCGCTACATCGAAGTTACTATACAAAGTCTTACATCATAAAGCAATATCCACTATACATCGGATATCTCAACTTTATAACTCGACAATTATGTAACAATCAAAACATTAAATGCATTTCTCATCTAACATAAGTAATCTTCTTGAATATTGATCTCTATAATTCAAATAGCACGTATCATTACCTTGAAACCTTGACCTGCAAAAATAGTTATTTGCAAAAGTGAGCTTGACAGCTCAGCAAGATCTAACAGCTTTCATGTATCACGTAGCACATAAATAACCTGCTCATCTTATACATCATAATCATTAGACTAACATATCATGTATGCTTTAATTCATATAACAAGTTTAAAGATTGAGTATCTTACTCAATCAACATTCTTTACTCAATCAATGAAGTCATAAATTAACTTTATCATTTCATACCTACAACATATATAACATATCATGTTCTTTGAAATACAATTTAAAATAATTCTTCATCAAGTTCACATAGCAAATAGGAACTGAAAGACTTGCCTGGCTCGTAGATTACCAATTAACAAAAAACAGCTTATAATAATCTGCACTTCATGAATCCTACACAACGTATTACCATACACATCAATTATTAGTCATATAGCAACGCTTAGCAATCGTTTAAGTAAATTCTACTTTACATTTCATAATTCTCTCCCATTTATTTGTTTAACACACACTGTCAAATTATATGTATAATTATTAATATAAATTAATTATCACATATCTAATTCTCATAATTAGTTATCCCATTTATGTTAACTCATTCTTCTTTAATTATTAAGTTAATAATTAATTGTCACATAATTAATCATATCACAATAATCATATTACATTTTCACATAATTAATCAACTAATAATTACGTACTCATATTAATTATAATTTAAACAAATTATAATTTAAATTACACATTCTCCTCAATTATAATTAATCAAATTATAATTGTATTTTATATTAATTAAATTATAATTAAACAAATTATAATTTAAATGAAACATTTACTTTGATTATAATTAATCAAACTATATTCATTATAATTTAACAAATTATAATTGAAATTAAACCTTTACTATAATTATAATTATTCAAATTATAATTACATTTTATATTTTATTAACATAATTCATTACTATTATTTAGCATTTTAAGGTATGCCTAATATGTCATCAATTTTATTACATAAATTTAACTTTTCATGATCTTAAATAAAAGTACAGAAAACAAATAAAAAATTTCTCTTCTGCACCCCCACCCCCGCTGGGGCGGGGGTTTTTGCCTTGATAGGCCCGCCGAGGCGGGCCCCTTGCAGCGAACGCAGACTGGTTCGCGAACTGTGCAGAGAAAAAATCAATTTGGCTTATTTCTCCACACCAAATTCCGATTTCAGTCAACACAATTCATATCAACTTTATAGAAAACATAAATTTTAAGTTTCTAAAAGGTTTTAACATATTTAATCATCAAAACACATAATCAACACTTTTAATTTTGAAAATTTTGGATAAAAACTATTTTTCAGTGTTCTTGATAAAATTGGACACTATAAGTTTATTTCTCAATCAAAACACACAATTCAAATCACATTGAATCCGTTTATAAATATGTTATCATTATCTAACATCAATTCGCCTAGTGATTATCAATCAAACACAAATTTTAATTTTCAAAGACCAATTAACAAAAACTTATTTCACTGTAACTTTTGATGAACATGAATTCTTCATGTTCATCATGTATACATGAATTAACCAACTTAAAACCATCATACAATTTATATTTAAACAATTTTATGAACACAATATATATATTATATCAATTTTTATAAAGCTTATATATATATACAGAGAACTTAACACGAAGAACATCAACCATACTTTTAAAACTAATAAGTTAAACTAATAAGCTAAGAATTATACCATTCTTTTGCTTATTGGAGCGAAGAGGATGATGCTAATTGTTGATTTTCTCAAGCTTCTCTTCCCTCTTCTTCCTCTTTTCTTTCTCTTTAACTTTTCTCTGTATTTCTTTTCTTTGTTTTAACTGACTAACACTTTTGTTCTTCTACTAACGTATATACATATAATATAACTTACATATATTATAAGTATAAAACATAAATATAAAGTATATAACTTATAATACATAATGACCCTAATAAATACAATAATTGCACTTAATACATAGGTTACATATTTGAAATTTAAAAAGTCCTAAGGCTTGTTTGGCAAAACAACTGGCAAAACAGATTTAAAACGGTGCAAGGGCCTTGTTTGGGAAAACAGTTTTAAAAAACTCTTTTAATAAATCCTTTAACACATATTTTTAATGTTATACTTTAATTAATTAAATCTTACCATTCTAATTTAATTAATTAAAAGTTAACATCAATTAATCACATAAAATTATCACATAACAATTATAATTACTCGCTAATTATAATTTCATGTAACAATTACCACATAACTTTATCTAATTTAATTATCCCAATTAAATTAGAACTATAACATAAAATCATTACATATTAATTAAATTAAATATTAAATATTTATTTAATTAATATATTACACTTAATTAAATTACTCCATAACCCACATAATTTATTTATTTAACTCAATAAATAAATAAATTAAAATATTTATTTTAATTCAATAAATATTAAAATTAATATATAAAATTCTCTTCACACCAAATCACATATTTCACAATATATGAAACATATACACATACTCAAACTCGAAACATCTCATAATAAGAATTTTATTTATTAAATTCTCATTTATTAATTCTTGAAAATCCGGGTTGTCACATCCTTCCCTCCTTATAAGAATTCCGTCCTCGGAATTAACGAAACCTCCCTTACTCGGTTTACACCAACCTCCTTCATAATTTTTCGTTGAATAACTTCAACATATTAGCTCAACAAAAGTTATATATATATATATATATATATATATATATATATATATATCTTACTCCATTCATTTCTTCAACAAGTTTTAGGTTTTATTTCATAACCTTCAATTAAACCTAATCATGTTCAAATATTATATATTCTTTAACTTGTTCATTTCCTTTCTAAGGATCATTACCATATACTCTACTCGTAGAATTCATATACTTCATAATTCACTATCATATAAGTATTCGGGTTATCACACTATCACTGCATAACATATTAGATGCTAATTAACCGAACCGAATTAAACGTATTAGTTAAGAAATTTGAGAATAGTTCTCAAGGCTGAAAAGCTATCTTATTTTCTTAATACGTCTATCCCTGTAATGGTTTCAGACAATACCTCTGAGGAAGATATTGCTACTTTTAGAAAGTAGCAAGATGATGCATAGTTGACTTAATACATCATGCTCGCATCTATGAGTAACAAGCTTCAGCTTCAGCGTCAGCATCAAACTATGGATGCTCCTACTATATTCCTACACTTCAAGGAGTTGAATGGTGAGGAAAGTAGGACTAATAGATATCAGATATCTAAGGAGCTTTTCCGATCTAGAAGAAGAACAATTCAAAGAAGGTATACGGAAAGACAAAATACAAAGGATAATAAGAATAAAACTGATACGGATAACAAAGGAGTTTGATTCCACTGCAATAAGCCTGGACACTGGAATAGAAACTGCGAGAAGTATCTTGCAGAGGCTAACCAGAAGAAGCTTAGTGAAGTTTCGGTAACAAATACAGGTTTGTTCATAATTGGAATAAATCTTTCAGTAAGTAAAATTTCTACTTGGGTATTGGATACCGGCTATGGTTCTCATAAATACAGATTTATGAAGGGACCAAGCAGAAGTAGAAAGCTAAACAAAGGAAGTCTTCCTACGTGTAGAAATGGAGCAAAGGTTGGTCCATTAAATGCAGGAACTTATTGTTTAGTGCCGCTTACGGGCAAGTCCATTAGTTTAAATAATTAACAATTTGCTGAATGGACTTTACATACTTGACTTACATAAAAATAATTTTAAATTGAACAAACTAGTAAAAGAAAAAGAGATGATCATTCAAAGAGTTGAATATTTGTATTTGGTGAAATACAAGTCTGAATCATTTGAAAGGTTCAAAGAATTCAGAAGAAAAACTAATTGGCAAAGTATTATGATTCTTCAATTGGATCGAGGAATAAATACCTGTGCAATAAGTTTTAAGATTATCTTAAAAAAGGTTTTATCACAATGGACGTTTTTTGATACACAATAATTGATTGATGTAGAAAAATCGTACCTTGTTGGACATGGTGCGGTCCATAATGATTTTATCGACATTCCAGTATCCTTCTGGGTAATGACCTAGAAACGACTGCATATCTACAAAATAAGGTAACCTTAAAATCCATCCCCAAGACTTCATAAGAGTTATGAACATGGAGGATTTCTAATCTTAAGTATGTTAAGATAAATGGTTGTCCAGCTTAGGTGAAAAGGTTTCAAAAGGATAAGTTTGGGACAAGATTTCACAAGTACAGATTTGTGGGACATCCTAAAGTAAGGTTAGGGTATATGTTCTATAATCCTACTTAGCAAAAGGTGTTTTCTGCCAAACACGCTGCCTTCTAGGATAAAATGTTTATCATTAAAGGGCTAGTGGGAGGATAATAGATCTTAAAGGAGTTCAATAACTACAAATCGCTATTAGTTAAAATGAGGAACCTGTAGATAGACCTATTATACCATAATCAAATCGTGAATCTAGAATAGTACTGAAGATATCTGGGAGGTATGGATTCATCATAGATGATGATGATGAGGTACGCATCATAGAGGATGATGATCCAGTAATATATGATAAGGCTAAGAGTTGTAGACACTCAGAGAAATGGCAAATGGCCATAAAATTCGAAATGGATCCTTAGAGAAAATGACAAGGTGGAGACCTATAAGGCCAGACAGTTTTGGAAAAGGTTTTCAAATAAAGTTAAGGAGTTGACTGTAACAAAACCTTTATTATCGGTATTAATGCTCAAGTTCATTTAGATTTTACTTGTAATTGCAGCTTAATATTACTAGATCTGGCAAATGGACGTGGAGACGCCTTTCCTCAAATATATATTATTAGAGGATAATATAGGTATGATACAGCCAGATGGATTTGTTTCAATGGTTAAAGTAAATCATGTATATAAGCTACAACAATCCATTTATGGATTAAAGCGAGCTTCTCAAAGATGGAACATTTATTTTGATGAGACAATCAAAAGAGTTTGATTTTATCAAAAACGAGAATGAACCTAATGTGTACAAAAGGGTCAGTGGGAGCGCTGTGACATTACTAGTAGTATATGTTGATATACTACTGATAAGGAATGACATACCAGTGCTATAATCAGTAAAGATAAAGTTATCTAAACATTCCTCCATGATTGATTTGGGTAGAACATCCTAAATTGGGGATATAAATCTATATAGATAGATTTAAAAGGATGTTCGGCTTAACCCAAGGAACGTATATTCATTTGATGCTAAAGGCGTTTAGCATGGCAAACTCCAAAAGATGTCTTATGATGATGAGCCATGGAGTGTATCTCTCTAAAATTTGCCTTAATAAAAGAGAGATCGCATGAGTTACTATCATGTATGCAATGAAATGTACGAGACTTGATGTTGATCAGTCATATTCTGGAGAAGATCACTGTAAGAAAGTGATAAATATCTTAAATTACTTAACCAACACTAAGGATGTAATCATGATTCATGATGGGTCTGAATTAAACTAGAGGACTAAATAGATTCATATTTTCAGACTGACCAAGATGACAGCAAATCCACTATAGGGTAAGACGTTACCTTAAAATGTGGTGCAGTAAATTGGAAAGGTTCCAAACAGCAAAGAGTTGCTGGTTTAGTGACAAAGACAAAGTATATAACTGTAAATGAAGCTACAAGTTGATGTTTCAGATGAAAAGTTTATTACAGAACTAGGAATAGTTCCTAAGTTTCATATTGGATTCAAACATGTGTTGCGGCACTTTCATTAGATTAAAGAAATCATTGAAAGAGGAGAAGTCACTATAGAGATAGTGAACTCTTAGAAATGACATTGCATATCTATTTACTGAAGCTTATCCAACATCAGGATAATCGTCACTTAGAGAAGAAGGGTATTAGATAACATGGCGATTGACTTTAGTGCAAGTGGGAGATTGAAAGTAGTATGCACACAAGCCAATCATGTTTGATGATAAAGCATTTACGTTGTAACAATCTTATTCATTTATTAATAAAAGTATTATTTAATTAAAGACATTTATTTATCTACATGGTGCTGTTTTTATAATATGTGATAAACCCATAGTTTTAAGCAATGCTTTTAGAATCATGATGATGATCATGCTAATGAGATCTAAATTCTTAGATAGCTTAAAACTAAAATAGTTTTCAATCGTTGGATTACTAAAAAGGGGATTAGTGAATCCGGATAGATTGGTACATATGTTGCTTGCTCATTGGTTTAGGATGATTGATCTCATGATCATTTGTGTGGAGACACTAAATCAAGTATGTAGGTGCTTATTGGAGAATAAGTACACTGAACGTGACTCGCTAAGGAATACTTAATGGAGTTTTACTCGTCTGTCAATAAGAATTCCTATTGTGATAGTAGTACAAGTGATCCTCAGACTTGAGATCATCATAGTATCTTGTGTATAATAAATTATACTTTGTCTTATTCCTTAAGACCCTTAGGGTATATCAACGGGTATGCTTGAGTGTAATAAGTTATATATATAGATAATGAATAATCAATAAATAATCTACCATTTCTAGTAAAAGAAGAGATATATCCTATGTGATTCGATAAATGATAACCTTGGAATCCTTGGCCAAGGTGGAATGAAATTAGAAAGGAGTTTCTAATTTGCATTATTTGGAGTTATGCATTTTGGAATCGAAATACATATAATTAAATAAAATAAGATTTGACAGTAATTCCATGTCTTATATTTAATTGGGATATTGTATGGTGGAAGGATTGAATTGTACGGTAACTATTAACTCACATGTTCTTTTATGATTAATGTTGAAATCTATATTATCTGAAAAGTCGTTGATCACTAAGGAGGCTTATCTTTATTGTAGAATAAATGTTATTTATTTAAATGAATTATTAGTTTAATTTATTTATTTAAATAAGATTAGAATTGTTCTAATTGATTTATTCACAACTAGTTTAATATGGAGAACCTAAAGGGTCACACCATAAAAGGAAGAATATTTATTAAAAAAGAAAATGACATAATCGTAATAATAAGTTAAGTATATTTAATTTAATCTATGGTGATAGAATAAATTAAATAGCTTAATATTTATTATTTAATATTTTGAAAATATTAAATATAAATTAATAAGAGTAGTCTTATTATTATTATTATTATTATTATTATTATTATTATTATTATTATTATTATTATGATTTAATTCCTAAAGGAGTTTGGGAATTAATTAATAAGATACTCTCTCTCTCTCTCATATATATATTCCTAATAAGGTTAGGAGACTAATTAATTAAAAGAGTTTAATTATTTCCAATAGGATTGGGAAACCTAATTAATTAAAGGAGTTTAATTAGTTAATATAAAACCCTAATCATAAATTGTTTAGAAGGGTTGCATACATCTATAAATAAGAAAGTCTTATTATGGAACAAGGTTAGACATTTTTAATTCCAAGAGTTGGGAGAGCACACCTTTTCTAGAATGTGGGCCCTTTGATGTCGTGTAGGCTCGTGGGCCCCAAAGGGCTCAGTCCGTGCTGATGATGTGCTGTCCTCATAGTGACGTGTGACTAATAGGGACATACAAAGGGAGCCAACATGGACCTGTCAAGTTCTACCACGTGGTCCTACCCTAGGCATCAAGGATGGCTTTGATACAAATGGGATACTCGTCTAAGGACTTGGCTTGGTGGCTAGGAAAATAGGGTTGTTGAGAAGGCGAGACCTTTGTTGGTTGAGAACGGTCCTGGTAGTACTGTAAGACCCACTCGGGCATGTGACCTCAAGTAATGCTTGTGACCCGCCACGTGGCATAATTTGAACGTGCCACATGGACCTAGGCTCCTATTAACTATAAGTAGGAGTTATAACTTGACATTTGACAAGATATGTTATTTCCTAAAGACACTTATAAATCTAGAAGGGGGGGGGGGGGGTTTGAATAGATCTTTTAAAATTTCATATTATTAAATGATAGTCACTATGTATTTGTTAATCTTATTGATTTAAGCACATCGGAATATGTCTTTTATAAAACCCCTTGAAGATTTAAAAAAATGTCAGTTCTGAGCAAGAATAAGATAAATATGATAATCAAGCAAATGAAAGATAAGAACAACAAATAAAGACACATACAATTTTAAGTGGTTCGGAGACTGAATAACTTCTAATCCACTCTTTTACTTCTTGAGTAGGAATCCACTAAAAGTTTAGTCACACAGACAAGGACACTTTGCCCTCTTCAAGCTCAACAGACTTGGATTTTTAGTCACAAAGACAAGGACCCACTGCCCTCTTTAATCCCCGTAAACTTGGGTATTTAGTCACAAAGACAAGGACTTTGCCATCAGATGATCTGATGATTGATGATGTTGAGAGGTGCTGCTTAGATTGTGTTATGCTCTTCTTCTCAAGTACTTAATAGCTTTAAACCTTTTATTTTGGGTCGTTCAGTTCACTCTTTGGACTTTGACATAGTATTTGGTTTTTGATCAATGTTCTTCATCATCTAAGTTGAATCCTTGTTGCTTTTTATACTCCGTTAAGAAATCTTTCAGTTGCAAAATGCCCTTTTGTGCATTTAATGCTCAAATATCTTAGGATCCTTGATGTTGACATCTTAAACCAAGGAGACAGTTCCTTTTCTTTGCCTGTCACATAAGTCAACTTTCTCACCTAACACCATTGACGTGTTACTGTCACCAATTAGCTGGTAGAAACATAAATTGATCTTCGATTTTCACCAATGATATTTGGGGAGTGCATTGGGACCTTCAATCTACAACGCTCTAATATCAGTCAGATTATCAGATTAGACTGTTCTACGATCGAGTTCTCCTCTGCGATCCTTTTCTTAATTGGAGTAGCCTTATGAATCAGAGTGAACCTTGCGATAGCTCTAAGTAGTTCAGTGATCCTCTTGATGTATTGTAATCTTGTGCTTAAAGTAGCAGGGTAACCTTACGATCTTACAACATCCTATCAACTATACATCAATCCAACTTTTTGAGATCAACCTAACATTATTTGATCTCTCTATTCTAAGTCCTTGTACATATGATCAATTTTATAAGAACTGTATAAATTATACTGGTACAAATATACATTAAATTCATTCATTATCAAATTTATATATGCAAACTCTAACAATCTCCACCTATTTGATGATGACAAAACCAGTAGTTCTATAACATTCATCAAGAGCTAAATTGCAGTGACTCAAAAAATAAATATGCCTTAAAATACAGTGAGCTACTGTCTTGATTTTGTCAAAAGCTTGAATTTATTAATATCTGACATTTATCATAAAAGATTTCTGCTATTACATGTTAGACAATCTTGAATAATTTCTATTTTACCTCCATGATCCCTTTCCTTTGAGAGCCATTTCTTTTCAAACTCTCTTTTGCGATTAGCTCTGATTCTGTATTCATTCGCTTTTCTTCTAATTTCTTCAGCAGAATCACTAGGACCAAGGTGTGATGCATCCATTATTTCTTCTCATACGATGTGTGTTCCTTGAAGATTCCTCCTAAGATACGTAGGATTACCAGTAGGACTCTGAATGCCAGTAGGAGTTACTCTACTCGACGATTCTTGTCGTGAAGAGAATCTACCTTGCTCCAAAGGAATAGCTGATGTAGGATGAGGAAGCGGTCTTGATCCAAAGATTGGAGGGGTGATGGATATTTACTTTTGATTTTGTTTTCTCTTCTCCCCCTGAGATTGACTTACTCCCCCTTTGTCTCTGTCATCTTGCCTTTTCTCTTTCTCCCCTTTTTTGGCATCAAAAAATCAGGAAGGATGTTGAAAAGCATCAACAAGTTCGTGCAACTGAGTAGTCGTCATTGCAATATTAGCTCGAATTTTAGTTTTACGAGCAGTGGCTTGCTCATGTTGCTGAACAATAGAAGCTTGATTGTTGAAAGCTTGGCCTTCCATGTTTATCATAAAGTCCAAGAGAGTGCCACTGAGCGCAAAAAGGTTGTTCTGCAGAAACCAAATTAGTAGATTAAATTGCATACAAGAAGTTAAAGTAGATAATCAGAATAAATGTCACGCACGAAGGAATAAATAAAGTAAACTTGATCAAATCGTTAATTATGAATAAGGTTCAACATCCATTCTGAACTGAATTGGAAAAATTAGCTTGACATGCCTTTGATTCTCCAACTAGGGTTTGTAATCCAATGTAGAAGATAGATTCCATAATACCCAGTATTGAAATGTTTTTATAATGCTAAACATAGTCCTAAATCAATAATAAATCGCAATCCAAATCAAATTAGAAGTATGCCAAAATCTGTCTGACTTTCTAAATTTCTTGAGATTTCCAGGTGACTTCGAAGGGGCGAAGTTATTTTGCCTTGCTGAGCTCGTCGGGGCAAACTTGTCCTGAGATGAATGAGCTGGGGCATTTTCAGAGCGCGCTGGGGGCGAAGAATTATAGAGAGCTGTTCACTAGGGCGGACTCATCTAAGCCAAATGGGCTTGCCGGGGAGAGCTTAGTTTTCCATGGGTAGACATGTCTTCGCCGGGGTGAGCTCATTGAAATCTTGTCTTTTCTTCCTTTTCCACTGCAACAACTCCAAATCAGCTTGTGTTTCATCACTTAAGCTCCATTTCAATCCTGAAATCAATAAACAACCTTATTCAGCTTGTATACACATAAATTATGTAATAAAACCAAACGTAAAGGAATAAAAATCAATGAATATTATGTACTTATCAAATTTCCCCACACTTAACCTTTTACACGTCCTTATGTAAACCAAAACAAAGGTTATGTTATCATTCAACAAAATTCTATTTAACCATAGTATCAAAAAGTTCAAGTGACAAATCATGAATATCAATGCTAACTAACAGAAATCTAATCAATGCCTCATTAATGAATTCACAATGAACATCCTTATCATTTCACTATTGAATTTCATTAGATCAAACTGTATCCACATAAGTAGCATTCCTACAATCTACGCACTTATTCAACTCAGTTATCATGGAACAAAAATCGCGCACACCGACTCATAACTTAGAATAAATTTCCCTTGCTTTTTTGCTTTTTTTCCCCATAGAACATTCTCTTTAGCACAGATGAATGCATTGTTGTGTTCTGCTCACATTTTCCTTTCTTAACATGTGCAATGTCTCTTTTTTTAGGTTTTTCAGTGTTACCCATATAGCGAACTTTCCACCAACAACTCCTTAACCAGATGGTCTTAGGGCGCTAGGTGTAGAGACACCTCTAGGGCTTACTTATTCAAGTAACAAAGGCCACAAAAGTTAACTAGTTAAGCTACTTTTATCCACCATACTTTTCAACATGAATACCGATGCTTCTTGAGGTTTTGATACCCAGTTAATTCATATAATGGACATTGAAGCAAATTTTCAAATTTTTTTTCATTCATCATTTTTTTCATCATTTTTTCTCAACGTTTTGTAAGACACATAAGCAGTTAAACAGTTCTAAATCATGAAATCAATGCACATAGACAACTCCACAGACAACTCAACTAAATAAGCATGTATCTCATTTTCAAGCATTTTTGTATCACAAATTCAATTCACATCAATTACTATGGATCATGACTTAGTTCTCATCATTCATTAACCAATTTAGCAAAAATAGATTCTAAAATTTAGCATTAATTTTTAATTTCTCACTTTTACCTTGCACTTAGCCAAATAGAATCATGGAACCAAAGAAAAAATTCCCAAATTTTTTTCAAAGCCATCAATTTTTTTCAACTTCTCATCAAAAATGGATTAATATCCCTAAATAAAAACCTAAATCTCCCCCCACACTCAAACATTACATTGTCCTCAATGTAAGAAAATCATACAAAGAAGAAAATAACTACTAACTAACATACAACTAACAAACTAAAAAGTAGAGAGATAGAAAAATAAAATCTAAATCTTGGGTTCCCTCCCTAGCAGCTGCCCTTGTTTATTGTCATTGACTTGACCTCAATCTCCTCATCTTATGTAATTGGACTTGTGAACTTTAAGTAAACTGGTAACAGTTTCCATTCTACATTAGAAGCATCATTCAGATCATGTTGCTCCATTCTAGCCCTCAAATCTTCCTTGTATAGTTGTATTCGATCAAAAGATTCCTGCACTTAATAGTCCACAACATCAGTAGCAAAAACAAAATTACCAAGATACCTCTTAGCCTCATATATGCCGAACTGGATATTTGCATCATCTAATTCCATGGTAAATGTCCCATGGTTTTTATCATATAGTGTTTTTGTAATTTGCATACATGGAGATGTAACTTTATCCATATCATCCTTATAAAAATCTCCAGAAATTATCAAATCATTCCTCTCTACCACTTGTTCCTCATCATCAAGTTCTATGTTGGCATTGGACACTACATTTTCACATATAGCGTTGCTGCCTGTTCCTGAAGTAAGCACTATCTCTTCTTGTTGCCTTACCACTGCACCACTTCTCAAAGTAATTGCACTTACATTCTCTCTTTGTGTAACAACAGTCTGTGAAAGTAACTTCCCTGAGCTTTGAGCATCTAATCTACCAATTGTGGTAGCCAGTTGACTTACTTGGTTCTCCAGATTGTGAATGGAAGTCCTTGTCTCTTGCTGGAACTGTTGTGTTTGATTCATGAAAGCTTTGAACATATCCTCAAGAGATGGTTCAGAATTGATAAAAACTTCTTGTTCATGTGTTTGGTACTGCTGTTGAATTTGTTGAAAACCAGGCTCCCTATTATCCTCATAGCTCCAGTTGGGGTGATCTTTCCATCCTGGATTGTAAGTATCAAAACAAGGATCATATTGATGTGGATGTGGTCCTGAAAATGTCCCCTCATCAATATCTTATTGAACAATTTCATCCTCTTGCAACATTGGACAAGCCTCAGTGGTATGCCCTGACATTGAGCAAATTCCACACACATGTGCTACTTGTATATTCCCTACAACCATCTGTCAAACCAAAGTAGTTAAATCAGAAATTTGTTGCTCAATATTACTTATGCTTGCCCCATTTACCCTTTTTGGTGTATGATGATTCCTTGTTCCATACTTTTGTAAGTTGGCTACCATAGTTGCAATTAAGTTCTTTGAAGCCTCTGGAGTTTTGTCTACCACTGCTCCTCCACTAGCTGCATCAATCATGGATCTATCCATTGGTAGCAACCTAGGAGCTGTCGTTTACACTCCTAAATTAACCTCACTTTCACTTCACGAATTTAAATAATTAACAAAGTAGTAAGCAAGGATCGATCCCACAGAGAGTGATTTATTTTATATTTATTCAATTGTTTCCAAGAAAATGGGGGTTTTGAGTTGATAAATTAAATTAACAAGAATAAACTAATAAGAATTAACAATGAATAAAAAGCTTCAGTTCATCAGTTTAGTATCACCTTTTCAAAACAATAGATTAATCAAGTGTAACATTATTTACCCGTCAATGAAACTAATAGCCCTAGGTAACTGTAAGAACCCGAATTTTCAGATATTATTAAATAAGGATTTAATAAATAAAATTCTTAAACCGTGAGATGGGTTCGAATAAAAAGATATATATGTGATATGAGGTATGTGGTATTATATTACATAGGGTAATATGGACTATGTAATATGTGTTTTTGTGATTAATGAATATATTATTAATATATATTTGTTATTTATTTTAGAGACGATTCAATTGAGGTAAAGGAAGTGGATAAATTCCTATCGATATTAAATAATTTATAGAATTATTTTATCATAGTAAGTTGGTGACATTAAATATCCTTAATGTATAATCACCATATTCTTGAGTATGTGTATTAATAACTAGTATGTTTATAATATAGGTTATTAATAGCACTTAAGCTATCCGTAAATAGGTTTGGATAGTGAAGCATGAGTTAGTTAAGGAATTAACTAATAAGAATAAATTTAGTTAATTTAAGTTGGGAGTTATATTATGGAATAATATAATGTCAGTATTGAATCTTAATTAACTATGATGATATAGTACAATGTTTAATTTACTTAAGTAAAGGAGTGAATTAATATGTGTGTTGAATATGTAATTATAGTTGATACTTTTTATATATATTACTTAGAGTGGTAATATGTGAGAAAGTCTAATGTGCGAATAACGTTAAATATATATATACGTTATTAAAGGGAGATGGAAATCATTATATGATTAAATGAATATTTGAAGAAATTGTTTTGGGAACAATTTATAGAAAAGAAAGAGATATGATTTTTCTAATAAAGGATATTAAAATAAATTCTAATATTGAATTATTTTAATAAAGGAGGAAATATTATTTTTGAATAATAATATTACCCTATATGTTTTTGGTATGATGTAATAAGTGTGATTAATTAATATGGTAAATATATTAAAACGTATTTGCTATATGTAATTAAATTGATGGAAACGATTTATTATAATAGAAAATAAACTTATTACCTATTTTCTATATATAATGTATGTACATGTGCCATACATGTAATTATTTTAGTAGATATTATATTAAGAATAATATCTTGAGACAATAAGTAAATTATTTCCTAACAATGAATATCTTTATTTGGAGAAAACATAATATTTTATGTTATGACAAAATACATAATTCCTAATGTATTTTCAAGAAAGTTTATTAATGAAAGAAAACTAAGTTATTTCAATATATTAAATAACTTAAGTTATTATTTTATCGTAGATTTTATAATAATTAATAGAGTAAATATTAATTATTCTAGTGTAAAGGTTATACATATAATTGTTCAAGGTAGCTAAATAATTTAGCATTAAAGTGCATGTGTCACACAAACCTTATATTAAAAGAATATTAAAGTGTGATGGGAGTGATAATAAGCTTAAGGTAAGCTTGTGAGATATGCCTAGTGTGGCAAAGTGGTGGAATAAACATTCATTAAATAAATTAATGAATGAATAATTAATGGAATTAATTATTATTATTATGTGAATAAATTCCTATGTGCAATGATGTGTAATTATAAGTTATATAGTAGATACATCTATATAATATGGAATGAAGTGTGACACTTCAAGAAAACTATATAATATAGGAAATAATGGGGTGTGACACTACTCAATTAAAATATTTTCGGTATTGTCAAATGTACATGGATTATATGATGGGCTGTATGTGTGACCCTATCATATCATATGGTAATAATATTAAGTTATTAGATATAAGGTTTCAAGTTAGTCCATGTGAGAGCAATAATGGTCAATTAAGTGGTTAGGGTACATGAATAGTGGTAGTTGGTGGGAGTTAGCCACCAACTTCTCTTTTGCCCTTTGGGTAATAACCATAGGAGGATAATAGCTTGATAATGAATAGATGCAATACATTGGTGTGTAGAGTTTGTTAATTCAATTACTACATTGTTGCTAAGAAAGCATATAATAAGAAATGTAATTACACCATGAGCATGTTATAAGGTGTAATGATGAGGAAGGACCATGAATAGTAGTAGTTGGTGGAGTTAGCCACCAACTCCTCTTTGACCATTGGGTATTACCCATAGGAGGGTAATAGATTGTTTATAATAGAGAACATGTAATGTAATGGTATTACTTTATGAACATATTATAAGATGTAACATTGAGTATAATATTATCTTAGGAGATTATATTATTATAAACTTGTGGACTATTAAGTACTAAGTTCACATAATTATGCCTTGTGTGGCATAAATAATGAAGTTAAATCAAGGGGATTTAATGGGAAGTATTAGAAGAAAATGTATGGTTGATATTAATTATCATTATAATATTTGAGTATATTTGTGATAATAATTTTATGGAAAATGGTGGGATGATAGTACCCAACCATATTATATTTAGTCCAATTAGAATATTAGCTTAACCTATGTATATGAGGTACATGATTATATGTAGTAGTGTATATTTAAAATATGAGTATACAATAAAATAATATATCATGGATATATTATAAATAATTATTAAATTAATAAAATTTAATAATAAAGGAAACAATGTAATGTGATAATACCCGATATAATTATATCCGGTAAGATGAGATATATATGGATGATATATGATACATTGTAATTAGAGATTTTATTTACAATTCATTCATAACCTAAGCTATATGTATGAATGTGTATATATGTATATATTATATAACCTAAGTGTATATATTATATATAGAGGTGTGTAACCAAGTGTGGAATTACATTTGCTAATTGTTATTGCTGAGTTAGATTATTTGTCTCACAATGAGTGCCCAACTTCTCTTTCACGTGAATGGCTAAGGCTAGCCTATCTCCTTCATCTCTCAACTTCCTAGCTAGCAATGAGTGTGATGATTGTGAGGGGTGTGGGATTGATGATGGATTTCACCAACTCCTTACTAACCTCTTGTTAACCTCCATGTCTTTGATCAACCCATTGGTTTGATTCAATGTGCAAGAACCAAATTTGGTCCATAAATTCTCTATAAATTGAAGCTTCATATTCACAAATTGAAGTTGCTAAATAATTGCTAAGTTGATATAGAGAATATGGTGATGAGAGTTATGTGAGAAAACTGATTTGGGAAGCAAGCTTAGTAATTCAAAGCTCCAAGAGGTATAACTCTTACTTTAAATTCTTAGTTGTGAGTTTATAAATTCATAAGAGATTTCATGAATTAGTGGAGAATTGATATGTAAGATGATGTTAACATGTTAAGTAGAGTCTAAATATATGTTATAAATACAATATGATGGCTTTCAAGCTTGTTACATGAAGTAAGAAAAGGATTAGCTGAAGCTCTGTTTTAGCAGTAAAGTTTCTGGTCTGGAAACGGGGACGCGCGGCCGCGCGTCTCCCTAGTACAAATGGGGCGCGGCCGCGCCCTCTGCAGAAACTCTTGGTGATTTTGTGTTTTCTGGTTGGTTAAGCATACTAGTTAGACTCTAATAATTTCATAAAGGGGTCTGACATGTGTACTAAGATTGTCATGCACATAGTGAGTTGTATTAGTTGGTTTAACATGATTTCCGAAAAGAAAACGTAAAGTTTTGAAAATGAGACTTGACGAATTTTGTGTTCTTTGAGTCGGACTTTTGAGACATGTGTAAGTGTCTTGGTTATGTGTATCAATGGGTATGAAGGTAGTTGTTGATTAATTACCTTGGTTAATAGTAAACAATTATTCCTTGTTGTAGTGGAGTTTTTAATGAAAACTTAAGGTTTTATAAATGAATTTTGGCGTATATAAGTCATGTTTATATTCTGACTTTTTAAGCATGATTATATGGTTTAGATATGCATGATATGTGAGTCGAAGGTATTGAGCATACACTAGAACACATTGTTTAAATTAAAAATGATTTCAAAAGACAAACTTAGAGTTTTTGGACATATATATAGGATGTCCACGTTCTGATCATTGAGCATGTATAGATGACTTATATATGTGTTCTAATACATGAGAATCATGACTACAAGGTACTTTGCATATACTTAGTTACCTTTGTTGACTTAAAGCGATTTTTATGAAATGTTTAGAATGTGTAAGATGATAGCATCAAACACGGAGTGAGTTACATTATGATCACACGAGCATGTATATTAGGATTCATTATGCCTATAGACATGTTGACATAAGCATCATGTGATGAAACATGGATTTTACCTATGCACGCATATTTGAGAAAATGAATTTCAAAAGCGTAGACTATGTGATTAAGTATACATGTGTAGTATAAGCACGAGCATGCCTACTTAGTGTGGTTAAGCCTTGTTATGTGATAACATGACTTTAGTAGTTGAGCTTTATTGATTTAAGTAATTCAACGTAGAGCTACGCTATTCAAAGCTAAATAGTTCGAATATGAATTTGAAAACCTACTTAATGTGTGTGTATAATATATATCAGAATGCATGATATGTTAGGACCAAACTAAGTTTATGAAATCTAAGTTCTGGTTCTGGCAGGGAGTCGCGCGGCCGCGCCACTCCCAAGCTAAATTGCCGCGCGGCCGCGCCGTGTTGCAGAGCTGCCAAGAACAGTTTGTTAACTGTCTGGTCCTAAGTTATTTTCCTTAAGAACCCTAAGGACCGAAATAGAATGGTTTCTATACAATAAGTATGAAGGTATGATGTTGTAACATCGTGGTTATCCTAAGATAGAGTGAAACGAAACCAAGATTAGAAAACGATATACGAATTGTTATTCTATTAAGAGCATATGAAATGTATGACTGATGGATGTAAATCCATGATTATATAACTGTGTAGGAATACACGAAGCGCAGATAGCTTTAAGCAGTTAAGTCGTAGTTGTTAAACTACGAATCAGGCAAGTCTTTCAGTTCCTATTTGATATATGAATTCAATAACTGTTAGTTGAATTATATTATACTGTGATAAAGTGAACTTATATATGAACTGTATATGAGATATAAATGAGATTGAAAGTTGATCTTTGATGATATACTTGTTATGTGAAAAGTAACATGCGTAGTAAATATAAATTATTTATAAATGCATGAACCGAGTATAATGTTGTATGCTATGTGATGCATGAAAACTGTTAGAATTGCTGAGCTGTCGAGCTCACTCTTGCAAATAACCACTTTTGCAGGTTAAGGATTCACGGTAAAGATTTCGTGCTTCTTGATTGATAAAGATAGATAGTATCACAACGAAGAATACTGATTAGATTATTACTCGAACCATGTCTAGGTTCTAGTAGTTGTACTTGATATTTGTTTACGAGGTTTAATGCTTGTCGTACTATAAAGATGTATTAGATAATACATAGAGGATATCGAGTTGAGTTGTAAATACTTATACGATAACTCAGATAAGAAGGAATCATATTTTATAATTGATTCAAGGGTTGTAATTGATTCAAGTTATGAAATCAATAAAAGATTTTAATCAAGGAGGATTGAAAAGTTTAAATTATTCCGCATTTTAGTAACATCGAATATGATGTAAAGACGAGATCTTGGATATGAATAGAATTTATATTCTAAATTGTAATAAAGCAAGTTGTATTCTTTTAGTAATAAATAAAAGATATAATAATTTGGCGATAATAGTATCGTGACTGCACCGAATCCGAGGTTTCGAAGGAACGTGGATTTGGGGGCGTCACAGTAACAACAAGCTCTACTACCCTGAAACTCCCTTAGATTGTCACTCAATGAAACAAGCTCTTCACAAGATTCTAACCATTATATAACCTAGAACAAGCTCTCTAGATTTATTATAACAACAGCATTAAGAACTAAGGAATTAGACTATTCTAAGCAACAAACACATAAGCTCGGATTGTTTAACCTGTTTCCTGATAACCTTAGCAATACACAAAAGCTTGTCCATAATTAGTATCACTAATTTGCTACTTGTGATGAAGACAGATATCAATTACACGTAATACCAATCTTAATCTAGCAGATAATATCAATTCACTAATTTAATCCTGCAGAATCACGTTAATAAATTGAATAGCATACAAGAAGTTAAAGTAGATTATCAGAATAAATCTCATGTAAGAATGAATAAATAAAATAAACTTGATCAAACCGTTAATTATGAATGAGGTTCAACATCCCTTCCGAACTGAATTGAAAGTATTAGTTCATGTCTCCAAATAAACCTAGATCTAATATGAAAGAAATAATAAGATGATGAAAATACAAGGGAAAAGATTCCCTAAACTAAAAGAATAAATCCCTTTTATAACCCAAGAAAGCAACCCTAATTATCCTTAATTACTATGCCAATCCATTTTGCAAAATGACAAGCTGGTGGACCTTTTTCCCGCCTCCCCGCTAGGGCGGGAGTCACCAATTGTTAAGCCCCGCTGGGGTGGGTTGTGTTACTGTCCAGCCATATTTGATCCTGCTGCAACCGTGGAAAGTTATAATTCATGAGCTGCATGTTTCGTGGCCCACCATTCACTTTCCCCGGCCCACTTGCATGGTTTATATAATGTTGATTGTATACAAATCTTTTGCAAGCTTGCTGATTCATGGGATTCTTTTAATTGCTGGCTCCATTCCCTTTGCATGCGTGTGAACCGTGGCCCACATGTGAGTTGGTGAATAATAATGATTGCATGTACTCTACCCAATTGATTATTCCATGAGATGCTGGACTTCCTTAAGCTACTTGGACTCCTTGTTGACTTAATGAATAAGTGTGACCTGCTTCTCAATCATGGCCCATGTGATCATACATTGCCCATTTCGCGAGCTGCTACAACTTGGAACAGGAATGCATGCGTGATGCAAGCTTCAATTCGTGAGTCCACTTAATTGCTTTATATAATGTTGATTTCGTGGCCATGTAACACTCATTTGCAAGCTTCTAATTTCGTGAGCCCATGTGGCATTCCTTAGAAGCTGCTAGGAATTTGTGAAATTAAATAAGCCATGCAAATAACCCAAAGTAGAAACTAATTCGGATTTGCATGGACCAAGTGATTTGCATGAATCCTCTCCTTCCCAAGCTGCTCACTAAATTAATTGCAAGAATCCTTGTTACCGAATTGGGTCAACCCAATTGGTCCCAAATTGAGCTCTAATTTGTCCCGTTTTAATATTCTAGCTCCAAATAATACTGAAATCAATAAACACACTAATAAGCTCATATGCACATGAAACATGTAATAAAATTAAACATAAAGGAATAATAATCATAGAATATTATGTACTTATCAAATTCCCCCACACGTAGCCTTTTACACGTCCTCGTGTAAACCAAAGATTTAATTTCTAGAACAATTCTATTCAACTATTATGTCAAAAGATTTCAAGATCAAATCATGATTATCAATACTAAACCCACAAAAACATAATCAACGCTTCATTAATCAACTCAAGATAACCACCTTGCCACTTTACCAATGAATTTTATTAAGTCAAATTGTAACCACATAAGTGCTCTTCTATGATCCACCGACTTACTCAACTTAGTTATCATAAAGCAAAAACCGTGCACACCACTCAAAAACTCAAAACATACTTTTTCTGCTTTGTCTTTTACCAGAACCTTTTCATTTTCTTATTTGTTTTGGGTGAATGCATTTTAATGCTCCGTTTCACATTCCGCGATCTTTCTTTTGTAAGTGAGTGCATATTATGCTCTATCTCACTTATTGGCATGTGTTTATGGGAGAGTGCGTTTTACGCTCCATCTCATCCCACCACATGATTTCTCTTTTTGTTTCTTTTTCTCTTTTTCAACAATTTTTTTGATTTTTAACTTTTTTTTATTTTTATATGGTCCTGCAAAAAGCATAAGCAGTTCAATAGTTCTAAAGCATGACATTAGTGCACATAGATAACTCCATAGATAACTAAACCAACTAAGCATATATCGCATGTTCAAGTACTCATGAGACACAAATTCAAATCAAATCAATTACTATGGATCATGACTTAGTTTTTCTCAATCATTAACCAATTCGGCATTAAACAGATTTTGAATTTTAGCATTGATTTCTAATTTTTGACATTAACCTTCGAAACACATAGGCAAATAGAATCATGGAATCCAAATTCTCAAAAAATTTCAAAGGGCATCAAATTTTCAAATTTTCCATCAAAATTGGAGATCAATATCCCTAAAAATAAAATAAAAACCTAAATCTTCCCCCCCCCCCCCCCACACTCAAACCTTATATTGTCCCTAATGTAAGAAAATCTTGGAAAGAAGAAAGAACTACAATTAACAAATTTAAAAGAAAAGGGATAGAAAAATCAAATCTGATTTATTGGGTTTCCTCCCAAGCAGCTGTTCTTGTTTATTGTCATTGGCTTGACATCTTCCCTCTCGTTCTATGTAATTGGACTTGTGAACTTTAAGTGGACTGGTAACAGTTTCATCCTTAAATGAGGAACAATGTGTATTTCCTGATCCTGCTCCTTTCCAGCCACCAAATCCTCCTTGTATAATTGTATTCGATCAAAAGATTCCTGCACTGAATAATCCACAATATCAATAGCAAAAACAGATTTAACATTACCAAGATAACTTTTAGCCTCATCTGCGTTGAACTGGGACTTTGCATTGTCCACTTCCATGGTAAAGGTCTGATGGTGTGTATCACTCATTGCCTTTGTTGGTGGTATTGATGGAGATGAATCCTCGTCTTTCTTGTCGAGATCTGCAGAATTTATCAAATTATTCTCCTCTTCCTCTTGTTCATTCTCTTCGTCAAATTCCATATTACAGTCCATTCCTAGAGTAAGCACTGAATCCTCCTGCTCCTCTTTGTCAAATCCCATTGTACTGAGGTTCTGAACAAACGGAGGAGGTAACTCCTCGAAGCCTTGAGATTTCAACCTCCCTAATGTGGTTACAAGATGACCAACTTGATCCCTCAGATCTTGAATAGAAGTTCTTGTCTCCTGCTGGAACTGCTGTGTCTGACTCATGAACTGTAGTGTTCGGCTCATGAATGCCTTGAACATATCCTCCATAGATGTCCTAGAATTAACAGGTACTTCTTGGTTTTCTGTGTGGTACTGAGGTTGAGTCTGCTGAAGATCTTGTTGCATACTTGAAAGGATAGGTTGCATTGGTGGCCTAGTACCTTCATAGATCAAGTTGGGAATGATCTCTCCATCCAAAATTATGAGTGTCTGCCCAAGGATCACATTGATGTGGATTTTGTCTGGGGAATGTCCCCACAGCATTAACTTGATGAACAATTACATCCTCTTGCATTATGGGACAATCATTTGTCGCATGCCCTGATTTTGAGCAAATTCCACATACTTTTGCAACTTGCATATTCCTTGTTGTTAATTGTTGCGCCACAGCAGTTAAGTTAGAAATCTGTTGTACCAATTCACTCATCCTTACCTCACTTACCCTTTGTAGAGCATGATCATTCCTTGTTCCGTATTGTTGTGAGTTAGCAGCCATGTTTGCAATCAGATTTATTGCATCCTCCGATGTCTTGTCTACTAATGCTCCTCCACTAGCCGCATCGATCATACTTCTTTCCATTGGTATCAATCCCTCGTAGAAGTACTGAATCAAGTGTTGCTCATCAATCCCGTGAGGTGGACAGCTGGAACACAACTTCTTGAACCTTTCCCAATACTCATAGAGAGTTTCTCCATTGAACTGCCTGATTCCACATATCTCCTTCCTTGTATCGGTAACTCTTGATGCAGGAAAATACTTCTCCAAGAATAGCCTTTGCATATCAGTTCATGATCGTATCGATCCTGAAGGAAGATAGTATAACCAGTCTTTAGCCAAATATGCTAATGAAAAAGGAAAAAGTATAAGCTTGATCTGCTCCTCTGGCACTCCTTGTGATTTCATTGTGGAACACATCACATGGAACTCCTTTAGATGCGTATATGGATTTTCAGCTGTAAGACTACGAAAAATAGGCAAAAAGCGAATTAGTCCATAGTTAAGTTCAAAAGCAACATCTAAGGTAGGATATTCAATACACAAGGATGGTTGATCAAGGTCTGGAGTAGCCAGTTCTTTTAAAGTCCGGTTGTAGTTCGGCACCACCATCTTTTTCTTTTTAAGTGTTGGAACAAGAGCTTCTTTTGTATCTGCAGTTTTCTTTATCTCTTGATCAAGATTTAAGTTAATATGGTGAGAGGTTTGAGTCATAAAACAAAAAGAAAAAAAAAAGAAAAAAAAGAAAAAAAAAGAAAATAAATGAAAATAAAGAATAAACAAAAATAAATAATCACTCCCCGACAATGGCGCCAAAATTTGGGAGCTGCCGTTTACACTCCTAAATTAACCTCACATTCACTTCACGAATTTAAATAATTAACACAGTAGTAAGCAAGGATCGATCCCACAGAGAGTGATTTATTTTATATTTATTCAATTGTTTCCAAGAAAATGGGGGTTTTGAGTTGATTAATTAAATTAACAGAATAAACTAATAAGAATTAACAATGAATAAAAAGCTTCAATTTTTCAGCTCAGTATCACCTTTTCACAACAATAGATTAATCAAGTGTAACATTATTTACCCTTCAATGAAACTAATAGCCCTAGGTAACACCAAGCTCTGCTACCCGAAACTCCCCTTAGATTGTCACTCAATGAAACAAGCTCTTCACAAGATTCTAGCCATTATATAACCTAGAACAAGCTCTCTAGATTTAATATAACAGCAGCATTAAGAACTAAGGAATTAGACTATTCTAAGCAACAAACACATAAGCTTGGATAGTTTAACCTGTTTCCTGATAACCTTAGCAATTCGTGAGCTGCTACAACTTGGAACAGGAATGCATGCGTGATGCAAGCTTTAATTCGTGAGTCCACTTAATTGCTTTATATAATGTTGATTTCGTGGCCATGTAACACTCATTTGCAAGCTTCTAATTTTGTGAGCCCATGTGGCATTCCTTTAGAAGCTGCTAGGAATTTGTGAAATTAAATAAGCCATGCAAATAACCCAAAGTAGAAACTAATTCGGATTTGCATGGACCAAGTGATTTGCATGAATCCTCTCCTTCCCAAGCTGCTGACTTAATGAATTGCAAGAATCCTTGTTGTCGAATTGGGTCAACCTAATTAGGTCCCAAATTGAGCTCTAATTTGTCCCGTTTCAATATTCTAGCTCCAAATAATCCTGAAATCAACAAAGACACTAATAAGCTCATATTCACATGAAACATGTAATAAAATTATATAACCTAGAACAAGCTCTCTAGATTAAATATAACAATAGCATTAAGAACTAAGGAATTAGACTATTCCAAGTAACAAGCACATAAGCTCAGATTGTTTAACCTATTTCCTGATAACCTTAGCAATACACAAAAGCTTGTCCACAATTAGTACCACTAAATTTCTACTTGTGATGAAGACTGATATCAATTACACGTAATACCAATCTTAATCTAGCAGATAATATCAATTCACTAATTTAATCCTGCAGAATCACGTTAATAAATTGAATAGCATACAAGAAGTTAAAGTAGATTATCAGAATAAATCTAATGTAAGAAGGAATAAATAAAATAAACTTGATCAAACCGTTAACTATGAATGAGGTTCAACATCCCTTCTGAACTGAATTGAAAGTATTAGTTCATGTCTCATAATAAACCTAGATCTAATATGAAAGAAATAATAAGATGATGAAAATACAAGGGAAAAGATTCCTTAAACTAAGAGAATAAATCCCTTTTATAACCCAAGAAAGCAACCATAATTATCCTTAATTACTATGCCAATCCGTTTCGCAAAAGGACAAGCTGGTGGACCTTTTTCTTGCCTCCCCGCTAGGGCGGGAGTCACCAATTATAAAGCCCCGCTGGGGCGGGTTGTGTTACTGTCCAGCCATATATGATCCTGCTGCAACCGTGGAAAGTTACAATTCGTGAGCTGCATGTTTCGTGGCCCACCATTCACTTTCCCCGGCCCACTTGCATGGTTTATATAATGTTGATTGTATACAAATCTTTTGCAAGCTTGCTGATTCATGGGATTCTTTTAATTGCTGGCTCCATTCCCTTTGCATGCGTGTGAACCGTGGCCCACATGTGAGTTGGTGAATAATAATGATTGCATGTACTCTACCCAATTGATTATTCCATGAGATGCTGGACTTCCTTAAGCTACTTGGACTCCTTGTTGACTTAATGAATAAGTGTGACCTGCTTCTCAATCATGGCCCATGTGATCATACATTGCCCATTTCGTGAGCTGCTACAACTTGGAACAGGAATGCATGCGTGATGCAAGCTTCAATTCGTGAGTTCACTTAATTGCTTTATGTAATGTTCATTTCGTGGCCATGTAACACTCATTTGCAAGCTTCTAATTTCGTGAGCCCATGTGGCATTCCTTTAGAAGCTGCTAGGAATTTGTGAAATTAAATAAGCCATGCAAATAACCCAAAGTAGAAACTAATTCGGATTTGCATGGACCAAGTGATTTGCATGAATCCTCTCCTTCCCAAGCTGCTGACTAAATGAATTGCAAGAATCCTTGTTGCCGAATTGGGTCATCCCAATTGGTCCCAAATTGAGCTCTAATTTGTCCCGTTTCAATATTCTAGCTCCAAATAATCCTGAAATCAATAAACACACTAATAAGCTCATATTCACATGAAACATATAATAAAATTAAACATAAAGGAATAATAATCATAGAATATTATGTACTTATCACAACCCCTCATAGAAGTACTGGATCAAGTGATGATCATCAATCTGGTGAGGTGGACAGTTGGAACACAGCTTCTTGAACCTTTCCCAATACTCATAGAGATTCTCTCCATCAAACTGCCTGATTCCACGTATCTCCTTCCTTATATTGGCAACTCTTGATGCTAGAAAATACATCTCCAATGATAGCCTTTGCATATTAGTCCATGATCATATTTATCCTGAAGGAAGATAGTATAACATGTCTTTAGCCAAATCTGCTAATGAGAATGGAGAAATTCTAAGCTTGATTTGATCCTCTGTCACTCTTCGTTGTTTCATGGTGGAATAGAGCATATGGAACTCCTTTAGATGCTTGTATGGATCTTCACCTGTAAGACCACGAAAATTAGGCAAAAGATGAATTAGTCCAGAGTTAAGTTCAAAAGCAACATCTAAAGTAGGATATTTAATACACAAGGATGGTTGATTCAGATCAGTAATAGCCAATTCTTTTAAAGTTCTGTTATTGTTTGACACCGCCATATCTTCCTCTTCAAGTGCTATACTGAGACCAGGTGATGGAATAAGAATTTCTTCTGTATCTGTAGTTTTATATATCTCTTGATCAAAATTTAAGTCAATAGAGTGAGAGGATTGAGTCATAAACTAAAAATAAAAGAAAATAAACAAAGAATAAACAAAAAAAATCACTCCACGACAATGGTGCCAAAATTTGGGAGCTCTCGTTGACACTCCTAAATTAATACCTTACTTTTACTCTATTAACACAAGTATTAGTATAGTAACAAGCAAATGTCGAACCCACAGAGAGTGTATTGTTTTATGTTTATCCAATTATTTCCAATAAAAGAGGATTTTTGATTTAAATGAACAAAAGTAAACTTATAAGAATAACAATGATTAAAAAACTTCACTTCTTCAGTTCAGTATCACCTTTTCACAATTATAGAGTAATAAAGTTATACAATATTTACGCTTCAATGAGATTAATAACCCTAGATAACCGAGATCGCTAATTATTTGAAATTTTTCTCAAGTGTAATCTAATGTGATAATCGCCTCCAATAGATCCTAACTATCATACAACCTAGAACTATTAGTCTAGATTTAATATAATAGTAACATGAAGAATTAGAATTAGGTTATTCCAATCAACAATTACACAATCAGGAATTATTTAACTTATCTTCTAAAAATCTTAATAACACCCAAAAGCTTGTCCACAATCAAGTATCACAAATTGCTATTTATGATCAGATATAATATCATTTGCTTAATATATATCTTTATCTAGCGGATGATATCAATGTAGAAACCAAATTAGTAGATTGAATAACATACAAGAAGTTAAAGTAGATAATCAGAATAAATCTAATGCACGAATGAATAAATAAAGTAAACTTGATCAAACTGTTATTTATGAATAAGGTTCAACATCCCTTTCGAACTGAATTGAAAAGATTAGCCTGACATGGCTTTGATTCTCCAACTAGGGTTTGTAATCCAATGTAGAAGATAGATTCCATAATACTTGGTATTATAATGTATTTATAATGCTAAACATAGTCCTAAATTAATAAGAAATAGCAATCCAAATAAAATTAGAAATCTGCCAAAATCTGCTTGACTTTCCATATTTCCTGATATTTCCCGTTAACTTCGCTGGGGCGAAGTTATTTTACCGTGCTGAGCTCGCCGGGGCGAACTTGCCCAGAGAGGAATGGGTCGGGGCGGTTTCAGAGTGCGCTAGGGCGAAGAATTATAAAGAGCTGTTTGCCGGGGCGGACCCATCTAAGCCAAATGGGTTCGCCGGGGCGAGCTTAGTTTTTCATGGGAAGATAGGTTTTCGCCGGGGCGAACTACCTTAGCATGCTGGGCTCGCCGGGGCGAGCTAACTGAAATCTTGGCTTTTCTTCTTTTTCCACTATAACAACTCCAAATCAACCCATTTTATCACTTAAGCTCCATTTCAATCCTGAAATCAATAAACAACCTTATTCAGCTTGTATACACATGAATCATGAAATAAAACCAAACGTAAAGGAATCAAAATCAATGAATATTGTGTACTTATCATTTTGCTTCTTGCTAAACCAAGAGACAAATCTATTTTTTAGTAATTGACATGTTCCACTAGTGCTCTTTGTGACGCCCCCAAATCTGAGTACCTTCAAACCCTAAAATGGTGCTACACGGTGCTATAACATACATATATTGTGACAACCCAAAAATTTATAAGATTTTAAATGATTAAAATAAAGTTTAAAGGATAAAACCTAGATGAGAATTTGAGAAATAATTTAAAATTTTTAAAGAAGAACCTATATGGTTTACTATTTGAATGAGAATAGAGAAAATATGGGTTACAAAATTTCAAAACCCTAGAAATGGAGTTATATGTATTTAAAGGAATGCTAAGGATAAGGTATTACGATACCTATAAAGTTGATAAGAATTGAATAGTGTAAGAAATGTTATAAAGATACATGTGAGAATTTTATTAAGGAAATAAAATTTCACATGATGAGATGCTATGAGGGTAA
Organism: Panax stipuleanatus; assembly: GCA_020205555.1. Classification (NCBI taxonomy): domain Eukaryota; kingdom Viridiplantae; phylum Streptophyta; class Magnoliopsida; order Apiales; family Araliaceae; genus Panax; species Panax stipuleanatus. The sequence goes on along the minus strand of CM035123.1, from coordinate 58,607,885 downwards.
ACGAAGATGAGTATATGTATAGAAATATATATATATATATATATATATATATATATATATATATTCTTAGTAGGGTGCTATATCTTTTAGCAAGAAGAATGATGAATTAAGTTAAGGATATAAGAATCAAGATAAAACTATGTTAGTAGTTAGCATAGCTTGAATGTTGGCCTTGACTGACAAATAAGAAGATGAATAAGTATAAAGTTATTAGCTAATAAGATTAGCAATAAAAATAGAATAAGTTAAAACTCAAAATTTGAGTTAGAGATAGAATTTTGAGGTACGAACTGCTCGGTTGCGTCCAGAACGTCAAGTTTAGTTAGAAATGACAGTAAACACAAAATGTGTAAGGGTTGACTTTTTGGTCAAAGTTAACAGTTGACTTTTATTGAAAAAAAATAAAAATTAGAGTTAGGAGTGGAATATGTAATGGCTTATGTAGATTATGTAATTGATTAAATAAATATACATTATATAATATGTATACATTTATTTTATATATAAAGAGAGTTAAGAATAAAGTTATATAACCTAAGACATATATTAGGTATGTTAATTAAATAACCTAAGGGGTTATAATATGAGAGAATGTTAGTATGTAAAAATATATACTAACCCTAAGAGATTTATTTTATACATCTCAATCAATTAATTTTATAACCTAAGTAAAGCAAGTCTAATTGAGTTATGTAAGTGAATTAACATTATTGATTGATAAGAATATGTAAATATCAATAATAATGAGTATTAGTTTAAGAGATAATAAATTAAGAAGAGTAAGTAATTTAAACAAGTTCAATTATTTTTTTAAGCATTGGACTTGTAGATAATTTGATTTAAGAGCAATTAAATTATAAAACAAGCTCAATATTAGATATATAAGGCAAGTATAATGATGACACAATTTAATTGGTGGTAGAAGCCTAAGTTTATTTTAATTAGTAAGTAAACTAAGAAAAATCCAAGCCCAAAAGAAATTAAATGAGAGCCCAAGCTTGGCCTATTTTAGAAAGGATATTTTAGTCATTGGATAAGCATAAAATAAAACAAAATTTGGGCTAGAAAGACCCATTTCGGTTGGCCCAAGCAAGGAGAGGAGGAAGAGGGGTGATGGATGTAATGATTATAGTTGCTTTAGTTGCTAACTACTTTATTAGGTGTCTCTTCTCTATTTGGCCAACATTTTTGCCTTTACTTGTAAGAATTAACTATCATGATAAGAGAGAAAAATGATAAGGATTTGGTGGATAAGGATAGATAGATATAATATATCTATTCATTTGTTTTTACTAGTAAACTAAATTAATCATTTTATTCTTATTCTATTTCCTAAGCTAAATTAGAAAGAGAAAGAAAGAACAAAGCTAGAGAAAGAGAGAGAAGAAGAGAGAGTTCGACCAAGAGGATAAGAGAGAGAGAGAGAGAGAGAGAGAGAGAGCTCTTGCAAACTTCATAGCTCTTAAATCAATCTTGGGAAGAAGAAGAGGAAGGAGAAGCTAAGGTATAACATAGATTCCTACTTATATAGTCTAAATTACTTTTTGGGTTTGATTTGAGTTTTGATTTTTTTAAATTTATGATCTTGAGGTTAAAACCTTAGATCTATGTGTTTAATAGTGTTTCAAGTTTAGATCTAACTCTTTTATGGATTAAAAGTTGGATCTAAACTAAGAAATAGAATCTAGGTTTTTCAAAAGTAGAAAAACCTTATTTTTTTTGCCTTGATTGTGTTTAATCTTGTGTTTGGTGATTATGTGATGAAATAGATCATGGTAGATCCATGAGTATATGAGATATTAGTATGTATTATGGTGATTAATGATAGGTAATATTTAATTAATCAAGAGATCTAGAAGTTTTCTTAGAAATTACGAAGTATTGAAAATCAGATTTTTGTGAAAACGAAGTACGAAATTGAAAAGACCATATCTCTCATTCTATTTTTATTTTTTTAGTGTTGTCAATTTTTGGAGTTAGATCTATAAGTCTTCTAACTTTTCCAAGTGGAATCACTAAAAAAGGAGTTATAAATTTTCGTGTGGGCTGTTTTTCGCAAAAGGGTCAAAATCTGAAAAATGCCTTAAAGTAGGCTGCATAAAACTGCTAGGGGCATTTTCAGCAACTTAATTTATGAAATAAATTCCAATCTTTTGGGACATGAAAATATATGAGATAAAGTAGCTTTTTTCCAAAAATGAGCTTATTCCGACTTAAATTGACCACGTTATTGTCATTTCAATATTTGGGTTTTTCGACGAAAATCGCTATAAACGGAGTTCTATAACTCCGTTGGCCACGAAATTTAAACTGGAAGCTCACATTAATACGTGTAAGATCCCGCCAAAAGTTGGAAATTTTTGGAGTCGATCATGAGGTAGCTAATTTCTTAAGCTACGAACTAAAAACGAATTTTTGAAAATACTAAAGAAAGTTAAAAAATTCCAAAAAAATTCTTTTTGTGTATGGAATATATGTATATATGTTTGGCCAAAGGATAGAAAAATAATAAGCTGATTTGGTATTTTCATGAAAAGGATATTTCAGCTTTCTGAAATGAACAATTTAGGGTGCTGAAATAAAAACTGAAAAGGTTAGAAAGGGAAGACAGTTTGGTTTTAGTTTGTTGAAATGGAAACTGAAAAGGTTAGGAAGGGAAGACAGTTTGGTTTTAGTTTGCTGAAATAGAAACTGAAAAGGTTAGGAAGGGAAGACAATTTGGTTTCAGCTTGCTGAAATGAGGTATTCGGTTTGCTGAAATAGTAAACAGTTTACCGAGTTATAATAAGAACTTATAACATGAGTAAGTATTAAGTCTAAAGTAGTATAGTCGTATTCTGCAATAGTTGATATATAGTATCTAGGCTAAACAATTTCTTTAGGGAGCGGAGGTATATACGAATTAGCAACCGATCTAACTCGCTGTGAAAACAGTGTAGACGAGACGGAAACTAATTTGTTGGTTATTTGTGGGAAATCACTCAGTATACTATATTGAATACTATTAAAGACTCAATGTGTGCTAGGTTTAGACTTGTAAATAAGTATGGTGTTAAGGTTATCTAATATTTGACTATGTGGTTAAGTGTTAGATAGTTTACTTATAAAGTAAATAGTATTATGGGATACGTATGTTATGTTGGGTTTGTACGAAATCGTGACGCAATTAAATTGCAAAATTAGCAGAAGCATGGTATATTAGAGTTTAAAAATTTCTACAAAACCATTACCCGGATCATCCTTTATGCAAATTATTAGTTTAAAACAATAAATAAGAAGTTATGGAATCATACCCTTGTAGAACGAAGCTTCCACAGGTATGAGTTCAACTCCTTGTTCTTCGTGATCTCCTTGAATTTTCGGGTTAGATTCCTTTCTTTAATCAACGTTAGCCACCCAAGTGTTTGGCCTGTAGAAGTGATCCACCAAGGAAGAGGAATTATCAAGGAGGGTGGTTGACTTCGTTTTCTATCCTCTATAGAAAAGGAGTACTCTCCAACAATTAGAATTGCATCAACTGATATCTATTATAAGACTCCTCTTATATAGATATTGGTCAACCATTCTAATCCTATTAGACATGGGATTTTATTTAATTAATTAAACTCTAAATAATTAATTTAGGCTTCCCACCACATTGGGAATAATTAATTAAATTCATTTAATTAATTTGTCTCCTAATCTTATTAGGAATAATTGAGAGTACTAATATTAAACTAATTACTAAACTCCTTTAGAAATTAAAATAATAATAATTGTAATAATATTAATAAGACTCCTCTTATTAATTTATATTTAATATTTCCAAAATATTAAATAATAAACATTAAGCTATTTAATTTATTCTATCACCATAGATTAAATTAATTATACTTAATGCATTATTACGATTATGACATTACCTTCTTAAATAATTATTCTTCCTTTTATGGTGTGACCTTTAGGTTCTCTATATTAAACCTGTTGTGAATAAATCAATTAGAACAATTCTAATCTTATTTAAATAAATAAATTAAACTAATAATCTATTTAAATAAATAATATTTATTCTACAATAGAGATAAGCCTCCTTAGCGATCAACGACTTTCCAGATAATATAGATTTCAACATTAATCATAAAAGAACCTGTGAGTAAATAGTTAACGTACAATTCAATCCTTCCACCATACAATGTCCCAATTAAATATAAGACATGGATTTACTGTCAAGTCTTATTTTATTTAATCATATATATTTCGATTAGAAAATGCACAACTCCAAATAATGCAAATTAGAAACTCCTTTCTAATTTCATTCCACCCTGGGTTGTCATTTAACGAATCACATAGGACATTTTTCCTCTTTTACTAGAGGTGGTAGATTCTTTATTGATCATTCATTATCTCCATATGTAACTCATTATACCCAAGCATACCCTTTTATATACCCTAGAGGGCTTTAAGGAATAAGTCAAAGTATAATTCATTACATACAGATACTATGATGGTCTCAAGTCCAAGGATCACTTGTACTACTATCACATTAGGAATTCCTATTGACAAGCGAGTAAAACTCCATTAGGTATTCCATAGCGAGTCACGTTCAGTGAACTTATTCTCCAATAAGCACCTACATACTTGCTTTAGTGTCTCCACACAAATGATCATGAGATCAATCATCCTCATCCAATGAGCAAGCAACATATGTACCAATCTATCCGGATTTACTAATCCTCTTTTTAGTAATCCCACGATTGGGAACTATTTTAGTTTTAAGCTTTCTAAGAATTTAAATCTCATTAGCATGATCAACATCATGATTCTAAAAGCATTGCTTAAAACTATAGGTTATTTACATATTATAAAAATAGCACCATGTAGATAATTAAATGCATTTAATAAATGAATATTTTTATTAATAAATAAATAAGATTGTCTCCAAAGTATATGCTTTATCATCATACATGATTAGCTTGTATGCATACTACTTTCAATCTCCCACTTGTACTAAAGTCAATCGCCTTGGTATCTCATACCAATCTTCTCTAAGTGGCGAATCAAACTGCTGTTGTGTTAAAGCTTTAGTAAATAGATCTGCAATGTTATCTTAAGAGTCTATATGCTCCTCTTTCAATGATTTCATTAATCAAGGTGCCGCAACACATGTTTAGATTCAAGATGAGACTTAGGAACTATTCCTAGTTCTGTAATGAACTTTTCATCTGAAACATCAACTTGCAGCTTCACTTACAGTTATATACTTTGTCTTTGTCACTAAAGCAACAACCTTTTGTTGTTTGGAACCTTTTAAATTAACTGCACCATCTTTTAAGGTAACGACTTACCCTAAAGTGGATTTGCTATCGTCTTGGTCAGTCTGAAAACTTGAGTCTGTTTAGCACTCTAGTTTAATTCAGACCCATCATGTGTCATGATGACATCCTTAGTGTCAGTTAAGTACTTTGAGATGTTTATCACTGTCTCACAGTGACCTCCAGAATATGACTGATCAACATCAAGTCTCGTATATTTCATTGCATACATGATAGTAACTCATGTGATCTCTCTCTTTTAATGAGGACAATTTTAGAGAGATACACTCCATGGCTCATTATCATGAGGCACCTTTTGGAGTTTGCCATGCTAAACGCCTTTAGCATCTAATGAATATACGTTTCCTTGGGTTAAGCCGAACATCCTTTTAAATCTATTAATACAGATTTATATCCCCAATACGGGATGTTCTACCCAAATCATTCATGGAGGAATGTTTGGGCAACTTTATTTTGATCAATTTTAGCATAGGAATTTCATCCCCTATCAGTAATATATCATCAACATATAATACATGGAATGAAATAGCGCTCCCACTAACCTTCTTGTACACACATGGTTCATCCTCATTTTTTATAAAATCAAACTCTTTGATTGTCTCATCAAAACGAATGTTTCATCTACGAGAATCTTGCTTCAATCCATGAATGGATTGTTGTAGCTCATATACATGATTTACTTCAACCATTAAAACAAAAAACCATCTGGCTGTATCATACATACATTCTCCTCTAATAATGTATATTTGAGGAAGGGTGTCTCCACGTCCATTTTGCCAGATTAAGTAAAATAAGCTACAATCGCAAGAAAAATCCAAATGGACTTGAGCATAGCTTCAAAATCCATTTTAGATTTTATGGTCATTTACCATTTCTCTAAGTCTTTATTACTAATAGTCTGTTCGTAATTTAATGGATCATCATCATCTATGATGTGTATCTTATCATCCTCTATGACGAATCCATACCTTTTAGGTATCTTCGATATTGTTCCAGATTTACGAATAGGGTGTTGTACAGTAGGTGTTTCTACTTGGACAGGTTCATCCACTTGATCTGTAGTTGTTTGTGGTTCTTGAATTTCTTCAAGATCTATTTTTCTCCCACTAGCCCCTTCAAGGATAAACTCTTTGCCAAGAAGGAATTATGTTTCACAACAAACACCTTTTGCTCAGTAGGATTGTAGAAATAGTATCCCAAACTTTCTTTAGGATATCCCACAAACGTGCACTTTATTAGATCTTGTCCCTAGCCTATCATTTTGAAATTTTTTCACATAAGCTGGACATTCCTAGTTCTTAACATGCTTAAGACCAGGTTTCCTCCGCAATAGCTTTGTAGATTCTGATTGAGGTTGATCTGATTGATACTACCTCAATGATCCCTTTGAGGATGTATATAACAGATTCCATCCTTTGTGATGGATTATTATAATTGCTTCCGTCATCGGATCCCTTTTGTTGCTTGGTTGGGGTTGAGCCGACAGTTGAAACGTCATTGGGGTTGAGCCAAAGGTTGGACTATATTTCGATCTATACCCGAACTTTGCTGGGGCTGAGCAAACGGCTGAAACTTCTTCTATCAGTACCCGAACTTCGCTGGGACTGAGCCAACTGCTGAAACTGCTTCATTCAGTACCTGAACTTCACTGGGGATGAGCCAACGGCTGAAATTGCTTTGGTCAGTACCCAAACTTCACTGGGGCAGAGCCAATGGTTGAAACTACTTTGGTCAGCACCCGAACTTTGCTGGGGATGAGCCAACGGCTGAAACTGCTTCGGTCAGTACCCGAACTTCTCTGGGGCTGAGCCAATGGCTGAAATTGCTTCGGTCAGTATCTGAACTTCGCTGGGAATGAGCCAACGGCTAAAACTGCTTCGGTCAGTACCCAAACTTTGCTGGGAATGAGCCAACGGCTGAAACTGCTTCGATCAGTACCCGAACTTCGCTGGGGCTGAGCCAACGGTTGAAACTGCTTTGGTCAGTACCCGAACTTCGAAAAGTGACAGTTTTCGACAGTTTTGCGCAATTCTTGCGTAGTTTTTTTGTAGTTTAACTTGTTAATCCCCAGACAAGGCTCCGAGATGAATACCAAGGGTTTTCGTGGAATTTCTCTTTTTGTTAGGATTACGCTGCTTAAACGCTGGATTTCTGGCCAAACCGCTCAATCGCGTAGCGATTTCTCTTAAAATTTTACTTGACAGCCCGTTTAAACTCTGTTTAAACTCTAACCGAACCGGACCCATGGGAAGTGGGACCCACCTAGGCTGCCGCAGGTGGAGGTGCGGTTACCTGGCCTATTTATTGTGCTGTAGGATTTTCATTTTGCAAGTTTCCCGTTTTGAGTTTCGAAAGTATTCCGATCTTCTTTGTCAGATCTACGGAGCTTGGACAACTATTTTCTGAATCCGTCAATTCCTACGCGTTCAACATAGCATAGATAATGTTTTACATGCTTCTTTTTTTTTGCAGTTTTTGACCGTTAAAAGCATGCAAACCGCCTAGGGTGCTTTTAGACGCAATGCATGAAAAATGTATGTCTATATGACCTGTCAAAAATTTTCTAACTACATATGTATGCATATCTTATTGTAATGCACGTTTGGATGTAAGAAAATTTAGGTTCTGAGACAGTCAATTTTTATACTTTTTGATAAGTTTAGTAATCCTTTTTGAGGCCTAGTGAGCTTGGATTTTCAACTAAAAATGTCCATAATAATTTGGCTACCATGTGAGGTTGATTTTTGAATTTTTTTCAGTAAATATGAACTGTTTCTATTTATGGGTAAGTGTGCTACTGAATGGCCACCTATGCATGCCTGTGTACAATGTGGACAGTCCATTTTACGAAGGAGACTCTGGCAAAAAATTTCCAAAATCTTAGGCTTTAAAAAAACATGCATTTTTAACTCCGTGGGGAAATTTATTTACTGACCCATGTAGTTTTTGAGTTGTTATGTTTTGAAAACATACAGTTTTGACTTTACTGGGTATTTTTGACTGACCCATGCATGTCTTAGGATCTAGAGATATATGCTGGACTGATTAAAAATAATAAGCCGTAGGTTTTAAGCTTATCGCACCCTTTCTGAGGTGATTTGGAGACTTGTTGCGGTAAATGGATCGTGATAGACCCGACAGTTCCAGTAGGGTCTCCTCGGGTATTAGACGTAGGAGGGCTTCTGATGTGCCACAACCACGTCCGGCTAGGACGCGTCATAGACTGGTAGAGGGCAGGATTCGTCCAGCATAGGACGAGCAGCCACTTGATATTGACAATGAGGAGGCTCCGTTTGCCGTTCCTGCTCCCGCTCAGGCTCCACGTGCGAAGGTCCAAGGCATTGTTGTGCCTACTTAGGAGCTACTGGGCGACTTGAGTCGCCATCCTTCGAGATATCTTCACTCCAACGAGGTGACTTGAAGTCTTTCTTCTCTCTACATTCTTTTCTTGCTTTTTGCCATTTTCGGGGCTCAGGTTTTTGACTTGGGTTGGTTTTGATGCAGGTTCCCGGCTTTACGCAGGCTCGAGGGAACTGGTTTAGCGTGCACTCCCTGTATCACACTTTGCATGAAGATTACGGGGAGATTGTAGATAGCTGGGGATTTTAGGCCTTTTTCTCGATCCTTCCCCGCCGTTGCCCCTGGGGGTATATGAGGGCTTTGCCTGAGCGCTGGTTCCACCAGACTCAGTCCCTTTCTTTGCTGGATTACGAGGTGATGATGACTCCTATGGACTGGAGATTTATCACCAACATTTAGTTTCAGGGCGAGTCAGTGCCTGTTATGACTGACATTTTACCCGCTATCGTTCAGTCCCTGCTAGGAGTCCCGACGACGGCATTTAATGTTCGAGCAGTCCGATCTAGTCCCTTGAGTATAGATACCCAGGATGGGACATTGCAGTTGCCTCCGCCTGATGACCAGAGGGCTAGAGATTGCATTCTGAAGCGATTGTTTTTGTCGATCATCAGGGGTTGTTTCGTGGTGGACAACTCGTCTACTATGTCCTTCACTTTGATCAGCGCCACTCGACAGGTAGAGCGCCTCAGTGACTATAATTGGGGCTCCTATATCTTTGCCTATTTTCTCTGGGGCATGCGCATACTTTTGGTGGGTACGACAGAGGCTTGGTTAGGATTTTACCCATTCTTGCTGGTGAGTACATCTTTTTGTACCTTTTTAATTTTAGCATTTTTGTCAGTCTTGATCACTGAGGACTTTTGGTATTTATATGATCAGCTTTGGGCATTTGAGAGGCTTCCTTGCCTACGGCCCGCTACTACTTTAGGTCTGGAGACTTATCCTCGAGGACAGAGATAGCATCACTCCACTTTGACGGAGGTCCCTGTTGCTGAGGGATTCACTCATGCCCGTCTACAGTTGGAGCTTTTGACCAAAGATTTGATCACCTGGACGCCGTACACATTCGAGCACTTGATCGTCGAATTCGAGGGAGGAGTCCTTATTAGCCGGGAGTTTGACTTATCGACCCGTGGGGTACTGTTGTTGACTGCGGGAGGTTGGGAGCTCTATCTTGGAGAGCGTGCTATTAGGAGCATTATAGGAAAGATTCGCATTCCCATTATTCCTCTAGCTTGGCATCATTGGCCATTGACTGTGCCTTTGACAGACATCCCTTCGGAGGGCATTGATGGCTTCACCCTATCAGAGGGCCCGTATAGCCAAGAGGCATTTAGTAGATGGTGGAGCTCTCATACTATTGGAGCTCAGACTCGGGCTACCCAATTTATGGCAGATATGGTGCCAGGATCTGTGATGATGACGGATTGGATAGCTTGTCTCAAGGAGCCAACTCATGCAGACCAGATAGCAGATCTGACCAGAGAGTTGGAGTAGGCTCGTTTCTTTATCAAGCACCTTGGCCGAGATCCGTCAGAGGCTTATTCTTTTGACCCATCTAGCTCAGGAGTAGGTCCCTCTTCAGGTCCATTTAGCAACAGCTATACAGGGGCAGATCCTCTATTATATCGTCCAGATATGCCTGATCCTAGCAGCTTTGTGCCGACAGAGGGGATGGAGTAGGTTGATTGATTCGACACTGATGTCTACGACTTCCTCTGATAGCTATTGGAGCTATTCTTTTTGATCAACCACTGTTTTGGCTATTCGGTGTTTGTGCCATCATTTTAATAGACCACTGTAGTAGTTGGGTGGTGGTACTGCATTTTCCCTATATTTTTCCTTTCACTTTGTATCAGGATACATGAATGTTGTATGCAGTATATAGCTTTTTATAGATATTCCGGCCATATCTTATCTTCTACATCATGTTTATATTACTGTCTTCATGCATGTATTATGTCATATGTATGCATTCAGACAGCTGTGTTTTGACTTGACCTCTGGACGGTCTCGTGCTACGGTGCTACAGATGATGTCGTCTGCAGTCAGCCGTATTGAGCATTTACCACCATCTGCGGTGGCAGCATTATGAGGTCCTGGTATGATAGTCTGCCCTTTCTTTCTAGGGGGACTGTGGACCAGATATTGGGGCATTCATTGGCCCTTGTGAATTTTTAGGTTTCGGTCAGATTTGTTAAGGGCCTTCTACCCTGCTGGATTACCGACAGGCGGGTGTTCTGCTTCGGGCGGCATGAGCTGACGCCGACTCTGGAGGAGTACCAGAGATTTACTGGCTTAGATTTAGAGTTATCGTGCGCTTGGATGGTGATTAGTGATATAAGGATGCCGTTTATCAGGCTGTCCGGTCTCCGTCAGAGTGTAATTATGGATGAGATCATTTTGGGGCACGTGATCTCTATGGACTTCTTGATTGAGCATTTTTGCGAGATTGACAGTTATGGTCACCACGTCGGAGATTTTGTTTGTTTAGCAGAGGCATGGCATGTGGCCAGGATAGACATTTTACTGATGTGTGTTGTGCCATATGTCTACATGCCATTACGATTGGATCATCTAGATGTGGGATTGGTAGTAGTGGTTAGAGCCCTTAGACAGGGTAGCACCATCATCCCGATGATATTGGCTAAGACAATTAAATCTGCCATGTATTGTAGTACCCATCCAGAGGGGTTTTTAGGGGCAGCTCGATCTTGCTATATATATGGTTGATGTCCCATATATGACCAATTGGATCTTTCAGGCATAGGGGTTTTTGCTTTACTCACTAGACATCCAGAGCCTTTTCTTTTCAGCCTGCGGAGTGCATTGATGCAGAGTCTTGGTCGACATTTCTGTCGGATATTGAGCATCCGTTTGTGATCTTGCCATGCTCAGGGCTAGCATCCCCATATAGCTTTACCACTCATGTATCTGGCCTGGATTATTTGCCCCTAGCGGGTTTGAGAGGAGTGACTACCTATCATCCTTTGGCAGTCATGTGTCAGTTTGATCAGTTGCAGAGTTTGCACCATTTCGAGAGGTCTGCTGATTAGAGGATGTCGGCTTCTTCCATGTCATCCGCTGACTTGGTCAGAGTGTATGAGTGTAAGACTTATCGGGAGAGGGCTAATTTCTCCAGCAGCCATCCGAGCTATTCTCTAGAGTATTCTGCATAGTTGGAGGCAGAGATAGGAGTGGTAGCAGAGGCTTCTTCATCTCCTGGGGTGGACTCTGATGAGGAAAAGCCCATGGAGGATCCATATTCTTTTATCGAGGATGAGCTGTTAACGGGTTTGACCGCTGCTCTGGTTAGTGATTCCCCGACCATTCCTGTGGGGACAGATCCGGCTTTAGCAGACTCACTATTCAGGATAACCTTTGAGCGAGACTCATCTAGAGCACAGATGTTGGCTGCCTTGTCCGGCAAAGATTTAGCTTTTGCTGAAAGGGATGGTCTCAGGGCCGCTTTGGATGCTGGATTGATTGAGCGGGACAAACTTCGCTCTGCTCTGGATACTGCAGTTGTAGAGCAAGACGAGATTCGCTTGGCTAGGGATGCAGCATATGTTGAGATCAAGGAGACTTTGATTGCTCGAGACATAGCTTTTGCGAAGAGGGATGAGGCTATAGCTTCCTGTGATTTAAATATTATTGATAGTACTTCTCTTCGATCTTACACTCATGGTTTAATCACCGAGATGAGCGCTTATATTGATGACCACAGTGCCACCTTGCAGATAACTGTGGATGTTTTGAGCCGTATGGAGGCTGAGTTGACTGCACTTATGGCTACTCCACCATCTTCAGAGAGAGATGCCATGCTGGTATTGCTGACTCGCTTGTCCTTGGGTTCATAAACTAGCTTTATTTTTCCTACACAGACTAGATCAGCCATTTTTGTCATGTACAGGGCATTAAAGCAGTTTTTATATAATAGAGAAATATATTTTTGATGCACTTCCCTGACTGGAGATGTATTGTCATTGCTGAGTGATTACCACTTCTTTCATGACTCGCAGTTGTTGATGTATCTTGAGCTCCTCCTTGATGGACTGACAGTTTAGATGTCAGGGAGTATCTCAGATGGGCCTGTTGACCAGGGTAGTTTGATAAAATTTAGCTTCTATTTGTCTTTGGTATCTTGGAACTGGTCTTTTATATATATTTTTTGTTTTTGAAAGTCAAACCGCGCCGTAGATGGCTGCCTACGTACTCCCGGGTTGAGGGAGATCAGGTCATTCGTAGTTCTGGCTAGTGCCGGATGGAGAGGTTTGAAAAGTATTTATCTTGAATCTTGATTTTGGTTTGATGAGTTTTTTTGAGCTTTTATTTGGTTTGATAAGTTTTTGAGCTTTTATTTGGTTTGACTGCACCAAAAATGGCTGCCTACGTACTCCCGAGTTAAGGGAGATCAGGTCATTCGTAGTTTCGGCTTTCTAGTGAAAAGCCAAACCTGATTTAATTTGTAGGACACAGATACGGGTATGCATGTGCTTCAGACGTAATACCTTTTCACGGTGTCTGAATTGATGATTTGGGGAAACTCTATCCCATCCATCTCTTGCAGTTTGATAGTGCCCCCAGTCAACACTTCTTTGACATTGAAAGGGCCTTCCCAGTTTGGGGCAAATTTTCCTTTGGCTTCATTATGATTGACCAGGATTTTCTTTAGCACCAAGTCATTTTCTCTGAATTGTCGGATTTGGACCTTCTTGTGGTAGGATCTAGCGATCCTTTGCTGGTATAACTGTCGGTGGAAAATGGCCATAGCTCTCTTTTCATCTATCAGAGACAGCTGATGATACCGGTCTTGCAACCATTGATCTTCATCTATTTGAGTGTCGATCAACACTCGCAAAGATTCCATCTCTACTTTTATGGGAAGGACTGCTTCCATGCCATAGACCAACGAGTAGGGGGTAGCCCCAGTAGAGGTGTGCATTGACGTCCTGTATGCTAACAGAGTTAGAGGCAGGAGGTCAGGCCAGTCCTTGTGATTGGCGAACATTTTTTGCATGATCTTCTTAATATTTTTGTTGGTCGCTTCAACAACACCGTTCATCTTGGGCCGATAGATGACAAAATTGAGATGCTTGATGTGGAACTTATTGCACAGATCCATCATCATTTGATTGTTCAGGTTTTTGGCGTTGTCTGATATGATCACCTCCGGTTGTCCATATCGACAGACGACATTGTTTCTGATGAAACTGGTGATAACCTCTTTTGTGACTTTGGGAAAAGAGGTTGCTTTGACCCATTTGGTGAAGTAATCGATCATAGTGAAGATGAATCAATGTCCATTACTGGCTTTAGGTTATACTGGACCTATTACGTCCATTCCCCATATAGATAAAGGCCATGGTGAACTTATGTTATGCAGCTCATTTGGAGGAGCGTGAATGGCATTTCCATGTATTTGGCATTGAAAGCATCTCTTGACGTAATCATAGCAATCAGCTTTGAGCGAAATCCAGTAATGTCCTGTTCTGATTATCTTCTTGGCCAGCAGATGGCCGCTCATGTGTGGACTACAGACTTCGCCATGGACTTCATCCATTAGTCTTTGGGCTTGCTCATTGTTAAGGCATCTTAACAGGCCTATTCCAGCATCCCTTTTATAAAGTGCGTCTCCGCTCAGATAGAACTTCATGGCCATTCTGAGAATCCATTTCCGCTCTGATTGGCTTGCACTAGCGGGTGTGGATCCATCACAGAGATATTCCTTGATGTCTTGAAACCAAGGCTGCTTGACAGGAGGTATTTCATCTGATACTCCTCCCACATAATTCCCATAAGTCGGGGATTTCTGAATCGTGAACTGAATGTTGGGAAATCTGCTCTTATCGGACATGCGGATTAATGAAGCCAACGTTGCTAGTGCATCAGTAAAGTCATTCCGACCCTGAGGAATGTGAACGAAGATTATTGCTTCGAATTCGCGAGTTATTTTGAGGACTTGCTGATGGTAGGGCAGCAAATGCAGTTCTTTAGTGAGATACGCGCCGGTAGTTTGTCTGATGACTAGCTCGGAATCTCCGAAGACGAATAAGGGTTTGATAAACATGGATTGGGCTAGCTTCAACCCCATGATACAGCCTTCATACTCAGCCGTGTTGTTGGTGTTGCCAAATTGAAGTTTGGTAGCTACAGGATATTGATCACCTTTACCAGAGATGAGGACTGCCTCAACTCCAACACCTTCCATGTTTATCGCTCCGTCGACATACATTTTCCATGGTTGGACTGTATTCTCAGACTGAAGTTATTGAATTGTTATGATCCTATCATCCGGGAAATATGTCTCCAGGGGCTCGAACCCTCCTGAAGGTACTTCTGCTAATTGATCTGCAATGCCTTGACCTTTGATTGACTTTTCAGTCACGTAGACAATGTCGATTTTCTGTAGGATCAACTGCCATTTGGACAGTCGGTAATTTAATATTGGTTTGTTGAATACATATTTGAGCGGATCCATACGGGATATGAGGTAGGTCGTGTGCCCATGCAAATAGTGTTGCAACCTCATGGCGGCCCATGCTAATGCACAACATATCTTTTCGATCAGGGTGTATTTCTATTTCCCACTGCTGAATCTTTTACTCATGTAGTAGATGGCTTTTTCCTTGCTACTATCATCCTTCTGTCCTAACATGTAGCCCATTGCATTGGCATTGACGGACAGGTACATGAACAAAGGGACTCCCTCCCTTGGGGGTATCAGAATAGGAGCTTCAGTCAGCTATTTCTTGATGGCAAGGAAGGCTTGTTGACAATCCTCATTCCACGTGGTGGAGGAATTCTTCCTTAACAGCTTGAAAATGGGCTCACAGGTTGTTGTGAGCTGGGAAATGAATCTGCTTATAAAGTTGATCCTTCCCAGGAATCCACGTATCTCCTTCTCTATACAAGGTACGGGTATTTTAGTAATAGCTTTGATTTTGGAGGGTCGAGTTCAATACCCAGATTGCTCACTAGGAATCCTAACAGTTTACCTGCTTTGACGCCAAAAGCACATTTTGCGGGATTTAGCTTGAGGTTGTATTTACGTAACCTGTTGAAAAGCTTCCTGAGATGGTCTATGTGATCATTCTCCCTTTGAGATTTGATGATGATGTCGTCAACATAGACTTCTATTTCTTTATGCATCATATCATGAAAGAGGGCCATCATGGCTCGCTGATACGTTGCTCTGGCATTGATGAGGCCAAAGGATAGTCGTCGGTAGCAGAAAGTTCCCCAGGGAGTGATAAAGGCTGTTTTCTCCCGGTCTTCCTTAGCAACCATGATTTGATGGTAACCAGCAAAGCATTCCACGGAGGAATACATGCTATATTGAGTAGTATTGTCGATTAGAATGTGGATGAAAGGTACTGGGAAGTTATCCTTGAGGCAGGCTTTGTTCAAATACCGATAATCCACATATACTCGTACCTTCCCTCCCGGTTTAGGTACGAGGACTATGTTTGATAGCCATTCGGGGTTGGTTGATACCATAATGATCCTGGCTTTGAATTGCTTAACGACTTCTTCTTTTACTTTGAGACTCCACTCAGGTTTCAATAGCCTAAGTTTTTGTTTGACTGGTTTGAACCCTTCTTTGATGGGCATTCGATGGATGACAATGTCTGTGGATAGACAGATCATGTCTTCATGTGACCATGCAAACACATCCTGGTACTGTGTTAGGAGTTCGATCAGGTCGACTTTTTGATTTGGTGTGAGGTCTGAACCTATTTGGATTTCTTTGATGTTTTCGGAGGTTCCTATATTAATGGTGGAGGCTTGGTCGAGGTTTGGTTTGGATTTGTCTTCGACCCATTCCTTGATCTCCTCTGGCACCTCATAGTCATCTTCCTCCTCTTAATCAATATCCATTAAGTCGAAGTTCAATTCTACATCCAAGTCAGAGTCATCTTGACAATTTGACATCTCATCAGCAGAGACACACACATCCAATGCTTGGGTCCTGGAAACAACAATGCTTTCATTAATATATACAACTGCTTAAACACATGACATTTGCAAAGCATGACAAAAGTTACTACTCTAGATGTGTAATCAAAAGTAAGCAGTAAATGAAAGCATGATTAAGGACAGATGTACTCTCTGCTCCTTTAACCTTTTCAACTTAAACAAGGGACACTTCTCCAGTTGTCCAGTGTTAGATTCTCAATAATTTGGAGAATCAAGGAATTGTGCTCGTCTGCCTCGTCCTGGATGATGACTCAGACATCCTTGAGAATAGGGATAAGGATTTTTTGTAGATCATTCCTCTTCTTGATGGGAGGAATTTGGACATGGTCGTTGTCACTGTCGGGGAATTCATCATTCATACCCTCGTAGTTGAGAATGACTCTCATATTAGCGAATGGGTCTCTTCCTTCATACAAGATATTTTCTTTTCCCTTTTCGCTGTTTGCCTCAGGCTTGAGGGCTTTTCTTTCATGGACAGGTATGATTGGAGGAAATAGTATGGATGATACCACCGTAGGGATCTTCCTCGTAGGTTTCACCCATCCGACATTTGTGAGGTTTGGGAGCAGAATTGTAGAGGTATGAGCCTTGGGATGTTTATGTGGATTCCGATGGCTTGACCCGGATGAATATCCCAATTCTTCTTTTCCCATCTGACTTGGGATTTTGACTGGCATCTTGATACCTTGCTTATCCTTTCCCAATCCTTCTCCAGGTTGGAAACCCGAAGATACCATCTTTTGGCCTACGGTCATTACTTCAGTGGACACTTTAGGTTTTAGGACTGGTGCCCCAATAGGTAGATATTGAATATCGCTCACCTCAAAAGCTTGAAAACTTGCAGGTTCAATCCCCGCGTGCAGGCTAATCACTGGCATGTCCCCATGTATGTAGGTAGGGTATTTTGGCTCGGCATTGACCGTGATGAGGCTGCCGTTAATGTTATACTTGAGTTGCTGATGGAGGGTGGATGGCACTGCTCCTCCCATGTGGACCCATGGTCTTCCCAACAGTAAATTGTATCGAGTGGCAATATTGAGCACTTGGAAGGATACGTAGAAGGTGTGTGGACCAATTTCTAGAGGAAGCTTGATTTCCCCCATAGCCTGGCGGCGAGATCCATCGAAAGCCCGGATGACCATATGACTGGTTTTGATCTGGTTCGGATTGATCTTCATTTTTTCCAACGTGTCGTATGGACAAATGTTGAGGGAAGATCCTCTGTCATTAAGTACTCCTCCGATCACGTATCCGAAGGACATTACAACTATATGTAGGGATTTGTGGTGGCCCCTTCCCTCAGCCGGGATATCATCGTTTGTGAAGGATATAACATTGTTGTTGAAAATGTGTTCTATCACGTGATGAAATTTTTCTGTGTCTACTGTGTGTGGCAAATGGGCTTCTTCTAGTACCTTCACTAGAATGTTGCGATGGCCTTCTGATGATAAGACCAGGTCGAGGATAGACACTTACTTGGGTGTGTCTTTCAAGCTTTGCACTATCTCAATTTCATTGTGTCCCATTTTGTTGAGGAACTTTGTGATCTTTTCTTCAGCCACCTTTTCTTTTGCTTTGGTAACTGGTTTAATTACCCGCTGAGGCAGGTATAATGGATTATCCTTTGATAGGATGGAAATGTTGTTTGAAGTAGAGCTTTCAATGTCCCCGTAGTTCCATGGGACCTTCTTCATACTGATGATTGGATATTATGGTCTGAAGGACAAGATTAGAGGCTAAGGTGCAGCCACCTTCACAGGATTTTGAACTTCTTGGACCCCTTTCCCTATCAGTACCAGGGGTGTGAGGATTGATTCCTTATCGCAGGATACGACAGCCACTATGTCCTGGTACCATGCATTAGAGATCCAGAGGCTATCTTTATCTGCCAAGTCGAGGATTTGATCTCCTCTGATTAGGTCACCTTTCTCAATCAGGTCTTGAATTAGGTTACGAAGTGCCCAGCATTCTTCCGTATCATGGCCGGGAGAGTTGGAATGGTACTGACATATTTTGTCAGGTTTGAATTTTCTGGATTGAGGGTTTAATGGGGGTAATAAATCTGCAACCATCCTCTCATTGATCATCATTTGGAGGATTTTTTCCATTGACTTGTTCAGATTGGTGAAATTCCTTTGAAACAGGAATTCTCTACCTTCTTGGGTATACTCATTTTTTACCATTGGTTGTTCGTGCAACTGGCAATGATCCCTATTGAGAATGGAATTGATTTCCGCCGGAGGAGAATGACTGCCAATGGATTGATGAATTTGCTTCAACATCTTCCTGGTGAGTTGATGCTGGTAGACGACCAGTTCAGCCAACTGCTCAATCTGTTCCTTAAGAGACTTAACTTTTTGCTCCATCAGGAATTTTCTCAAAAGTTTCCCAACTCTCTGGGCTACTGTGATTGGATTGACTTGGTTCCCCAACGTAGCGGAGGTATTTAGATCCTTCTCCATTTGAGGCGATGATCATGTTGACATTTTCCTTTTTGTGCTGTGGGAGAGGATTGTCTTGGACATGGGGTTGGTCAGGCTTTGTTACCATAATTTCCCCGCTGTCAATCAAGTCTTGAATTTTGTTCTTGAGAGACCAACAGTCTTGAGTATCATGGCCTGGAGATCCAGAATGATAAGCACATTTCTTGTTAGGATCAAAGTTCTTTCCGTTAGTGTTGGTTGGTGGAAGAAGTTGAACAATCTTCTTCTGATCTGTCAGGAGTTTGAACACATTCTCGAGGGAATCCCCTAATGGGGTGAAATTTCTTTGATGCCTGACTTCCATGTTTTTCTAGAACTGAGGGTTTGCAGGCTGTGCTGAAGCTTGGAAAGGGGTATAGTTCCTCCTTTGAATGGGCATGTGGTTTGACTCGCCCCTTGAATTTTGTCCTTGTAAAACCAAGGAGACTTCTTCGTCTTTCTTTTTATGGACCCTCCGAGGATTACTCCCGTAATTTTTGGATTAGATATGTTTGGCGACAGCTTCGAGGGCAATTATATCTTTTATCTTTCCAGATTTGAGCCCCATTTCTGCCATCTCGCCATGCTTGATCATTTTAGAGAATGGCTTTCCTATTCCTGCAAAGACCCTCTCATAATAAAGCACTTCTTGGATATCGACGAAGGTCATGACTATTTCAGATTTAGTCATGGCAGGGGTAACTTGTGCTGCGACCCGTCTTCATCGCTGGGCATACTCTCTGAATGATTCAATGTTCTTTTTCTTGATTTTAGTTATTTGATATCTGTCTGGAGCCAGCTGTGATTGGAAACTGTACTGGCTTAGGAAGGCATGGGCCAGCTCTTCCCAATAATAAATTTTGGAGTTGTCCAAGCGAGCATACCAAGCTCTGGCTTCTCCGGTTAGACTCTTCTAGAATAGTTACATTCGAAGTTTCTCTTCCTCAGCATAGGATCTGAGTTCTCCGATGAAGATTTTCAGGTGTGTGTAAGGATCCCCCGTATTGTCATATTTCTCAAACTCAGGGACTTAAAATTTTTCGGGATACCGAGCCCCGGGGAATATGTAGAGGTCAGAGTAAGTAACATTGCCAAACGCCCTAGTCCCTTTGATAGACCAGAGGGTTTCTTCTATTTGTTGCATTTTCTTGAGAATGTCACCAGCTTTCGGCTCTTTGACGAGGGGGGTGATTTCAGGAATTTTGTTGGTTGTGTCCTGGTTTTGTGGTCCAAGAATCTGAGTTTCGGCCTTTTCTACATCTTTACTGCCAGCACCACTACCAGATGTTCCTGGTTCTAGATGAGCTTGAGATTGTTTCTCTTTAAAGGCCTTACTTTGTTCTCGCAAAAAACTGGCTAGCTCGGCTATCTGACTTTTCAGTCCTTCAAATTCTTCCCTGGAGACGGGTGGGTTCTGGTGGAGCACTTGAAGCCATGTCCATGGATGGACTAAGTGCTTTCTTGAATTTAGATCTGGTGACAAGACCAATTTTTACACCTACAACATAACGTAGGCGTGTTAATTTCCTAAGGTAGGTAAGGGTTGGATGCATGATGTGTTTTTTAGTGTTTATCCTTCAAAACTGGGGTTAGTTGTTTTGATGGCAGGATGACATGTATTTGACAGGGAAAGTAAAAATTTTATTATTGATATTTACGTTGTGCTCCTCAAAAATTGGAGACTTGTCATGGAATTGAAAGAGGAAGGTATGAAGAAGTTTCCCTTCGGATTTGGTTAATCAGAGGCTGACCGATCTTAAGTTGCTCTCGCGGCTTTTGTTTTGGCATGAAGGCTCCCAGATCATCGTAATCTACTAGAAGGGAAGTTAATCCGATCGTTCAACTGGAGCGAATCTGAGTGGTGTATTTTCATGAGGCACCCCTAGTGACTTAATCGTCCCCAGAGTCATTACTTAACACCGACTGGGCTATCCTCCTTGTGAGAGGGACACACAACACACATTCTCATACATCGTGCCTTACCGTTTATGCATGTAATGACAGTTGGGTGCGAAGCACTAAAGCAGGAAAGCATTCATTCACATTCATTTAATGTAAAAACGCAGTATTTACTCATCCATTGACTATGGAGATGCAGGATTTTATGCATTCAAAAGTTTTGAAAGGGAAATGTTTGAAAAGATTAGAAAGCGGCCTAAGCCCTCTACTGTCCCCAGCAGAGTCGCCATCTGTCGACGTTGGAAAATTTAAGAACCCCGCGGGTCGGTTCGTAACCCGGGTTTCCTTAAATCGATCTTCCTAAGTTCTCTCTACCCTTATTCTTTTTATTTTAAAAAAAGGTTTTGAAGGGTTTTCTAGGAAAGAGGCTAACATGTGTTTATGTCGACAATTTGAATGTTTAGAGTCGCCAGTTGGTAGATTAAAAAATGATTGTACCAATTCAACCGAGTTTGATTTGAAAAGAGGCCCTATTGCTGGACACTGTCGAAAATTGATCTTTGAAATCAGAGTTTTGAGTTCGGGGGCTTGGTTAAGTGTGGGGAAGGTGTTAGGCACCCCACGACTCCCGTGTAAACACGGTACCGCATCTTTTCAATATTTCCCTTAAAAATGTAAATGCGTGAGTGAAGGCTGTTTGAAAGTTGGGCCTTTTGATTTGATTGATTGAAAGCTTTGACAGACTTCGTTGAACCTATATACGAAGGGTTTGATTTGATTTGAAAATTAGTCTTTGATTTGATTTGCAAAAGCATTTAATTTAATTTACAAAAGCTTTTCTTTTGATTGAAAATGATGTTTTGAAAGCTGGTTGATCAAACCCTTACGCTGCCATAGGAATTGAAGCGTATCGCTACTTTCAAATTTATCTTTATAGCCTTAAGGCTGCATGTGAATGGTGATTTACTGGGCTGCGAAGCATCCTCGACCATAGAAATAGACAAGTGTCAGTCTCCTCATGGGTATAAAATCCATCGGAGGGACGCTGACACGATAATTGGCATTTCATTATGATGAGACCTTAAATCCGAATAACCGTTTTAAGGTCTGTGTATGTACATTTTACAGAAAAATTGGCAGGGTACATCTGTAAACTGGAGTTTGTCCATCATGGGAATCAGATCCCGATCGATTTGATCGTGAATCCCACGATTCCTAGGCTCACATATGAGTAGCCCATAAACCTGCACAGTTTAAATTTGCATAGAAATGGATATATATACATCATCATGTCGCAATGGAACCAAGGATTCATCAATAAATCCTGGCTGTGAGTGGATAAAGCGTTTCGTCCCCACTAGATAGCGATCTAAGGGACGCGAGTTTGCTTTCAAATCTGAAACTATAAAAATAACTAGTTTTAAAGAAATCTCAGCCATTATAGCTTCCAGGTTCTGTTGGGACCTGTTTGGACCGTTGAAAGCTAGAATTGGCGATATTTGGATAAATCTAGTTAGCCCGCAAATATGTCAGTGCAAATTTATATACAAATGAATGTTAAATGCAACAGTTGAATAAATTGAGTAAAGAAATATATATAATCATATATATACAAAAGCTGTAAAAGGGCGATGGGTTTTCACTCGCAAGCCCGGACTGGAATTGAAATATATATATATATATATATATATATATATATATATATAAACTATAAATAGCCATAAAATAATCCAGGCTGTGACAGAAATGAAATATATATATATATATATATATGTATAAAAACAGTAAAAAGGGCGATGGGTTTTCACGCCGGTGCCCATACTGTAATTGAAATTGACAGAAAAGTAGTCAACCAGTTACTGTGGAGAGCACCTAGTATGGAGAAGTGTGCAAAAGTAGTAAAATAGCCACGAAGTAATCCAAGCCGGACTGAAAATATATAAATACATATATATTGACAGAAATGTAGTCAACCAGGACTGATATGTGTACCAGTGATGGTGAAATTCGCTTATATATGCGTAAATATATATAAAAGCGGTAAACTACCACAGATTTGACATCCGAGCTTGACAGAATTGAAATGTTAGTATATTTACAGTTAAATAAGCATAAAAAAGGGCCAAACCCGGACTGGGAAAGCAACCCAGTTCAACAGAGTTGCCAAAAATATGTGTGCTAATGCATTGAAACTGATGAAGCTGATAGATCGTCAATCCAAGTTGTAGAAATGCAAACATTTGTGTTTATGTATGAAAATATACCAAATTTTGATGAAAACAGCCACGGAACTAAGTTCCGGGCATATTTAGAAGATGAAACTTCGTGTGCAAGTGGAAAATAGTGCAAAGTAGTAGTATTGACTTTCTGATCGTAAAAATACTTATAATGGACTGCAATACGGACTTTTTGCCAAATTGTAGGCTTTATACATCCAAACCTACCAGTTATTTTCTGATATGTGGTAGTATATGGGTATATCTACGTGTTGGAGTGAAAATATTTGGGTTTGGAAGAGGTGTAAAAGTCAGAAAATCAGACAGGCAGAGCTTCGCTGCGTTTTGAAAACTTGAAAATGAAGGGGGGTGCACGTTTATTTATAGGTATGGGAGCCTTAGCTCTACCTGCGGCTGCCGCAGATAGAGGTACGGCTCCCCAGTTGGGGCCCACGGTGTCGGGTTTCGTCGTCTCGAAGTACATGCACTCCGAACAACGCGTAGTCGATGTCAGAACTTTTAAACTTTTGATTGAAGCATCCATTTTTGGCGTGCGATACCTTTTCGAAAAGCTCTCGCCGAGAGTGTCACAATGACATGTGATAAAACAATTTTTGGGTCCGAGAAGACGGGTTCATAACTAGGTCTTCAATTCCACGCAGTTTGTCCGTTGAGCTGTCTTGCGTTGTGGCACTCGGGATCGTTGTTGTGGTTCATTCTGACTTCGATGGCATCAATTAGGTTTAAATTTGACTGAATTGGTTGAGAGTTGGATAAAATAACCGTTTTGCCCCTCCCGGGGTTGCCTATGGTGTCGGGACGGCCTTTGATGGATCTGGCTTACCAGGGTTGTCTCTGGGGCTGAACTACACTTTCTGAATTGACGTCAGGGATGACTTGACACATCCTAGGTTGATGTCCAGGTTTACCTGTACCTCCCGGGTTGCGACCGGGGCTGTCTTGACCGCCCGATATTGAGATCAGGATTGATCGGTACCTCCTGGGTTGATGTCGAGGCGGCCTTTTACCTTTCAGGTTGCTCCCGAGGCTGATTTAAAGGCCCGATATTGAGATCGGGGTTTGACTTGACGGCCCGGTCGATGATCAGGGTTGAGTTGATAGCCCGACATTGAGATTGGGATTGATTTGACGGTTCGATTGGAGATCGGAGCTGGATAGACGGTTCGATTGGAGATTAGAGTTGGATAGACGGTCTGATTGGAGATCAGAGCTGGATTAACGGTCTAATTAGAGATCGGAGCTGGATTGATGGTCCGATTGGAGATCGGAGAGCTGGATTGACGGTCTGATTGGAGATCTGGGCCGGATAGACGGTCCGATTGGAAATCGAAGCTGGATTGACAGTCCGATTGGAGATCGGAGCTGGATAGACGATTCGATTGGAGATCAGAGCTGGATTAACGGTCCGATTGACTATGAGAGCTGGATTGACGGTCCAATTGGATATCGGAGCTGGATAGACGGTCCGATTGGAGATCAGAGCTGGATTGACGGTCCGATTGACTATCGAAGCTGGAATAACGGTTCGATTGGAGATCGGAGTTGGATTGACTGTCCGATTAGAGATCAGAGCTGGATAGATGGTCTGATTGGAGATCGAAGCTGGATTGACGGTCCGATTGACTATCGGAGCTGGATTGGCTATCCGATTGGAGATCGGAGCTGGATTAATTACAAACATTGGTGATCGGGATTAGGTTTCAGGACCGGTATTGGCGGCCGAATTTGAATTAATGGACCGACATTGGCTGTCGAATTTGAATTGAAGGACGGTTTTGCCCTCCTACAGTGTTAGTACTGGGGCAAGGAAAATTTTGAGTGTCTACAGGTGCGAGTTCTTAAAACTCATACTTATGGTAAGTTTGTGACTCATAATTGCATGGTATGTTTTCGAACCCCTAAGCGTATGGACAGTTCCTGATTGGTTGTTGAACTACGTATTGCTAGGATAAGTTTTTAAACTCATATTATTGTGAAAAGTTCCTGAACTCATAAAGTGTGTTATGTTTGATGAACTACAAAGGGGTATAGAAAAGTTATGGATGAAGAATTGACGATTTGTAATTTTTAATGGTGATAGAATAGATAGAATTATTAAGCAATGGATCATTAGAGAATTTGAAGTTGATGGAGGAAGATAGGTATTCCAAATCTTCTAGCTATGCTAGACTTCAAAATTTTTGACATCAAGCTAAATTCATGTGCCTTTAAAAATATAAATGAATTTTTTGTTATCAGCAACACATGGTTACAATTGGGTAGAAGTGGACTTCGAACTACTAACACATCGTTACCTGTTGCGGCATGATAACATCAAAAATGATTTTCAATAATTTTGAACTGTTTAAAGAAGAGTCTACACTGATTATTTCAGCTAGACAAAAATGATTTGAGATATCAAAATGTATTTTATATATCATCGATGCATCATGGAACCTGGTGCAGAGATGATAAAAATGATGGAGTTATCAATGCAGAATTACCTAATGCTGGATATGATCTAAGGATCTTCAGCCACTATAGTACGATGTAGTATAACGAAGTCACAAAAATGACTGAATCCTCAAGCGGACTGTAAATGCAGTGCGGTATCATAACGTCATAAAATAATTTTCAGAATTTTAAAGATAATTTATTGCCAATTGAATTTGGCCAGATACATGCTTTGATTGATATTCGAATTACTGATATATGTCTAAGCTATTTGGTTCAGCTAGATAATTGTTTATGAAATTCAAGTATCTCTTTGAGAATTTATCCCGAACCAAATTGTTTTGGTACGGATTTTTATGCTAAGTCTGAGGTGAGCAACCCCGAATAAGGGGGATATGTCGATTGGATAAAAAAATCCAGTCTAGTAGCATAAATAGTCGCTAAACAAGATTGATACGTTATACATGACGTAAGTGTACGATAGGCTAATTACCTAAAGTACTAGCATCGGTAGTTTACCTTCTTTGTGATTGTAAACATACCTAGTAATTTATTATTTTTTGGTGTGAATACCGTTAAAACTATGTGTTCATGGTCTATATGACCCCTCAACATGATATGAAAAGTTTTTAACTCCTTAGAAAGAAGTCATGGTAGAATGTGATGATAGAATAGTTCCTTATAGAAGGAAGCAATATGTACTCATTAAATGAGAATGAAATCAGGTAAAGGTTAAGCTGAAAACCTAGTTTTGATGAATAAAAGGAGTAGAGATTAGTAGGCTGTAATTTTGAGGACAAAATTCTTAGAAGAATGGGTGAATGTGACAACCCGAAAATTTATAAGATCTTGAATGATTAAAATAAAGGTTAAAGGATAAAACCTAGATGGGAATTTGAGAAATAATTTAAATTTTTAAAGAACCTGTATGGTTTACTATTTGAATGAGAATAGAGAAAATATGGGTTACAAAATTTTAAAACCCTAGAAATGGAGTTATATGTATTTGAAGGAATGTTAAGGATAAGGTATTACGATACATATAAAGTTGATAAGAACTGAATAGTATAAGAAATGTTATAAAGATACATGTGGGAATTATATTAAGAAAATAAAATTTCACATGATGAGATGTTATGAGGGTAAACAAAGATGAGTATATGTATATATATATATATATATATATATATATATATATATATATATATATATACTTCGTAGGGTGCTATATATTTTAGCAAGAAGAATGATGAATTAAGTTAAGGATATAAGAATAAAGATAAAACTATGTTAGTAGTTAGCATAGCTTGAATGTTGGCCTTGACTGACAAATAAGAAGATGAATAAGTATAAAATTATTAGCTAATATAATTAGCAATAAAAATGGAGTAAGTTAAAACTCAAAATTTGAGTTAGAGATAGAATTTTGAAACACGGACTGCTCGGTTGAGTCCAGAACGTCAAGTTTAGACAGAAATGACAGTAAACACAAAATGTGTAAGGGTTGAATTTTTGGTCAAAGTCAACAGTTGACTTTTATGGAGAAAAGTCAAAATTAGAGCTAGGAGTGGAATATGTGATGACTTATGTGGATTATGTAATTGATTAAATAAATATACATTATATAATGTGTATACATTTAATTTGTATGTAAAGACAGTTAAGAATAAAGTTATATAACCTAATACATATATTAGGTATGTTAATTAAATAACCTAAGGCGTTATAATATGAGAGAATGTTAGTATATAAAAATATATACTAACCCTAAGAAATTTATTTTATACATCTCAATTAATTAATTTTATAACTTAATTAAAAGAAGTTTAATTGAGTTATGTAAGTGAATTAACATTATTGATTGATAAGAATATGTAAATATCAATAATAATGAGTATTAGTTCAAGAGATAATAAATTAAGAAGAGTAAGTAATTTAAACAAGCCCAATTATTTATTTAAGCATTGGACTTGTAGATAATTTGATTTAAGAGCAATTAAATTGTTAAACTAGCCCAATATTAGATATATAAGGCAAGTATAATGATGACACAATTTAATTGGTGGTAGAAGCCTAAGTTTACTTTAATTAGTAAGTAAACTAAGAAAAATCCAAGCCCAAAAGAAATTAAATGAGAACCCAAGCTTGGCCTATTTGAGAAAGGATATTTTAGTCATTGGATAAGCATAAAATAAAACAAAATTTGGGCTAGAAAGGCCCATTTCGGTTGGCCCAAGCAAGGAGAGGAGGAGGAGGGGTGATGGATGTAATGATTATAGTTGCTTTAGTTGCTAACTACTTTATTAGGTGTCTCTTCTCTATTTGGCCAACACTTTTGCCTTTACTTGTAAGAATTAACTATCATGATGAAAAGAGAGAAATGATAAGGATTTGGTGGATAAGGATAGATAGATATAATATATCTATTCATTTGTTTTTACTAGTAAACTAAATTAATCATTTTAATCTTATTCTATTTCCTAAGCTAAATTAGAAAGAGAAAGAAAGAACAAAGCTAAAGAAAGAGACAGAAAAAGAGAGATTTCAGCCAAAAGGATAAGAGAGAGAGAGAGAGCTCTTGCAAACTTCATAGCTCTTAAATCAGTCTTGGGAAGAAGAAGAGGAAGGAGAAGTTAAGGTATAACAAAGATTCCTACTTATATAGTCTAAATTTTTTTTTGGGTTTGATTTGAGTTTTGATTTTTGTAAAGTTATGATCTTGAGATTAAAACTTTAGATCTATGTGTTTAATAGTGTTTCAATTTTAGATCCAACCCTTTTATGGATCAAAAGTTGGATCTAAACTAATGGAATCTAGGTTTTTCAAAAGTAGAAAAACCTTAAAATTTTTGCCTTGATTGTGTTTAATCTTGTGTTTGGTGATTATGTGATGAAATAGATCATGGATCATTGTAGATCCATGAGTATATAAGATATTAGTATGTATTATGGTGATTGATGATGGGTAATATTTGATTAATTAAGAGATCTAGAAGTTTTCTTAGAAATCATCAAGTATTGAAAGTCAGATTTTTGTGAAAATGAAGTATGAAATTGAAAAGACCATATCTCTCATTCTATTTTGAATTTTTGAGTGTGGTCAATTTTTGGAGTTAGATTTATGAGTCTTCTAAGTTTTCCAAGTGGAATCACTAAAAACGGAGTTATAGATTTTCGTGTAGACTATTTTTAGCAAAAGGGTCAAAATCTGAAAAAATGCCTTAAAGTAGGCTGCATAAAATTGCTAGGGTATTTTTGGCAACTTAATTTATGAAATAAAATTCAATATTTTGGGACATGCAAATATATGAGATAAAGTAGCCTGTGTTCAAAAATGAGCTCATTCCGACTTCAATTGACCAAGTTATGGTCATTTTAATATTTGGATTTTTTCAACGAAAACCGCTATAAACGGAGTTCTATAACTCCGATGGCCACAAAATTTAATCTGGAAGGTCACGTTAATACGTGTAAGATCTCGCCAAAAGTTGGGAATTTCTAGAGTTGAGCTTGAGGTAGCTAATTTCTTAAGCTACGAACTAAAAATGGATTTTTGAAAAATATTAAAGCGAGTTGAAACATTCCAGAAAAATTCTTTGTGTATGGAATATATGTATATATGTTTGGCCAAAGGATAGAAAAATAATAAGCTAATTTTGTAATTTCGTGAAAAAGATATTTCAGCTTCCTGAAATTAACAATTCAGGGTGCTGAAATGGAAACTGAAAAGGTTAGGAACGGAAGACAGTTTGGTTTCAGCTTGTTGAAATGAAAACTGAAAAGGTTAGGAAGGGAAGACAATTTGGTTTCAGCTTGCTGAAATGAGATATTTGGTTTGCTAAAATATTAAACAGTTTACTGAGTTATAATAAGAACTTATAATATGAGTGAGTAAGTATTAAGTCTAAAGTAGTACCGTCGTATTCTGCAATAGTTGATGTATAGTATCTGGGCTAAACAATTCCTTTAGGGAGCGGAGGTATATACGAATTAGAAACCGATCTAACTCGCTGTGAAAACAGTGTAGACGAGACGAAAACTAATTTGTTGATTGTTTGTGGAAAATTACTCAGTATACTATATTGAGTACTATTAAAGACTCGATGTGTGCTAGGTTTAGACTTGTAAATAAGTATGGTGTTAAGGTTATCTAATATTTGACTATGTAGTTAAGTGTTAGATAGTTTATTTATAAAGTAAATAGTATTATGGGATACGTATGTTATACTAATTGAAAGATCAATCTTATAACTGATAGGTCTTTTCAATAAGGAGATTAAATTAGATTGTGTAACTGTAATAGACGATTCAGGCAAGTTCTCTAACTCAAACTTGAGTTATATTTCCAAAGCATGTTAGTGAATAATTATTGTTGATTATTCACATCTATACTGATTATTGATTCGCATTTAGTGCATGTTGCATAGGTTCATCAGGTATGAAGGGCTGATCACATTCATTACATAATGGATCTTAATTTCTATCCATGGAACTACACAAGGCAAGAGCAATCAAGAGAAATAGGGAATGATGGCGTCAACCCAATTACTTCACTATCAGCACAACTAGAGGTTCTCTCGAGGAAGTTAGATACTATTTCAGCCCAACAGAGTCAAGTGCCAGTTATTTCGTATGACTATGGTGCTGGGAGATATGCGAGACATCAGGAACCTATCAGTTATGGACAGGAGCAGTATGGGGGTGAGTACTCCTACAATGAGCCTTATCCTAATTTTCAATAAGATTGGGGACGTCACCCAAACCCTTCAGCAAATTATTATCAAGACCAATACTGGGATCCAAATCCCACATGCGCCCCTGAATGCACTTTCCAGACTCCAATTCATGAGCCTCAATACATAGATTTTGACGGTGACACAGAAAAGGCAAGATTAGAGGAAGGAGGTGACATAGCATCATTGAAGGACATCTTGATTGAGCAAGCACAGTCAATCGAGAATATTCAGAACTAGGCAGAGCAAATTAGCATGGCCTTGATAAAAGAGGATGAGCAAGGGATTCTGACTAATACTGTAAGCTATCAAGACCAATCCGAGCAAAGTCCAATGTATGCATCAAACCCCACTTATACATCCCCGTGTTTACAAGGAGAACAGTCAACAATGGAATTCATGTATAGGAGTTTAGCAAACCAAGAGGCGATGCTTAGGAGCCAAGAAATATCGAACCAGAATTTTCAGAATCAGATGGCCCTAATCAGCAATACTCCAACCAGTAAGACTCAATACATGGATCACGAGACTGAAACGGAAAAAGAAAGATTGGAAAGTTTGTGGGGGAATTCCTTAGCATCAACAAAGGAGATCTTGGTCGAACAACAAAAGTCAATTGAGGGTCTTCAGATTTGGGTGGAGCAGATTAGCACATCTTTAAGGAATGAGGATGTGATTAAGCGAGAAGCCGAAGCTCAAGATCTTCAAAGTCCAATTCCTCAGATGTTTGAAGCCATAAGTTATAACCCTCAGAAAGATGGGTGCTATGATATGGATGCAGAGACTGATGAAGAGCATGAAGTGCACTTGCAACTGGATGAGCTTAAGGCAATGGATATCGAGGAGACAATTAGGAATGTGGAAAATGAAAGTGAACCGACAGTGACAATTCCCCAATAGCCTTCTCCGCTGAAGTTTGAAACACCAGTTAAATTTGCACACCCTTGCCTCCTGGTAGCCACATCACATATACGAATCTCGAAAATATGAGAGAATTTGCATCCTTGAATCCATGGTGGTCAGAAGAAAAGAGAATAGAAGAAGAATCCATTTTGTTGGGTGAACCTTAATGCCCCAATCATTTCACAAGCACAACGAAACCAGTGCCTAGCTCCCCAACCTTCAGTACGTGGAATTCTTATACACATCCAATGCTAGGTAGTTTAAATCCGAGTCCTCTCCTATTGGGAAGCCTCCAAGCTCACACGATAATTCTAATGGATGAAGGGTCCCTCTAATATCGTCGGGGGATCAGATAGTCATATCAGACACGGTCTAGCTAACGGACTATAAACTCAGCGCTCGATGAGAGGCACCCCATCATTTCTCTCTCTCCTTACCTGTTTAATTCTACATACTTATCTCCATTTCCTCCCCCTTGTTTAATTCTTATTAGTTTAATTCAGTTATAAATTTTTAAACACTTTAGGATTTAGGATTTCATTGCCTACATGTTTGGACTTAGGCATTTGTGCATATATTTTTGGGACTTAAACATTATTGAACATAATTTTGACGCACAAGTCGGTTGTATATGCCCACAGATAGGCATTTTTGGGACTTAAAAGTTTATAATTCTTCCTTTATGATAATTCTCTACATAATTGTTACTAGTCATAAACTTTTTGTAATTAGTGGGCTAATAAAGTTTGTGTGTCTCAGGTGCAATTCAAGTGGTAGAAGAAACAAAATCCATGGGGGCTGCAAGTAAATAGCTGCAAACCAAGCTGGGAAGTCCTGATTGCTGGCGCGCCCGTGCCAGCCCATTCCTGTTATACCAAGTGGCCGCTCCAACTTCTAGACTTAAAAGCTGATGGTTTTCACCCTGCGCAGCTGCGCTTCCTATAAGGCTATCACTGTACAGCTGCGCCATGCTCCCACTGTCGAATTTTTAAAATTAAAACCGACCTATCCATCAAGTCACATCCCAAATTAAACTATAAACTCGACAGCCTTCATTTGCCAACACCGAACCTTATATCACTCTTGCTAACTCTTACAAATCCTTTTTCCTCTAAATCTCTAATCAAAGAAGAATCCCAAGTCAGTGAATTCCTACTCTTGTCGAGCCCTAGCATCACTTCTCTTTCTCCTCACAGCCGCTCACAAACCCATCCCATCTTTATACACACAAACCTCCTCCACTCCCCACTGAAACCTTGATCTCTCCACTGCCCTCACCCCAGCCTAAATACAAAAGTCAGAGAACACAAAAGGAAAAGGTACACTGATTTCTCGATTCCAATTGGGAAGAAGGATTAAGGTTTTCTCTTAACAAGGTAAGTCTACATAAGGGAAGATATCCACAATCCTTCTTGGCAGTGCAAGAATTGGGCAGATTTGGGAATTTAATTGTCTGCACTCCAACTGTTTGAAAAAAATTAAGACAAGAGTTCCATACAAAGTTTGGGGACAGAACAATTTCCAGCACTTGGGGGCAATCTTTTTGGCAGAGTTTAAGCAGAAAAGTTGATAGAGTTTGGGAGAATATAGCAGGCTTGAGTTGATTGTCTGCATTCCCATTGATTGATCAACTTTGGGCTGCAGTCAAGCATTCAGTACAATTGCTTGCTTCAGATTTTAGAATTCTCACAACCTGCCATTATGCCAAAGCGAATCAGAACCCTATCTCCTCCTTCCCCTTCTACGAGCAGTGATCATGGCGAGGGTAGTTCCCATGAGGCCTTGGAAGCCTTCAAATTTATAGACTTGACTGCTCAACGCTACTACATCAATGTTTTGGACAGAAAGACCTGTGTGAAGGAGAGAGGACTAAAGCCGGGAAAGGACAATGGGCTTATGAAGAGGCAGATTATTGATCATGGCTGGGCGCTTGTTGTGGCCACATCGCTGTCAGCTCCTATTCCCCTTGTGAAAGAGTTTTATGCTAATGCACATGAGACACAAAATGGGATATCATACGTGCGGGGGAAATATGTTTCGTACAAAACGCAAGCAATCAATGAGATATTTCACTTAGACACTATTCCTTTTGGCCCAGCAAATTGGGTCGAGTCTCAGCGTCATGAGACTGACTTGGACAGGTTGATTAAGGAGATGTGCAAGCTAGGCACGAAGTGGAAGATATATTCGGGCACGAATAGAAAGATTAGTTTCCCTCAGACTGCTTTGAGTCGGTATGGTAAGGCTTGGTACAGTTTTATTTGCATGAGCATACTCCCGACTAGCCATCATGCAGATATCACTACTGAGAGAGCTGTCCTACTCTATGGCATCATCAAGAACAAATGGATTAACATCGAACACATTCTAAATTAGTCCATGCTAAAGTTTATGAGGGGGAGCACCTCAGGAGGGGTCCCGCATGCCTCTATTATCACACATCTATGTCTTACTGCTGGAGTGGTCTGGGACAATGAAGAGCTTCAGCACCCGATGCGCGATATAGATTACACAGCCATCCAGCAGTATACTATTTGGGAGGGGGCAGAGTCTCATCCACGAGGACTGGGATTCATTGCTGGAGATTCAGATGTTGAGGATGAGGATGAGCATGAAGTGGAAGCAGAAGGAGATCAAGTGCAAGCTCAGCAGGCGGCAGGGCCGACTCCCACATAGTATGTTATGCAGCAGAGGGAGATCAGGCAGCTGAGGAGGCGGATGGATACTACATACACATATTTCCATACTTATACATCCGAGTTCTCCCAGGCTCTGTCTCGAGCATTTAACAAGTTAGGCGTGGATGCAGAGTTTCTTACATTTGGCACTGGCAGCCAGTACCTTCCTCCAGACACACCACCGGAGCAGATTGATGAGGAGGAAGACGACGAGTCCGACTAGGGGAGTTCCTTTTTACCCTTTTACCCTTCAATAAGGACATTGAATACTTTAAGTTTGGGCGTATCAGGTTTATTTTGCATATAGCTTAGTTCATTCCTTATTGCATTTTGTTTAGTTCATATAGTGCATGTTAGGTCGTATTTTGCATATTTTGTTAAAAATTGTCAAAATTTTAAAATTTGTGTTTTGTGTTGTTAAATGTGTTAGGACATATTGCATAAATCCAGGTTGAAGTTGGTCTGTTATTTAGTTGGCTATGATGAAAACTAGAATTTCTTGATTTTTGAAACGATTTTAGACTTAAGCTTGATTTTAAGGTCATATATGTAAATCCTTATTTGTCAGATACTGTGTACCCTAGTTAGCACAATAGAGTACCATTATGATATGCTTAGTTTAAATATTCACATACTTGTCTTCTAGTGGGAAATCTGTGTTTTAACGAAAGAGTTTTGGTAATCTAATAATAATAACTAAGACTGTTAAAAGCTTAAGTTTGGGGGAAAATAGGGGGTATGCATGCTAATTAGGGAGATGGAGCGTAAGACGCACTCCACTGTGATAAAGAAAAGAAAAAGCATAGAAAAATAATAGAAAAAGAAGAGAAAAAGAAAAAAATGATTGTGGATAAACACTTCGGCTACGTCGAGTTCTGTGGCCTTTGATATTCGAGCAAATAAGCCCTCGGGGTGTCTCTACACCCAGCGCCCTAAGGCCATTTGGTCTGGGAGTCGTTGGTAGAAAGCTCGCTACATGGATATCATTAAAAAGCGTAAAAGGACTAGGCATTGCACAGTCAAATGTGTACACGGGAAAGTACGAATACGCCCTCGTGAGGAAATAAATAGAATAATAAACCCCCTGTGACTCTTAGCTTAAGTAATACATGGTCTTAGTTAGAAATTATCTGATTTACTGCTTTTCTTGAGTTGAAACTGGTTTTCCCCTAAGAAGCATAGTATGTGATATATTTGTTCAAAACATGTTTAATGGTTGCTAGGCACACAACGCACAATACATCAGTGTTGACAGATTTGGATTTGCAAGAATATGCTTTTGATCTTGTCTTGGGTAGCTTATCTATTTGATTATCCTGTGATTTTTCTCAGGCATTGCATTTGAATGTCAATTCTGACAGAGGCCTGGATTCACTTTCATGATAGTGTAGATTGCATACATTGTTGTTAATTGCATTGCATCTGTCTTTTGTCTTGCTTGTGTTACTTGAGGGCAAGCAACGTTTAAGTTTGGGAGTATTTGATAAGTGGTTTTATAACCACTTATTTAGATATCAATTTACTTCTATTGTTGCTTAAACTCATGTATTATTGTAGCTTTTCATGTATTTATGTTTACTTTTGTAGATTTCTATATTTGGGACTCCCCGCGTGCAAATTGAGCTTAAAATGATTAAAAGGTGCTAAAACAGAGCAAAGCTTAAAGAACAAAGTTATGGCATGTGATGGGAAGAACAAGAGGGAACAAGTCATTGAAATTAGGTGATTTGCAAGAGCATGAAAGCTGAGCTTGAGCATGGAAAGAATCAGTAGGAGTAGGAAGCAAAAGAGTAGCAGAATTCTGGAGCTGAAGTTTGCGTAGCTGCGCCGGCTTTGCCCTTCTACCCTGTGCAGCTGCGCCGGTCAAGCTTTCCTGTTGACTTTCTTTTAAAGCAGGCTGATAGGATTTCGTTGGGGCAAAAAGGAGGCAGACTCGGCTGTGAAGGTTATAAGGGCATTTTGACTACACATTTTAACAGACTCCCTTTGGGGAGAAAAGACTTAACCCTAGTTCCTTTCCTCTTTTCTTTATTTTTCTTATATATTAGGAGTAGATTAAAGTTAGGGTTTATAATACTTAGTTTTCTAGGGTTTTATTAGACTTGATGGTTGAAACAAGTGGATGTATTGAAGATTCAATAGTGGATGCTTGGAGACTCAGATTTACATTTCCTATCTCTAAACTCTCTTTGCTTTCTATTTTGTAATCTTATGATGTATATTCACATTGTGGATGATATATTTGAGTTGTCTATGACTTAAATCTATTTTGAGGTTTCAATGGAACCTAATGAGTAGTTGATGTTGATTTATCTTCCATACTGGTTCTTATTGATTGTTATGTGATTGTCTACTGTGATATATACTTTAATTGCTTAATTGATTCACGGCCAATTAGTGTGATAACCTATGTGGACTTGAAAGACAAAATGTAGGTTTAGATCTAATCGCAGTGGCGGGAGATTGTATGTTCACATGGCGTTGGACGTATGATTTGTGCTTAGGATAGGCATATACTGAAGCGCCGCTCGTAGTCAATAGAGGACTTGAACTTAAACCCTATTTATTTGTAAATCACATAGACAAATAGTGGTTTAGGTAATGTGGGTGTTCACGTGCGTTCTATCATCTGTGGATTGCACGTGATATGGAGTAGGTTCACCGAAAGATGGCCTTCTCTCACTTTAGTGTTCTCGGCTAACAAACTTGACGATTAATTTGACCTAATTGGAAGTGTGTCGACTTAGACGAATCATTAGGGGAAATTGGAATCTCATGCCTTTATTATCTGATTTTACTATAGGATTAATTAGTTTAAGTTTAATTCATTGTCTAGTTTAATTAGTTTAAATTCATTCTCTTTACCGCTGGTTTAAATAAGACTGAGACGATTATGTGCTAGTGGTTTGGCGACCTTTTATCTGTTAATTCCTCGTGGGAACGATATCTGTACTTACACTATATTACTTGTTGACCGTGTATACTTGCACGAATATATTGATCATAAAATGACCAACAATACCGTAGGGTATACCTGAGGTATAACCACCTGTGGGGGTACCACATGCATGTTCCCTTGAGGCATGACACCTTCCATGGTAGTGTGATTAGTCCATGGCATCTTCGTTTTGTGCTCCGGTGGGAGTAAGCTATTTGGTGTTTTTATTGTGGGAGGCGTATGGTTCGACCCTAGTTTTCTATTCTGTTTTGTTCTACGGATTGGTGATGTTTGTGCCAAGCACGCCTCCCGATTTCGCATGCATTTGGATTGCACAGTCCGATGTGTGATTGCATATGTGACATTATTTTGATTGCTTGTGTGGCATTATTTTACTTGCCTGTGTGGCAACGTATATTTCTGTTTTGTTTTGAGCTCGATATGAAATAACACCCAGCCATTTGATTCAGCCTATTATTTCGCTTGTGTTAGTTTTGTTCGTTTCAATCAGTTCAATTCATTTAATTGCGTTAGTTATTTCGTTTCATTATTTTATACTCTATATCTGTACTGGGCATTTGGCTCATGCTATGTTTTTCTTCCAGCAGGTAATCAGGGGGATCAAGAGCAAGTGTGATGAGAGCTTCCTTTTTATCCAGTGGTCTAGATATGTTCTGTTTAGGCTGTGATACTTTGATTTATTTGGAGTTGTATTCAATAATTTATATTATGGTTTGAGCCGATTTGACTTTTAGTATGATTTACCTTTTGATATGTATTGATTATAAAGACTATTCTTTTATGGCTAGAGCCTTATTATACTTTTATTAGTTTTATTGTGTTTTGGGTAACCTCTCTTTCTATTTCAAAAAAGGGGTGTTACATAAATATTAAACTATATATCTAAAAGTAGTATGCACACAAGCTAATCATATATGATATGATAAAGCATATACTTTGTAACAATCTTATTCATCTATTAAGAAAAGTGTTATTTAATTAAAGACATTTAATTTATCAACATGGTGCTGTTATATTAAATGTGATAAAACCATAGTTTTAAGAAATGCTTTTAGAATCATGATGATGATCATGATAATGAGATCTAAATTCTTAGATAGCTTAAAAACTAATATTGTTCCCAATCGTTGGATTACTTAAAAAAGGAGTAGTCGATCCGGATTGATTGGTACATACATTTCTTGCTCATTGGATTATGGTGATTGATCTCATGATCATTTGTGTGGAGACACTAAAGCAAGTATGTAGGTGCGTATTGGAGAATAAGTTCACTGAACATGGCTAGCTGAGGAATGCCTAATGGAGTTTTACTTGCTTGTCAATAGGAATTCCTCTAGTGATAGTAGTACAAGTAATCCTTAGACTTGAGATCATCATATTATCTTGTGTATGATGGGTTATACTTTTACATGTCCCTTAAGACCCTAAGGGTATATCAAAGGGTATGCTTGGGTGTAATAAGGTATATATGGAGATAATGAATGATCAATAAAGAATCTGCTGCTTCTAGTACAAAGGAGAGAATGTATTATGTGATTCGATAAATGACAACCTAGGAATCCTTGGCTAAGGTGGAAT
Source organism: Panax stipuleanatus (assembly GCA_020205555.1). Lineage (NCBI taxonomy): Eukaryota > Viridiplantae > Streptophyta > Magnoliopsida > Apiales > Araliaceae > Panax > Panax stipuleanatus. The sequence continues at coordinate 58,569,351 of CM035123.1, read as the reverse complement.
GAAATTAGAAAGAAGTTTGTAATTTGCATTATTTGGAGTTGTGCATTTAAGGATCGAAATACATATAATTAAATAAAATAAGATTTGATAGTAATTCCATGTCTTATATTTAATTAATATATTGTATGGTGGAAGGACTGAATTTTACGGTAACTATTTACTCAAAAGTTCTTTTATGATTAATGTTGAAATTTATATTATCTGAAAAGTCGTTGATCACTAAGAGGGCTTACCCTTATTTAGAATAAATATTATTTATTTAAATAAATTAAATTGTTTAATTTATTTATTTAAATAAGATTAGAATTATTCTAATTGATTTATTCACAACCGATTTAATATGGAGAACCTAAAAGGCCATACCATAAAAGGAAAATATTTATTTAAGAAGTAAATGACATACTCGTAATAATAAGTTAGTGTATTTAATTTAATCTATGGTGATAGAATAAATTAAATAGCTTAATATTTATTATTTTATATTTTGAAAATATTAAATAAAAATTAATAAGAGGAGTCTTATTATTATTATTATTATTATTATTATTATTATTATTATTATTATTTAATTTCAAAAGGAGTTTGGAAATTAATTAATAAGGGTACTCCCATATATTCCTAATAAGATTAGGAAGCTAATTAATTAAAAAAAATTAATTAATTATTCCTAATAAGATTAAGAGCCTAATTAGTTAAATAATTTTAATTAATTAAAATAAAACCCTAATCCTAAATGGTTTAGAGGGTTGCCTACATCCATAAATAATAGGAGTCTTATTTTGATTAAAGGCTAATGAGAATTCCAAGAGTTGGGAGAATACACTTTTTCTATAGAGATAAAATATAGGGTTTTGCCAAAATACTCATCTTCTTGAGTAAAGATTATTCCTTGGTGGCTCACCTCTAAAGGCCAAAAACTTAGGTGGCTAACGTTGATCAAATGAAAAAATCTAACCCGGTATATTCAAGGAGAGCACGAAGGATTTGGAGTTGAACTCGTACCCGAGGAAGCTAGTTTCTACAAGGGTATGGATCTTATTCTTCATCTCTTTCGTTTAATTAATAATTCCGCATAAAGAATGATCTGGGTATATGGTTTGTAAAATTTTAAAACTCTAATTTTTCACGCTTCCGTTACTTTGATTGTGTTCATAGATATTACAAACATAACAGTGGTATCAGAGCCAAACCATTATGTGAGTTATTAATTATTTTGATTCGATAAGTATGTTGATATATGTTTAAAACAATTTTATTGGGTATAATTATTGGCAAAGAATCATGTTTTTTGGAGAAAAACTGCACAATTCGTGAACTAGAAAAACAGAATCTGGAGTCTGGCGCCGCAACGACTAATTACAATGTAATCAAGGCACCGCAACGCTGGACCGAGTTCTCTGAAGACATGGACCCGGCGTCGCAGCGCTTATCTGGGTTTTTGAAAATGGTGACACGGCGCCGCAACACCCAAAATCAGTTTATTCGCGGCGCTGCAGCGCCAGTACCCAGGAAATAAATAAAATTTTATTTATTTATTTATTTGATTTCTAATTAAAATAAAAGGTTTATTTTTAATTAAAAATTGAATTCCATGTTTTTTCCAATAATTCTAAATTTAAATAAAGTAGTTTATTTTTATTTGAAATTGGATTAAAATAAATTTTTTTTATTTTAATTAGAATTTAATTTTATGCTAACTATTTAGAGTTGTAATTGGATTCTATGATAATTAATTAGAGTTGAAATTGAATTTCATATTTTCTAAAAAATAAAGGAGTTTATTTGTGATTAGAAAAATGAATTCCATGTTTCAATAAATAAATAAGTTTATTTAGATATGAAATTAGATTTCATATTAATCAAAATAATGGAGTTTATTTTGATAAAGAATTAAATTCCACATATTTTGTTTTTCCCAAAAATGATTTTTTAAAAGTTAAAATAAAAAGTTTATTTTGAATTGGAATTAGATTCCATGATTAATTAAAATAAAGGAATTTATTTTGATTAAAAATAAAGGGGTTTATTTTGATTCAAAATTAGATTTTATGCTAACTAAAATTGCCTATTAAATGATATCAATATATATATATTTAATATTTATTATTCATGAGATGAATATTATTTATTGATGCATATGGTGATATATATGATAATAAATGGGGTTGATTATGGACTATTGACCAATGTGATTGGATTTTATTTTAGTTAGATACATGAATGTATGTGTTTTATTAAATGGGGTCTGCGTACGTCGTCTTTTCTAATTTTTCTTGATGTGATTTCTATCTCCCTCTTATGTACTTCCCCTTGACTGTTGATCAATGTTTCTATTTAATGTAAATAATTTATATAATAGGATTAGTTAGAATTACTTGAAGAATTGAAGACCAAGAAGCAAGGAGCGCTTGAAGACCCGTTTGTAATGGAGCCCGAGTTTAAATGTAAGAGTTATTTTTAAATTATGTTCTTGCACCCTATGTTTGACCTCTTGGTTCACATGGTGGCTCTAGTTAACCAAACTAGAATAAAGTCCATAATCAATTCGGGTAGAATATAGTATTCTATATGTGCATGCTTACTATATATATTTTATATATTATACAACATGCTTTGTGTAAGACCCCAGATTTTATGAATAAAAATTTAATTTTTTTTATATATTATTTTTAAATAGTAAGGTATTGTTTTGATAAATGTGGTGAGTTATGAAAAATATGTGCAAATTTTTTAAAGTTAGCAAGTGGTAACAAAATACTCATTGTTGTCGGGAAATATTCGTTTGGTCGTGGAATATTCTTGTTGTCGGGGAATATTCGTACGACGGCGCAATCATTTGTGGACCCCACAATGGAATAACTGTCGGATGAAGAAAACGACAAGAATGAGTTTTCTAAAAATAACGGTGTGGTTGTTACCATTAAAACTATTGAAATAACCAATGGTTAAAATACAGTAATACGCGGTGTTGCACAATAGCACACGGTATTGCACAGTAATTCTAATTATTGATTCTTACGTAAGAAGTCACTACTCAGTAATTGTTACAGTAATTGTTACAGTAATTGTTACACTATTCACGTATACGTCACTATTCACAAATACGGTACTATTCACCGAAAATTTAAAATTTCTTTTATTTGTCCAAGTTGCCTGTTAAGGTTCCTATCTTTGATTGGATCCAAGTTTTGAGCTTTATTCTTGAGTTTTGCTCCATAAAGTATTAATATGGAGTATTTTTGAACTTGATAAATTAAATTAGGAATCCCTAATCTTTGTCCTTTATCTCACTGGATTCATTATTTATATTGTTTTTTATCATCCTCAGTCCTAAATGGTGATATAACTGAATATCTTTGGCCTGTAGAGCAAAGACGAATGATTACCTGATGAATATCTTTGGTCCGTAGTACAAAGATTGACAGGTGTTGAGATGAACATGACCATTGGAGATACAAATGAATATCTTTGGCCCGTAGTGCAAAGATAAATATTTGAGTCAAGATGTATATTGATTGATGTTACAGGGATAAAATATTGATGATGGACTTTTAAACCATAGAAGATAGTAGACTTCATTCTCTACTTAACTCTTCTAATGAATTGTTATTTTCACTACGAATATTGATCTAAAATTTGTTGTCTATAATATTTTATCTGAATTGTTGAAGACTAACGATAATTTATTTTCCATTATCTTAGTCATAATATTCTTTACTAGGCTAGTTGAGCTCACCCTTTTCATCTATTGTCCTCTTCAGGAAATGAGAATGTCGCGGGAACTAGTCGGGGGACAGAGTGATGGTCTGAGTTAAAGCAGTAGTAGTCCTCACTATTTCTAATAAATAGTGTGATAATAATTGTAATGAGGACTTAGTTTGAATGTTAATATTTTCTACATATTTGTATTGACACTCACAGTTGTGTGGTCGTATTTTGCATGACCGTGTGATATAAAATTTGTATTTGGATTCTGTACCATGTATTTGGCGACTCAGAATGGGTTGATATTGAACCTATTTTGGGGGCGTCACAGTTGGTATCAGAGCTTAGGGATATGGTATCTGGCGGAGATCTGGGAATAGACTAGGAGGGGAGAGATGAGTAAATCCTTCACTAGTATGCCCTACCTAAGCTTATGTGGTATTTAATTGGTCAGTCGGAGCATAGGGTTAATAGGTGATATGTTAACTTGTTTAATTAACCCTTGTTTTATGGCAGTATTTGAGAATGGCAGCTGAGAATGTTAACAATGGAGTGAATGAGACCGTGGAGACACCTTTAATCACCAACCAGGAGAACGTGCAACAGGAAGGCAATGTTCATCCTGAAAACAACACTGATCAGACGATAAACGATGAGATGTTTAGAAGCTTTTTGCAGTTCATGCAAAACCAGACGAGAGAGACTCGTGTGCAATATACAGGTGGAGATAATAACAACACGCGAATTGTCACTTCCAAGCAGTTCAAAGAATTGGGACCACCAGAATTTTTGGGAAAGTCGGATCCGATCAAGGCGGAGACTTGGGTTAAGCAAATTACCAAGATATTTGATGTCTTGGGATGCACGGAGGAACAGAAGGTTCCATTTGCCACCTTTATGTTCCGTGGAGAGGCAGATTACTGGTGGGAATCTGTGAAGCGTACCCAGACTGCCGCACTTAAGATGTCTTGGGAAGCATTCCAAAAACTGTTCAATGACAAGTACTTTCCTGAAAGTATTCGTCATATGAAGGAGGTAGAGTTTATCAGACTGGAACAGAACAACATGACTGTGTCCCAATATGAGGCTAAGTTCGCGGAGTTGTCCAGGTTTGCACCTCATTTGGTGGAGAATGAGGAACGTATGACGCGGATGTTTCTGAGAGGTTTGAAACTCGAAATTCATCAATACCTCATTTCTCATAAATTTTCTCTATATTAGGATGTAGTAAACAGGCTAAGTTGTTAGAACGAGATAGTAATTATGTTCAACCAAGGGACAACAACCAAGGTCGTACCGGTGGCAGTAGTCATCGGAACAATGACAACCAGCAGGGGGGAAAGTATCATGACAGAAGCAGTAACCACTCCGGTGGTAATCGTGGCTATGATAGTAAAAAAAGCGAATCGAGAGGAGATTTCAAGAAGAGAAGGTACAACAATGAGAACGTGAAGACATTGACATCAGCACTAGCATCAACTATTTCTAGGGGAGGAGAACGACCACCGGTCGTATGCTATAAATGCGGGAAAGAGGGACACATCAGCCCAAACTGCCCACAATAATTCAAAGCATGCTATAACTGTGGAAAAGAAGGACATATAGCTCGAGATTGTCCTGTAGCGAAACCAAGTTCAGTGGGAGTGGTGATTCCAAAGGCGATTTCGGACAAGTCAAAGTCGGTGGTTCCTGGAAGAGCGTTTGTCGTTACAGCCCAAAACGCGAGGAACCCACACGAGGTGATTATGGGTAAGCTAATCATAAACTCTTGCAAAGTCTATACCTTATTAGATACCGGTTCTACTCATTCTGTTATTTCACCTACTTGTGTTCAACGTTTGAACTTGACTCCTGAGAAATTAGACTTTGACTTATCTGTTGAAACTCCGTTGGGTGAAACCTTCGTTACATTCACAGTTTACAAATCTTGGTTGATTCAAATTGGTACCCTCACCCTACCTGTTGATCTTATATCTTTGAAAATACTTGAATTTGATGTGATTTTTTGGAATCGACTGGTTAACCACTCATCTTTCTAAAATTAATTATTTTTGTAATGTTGTTAGTTTTCATATTCCTAACCAACCTGTTGTGCGAATTCAAACAACCAAACCCTTAAAATCAATCAATGTCATTTCAAGTCACAAAGCTATTCGTTTATTGAAAAACGGATGTCAAGCTTTCTTAGTCCATGTCACTGATTTAAACCAGAATACATCAAATTTGAATAATATTTATGTTGTTAATGAGTTTCCTGATGTATTTCCCGAAGAACTTCCCGGTCTGCCCCAGAACGTGAAGTTGAATTCTTTATTGACCTTGAGCCCGGTACAAAATCCATTTCTAGAACCCCATATCGAATGGCTCATATTGAACTCCAGGAGTTAAAGGTCCAACTACAGGAGTTGTTAGACATCGATTTTATTCGTCCTAGTACATCTCCTTGGAGTGCTCCTGTTTTATTCATAAGGAAGAAAGACGGTTGTATGCGACTTTATATTGACTATCGGGAGTTAAACCATGTCACCATCAAGAATAATTATCCACTACCTCGCATTGATGACCTGTTCGACCAGTTGCAAGGTGCACAATTCTTCTCAAAGATCGATTTTCGTTCTGGATATCATCAGTTAAAGATTAGAACTGATGACATTCCAAAGACTGTCTTTAGAACTCGATATGCGCATTACGAATTTTTAGTTATATCTTTCGGATTGACCAATGTCCATGCTACGTTCATGGACATGATGAACCGAATATTTGAGAAATATTTGGATCATTTCGTGATTATCATTATTGATGACATCTTAATATTTATTTATGTAGAATGAACTCAACATGCGACAATGACGTTGGTTGGAGCTATTGAAAGATTACGATCATACCATTCATCCTGGAAAAGCGAACGTGGTAGCTGACGTGTTGAGTGAAAGATCGTATGCGATGCTGTCAACACAAAGACCCATTTTGTGTGACTTACAAAGGATGAAGATAGAGTTCAAGACTCCGGGGACCCACATGATGATGTCAAATATACGAGTAGAACCAGCTTTAATTGATAAAGTTAAAGCTACTCAAGCTACAGACCCGGAGCTGATGAATATGAAAAAGAAGATGTTATTCCAAAAAATAAGAATCGATGAAGAAGGAATACTTCGAGTCAACTCCAGACTTTGTGTTCCTAACGATCCTGATTTGAAGTATAGAATCATGATGGAGGCACACAACACACCGTTCGCAATCCATCCTAGAAGTACCAAAATGTATCGTGATCTTCGACATACATTCTAGTGGAGCAACATGAAGAGAGAGATCGCGGAGTTTATCTCGAGGTGTTTAACGTGTAAACGTATCAAGGCGAAGCATCAAGAGCCATAAGTAAAGAGCCCCGAGCCTCTCACTGGTGACTTCTTATGTGGGGTGCACCGAAGCCAGACTCTCCGTAGGAGACGACGTTTTTGTGCGGTGGCAAACTGATAGGTACCGTTGTGAGGTACTATGGTTGAAGCACCATAAGAGTCACAGTTGGAATCGAATAAATGACCTGGGAGTTAAAATCAGAAATAAAAACGAGGTATCCTCACCTTTTCGACATACCAGGTAAGTACGTCAATTTCGAGGACGAAATTTCATAAGGAGGGGAGGTTGTAGGACCCCAGATTTTATGAATAAAAATTTAATTTTTTTATATATTGTTTTTAAATAGTAAGGTATTATTTTGATAAATGTGGTGAGTTATGGAAAATATGTGCAAATTTTTTAAAGTTAGCAAGTGGTAATAAAATACTCATTGTTGTTAGGGAATATTCGTTTGGTCGTGGAATATTCTTGTTGTCGGGGAATATTCGTACGACGACGCAATTATTTGTGAACCCCACAACGGAATAACTGTCGGATGAAGAAAACGACAAGAATGAGTTTTCTAAAAATAACGGCGTGGTTGTTACCGTTAAAACTATTGAAATAACCGGTGGTTAAAATACAGTAATATGCGGTGTTGCACAGTAGCACACGGTATTGCACAGTAATTTTAATTATTGATTCTTACGTAAGAAGTCACTACTCAATAATTGTTACAGTAATTACTGTTCAATATTTTATATTATTGATTCAATAATTGCTACATTGATAATTGCATAATATTTTGTTGATTCAATAATTGTCATTTCACAGTATTTCAAATTATCAAATCAATAACTCATATTATTTGAATAATATTATTAGATAGCATTATTGGCAATGTCTAAAGAAGTTCTATCTAGGAGGGGTTATTTAATTGCGCGCCAGTAAGAAAAAATCTTTATCGGAAGGCCCCTCTTTTCTGGGAACAACCTGGTTGTCAATTTTGTAGTTTTGTAATATTGTTTGGAAATAATTAATTATTGATTTATATGATAAAAAAAATATTTATTTTTGTAGATATAAAAGAAGGAATTAGTGCTGAGGTATTTTTATCAGTATTTGTTGTAAGTTTGGTGTATTATTTTGGACCCCCATTTACTCATTTTTCAATAATCGGTAGAAAGTTATTCAGTATATATATATATATATATATATATATATATATATATATATATATATATATATATATATATATATATATATATAAGGTGGGGCCCATATGTTGGATGGATTATGGGTGGGGCCCACATGTGATGAAAATGGAAATGGGGGAGGGGGGAGTTTATGTGAATGGAGGGTAATATATATAAATATATATATATATATATATATATATATTATAAGTTTTGTTTATATATATAAATTTTATATATTTATTATATAAATTATATATATATATATATAATCAGATTACCTACCGTATAAGGCAGGTAAGTTTTTTAATATATATATATATATATATATATATATATATATATATATTATAAGTTTTGTTTTATTAGATTGTAAATAGAATATATTATATTTTATTTAAATTTTTCGTTTTATTAGAATATTTTATTGCATAGTGCTGCATAGTAAATCAAATTTTTTCAGAAATTCGGCCGAAGGCTTTGGCGCCCTGTGAATGTACTGTGCAGTCCGTGATTTTATTTTCTAAATAGTATCCTTCCATTCTTCTATAAATAGGATGCTTAGTTTAGAATTGAAAATCACACTAGAATCAGAAGTTTTCTCTCTCTATAATATCGAGCGTATTTTTGTGAGTATTTAGATACTTTGAGTGTTGTTATTCAGTGCAAGTTTCCTTCAGCATTATACCTAAAATTTCAGTCAGAAGTATTGTTCTTTTAAAGTAAAAGATATTATTTTTTTTCGTAAGGGATGTTCTTTTCTTTCGTAAATGATGTTATTCTTCTCAATATCATTATACCAAAATATTGGCATGGATTTTATTATGAAATTCTTACTTTTTCCATCGAGGTTACTATTCACGTATGCGACACTATTTACGTATATAGCACTATTCACGAATACGGTACTATTCACGAAGTATGATTTTTCTTATGAAATTTTTATCTTTTTCATGTCGGGGTTACTATTTACGTATACGACACTATTCACGTATACAGCACTATTCACAAATACGGTACTATTCACCGAAAATTTAAAATTTCTTTTACTTATTCAAGTTGCCTGTTAAGGTTCCTATCTTTGATTGGATCCAAGTTTTGAGCTTTATTCTTGAGTTTTGCTCCACAAAGTATTAATATGGAGTATTTTTGAACTTGGATAAACTAAATTACGAATACCTAATCTTTGTCCTTTATCTCACTGGATTCATTATTTATATTGTTTTTTATCATCCTCAGTCCTAAATGGTGATATAACTGAATATCTTTGGCCTGTAGAGCAAAGACGAATGATTACCTGATGAATATCTTTGGTCCGTAGTACAAAGATTGACAGGTATTGAGATGAACATGACCATTGGAGATACAAATGAATATGTTTGGCCCGTAGTGCAAAGATAAATATTTGAGTCAAGATGTATATTGATTGATGTTACAGGGATAAAATATTGATGATGGACTTTTAAACCATAGAAGATAGTAGACTTCATTCTCTACTTAACTCTTCTAATGAATTGTTATTTCCGCTGCAAATATTGATCTAAAACTTGTTGTCCATAATATTTTATCTGAATTGTTGAAGACTAACGATAATTTATTTTCCATTATCTTAGTCATAATATTCTTTACTGGGCTAGTTGAGCTCACCCTTTTCATCTATTGTCCTCTTCAGGAAATGAGAATGTCGCGGGAACTAGTCGGGGGACAGAGTGACGGTCCGAGTTAGAGCAGTAGTAGTCCTCAATATTTCTAATAAATAGTGTGATAATAATTGTAATGAGGACTTAGTTTGAATTTTAATATTTTCTACATATTTGTATTGACACTCACAGTTGTATGGTCGTATTTTGCACGACCGTGTGATATAAAGTTTGTATTTGGATTATGTACCATGTATTTGGCGACTCAGAATGGGTTGGTATTGAACCTATTTTGGGGGCGTCACACTTTGCATGTTAATTAATATGATGCGTATTTCATATATATATATATATATATATATATATATATATATATATATATATATATATATATATGCATGCATGCTAAACAAGATATGACAAATAATAACAAACCCCTTAAAGAATTTATATTAAGTTCTAAGCATTCAAAGATATTTAGAATATCGAGCATCGCCTTCTAGCATGATAAAATTAATAGAGTATTAAATATTTAATATGAGTTTGTTGTGTCACCACAAGGCAAGTATTAAATATTTAAAGTGTTTATTTATCACATTTGATGCTTATAAAGGAATTGAACGATACTGTTTTGTTGTGTCACCACAAGGATGATATTTTTCTCTTTGAATATATGGAAGTTCTAGGTTGGACATAACTTAGATAATTTTGATTCAGATGTGTCACCACTTGATCAAAATAATCTTAGAGGCAAAAGGAGTTACATGATGATGTAATTGACAAAAGTTGTCTACCTATTTATTTATATATAGTTTATTGTGTCACCACAAGACTATATACATTTGAAATGGTATCCTTATTCTCACTAGCAAATCTTTAATTAGATTTGCCGAACTATATATTATGAGGGTAATATAGTTTGAAGTAAATAGTGGGAGATACGAATTTAAAACAAGACCTAATTTATTTTGGTAATTAATAAAAGAATGTATGCTTAAATATTGTTAATTACAAATTCTTTTATAGAATTTTATAATGTCTAATTCATTATCACTGCGTAGCATATTAAATGTTATTTAACCGGACCGAATTAGACGGATTGGTTAAGGAATATGAGAATAGTTCTCAAGGTTGAAAAGCTATCTTATGTCCTTAATACGCATATCCCTATAATGGTTGCCGATAATGCCTCTAAGGAAGAGATAACTACTTTTAGAAAGTGGCAAGATGATGCACAGTTGGCTCAACGCATCATGCTCGCATCAATGAGTAACGAGCTTCAGCGTTAGCATGAAACTATGGATACTCCTATTATACTCCTACACTTCAAGTAGTTGGATTGTGAGAAAAGTAGGACTAATAGATATTAGATATCTAAGGAGCTATTCCGATCTAGAATAAATGATGGCACTACAGTATATACACATGTCCTAAAAATTATCAATTTAATTGAACAATTAGGATAAAAAAAAAATTATGGATGGAGAGTTGAGTCAAGATTTTATCTTGCACTCACTCCTGGACTCATTCTTACAATTGTTGTGAATTTTCACATGAATAAGCTAGATGTCAGCCTCGCTGATTTTCTTAACATGTTTAAAATTTGTTGAGAGTCACTTTTCAACCAAGAAAGACCAAGTCTTACTAGTAGGGGCTAAAGGTTCTTCCGGAAAAAAGAATAATTCAAAGAAGGTAAGAGAAAGGAAAAAACAAAGGATAATAGGAAAAAAAATTGATATAGATAACAAAGGAGTTTGCTTCCACTGCAATAAGCCTGGACACTAAAATAAAAACTGCGAAAAGTATCTTGCAGAGGCTATCCAGAAGATGCTTAGTGAAGCTTCGGTTACATATACAGGTTTGTTCATGATTATAAATCCTTTAGTAAGTAAAGTTACTATTTGGGTATTGGATACCGACTATGGTTCTCATAAATATAGATTTATGAAGGAACCAAGCAGAAGTAGAAAACTAAACAAGGGGAAGTCATCTTGCGTCTGGGGAATTATGGAGCAAATGTTGGTCCATTAAGCACATGAACTTATTGTTTAGCGCCGCCTACGGACAATTCCATTAATTTAAATAATTGTTATTATGTTCCACCACATATAAGAAATATTATTTCAATTTTTATATTGGATATGGATGGTTTTGATATTATAATAAAGAACAATAGTTGTTCTATTTATAATAAAATGTTTCATATGGTGTTGGCAATTTACTGAATGGACTTTACATACTTAACTTACATGAAAATAATTTTGCAAATTGAACAAACTAGTAAAAAAAAGGAGATGATCATTCATGAGTTGAATATTTTAATTTGGTAAAATACAAGTCTGAATCATTTGAAAGGTTCAAATAATTTAGAAGTAAAACTAATTGACAAGGTATTATGATTCTTCGATTGGATCGAGGAATAAATACTTGTGCAATAAGTTTTAAGATCATCTTAAATGGTTTTCTCACAATGGATGCTTCCTGATACAAAATAATTGATTGATGTATCTAAAAGGAAAAATCGTACATTGTTGGACATGGGACATTCCATAATGATTTTTACCGACATTCCAATATCCTTCCGGGGTAATGCCTTGGGAATGGCTGCATTTCTACAAAATAAGATAACCTCAAAATTCGTCCCCAAGACTTCATAAGAGTTGTGGATAGAGAGGATTCCTAATCTTAAGTATGTTAAGATAACGTATTGTCCAGTTTATGTGAAAAGATTTCAAAAGGATAAGCTTGGGACAAGATTTGACAAGTGCAGATTTGTGGGACATCCTAAAGAAAGTTTAGGGTATATGTTCTATAATCATACTTATCAAAAGGTGTTTGTTGCGAAAAACGCTGCCTTCTAAGATAAATGTGTTTATCATTGAAGGGCTAGTGGGAGAGTAATAGATCTTGAAGGAGTTTAAGAACCACAAAGCACTACAAGTCAACTAGAGGTACTTGTAGATAGACCTATTGTATCACAACCGAATCATAAATCTAGAGTAGTTGAAGATACTTGGGAGGTATGAATTTATCATAACTGATGTTGATGAGGTATGCATCATAGAAGATGATGATCCAGTTATATATGATAAGACTAAGAGTTGCAGACATTCAGAGAAATGGCAGATTTCCATAAAATTTAAAATGGATCTTTGGAGAAAATGGCAAGGTCTCCTATAAGGCCATACCATTTTGGAAAAGGTTTTCAAATAAAGTCAAGGAGTTGACTGTGATAAAATTTTTATTATCGGTAGTAATGCTCAAACCCATTTGGATTTTACTTGCGATTGCAGCTTATTATTACTAAATTTGTCAAATGAACGTGGAGACGCCCTTCCTCAAATATAAATTATTAGAGGAGAATGTATGTACAATACAACCAGATATATTTATTTCAATAGTTGAAGTAAATCAAGTATATGAGCTACAGTAATCCATTTATGGATTGAAGCAAGCTTCTCAAAGATGAAACATTTGTTTTGATTAGACAATCAAAGAGTTTGATTTTATCAAAAACGAGAAGGAACCTAGTGTGTACAAAAGTGGGAGCGTTGTGACATTCCTAATATTATATGATGAGATATTATTGATAAGGAATGACATACCAATGTTACAATCAGTAAAGATAAAGTTGTATAAACATCCCTCCATGAATGATTTGAGTAGAATATCCTATATTTTGCAGATAAAGTGAAATTAGTATGCATACAAGCCAATCATGAATGATGATAAAGCATATACTTTGTAAACGATCTTATTTATTTATTAATAAAAATATTTATTTATTAAAGGCATTTAATTATCTACATGATGCTGTTTTTATAATATGTATATAACCCATAGTTTTAAGCAATGCTTTTAGAATCATGATGTTGATCATGCTAATAATATCTAAATTCTTAGAAAGCTTAAAACTAAAATAATTCTCAATCGATGGATTACTAAAAAGGGGATTAGTAAATCCGGATAGATTGGTATATATGTTGCTTGCTCATTGGATGATGATGATTGATCTCATGATCATTTGTGTGGAGACACTAAAGCAAGTATGTAGGTGCTTATTGGAGAATAAGTACACTGAACGTGACTCGTTAAAGAATACCTAATGGAGTTTTACTCGCCTGTTAATAGAAATTCTTAATGTGATATTAGTACAAGTGATCCTCGGACTTGAGATCATCATAGTATCTTGTGTGTAATTAATTTTACTTTGACTTACTCCTTAAGACCCTTAGGGTATATCAAATGGTATGCTTGGGGGTAATAAGTTACATATGGAGTTAATGAATGATTAATAAAGAATCCACCACTTCTAGTAAAAGAAGAGATATGTCCTATGTGATTCGTTAAATAAAATCCAGTAGTCATTGGCCAAGGAAGAATGAAATTAGAAAGGAGTTTCTAATTTGCATTATTTAGAGTTGTGCATTTTTTAATCGAAATACATATAATTAAATAAAATAAGACTTGACAGTAATTCCATGTCTTATATTTAATTGGGACATTGTATGGTGGAATGATTGAATTGTACGGTAACTATTAACTCAAAGGTTCTTTTATGATTAATGTTAAAATCTACATTATCTGAAAAGTCGTTGATCTCTAGGGAGACTTATCCCTATTGTAGAATAAATATTATTTATTTAAATAGATTATTAGTTTAATTTATTTATTTAAATAAGATTAGAATTATTCTAATTGATTTATTCACAACTGGTTTAATATGGAGAATTTAAAGGGTCACACCATAAAAGGAAGAATAATTATTTAAGAAGGTAATGGCATAATCGTAATAAAATGTTAAGTATAATTAATTTAATCTATGGTGATAGAATAAATAAAAAACTTAATGTTTATTATTTAATATTTTAGAAATATTAAATATAAATTAATAAGAGGAGTCTTATTATTATTATTACAATTATTATTATTTTAATTTCTAAAGGAGTTTAGAAATTAATTTAATATTAGTACTCTCATTTATTCTTAATAAGATTAGGAGACAAATTAATTAAAGGAGTTTCATTAATTATTCCCAATGTGTTGGGAAGACTAATTAATTAAAGGAGTCTAATTAATTAAATGAAACCCAATTTCTAATTGGATTAGAAGGTTTGACCAATATATATATATATATATATATATAAGATGAGTCTTATGTTAGATATCAGTTGATGCAATTCTAATTGTTGGAGAGTACTCTTTTTTTATAGAGAATAGAAAAATTAGAGTTTAGCCAACCGCCCTTCTTCTTGAATAATTCCTCTTCCTTGGTGGATCACCTCTAGAGGCCTAACACTTGGGTGGCTAACGTTGATCAAAGGAAGGAATCAATCCCAGAAATTCAAGAAGATCGCGAAGAACAAGGAGTTGAACTCGTACCTGTGGAAGGTTAGTTCTACAAGGGTATGATTCCATAACTTCTTATTTATCGTTTTAAATTAATAATTTGCATAAAGGATGATCCGGGTTATTGGTTTATAGAAAATTTTAAACTCTGATTTTACCATGCTTCCGCTAATTTTTGCAATTTGATTGCTCCATGATTTCTTACAAACCTAGCAGTGACATCAGAGCCAAATTTTATGCGAATTATTAATTATTTTGATCCCATATATGTATATGTATGTATTTAGATAAATTTATTGAGCATTATTAGTTGTATAAAATTATTTTATGAAAAACGAAATCAATCCCGAACCGTTATAATTTCGTGAATTGTTATTTCGCTTAAATAGTGGATTTTGATTGTTTTTGTTTTAAGTAATCAAATGTATCATTGATTTGATTTAAAGGTCACCCAAGATTCACTTTGGTTAATATATATATATATATATATATATATATATATATATATATAATATAATCTAGTTGCGGTGTGATTCTCGGTATGATTAGTATATTGTTATATATATAATATAATCTAGTTGCAGCGTGATTCTCGGTACGGTTAGTATATTGTTATATATATATATATATATATATATATATATATATATATATATATATATTATTCTTAATAATTTTATAATTAAAAAAAAAAGAATATTTAAATTTTGAAATTGGATTTCATGCAACTTAAAATTGTCCATTAAATGATACTCATATATATATATGGAATGATTTTAATTCATGAGATGAATGTGATTTATTGATGCATATGGTGATATGTATGATAATAAATTGGATTGATTATGGACTATTGACCAATGAGATTGGATTTTATTTTATTTGATTGCTTGAATGTATAAGTTTTATTAAATGGGGTCTGCGTACCTCGTCTTCTCTAAATTTTCTTGATGAAAATTTTTATCTCTTTCTTATATACTTTTCCTTGACTGTTGATCAAGGTTTCTATTTATATTAAATAATTTTTGTTAGGAATAAGCATGAGAATACTATTTCTATTTATATAAGATTTGATTACGATCTTAAGGAATGAATATGCAAATATGTCTGCATTGATATAAGCTGTAAAGTTCTTGAATAGATAATAGGAATATATGTACAAGGACTTAGACTGAAATGATCAAATATGTTAGGTTGATCTTACATGAACGAAACAGCTTTGTAAAGTCCTTCAAAAGAATATGATGTACAAGGACTAAGTATAGAAAGATCAAGCTTGTTAGGTTAATCTTATGCAATGTAATAGATAGGCATGTCTGATCATAGAGCACCGCACCAGCCTTTGTAGTCTGTGAGGAGAGACAAGGAAGACTTGGAGACTATCAAGACATAATCATAGTCTATGAGGATAGTAGCTCTCGGAGTTTGTAGTCTGTCAGGAGAGACAAGGCAGGATCGTGGTGTGTTAAGAAGGACTTTCTCGAAGCCGTAGTCTGCTGAGGAATTCATGTTCAGAATCGTAGAGACAGCCTGTCTAAGCACCAACCGAGCGCCTGCTAAGCCAAGTCAAGAATCATAGGCCACACGTGAAGTTGTGGAGTCTACTAATCATATCAGAGGCAGAAATCGTAGTCGAGCTAGATCAGACAAGGACAGCAAGTGTTAAGGCAAAAAACGTAGTCTATCATGTGATCTTCTCTCAGAGTCGTAGTGTTTGTAGAACCAAAGAAAAATCATAGTCTGCAAAACTAAGGTTTAGACAAAGTCTATCAAGGGCTCACAACGCCAAAGTAGAATTGTAGTGACAACACGATTCTCAATATATGAGCACTCCTAAAGTATCCAAAGAAGGTAGCCTCTGGTCAGAGATGTAAAGATGCAATCTACCTAAAGGATGCCAGAGAGCACTCAACGAATGGCCTGTAAGCAATTAGAAGATCTAAACACCAACTCAATCAGCATTCTGATTGACAAGTGAAGCCATTCAAGGGAAGTCTTCCACAAGCAATAGTAAGAAGACTTCAGATAAAGTGACTGACAAAAGAAAATCAGCAATGCAGTAGCTGTCAAGATAAATAGAAGACGACGATCTTGGGTGTGACCATGATCGTAGTGCTTGCCAGATAAGAAGCAGGAACTGATGCGGTTTATACAGAGATACTAGCCAACCTATGAAGAAAAGACGAAGAAGATTAAGCATGGATCAGACTATTGATGATATGTGAATAGGAGATCACAAGGAGAAAGAGAGCTGAGCATGACTAATCAGAAGATTCTTGCAATCCAGAAGGGCCAAAGCATTCAGACAAGTTGTCAGTTCCTGAGATCAGTCAAGGCAAGCAGAAGTGTTGAAGCACTGCACGAGTAAAGGAAGAGATGTTCTACATTACAAATCCAAAGAACACTCTCAAAATCGTAGTGTTGTCTCATCCAGTCAACGAGCAACATTCAACAGACAAACAACGATCAAGATCAAGGTCATCTGCATCAGAACCGTAGTGTCGTCTCAACCAGTCAGTGAGCAACATTCATCAGACAAACTATGATCAAACTCAAGGTCATCTACATCAGAATGGTAGAGTTCGGTCATCTGAGTATTGAAGCCTTGGCAACGTCTTAATATAAAGACTGACATTTGAATGTTGCTGATTGAGAGCATCGACGCAGAAGGACAACTCCTGATGTTCTGATCGAGGAGTCAGAAAGAAGAAATAAAAGTGACTACCAACCTGACTCGTTAAAGTGACATCTCTGATGTGGTATGTGAAATAGTAGACTGCTGTGTCAGAAAAGTCAAAAAGGGATGTCACATCACATCAGCTGTCTGCACCAAATAAATAGAGATCTGCGAAGCAATTCAAATAGCCTTCAACGGCTATATTCCAACGGGAAGCTTATGGAAGGGTATTTAACAGTTGAAGCTTCAAATATGAATTGTTGCCGAGTTGAAGAGTTATTGGGCTGATAAGTTGTTGACTCTACGAGTTCTACAGAGCTGAACATAATACGTCTCAGTGGCAGTGAGACTATGAAAGTAGAAGTGAAGCAATATAAGAGAAGAGCTTTAACAGATAAAAGCTTCACTCAACAACAATGAGAATGCCAATCAGAATGGCAGCTAAGCTGAGAGCCGAGAAGGCCAAGAAGATAGCAAGAAGAGTGGCAGACCAGAAAGAAGATCCAAAGAGCCACTCTACGAATCACCATGAACCACCAAGAGCTGAAGAATAATAGATGCAGAACCAGATCTGCACATCAGTCAAGCAAGGTTTAGTGGATGCTAAGTGCCAGACGGAGTCTACCAAAAGTGCAAAGACTTAGCAGACCTCAAGTGGTGAAAGGGTGCAAAGCTGAGATCTGATGAAGACAAGCATCAACCAAAAGATCAGCAGCACCAAAGGAGTGATGGACTGCTAAGTACTCAAAGATGTCAAGCTTCATGAGCACCCTAACAGTTCATCAAAGGGTGATCCAGTCTCGATGCAGAATCCAAGGAGGATCACACCAAGCTGCTAAGTACCAAAGGATGAACAAGCTTCAAGTCATCTTAGCAGCTCAGCACCAACAACAACATCAACAAATCCAGGCCCTGAGGGGTCCTTGTCCTAGGGACTAAACTAAGTTCCAAGGCTGCTGGCCTTGAAGAGTTCTTAGTGAACTGAAGTTCCAAGTCTGCTGGACTTGATGAGTTCTTAGTGAACTGAAGTTCCAAGGCTGTTGGCCTTGAAGGATTCATAGTGATTCAAGATGTAAAGACTTCTTTAGTGGAATCCCTGCTTGTTGAAGCAGAAGAGTGGATTAGGAGCTTGAGTCTCTGAACCACTTAAAATCCCTTGTTTCTTTTACATTTAGTTATTTACCTTATGTATCTTTAACTGCTATAACTGTAATAATCACTTAAATATAAACTAACTCTAGAACAATGGTGATCAAGATATATATGAAGGGGATCTTTAACTTATTCTGTTGTGCTTGAAATGATTCTTATATTTGTCATATGCTAATTACTTAGCAATACAAAATAAAATAGAAAAGATGTTTGAAAATAAAAAAAATCTATCCAACCCACCCTTCTAGATCTATTGTGTGCCCTTTGGGAACTAACAATTGGTATCAGAGCAGGTTCTCATGCTCTACCCTAAAGCTAACTCTTTGAATCTGATCCTAGGCACAAACTTTGTTCTAAACTTAGTTTAGTAGTAAGTCACTTTTGAATGCAGATGAGCTCACACGTTGGAAATTATGTGTACAGGTAAATGTGTATATTCACTTAAAGCTACTCAGATTGGTCCCTGTTTTTAAATGATGTAGCAACAAGACCAAATCCGTGTCCAAAGTCAATCAGTAGTATGCAGACTAGTGATGGGAAGTCAAAGGCATCAAAAGCAAAGAGTCTGTCATCCACTGCTCTGCAAGATGAAAGGTCTATACATGCAATGAAATGCTTATCTAGAGAGGAAGAAAGATTTCTTTTAATGTGTATTTGGCTAAACAGTTGAATCTGAACCTTGAGGTTCAAGGTTATCAAAGAACTTAAGCTGCCAAGACTTTCCTATGATTTCAACTCCAAGACTATGCCTGATTAATAGAAGGACAAATGGAGCAACAAGCTGTCAGCAATGAATGTAAAGATATGCACATCAATGCCTAAAATCTTTATAGCAAGACAAATAACTGTCAAGAAACTGATAGTTCACACGTATGGTTCCTCATTAATATTTATATGTACATCATGTTGCATCATCTTATGTACTACAACAGTATTCTATCAAGAGACCATACTCTTTCTAAAAAGGGGAAGAGAGAAAGTACATTAAGGTTGGAAACTTATTTGTCAACAAACTTTTTCTCCACCCATGTTTTAGGTTGAAGATAACATCTTGAAAGAAGTCTGAAATATGTCATAAGTTAATCTAAATCAAGTTAAGCTTAAGTGGATTAACTCTTGCTGAAGGGTTGTTATGTATGTAAATATATATACAACCAATGTTCTGTGTTTTTGATAAAATATAGAGTATGATCAACACTAGAGGAGTATCTTGAAGATTCTTAGAAATTGATCATCTCCATGAATCAACCAGATATAAATAAGCAATAGAGTTAATTCCTACTATATAAACATTCAAAATCTGTGAACATAACCAAGCAAAGGGTGAAACAATCAAAGAAAAAGAGTGTCATATCAAAATGCTTAATCATGCACACACTCATCATCATGCATCATAAATGTCATATCTAAATTTGATATATGCATAAATATGATTGCTGATGCTAATGTGATATAAATTTAAGAATATGAGGAATTAGGATTTTGAGAAAACTAACCTAGCAGGACCCAAACAATCATGGGTACCAAAAATAGAAATTTACCTAACCTGCAGGTACTTGGTCTATCTAACCACACTAAGGAATACTGAAGTAGATAGCTTCAGTCACAAGGATTCAACCAGCTACAAGGTCAAGAAAATTCAACAATATTCTTGATCATATTATCCAAAGTCAAAGATTGTTCTTGAAGACTTGCTGAGTCTCCATTAATGAAGATTCACATTGTTGATGATCTTCATATGGAAGCTGGCTATTCATGTCAATACGGAAGAGATCTACTGTGCTTATCCATGCAAAGTATATCATTCCAAAGGGAACATCCAGGATGTTCATATCAAAGGATCATCAAGCATTGATCATGAATAATGCATCATTGAAGCATAACTCCATGAGTGCAGAAGATACTGAAGCCTGAATAAGAAAGACTACGTTCATAGTTTTGTCAACAATCGTAGAGTTATCAGTTCTGAGGATACCTCTCTATGATTCAATTAGGTTTATTCATTCATAATGATTTCAGCCTGAAGGAGATGCTGCTACAGCCTTTCAGCCTGAACAAACTGTCAGGGCTGAAGCTGAAGAAAGTGCAAAGGATGTGTCCAAGTCAAAGAAGAGGACGAAGAGGCTTGTCAAGAAGAATGTTATGGCAAATGAGGAAGTATTGAAGGAAGATAATCGAAGGATTGCTGATGAAAAGGCTGAACAAAGCAATCAACCTCAAGCATCTGGTCCAACTGTGGAAGAGACCAGAATCATAGAAGATGATCAGGCCATGATCAGTCATGCAGAGCACACTACTGCACTTGATCAAACCATGATCAATGTTGAAGAGGAAATGCCAGAACCAAGTGTTGTTGCTAAGGAAGTACAACCTAAAGTTGTTGTTCATTTTGAGGAAGTTCTTGATGCAAATGATGAAGATGGTGAAGCTTGGGGAGCAAAATGAAGAAGTGGAATACTTGCCAGAAGATCTGAGATAAGCTTGAAGGATAGGTCAACAATGGTACATGTCTGTTGACCACTCCACGAATATCAAGACCACTCCTGTCAAGATCATCGAGACAGGAGCTAACCCAAAACAGAAATATCCCAATTATAGAGTCCCAAAACTTTGTGACTGATGAACCAAATAAAGATCCATAGTCAGTAGTAACGTCCCAAAACGTGCTACTGATAATCATATCAACCAACCACTCAAATCATGGAGCATCTACAATCAGTCTCAGAGATCGTAGTGTAAGAGCTTGATGACACCATGATTGCAGCCTAAACGTATACCAACATCAAAGAATATCCAAAGTTATTAAGTGAACTCTCCAGCAGAAAAGCTAAATATGATGTCATTTTAGCCACCATATTTACAAAGCTCTTCATCTGATAAGCGCCTTAGGGATAAACCTGATCCTTAGTCTTGGACTAAGAGGTTGGCCCTTCCTGAGCAACCTTAACCCAGAAGAAGTGTAGATATTAATTGCATCACAAGAATCTCTGTTGAAGCAAGCAGTAACTCCTTAGAAGAATACAAGCTGCAAATGAGTATTGCCACTCTCTTGAAGTCTAATGAAGAAGTTGTCTATTGAAGCATGTCTATAGACTACGATCATCAAAATGGATGCAGAGTCTGTAGACCAGTCGAAGAAATAGTGGAGTACTAAGCTAAGTCTTAAGGTCACTCCACGAACTGAAGAAGTCAATAGTCAACTGAAGAAAAGTCAAATCTGATAAACTGACATGTTAGAAGAAGTTACAGACTGTGACCTATCAGAATCTTACAACTGTCCCACTAAGAAACATGGAGGGAACAGTTACAAGAGGGAAAATTCAAATCAGTGGCAGTTATACTTTCGAAAGTTCATCAAAAGCTGCAAGCCTATCCAATCCATACACTCTCTTTCTCAAGCTAAAACCTTAACACCTCCAAACAGTTAAATCCTCTCAAACAGCTATCTATCTTTAAATCGCTTCTTGATATATCACAATACTCTCACAAAATTATAAACGTAGAAATCCCTAACTCTTTAAATGGAAGATTTGCATGTAATCACTGGTATTCAACTCTGAACTAAGAAGTTCGAGAAATCTGAGAAGAAGTTCAGAGATATTCTTCACTTGGTAAAGAAGGCTGGATTCTCTGAATGCCTGGAATCAAGCACCCGAATCTACTCAAACATGATAAGAGAGTTCTACTCAAATGCGACTACGAGTTCTAGAACTCTATTGACTAAGGTCAAAGGCCAGATTCTGAAGTTAAAACCTACAGACATTAGTCAGTGATTAGGTCTTCCAGACTCGGGTCTGAAGAACCTTGAAGAGGTAGATATTGAAGAAGGGAAGTAAGCTATGCGCTACAAAAGGAACCCTAGTCTGAAGAATATGAAGAAGAAGGAGTTTCCTGAAGAGTACGAGTTTCTTGCTGAGATAGTAGGGAAGTACATATTGAGCAAGGATACTGTTCACGATACAGTAAGTGATCATCAGCTGAGAATTTTGACTGCCATTGCTCTCAAGAAGCAGATCAATTTTGGTGCAATGTTGTTCGATTTAATGACTGAGTGGCTGGACAAGGCTGAAAAAAAGAAGTCAACTGACAAACTACTTACAAAGGTTTTTCATGGGAGATTCCTAAGCATCATTCTGAAGAAGAAGCTGAAGAATAAGATTAAGGATGATGAGGGTGAAGTTCTAAATAGTCAAAAGGTGTTGTCTCCTAAGCTATTTGTAAATTGGAAGAAGAATCCAATGGAAAATAAAAGGCTAGTGATATATGGCAGCAGCAGCAAGAGCACTACGAAGAAGAGGAAGGCAAGTCATGTGGAGGAAGAGGAGCTATCACACTTTGAGGATTCAATCATTCCAGAGTCCAAGTCTGAAAGGCCATCCAAGAAGAGAGCTAAAGTTGTGAAAAAGTTAAAATTAGTTTCCCAAAGGAGTCTGTCTGCTAAAGAGAAAAGAGTAGAGTCAGAGGAAGAAGAGGGAATGGAGAGCTCTAAAGAAGAATCCTCAAGCAGCCAGTCCACTAATAAGGAAGTTAAATTTGAGAAGGAGAAAGATAAGTCTGAAGATGAAGAAGAAAGTGCAAATCCTATGGCTAAGCTCCAAAGTAGCCATTCTACTGAGAAAGAATGATCCGAATCTGAAGAAATTGGATCTCCTACTGCTGGAGCCTTAAGGAATTCTTCTGCTACTCCAAAGGACTCAGAGTCTAATAAAGAAGAATCTCCTCCTGCTGCTGAACATCAAAGAAGCTCGTTTGATAATTTAGAGGCTTCAAAATCTGAAGATGGAGAAAAGTCTAAATCTCCTATAGATGAACCTCTACGGAAAAAAAAAGAGCAATAGATTGCTTGCCAGATCTTTCCTAGAGAAGAAAGGAGAATCTTCTACAGCAATCATTGAACTCAGTGATGATGAGGCTGAATCCAAGAAAGAAGATGCTGAGGGAAAAAGAAGGAAAATGTCTACAGAATCTAGCAGAAAAAGACTGAAGGCTACTGATAAGAAGGTTTTATACCTACTTATTGTCTATCAACTTGCTAGAATTATGGCTTAATCTCAAGTATTTTAGTGTCTTTTAATGTGTTTTGTCTTTGTTTTAGATATTTTACTCAGGAAACTCAAAGGGCATGGAATGGCATGAAAAAGCCAGGAATTTGTTATAAAATTGGTTAAAAGGCTTCAAGGAGGTCTTATAAGGAATCAAAGGTGGAGTTGGCATGAGGAGGCAGGATAAGGCATGGGATAATGGTCTCAAAGCAGTAGAAGTGAAGGAAAAAGAAGCAGCAAGAGAAGCAGCAAAGCACCAGAATGCATCATTAAAAACCAGCAAGTCGCGCGGCCGCGCCAGGATTACAAAGGAATGCTGCGCGCCCGCGCCAATATGTAGTCCAGAGAGAGCATTTTGGAGGAGCGCGCAGCTGCGCCCCAAATGTACTATGGGACCGCGCGGCCGCGCCGATCAAGATTTGTGGACCTTTTCATTTATTCTTTTTGCTGAGGGTGTATTCTATTTATTGGGTGTATTTGCAAGAACGATACATGACTGATCATTCAGACCTAACAATTTATTAGAAGCATTCAAGTTTTCTTATTTTATAGGGTTAGAGAGATAGAGAGCTTAAGAGACTTAACTCTTCTCCTCTTCTAGTTCTAGTAGATTTCCATTCTAGGGTTTCACTTTGGGTTTGTTTGTGATCTGAACTTGGCATTGAAGGCTTCTATTAAAAGGGGATACTCAGATTTGCATTTTCTATCTCTCTTAATCTCTTACTTCCATATTTGCTTGTCATGCTTTGCTCAAATCCCATAATGGTTATTGGTTCTGAGATGAACTAACTACCATTATGGGATTCTAATGAATCTTATTTCTTAGTCTAGCTTTATATGCCTCATTGATATGTATATTTGATTTTGTATGGTTTACCTAGCATGGTTGTATTGAATATATAGATGCTTGATCACCATCTACTGTAATAGTTTATATGGAATTTAAAGAGGAAGTATAAACTTAGATTTTGCCATGCTAGCATATGTTCATGAAATTTGCGTTGGATGAATTTTATGATTTGTAATCCGGATAAAAATATAGCCGGCTTGCCATATGTAGCCAATAGGGAGGTTGCGCTTAAACCGATATAGCTTATAAATCACATAGACTTATAGTGATTTAGGTTTTATTAGTGTTCATATGGATTCTATCTCTTTTGTGGATTTTATATGATATGGATTTGGTTTATTGAAAGATAGCCATTTCTCACATTCGCGCTCTCGGCTAGCATTCCTAATTAATCAATTATACTTAACATGAGTTGTGTAATCTAGATGATGCAATAGGTGAAGTTAGGATCCCATATTTCTTTAATTTGAATCCTCTGTCTGTTAATTAGTTAATTTAGCATTAAAATCAGTCTAGTTATTAATTCACACTTTAATACTCGTTTGAGCAACTGAAGATAACTATAGAATTGTTGCATGATAGTTTAAATCTAATTTTTTTTCTCCGTGGGAACGATCTCTACTCATCACATTTATTACTTGTCGACCGTGTATGCTTGCACGCGTTTGTGCCCGTTTTGTTAACACCGAAATGGCGTAACAAGTTTTTGGCGCCGTTGCCGGGGATAGTTTTTAGTTTTATTACTATTGACAACAATTTTTGTTAGATTTGTCTGACTTGAACAATTCACTTCTTATCTCATTTCTAGCTTATTTTTATTTGGGTTTCAGGTACTTGTGTTTAGTATATGTACACTCGAGCAACCAATCCTACGTTGGTACCTCTACAAGAAAACATTAACGGTAGAGCTTGGAGTGCAAACACAAGAAATACTAATACATAAGGAGAACCTGAACAACCAGAGCAAATGGCTGCCGAAGAATAGAGAGCCGAGAATAGATCCTTGAAGGACCATTCAATACCAAAGATCACTGATTTGCAGTCCAACATAGTCAGGCCGGCGATAGCTATAAATACTTTTGAGATCAAACCATGTACACTTTAAATGGTTCAGAATACAGTCCAGTTTAGGGGTGCAGCTACAGAAGATCCTAATGAGCATATCTTAAACTTTATTGAGATATGTAACACATTCAAATTCAACAATGTGTCTGATGATTCTGTGAAGATTTGCCTATTTCCCTTCACCTTAAGGGATAAAGTGAAGAGTTGGTTGCATTCACTGCTATTAGGATCAATCACTACATGGGAGGACTTAGCACAGAAGTTCCTCGCCAAATTCTTTCCCATGGCCAAGACAGCTTAGATGAGGAGTGCCCTGTCTCAGTTTGCACAACAACAGGGGGAATCTTTATATGAGGTATGGGAACATTATAAAAAATGCTCAGGAAATGCCCGCATCACGGAATGCCAGACTGGATGGTGATAAGTTCATTTTATAATGGTTTGGGATGGCAGTCAAGGCCGATCATCGATGCCACATCTGGAGGAGCTCTATGGGCCAAGGACTATCCGAAATCATATGACTTAATATAGATTTTGTCAGCCAATGAATATCAGAATCTGACATCCAGAATGCCACAGCCAAAAGTGGCTGGAGTCTTGGATAGTGGATGCCGTCATAGCCCTTTCAGCTCAGATGGCTACAATGTCAAAGAAGATAGACTCTATGGCTGAAAATAGATTTCAACAAGTTGCTTGTGTATGTAGTTGTGTGTCGGAGCACACCCGACAGATCAATGTGCAATCACTACAGAGTCGGTTCAGTTCGTCAGCAACTATCAGAAGCCTCAGAATCAGTTTTCGAACTCCTACCATCCAAACAATCGAAACCATCCTAATTTTAGTTGGAGAAACAACCAAAATGCTCAACAGCCCCAACCATCTCAACTAGGCTCAACATTCTCAATACTAACCTCCTCAACAACAACAACCATACCAAAATGCTCAACCATGACAATACCAACTCTACCAACAACACAAATCTCAGCCACAACAGTCTCAACAGCAGTATGTCCCGAGGCAATGACACCCACCCAGATTTTATCAACCATAACATCAACACAATCCAGCTCCTAATCACCAATCCAAGGAAAGAGCTGGGATAGAAGAGCTTAAGTTGTTGGTTAAGAGTCAAGCGGTGTCTCTCAAAACATTAGAGACTCAAATAGGCCAAATTACCAATGCAGTGCTCAACAGACCACAAGGGACTCTTCAAAGCAGTACGAAAGCAAATCCGCGGAGAAGATGGGAAGGAGCAATGCCAAGCTTTCACACTAAGGTTTGGGAAGTAGACTGCTACACATGCAGCCTGGCACGGCCGCACCCCAGGAAGAACAAAACCTGGCGCGGGCGCGCCCTAGTGCATAAAATTCTGAGATAGTTTTGGAAGATGGAAAAGATGGGGGCAATGCAATTGAGCCAGAAAAGGAGGTATCTACTGAGAAAACCAATGTTCCACCACAAGTAGTCTACCCTCTTGCACCATACCCACAGAGGATTCATAAGCAAAGATTGGACAAACAATTTGCAATGTTTCTAGAGGTATTTAAGAAACTGCAAATCAACATTCCCTTTACCGAAGGTTTGGAACAAATGCCGAGTTACGCAAAGTTTATGAAGGGGATACTGTCAAGGAAGAAGAAGCTAGAGGACTATGAAACGGTGGCCTTAACAGAGGAATGTAGTGCAGTCTTGCAGAGAAAGTTACCCCCAAAGCTCAAGGATCCAAAAAATTTTACAATACCATGCTCTATTGGAGAGTTGTCCTTCAACAAGGGCCTATGTGACTTGGGGGCAAGTATAAATTTAATGCCACTATCGGTGTTCACTCAATTGGGATTACCGGCTCTTAAGCCGACAAGCATTTCATTGCAACTAGCCGATAGATCCATCACCTACCCAGAGGTATTATAGAAGATGTGTTGGTGAAGGTGGACAAATTTATATTCCCTGCAGATTTTATCATCCTGGACTTCGAGGAAGACAAGAACATACCAATCATTTTGGGGAGACCATTTTTAGCTACTGGGCGAACACTCATAGATGTACAGAAAGGGGAATTGACTATGAGGGTGCAGGACCAAGAGGTCACATTCAATGTCTTTAAAGCTATGAAGTTTCCCACGGATGAAGAAGAATGTTTCAGAATTGATACTGTCGATAGGATACTACATGAGGAGACTGAACACTTGATGATCATGGATCCAGTAGAGAGTGCTCTACTGGGAGACTCCGACATGGAGGAGACGGATGTGGTGGAGTGCATATAGATTTTGAGTACAGTGCCTCAGATGCGAAAGTTTAAGATTCCCATTGAACCACTTGGACATATTGGGGAGTTGTAATACCCGAGAATTTTTGAATATTATTAAATAAATATATTAATGGAAATGAGAATTTATTTGAATATAAATGATTTTGTGAGTTAACTCAATTATATTAAATTAAGTAATTATAATAATTGAGGAAAATGTGGAGTTTATAATAAACTTGTGAAAGCTTTGTGTGGCACAGTAATGAGATATATTAATTGACGAAGGATTTATTAAGTGAACAATTAATTAATTGTTAATTGTTGTTAATTGTTATCGTAGAATATTAATTAATTGTTAAAAAATATTAATGATAATTAATTGATGATGTGGGGATGATTATTATTCCAAATAATTTAATAATAATAAGCAACGTGTTCATAAATATAATAAGATCTATATTCATGTGATAATTAATCATATGATTATTAATTAAGCGTTATTAATAATTACGAGGAATGGATTAATTAATATTATTGTTAATTAATTGATAAGATGAATAATTATTTATTTGACATTACGGATAATGAAAAAAATAAGTAAAGTTATTATTATAATAATATTATATTAATTGTTATGTGCAAGTATATTTAAACTATATTACATGCTTATACATACATCATGTTGCATATGTGACGATTGTATGTGAAGAGTACATTAAAATAATGTATCACGAATATAAATAATAATTGATGATTATTTATATATATATAATGAAATAATAAAATGTAATAAAGGAGATAATGTGATGTGATTATATCCGAGTAAATTATATCCGGTATTAATAAATGTACATGGATTATATGTATGTTACATTGCTATATCACATCTACTACCATGAAATATTAAGCACGTGACTTATATTATAATGTTAATTATAATCTAAATATATAGTATGAATATATATGTAATAGCCTAAGTGTATGATATATGTTATAACATTTCATTGTACAATTGATAGAATGCTGAGATTGAAATTGGTTTGTCCCATTATATGGGACCCATTCTCCTTCACATGTGTAGCATACAAGCTACTCTACTCTATATTCTTAATTTTAGCAAACAATTCATAGCTCTCTATTCCTCAAACTCAGCAATCCTAGCTCATGATTATGGGGGGAGTGGGCACCATGATTTGATTCACCAACCATTCCATAACCTTCATGCAATTTATCAATCCGTTGGTTTGATTCATGGGAAGATAGCATTGTCTGTATATTAGTTTCTCTATAAATATAATCCATCTCCTTCAATTTGATTTGCTGATAAATTTCTTGAGTTAAGAGTAAAACACCATATTAGTATAATAGCATTGTGAAGTAGCAGCAAGTTCAGATTGTAATCAGAGAGTTGGGAATCCAATTGGAGCTAGTTTAATTCATAGCAGAGGTATAAAACTCTTCATTCATGTTCTTCATTTTTGCTTCTCTGAGATTTGCTTATTCTTGAATTAAGCATGGTTATCATGATAAATTGATTGGGTTGTAATTGTTGGTTGTTAGATAGACTTAGTAACATCTTAGAATGCAATGTGGCTTACTAGCAATCAAATTCATACAACAATTTCCATGTTCTTCATTTTGTATATGAGATTTCTTAGATTTTGAATGTTACATGGAATTCATGATTCTACAATTTGATAATGTTAATTTGTTGCTATATTAGCTTGTAAACATATTGGTAATACAATGTTGCTAGTTATAAATGAATTCGTGATGAATTTCTGTGATTTGGGATAAAGTCTGTCGAAGAAGACTGTGTCTTGAACTGAACCAGGCACGGCGCAGCTGCGCCGGCATTTCACTGCGGCGCAGCTGGCCCTGATCCTAGTTTTTGCAGATTTTATTCCTGCTTGATGTCTGCTAAGTGATAGTTATTGAAAGGAATTAGGACAAGCATGCTGGTATGATTAATACATGTATATGGACTTGTTAAACTAGTATGAGCATGTTATATTAGGATCGCTTACGTGAACGATGAAGTTATAGATTTTCGAAATGAACTTAGGAATTTCAAAATGGACGTTGACTCGTTGTATCCATTTTAGACATTTTGACTTTTGAGACATAGTTTGTACCACCTAGAAACACATGGAATGCATATTGACTTAAGTATATATGTATCGTGATATAATATGAACATGTGAACCCAACTAGTGCGCCTTTCTAACAAAAATACAAGTTTTGAAGGTTGATATTGACATGTAAAGACCATATATACATTCTGATTTTTCGAGCATGTTTATAGGGCCTTGAAATGCATGAAAAGCATGTTGACTTGCTTATATATATTTTATAGTATGATATGAGCATGTGGACTTCATTTGTAAACTTTACTAAGTGAAAGTGTAAGTTTGAAACGTAAAACTTAACATGTTATTACAAGATTCGTATTCTGAAAGTTATGATCATGCTCGATAGTACTTTTAGACTTGCTAAAGTATCATTCATATTTGCCTACTATATTACATGTCATGAAACCAAGTTTAGCGTAAACAAAGCATGTTTTCAAAATAACTACGATAGTTACATGAATATTCATAAGCATGCCTGGTATGAGTTATGTGATGACCTCATATATTTAAAATAACAAACATGATAGCTAAGGTGATATTACATGTTAATGTTTGAATCCGATTTTGATGGTTAACTTATAGTAATGCTATAACTAGCTAATTAGAATTTGTTTGCTATTTGTGGTAGTCTCATATGATAGTAATGATGTATGAAGATGATTAACTTGAGAAAAGTGGAAAGTTAAGGATAGAAATTATATGAATATGATACTATATAACTGTATCGCTAGATCAAGACTTAGCTTATGTGTTAATCGTATATACAAGATGAGGTATAATGTTGAACTATATGACTAATGGATATCGTGTATACATAACTATATTACGATAGGAATTCGAAAAGTGTTGATTAAATTACGGGGATAAACTACGCTTAAGGCAAGTATCCTAACCGACGCATTTACTTTATGCAAGTTTTCCTAACTTACACTCTTTTACGGTGCAAGTATTTTATCCTTGTATATTGCTATCTAGTTTCTTTACTTACTCGTTTAAATTAAATTAGCATACTTGAACTCTTATTTCATTAAAGCTATTATTCATGTTGAACTTGGAATTGTTCTTGAATATTGTGAAAGTGTATATGCCATTTGATTCGGCTAGACTTACATTATTGAAAAGCAACCCAAAAAAAAATTGATTGGTGCGGGAACTTGTATTTGACTGAGAAGAACAACCTTCTTTGAAGGGAAAATATAATTATCGGGGGACCGACGTGCGCACTTGAGTATGATTGAATGTTATGCATAACGTAGGGTACTTTAGGCTGATCACCTGTTGTACTTGTTTTGTTAGATTTTTAGTTTATTACTGTTAATTCATGTGGAAGTTCATAGTCCTTAGTGACTGCTCAGTATTCAGTTATCTTGAAATCTTGAATTGATTTATTATTGAATCACATTGATATTATTCTGTCCTTAGCGACTGCTATTGAGAACTGTTGATATTCTTGTTATCCTTGAACTATCAAACCTTGCTATACCCTTTCGAGAATTGAGAATTATATTACTCACCCTTATTGTATATTACTTGCTGGGCAATTTGTGCTCATCCTTGGTTTCCCTAAAAACATTTCAGTTAAGGCAGAGCAGTGCGGACCCTCGAGTACCGACAAGAGCAAAGGAAAGGCTACTGAGTAGCTTTGATTATGTAGGACTTAAGATTGTAATAAAGAACTTATAATATTATGTACTAGTTAAGGTTATTTATGTTTAAGATATGTCTAAGCTATGTAATCACTGTTTAAGTTACGAGACCATGGGACGTGAATAAATTATGTTATTTAAATGTAATCTATTCGATAGTAGTCGTGTATATATTCCGCTGTGCGATGCGACATTTAGTCGTATTATTATTATGATTGTATTACCATGAGCACGTGACGAATCGAATTCGAGCGACCAAGTGGCGGTCCTGAATTTGGGGGCGTCACAGGAGTCATCAGTGCAACTCAAGCCTTCTAATGAAGTGGCTCCCACACTCGACCTTAAACCTCTTCCCGATCATTTGAGATATGCTTATCTAGGAGAATCTTCCACGTTACTGGTTATCATCGCTTCTGCTTTATCATCCGATTAGGAGGGCAAATTGTTGCGGGTTTTAAGAGAGTTTAAATTAGCTATTAGGTGGACCATATCTGACATCAAAGGGATCAGCTCTTCCTATTGCATGCACAAGATTCTGTTGGAGGATGACAGCAAGCCATCAATAGAGCAACAACAGAGATTGAATCCTATCATAAAAGAGGTTGTCAAAAAGGAAATCTTCAAGTGGTTAGATGCTAGAATAATTTATCCGATCTCAGATAGTTCTTGGGTGAGCCCGGTGCAGTGCATCCCGAAAAATGGAGGCATGACAGTCGTGACTAACGAAAAGAATGAGCTTATTCATACCAGGACAGTTACGGGATGGAGAGTCTGCATGGACTATCGCAGACTGAACAAAGCTACAAGGAAAGATCATTTCCCTCTCCCTTTTATTGACCAAATGTTGGATAGGCTAGCAGGACACAACTACTATTGCATCCTAGACTGTTACTCAGGGTATAACCAGATTGTTATAGCCCTAGAGGACCAAGAGAAGACTACCTTCACGTGCCCATATAATACATTTGCATTTAGAAGGATGTCTTTTGGGCTATGCAATGCACCAGCCACTTTCCAGAGATGTATGATGGCAATATTCTCTGATATGGTCGAACACAATGTAGAAGTTTTCATGGATGATTTCTCTGTCTTTGGAGACTCTTTATACACCTTCTTGGAGAATTTGGTATTGGTGTTAAAGAGATGTGTGGAGACCAACTTAGTACTCAACTGGGAAATGTGCCATTTTATGGTAAAGGAAGATATTATTTTGGGCCACAAAGTTTTTGAGAAAGGTCTAGAGGTGGGCAAGGCTAAATTGGAGACCATTGAAAGTTTACCGCCACCATCCTCAGTAAAGGGGGTTCGTAGTTTCCTCGGGCACGCAGGATTTTATCGTCCCTTTATAAAAGACTTCTCAAAGATCACTAAGCCTCTGTGCAGTTTGCTTGAAAAGGATGCCACATTTAAATTCGACGAGGAATGCCTAGTGGCCTTTGAGCATTTGAAAAAGAAATTGACTACGGTACCCATCATTACAGCTCCTGATTGGTTTATTCCATTTGAATTGATGTGCGATGCAAGTGACTTCGCTGTGGGAGTCATTTTGGGACAACGCAGGGATAAAGTTTTTCATGTGATATACTATGCGAGCAAAACCCTGACAGACACCCAACTGAACTACACCACCACAGAGAAGGGGTTTCTTGTAGTGGTATATGCTTTTGACAAATTTAGGTCTTACCTAATTGGCACAAGGGTAGTTGTATACACAGATCATACTGTGATTAGGTACCTGATTAGTAAGAAAGATGCTAAGCCTCGTCTCATTCGGTGGATACTTCTTCAGGAATTCGACTTAGAAATTAAAGACAGAAAAGGGACCGAAAACCAAGTGGCTGACCACTTATCTCGACTGGAGAACTAGGGGATGGACAAAAATGACAAAGTGATGATCAATGAGTCCTTCCCGGACGAATAGTTATTTGAGTTGCAAGGCGAGATGCCCTGGTTTATGGATTTTGCAAACTTCTTGGTGAGCAATATTATCCCTTCTGACTTCACTAGAGCCCAAAAGAAGAAGTTTCTACACGATGTTAGATGGTATAGTTGGGATGAGCCGTATTTATTTAGGCAGTACGCTGATAGGATGATCAGACAGTGAATCCCAGAAAGTGAGATGGATAACATACTGCATGATTGCCACTCATCAGTTTATGGAGGTCATTACGGGGGTGAGTGGACAGCCGCCAAAGTATTTCAGGCAGACTTCTATTGGCCAACACTGTTTAAAGATGCTCATAACGTTGTCCAGAACTGTGACCATTGTCAGCGAGTGGGTAACATATCCAAGAGAAATGAGATGCCTCTAAATATGATCCTAGAGGTCGAAATCTTTGACGTCTGGGGGATTGACTTCATGGGGCCTTTTGTCTCATCTTGTGGAAATTTATACATCTTGCTGGCGGTCGATTATGTGTCCAAGTGGGTAGAGGTAGCAGCCTTACCAACAAATGATGCTAGGGTGGTCTTGTATTTTCTTCAAAAAATTATATTCACACGATTCGGGACCCCTAGAGCCATCATAAATGATGAAGGAACACATTTCTGTAATCGTCAGTTTTCTGCACTTTTGACCAAATATGGGGCAAATCACCATATTGCTACTGCATACCATCCCCAAACAAATGGCCAAGCTGAGGTATCTAATCGTGAGGCGAAGAGGATATTAGAAAAGATTGTGAATCCCACGAGAAAGGATTGGTCCCTCAAGCTCGACGATACGATGAGGGCCTATAGGACTGCCTACAAGACGCCACTAGGTATGTCGCCATATTAGCTTGTGTACGGGAAGGCCTGCCACCTCCCCACGGAGCTTGAACATAAGGCCTACTTGACCATAAGGAAGCTGAATTTTGATTTGAAGGCTGCGGGGGAGAAAAGACTTCTCTAACTTAATGAGCTTGATGAGTTCAGATTGCAAGCCTATGAGTACTCTAAGCTGTATAAGGAGAAGGTCAAAAGGTGGCACGGCCGGAAGATTATGGAAAGAACATTTGAGCCGAGGCAAGCAGTGTTGCTGTATAACTCTTGTCTCAAACTCTTTCCCGGAAAGCTTAAATCACGGTGGTCGGGCCTCTTCACGTTGAAAATCGTAATCTCGTATGGTGCAGTGGAAATTTATGATCAATACCTTAACAAACCCTTCAAAGTGAATGGACAAAGATTGAAGCACTATTATGGCGATGAGGTAAATCGAGAGAAGGTCGCCTCGATTCTTTCCACCGCTTGACCAATTCCGACAGAGTCTAGCTTATGGACTGTAAACAAGCGTTAGATGGGAGGCACTGCATCAACTCTCTTCTCTCTCTCATATAATTCTTGCATCATATATCTATTTCTCACTCATATTTAATTCTGGTCGCATCATTCTCCATTTCCATCTCCCCCTGTTTAATTCTAAGCATTATGAAACTTGTGAACATTTTTTTTGATAATGTCGGTATTAGAATCTCATTGCCTACGTTTTTGTACTAAGGCATTGTAGACACTCGAGATTTTCCTTGCCCCGATACTTATCTAGTAGAAGGGTAAAACCATCAATCAACCCCAAATCCGATCCACAATATCGGTGCTCCAGTTAAATTCGATTCCTAATATCGGTAATCAAGTTTCGACAGTCAATCAGACCATCAATCAAGCTTCGACAGTCAATCAGATCATCAAGCTCAACCCCGGTCTCAACTCGGGAAATCAAATCAGCCCCGGCAACAACCCGGGAGGTACCAATCAACCCCGGTATAAACCCGAAAAGTGCAGGTCATCCCCGATCTCAACCCGGGACGTCAGGCCAACTTCAGACATCAGCCTGAAGCATCGCAACAACTCCATCGCAAAACCTAGAATGACCACATCAGCCTCAGAGACAACCTTGAGGTCAAAAGACTCGACTGGGATTCAAGTCTTGGAATCAGCTCTCGAAAGTCAACCAGTGACCATGCCTACACTACAGGCAGCCCCGGGAGGGGTACAACAGTTATTTTACCAACTTTCAACCAACTTGGTCAAACTCAAGCCAAATCGATGCTGTCAAAGTCAGAATGAACCCTAACGACGATCCCGAGTGGCAATAACGCAAGACAGTTCAACGGATAAACTACGGAGAATTGAAGACCTGGTTATGAACCCGTCTTCCTGGACCCAGAAAATGTTTTTTCTGATGTCATTGCAACACTCTTGGCGAGATCTTTCCTGAAAGGTATCGCACGCCTCAAACGGACGCTTCGATCAAAAGTTAGAAAGTTTCTGACTAGACATCGCATTGCTCGGATTGCACGTACTTCGAGACGACCAAGCAGGGCATGCGGGACCCACCTTAAGTGGCCGCACCTCTACCTGTTGTAGCCGCATGTAGAGGTGTAGCTCCCTCCTCTATAAATAGAGGGGCAGCCCCCTCTCATTTTTATAAGCAAGAAGCACAGCGAAGCCCTGCCCGACTGATTTTTTGACTTATACACCTCTTCCAAACCCAAATATTTTCATTCCAACATATAGATATACCCATATACTACCACATATCAAAAAACCTCCGGTAGATTTGGACGTTTAAGGCCTACGATTCTGCAAAAAGCCCGTAGTGCAGCCCGTTGTAAGTATTTTAACGGTCAGTAAGTCAATACTACTACTTTGCACTGTTTTGCACCTGCACATAAAGTTTTATCTTCTAAATATGCTCGGAACTTAGTTCCGTGGCCGTTTTCGTCAAAAATTTATACATTTTTATACATAAACTCCGTTTTCAACATTTTTACAACTCGGATTGACGATCTGTCAGCTGAGTAGCTTCAATGCACTAACATACACAGTTTTGGCAACTTCACCGGACTGGGTTGTCTTCTCAGTCCGTGTTTGGCCTTTCTCTGTATATATTTAACTATTTATGTACTAACATTTCAATTCTGTCAAGCTCGAATTTCAAATCCGAGGTAGTTTACCGCTTTTATATATATTTACACATATATAAGCTACATTCTCCATCACTGGTACTCCTATCAGTCTTGGTTGACTACATTTCTGTCAATATATATATATTTTTAGTCCGGCCTGGATTACTTTGTAGACTTTTTACTGCTTTTGAACACTTCCCTATACTTGGTGCTCTCCCAAGTCACTAGGTGACTACTTTCTGTCAATTTTAATTCTAGCACGGGCACCGGCGTGAAAACTCATCGCCCTTATTACTGTATATATATATATTTCATTTCTGTCCAAGCCTGGATTATTTCGTGGCTATTTACAGTTTATATATATATATATATATATATATCGATTCCAGTCCGGGCTTGCGAGTGAAAATCCATCGCCCTTTTACAGCTTTTATATATATATATATATATATATATATATATATATATATATATATATATTGCTTTATTCAATTTATTTAATTGCTGCATTTAACATTCATTTGTATATGAATTTGCACTAACATATCTACGGGCGAACTAGATTTATCCAAATCTCGCCACTTCTAACTTTCAACGGTTCAAATAGGTCCCGACAGAACCTGGAAGCTATAATGGCTGAGATTTCTTTAAATCTAGTTATTTTTATAATTTCAGCTTCAAAAGCAACCTCGCGTCCCTTAGATCGCTATCTAGTGGGAACGAGACGCTTCGGCCTTGCGGACCGGGATTTAATGAATGAATCCCTAGTTCTGGCAATTTTGGGATATTTATCTGCTTCTATACAAATTAGAACTGTGCAAGTTTTATAGCTCTCATATGTGAGCCTAGGAATCGTAGGATTCATGATCAAACTGATCAGAATCTGATTCCCACGATGGATAAACTCCGATCTACAGATGTACCCTGCCAGTTTTTTTTGTAAAATGTACATGTACAGACCTTAAAACGGTTATCCGAATTTAAGGTCTCAATATAGTAAAAATATGGATTGTCGTGTCAGCGTCCCTCTGATGGTTTTCATACCCTTGAGGAGACCGACACATTATATTTCTGTGGTCGAGGATGCTTTGCAGCCCGATAAATCACCATTTGCATACAGCCTTAAGGCTATAAAGATAAAATTGAGAGTAGCAATATACTTCAATTCCTATGTCAGCGTAAGGGTTTGATAAAACCAGCTTTTAAAACATCACTGTCCATTCAATTCAAAAGCTTTTGCAAATCAAACTAAATGATTCTTTTTGCAAATCAAACTGAATGATGATTTTCAAATCAAATCAAACCCTTCGCATATAGGCTCAACGAAGCCTATCAAAGCTTTAAATCAATCAAAAGGCCCAATTTTTAAAATAGCATTCACTCACGCATTCCAATTTTAAGGAAAATATTAAAAAGATTGCGGTACCGTGTTTACACGGGAGTAGTGGGGTGCCTAACACCTTCTCCACACTTAACCAAGCCCCCGACCTCAAAACTCTGATTTCAAAGATCAAGGTTCAACAGTGTCCAGCAATTGGGCCTCTTTTCAAATCAAATCCGGTTGAGTTGGTACAACCATTTTCAAAACTACCAAATGGCGACTCTGTTCAAATCAAATCAAATCGTCGACATATACACATGTTGGCCTCTTTCCTAAAAACCCTTCAAAAAGTTTTTTCTAAATAAAAAGAATAAGGGTAGAGATAACTTAGGAAGATCGATTTGAGGAAAACCGGGTTATGAATCGACCCGCTGTACTTCTTAAATTTTCCAACGTCGACAGGTGGTGACTCTGCAGAGGACAGTAGAGGGCTTAGGCCGCTTTCAATCTTTTCAAACATTTCCCTTTCAAAACTATTGAACGCGTGAAATCCTGCGTCTCCACAGTTAATGGATGAGTGAATGCTGCATCTTTCATTTGATGTATGAATGCTATGCCTTTACATTGAATGAATGAGAATGAATGCTTTAGTGCTTTGCACCCATATTAGTGCTTCGCACAAACTATCATTGTATGCATAAGCGGTAAGGTCGATGTATGTGAATGTATGCTGTGAGTCCCTCCACCAGGAGGCTAACCCGGATGGTGATAAGTAAGGACTCTAGGGACGACTAAGTCTCTGGGGCTGCCTTCTGAAAGTGCACCACCCAGATTCGCTCTAGTTGAACGATCGAATTAACTTCCCTTCTAGTAGATTGCGATGATCTGGGAGCCTTCATGCCGAAACAAAAGTCACAAGAGTAACCTAGGACAGGTCAACTTCTGATCAACCGAATCCGATGGGATGCTTCTTCATGCCTTCCTCTTTCAATTCCATGTCAAGTCTCCAATTACTGAGGAGCACAATGTAAATGACAATAATGAAAGATTTACTTTCCTGTCAAATATCCTGTCATCCTGCCATCAAAACAACTAACCTCGGTTTTGCAGGATAAACTTAAAAAACACACATCATAAATGCATCCATTTATTACCTACCATAGAGAACTGACACGTATACGTTTTGGTTTATGTAGGGAAAAATTGGTCCTATCACTAGATCAAAGGTCAGAAAAGCACCCAGTCCATCTACGGACATGGCTTCAAGTGCTCCACCAGAATCCACCCCTGTGTCCAGGGAAAACTTCGAAGGATTGAAAAATCAGATAGCCGAGCTAGCCGGTTTCCTTCGAGAACAAAGTAAGGCCTTCAAAGAGAAACAATCTCAAACTCATCCAGAACCAGGAGCATCTGGTGGTGGTGCTGGCAGTCAAGATACAGAAAAGGCCGAAACTCAAATTCCTGGACCCCAGAACCAGGATACAATCAACAAAACTCCAGAAATCACCATCCTAAGTAAAGAACAGGAAGCTGGTGACATTCTCAAGAAAATGCAACAAATAGAAGAAACCCTCTGGTCCATCAAAAGAACTAGGGCATTTGGCAGTGTCAACTACTCAGATCTATGCATATTTCCTGGGGCTCGGTATCCCAAAAATTTTCAAGT
Source organism: Panax stipuleanatus (assembly GCA_020205555.1). Taxonomy (NCBI): domain Eukaryota; kingdom Viridiplantae; phylum Streptophyta; class Magnoliopsida; order Apiales; family Araliaceae; genus Panax; species Panax stipuleanatus. The sequence goes on along the minus strand of CM035123.1, from coordinate 58,529,434 downwards.
CCCTGATTTTGAGAAATATGACGGATTAGGGGATCCTTATACACACCTATAAGTTTTCACTGTAGAACTCGGATCCTATGCTGAGGACGAGAAACTTCGAATGCAGCTATTTCAGAAGTGTTTAACTGGAGAAGCCAGAGCATGGTATGCCCGTCTTGAAAACTCCAAAATCCACAGTTGGGAAGAATTGGCCCATGCCTTCCTCAGCCAGTACAGTTTCCAATCTCAGCTAGCTCCAAATCGGTATCAAATTACCAAAATCAAAAAGAATAACACTGAATCATTCAGAGAATATGCCTAGCGATGGAGACGGGTCGCAGCACAAGTCACCCCAGCCATGACTGAATCTGAAATAGTCATGACTTTCATAGATATTCAAGAAGCTCCTTATTATGAAAGGGTCCTAGAAGGCATAGGAAAACCTTTCTCTGAAATGATCAAACACGACAAAATGACCGAAATGGGACTCAAGTCCGGGAAAATAAAAGACCTAACGGCACTCGAAGCTGTTGCTGAGCATATTTAATTCAAAAATTATGGGAGTAATCCCCGGAGGGTCTATAAAAAGAAAGATGAAGAAGTTTCCTTAGTGTTACAAGGACAAAATACAAGCGATAATTCCAACAATACACCCATTCAAAGGAGGAACTATACCCCTTTCCAAGCTGCAACACAGCCTTCAAATCCTTCATTCCAGAAAAGCATGGAGGTCAGACGTAGAAGGACTTTCACCCCACTAGGGGATTCAGTCGAGAACGTCTTCAAACTTCTGACAGCTCAGAAGAAGATTGGCCAACTCATTTCGCCAACTAACACTAATTCTAGGAACTTCGACACTAGCAAGAAGTGTCCTTATCATTCCGGATCACTAGGCCATGACACCCAAGATTGTTGGTCCCTCAAGCACAAAATCCAAGATTTGATTGATAATGGAGAAATTGTGGTCACAAAACCCGATCAATCACATGTCCAAGATAACCCTCTCCCACAGCACAAGGAGGAGAGTGTCAACATGATCAACACTTCAGATGGAGAAGAATCCAAATACCTCCGCTATGTTAAAAAATCAACTAAATCCAACAACATCAGCCCAATGAGTTGGGAAGCTTTTGAAAAATAATTCCTGATAGAGCAAGAATTAAAGTCTATCAAGGAACAAATCGAGCAGTTTGCTGAACTGGTCGTCTACCAACATCAACTCACCAGAAAGAGGTTGAAGCAAATCCATCATTCTATTGGCAGTCGCTCTCCTCCAGCAAAAGTCAATTTCAATCAAGATCATAGCCAGACTTGTGAGCTTACACCCTGGACTGACTTGGGGATCGAAGAAGCAAGTGTCCAAGTAGGTAGGAAGTTCCTATTTCAAAGGAATTTCACCAATTTGAACCAGTCAATGGAAGAAATCTTGCAAATGATGATCAACGAGGGAATGGTTGAAAACTTGTTACCTACGTTAAACCCTCATTCTAGAAAATTCAAATCCGACAAAATATGTCAGTACCATTCCAACTCTCCCGGCCATGATACAGAAGAATGCTAGGCACTTCGTAACCTAATTCAAGACCTGATTGAGAAAGGTGACCTAATCAGAGGAGATCAAATCCTCGACATTACAGATAAAGATAGCCTCTAGATCCTCGATGCATGGTATCAGGACACAGTGGCTGTCATATCTTGCGATAAAGAATTAATCATCACACCCCTGGTACTGACCGGTAAAGGGGTCCAAGACAAACAAAATCCTATGAAGGTGGCTGCACCTTGGCCTCTAATTTTGCCTTTCAGGCCTCGGTATCCAATCCTCAGTCTAAAGAAGGTCCCATAGAACTACGGGGACATTGGAAGCTCTACTTCAGACAACATTTCCATCCTGTCAAAGGATAATCCATTGTACCTGCCTCAGCGGGTGATTAAACCATTTACTAAAGCAAAAGAAAGGGTGGCTGAAGAAAAGATAAGACAGTTCCTCAAAAAGATGGGACACAATGAAATCAAGATAGTGCAAAGCTTGAATGACGCACCCAAGCAAATATCCATCCTGGACTTAGTTCTATCATCAGAGGATCACCGTAACATCCTAGTAAAGGAACTAGAAGAAGCCCATCTGCCACACACGGTAGACACAGAGAAATTTCACCACGTGATAGAACATATTTTCAACAACAATGTGATTTCCTTCATAGACGATGATATCCCGGCTGAGGGAAGGGGCCACCACAAGTCCATGCATATAGCCGTTATATCCTCCGGATACGTGATCGGAGGTGTGCTTATTGATGGAGGATTTTCCCTCAATATTTGTCCATACGACACATTGTAAAGGATGAAGATCAATCCAAATCGGATCAAAGCCAGTTAAATGGTTATCCGGGCTTTCGATGGATCTCGCCGCCAGGCTATGGGGGAAATCGAGCTTCCTCTAGAAATTGGTCCACACACCTTCTACGTATCTTTCCAGGAGCTCAACATAGCCACCGGATACAACTTGTTGTTGGGCAGGCCATGGATCCATATGGCCGGGGCTGTTCCATCCACCCTCCATCAGAAACTCAAGTACATTATCAACGGTAGCCTCATCACAGTAAATGCTGAACCGGAATACCCTACCTGCATACATGGGGACATGCTAGTGATTAGCCTGGACGCCGGGGTTGAGCTTGCAAGTTTTCAAGCTCTAGAGGTGAGCGAAATTCAATATCTACCGATTGGGGCACCAGCCCTGAAGCCTAAAATTTCAACTAAAGTAATGACAATGGGCCAAGAAATGATAGCTGCGGGGGTTTCTAGCCTGGAGAAGGGTTAGGAAAAAATAGGCACGACATTAAGATGCCAATCCAAATCCCAAGTAAGATGGGAAGAGCAGGATTGGGATTTAATCCGGGTCAAACCACCGAAATCTGCACAAACATCCCAAAGCTCGAGCCTCCACAATTTTTCTCCCAAACCTGACAAATGTCAGATGGGTGAAACCTACGAGGAAGATCCCTACGGGGGCATCAGCCATGCTATTTCCTTCAATCATACCTGTCCATAAAAGGAAAGCCCTCAAGCCTGAGGCAGATAGCGAAAAGGGAAAAAAAGATCATTGTACGAAGGACGAGACCCATTTGCTAACATGAAGGTCATTGTCAACTACAAAGGGATGAATAATGAAATCCCAGATAGTGACGACGAAGTGCTCACTTTCCTTACAGTAAACAGATGAGCAATCCCTAGAAAACCCTCGGCCATATCCTAAAGGATGTCTCAGTTGTCATTCAAGACAAGACAGACGAGCACACTTCCAGCATCCTCCCTATCAAGGAGGATCTAACCCTAGATAATTGGAGCAGTGTCCCATGCCTCAGTCGAAAAGGGTAAAGGGGCAGACAGTCAATCTGCCCTTAATCATGCTTTTATTTACTGCTTACTTTTGATTGCACAACTAGAGCAGTCACTTTTGTTATGCTTTATGAATGCTATGTGTATTTAAGAAGTGGTGTATATTAACGAAAGAATTTCTGTTTTCAGGACCCAAGCATTGGATGTGTGTGTCTCTGCTGATGAGATGACAACCTGTCAACATAACTCTAACTATGATGCAAGATTGAGCTTCGACTTGACGGATCTTGATCAAGAGGAGGAAGATGACTATGAGGTGCCAGAGGAGATCAAGGAATGGGTCGAAGACAAACCCAAACCAAACCTTGACCAAACCTCCACCATCAACATAGGAACCTCCAAAACCATCAAAGAAATCTAAATAGGTTTAGACCTCACATCAGATCAAAAAGCTGACCTGATCGCGCTCCTGACACAGTACCAGGATGTATTTGCATGGTCGCATGAAGATATGATCGGTCTATCCACATACATTGTCATCCATCGAATGCCCATCCAAGAAGGGTTCAAACCAGTCAAACAAAAGCTCAGACGATTGAAACCTGAGTGGAGTCTCAAAGTCAAAGAAGAAATTGTTAAGCAATTCAAAGCCGGGATCATCATTGTATCAACATATCCTGAATGGCTATCAAACATAGCCTAAACCTGGAGGGAAGATACGAGTCTGTGTGGAATACCGGGATCTAAACAAAGCCTGCCTCAAGGATAATTTTTTGGTACCTTTTATCCACATCCTGATTGACAATACTGTGCAGTACGACATGTATTCCTTTGTAGACTGCTTTGCTGGTTACCATCAAATCATGGTTGCTGAAGAAAACAGGGAGAAAATAACTTTTATCACTCCCTGGGGAACTTTTTGCTACCAATGACTCTCCTTCGGCCTCATCTATGCCGGAGCAACGTATTAGCGAGCCATGATGGCCATCTTTCATGATATGATGCACAAAGAAATAGAAGTCTATGTTGACGACATCATCATCAAGTCCCGGAGGGAGGATGATCACATAGACCATCTCAAAAAGCTGTTCAACAGGTTGTGGAAGTACAACCTCAAGCTAAATCCCGCAAAATGCACTTTTGGCGTCAAGGCAGGCAAACTGCTAAGATTTTTGGTGAGCAATCGGGGCATTGAGTTAGACCCTGCAAAGATCAAAGCCATTTTTGAAATACCCGTGCCTCGTACAGAGAAGGAGATACGAGGATTCCTAAGAAGGATCAACTTCATAAGTCGATTCATTTCCCAGCTCACAGCAACCTGTGAGCCCATCTTTAAGCTATTAAGGAAGAATTCCTCCATCAAATGGAATGAGGATTGTCAACAAGCCTTCCTTGCCATCAAAAAATAGCTTGTCGAAGCACCTATTTTGGTAACTCCAAGGGATGGAGTCCCCTTATTCATGTACCTGTCCGTCAATAACAATGTCATGGGCTGTATGCTAGGACAAAAGGATGATATTAGCAAATAAAGAGCTATCTACTACCTTCATGAGTGTATTCATGAGTGTATACAACTACTATTGCATCCTAGATTGTTACTCAGGGTATAACCAGATTGTTATAGCCCCAGAGGACCAAGAGAAGACCACTGTCACGTGCCCATACGGTACATTTGCATTTAGAAGGATGTCTTTCGGGCTATGCAATACGCCAGCCACTTTCCAGAGATGTATGATGACAATATTCTCTGATATGGTCGAACACAATGTAGAAGTTTTCATAGACGATTTCTCTGTCTTTGGAGACTCTTTCGACACCTGCTTGGAGAATTTGGTATTGGTGTTAAAGAGATGTGTGGAGACCAACTTAGTACTCAACTGGTAAAAGTGCCATTTTATGGTAAAGGAAGATATTATTTTGGGCCACAAAGTTTCTGAAAAAGGTCTAGAGGTGGGCAAGGCTAAATTGGAGACCATTGAAAGTTTACCGCCACCATCCTCAGTAAGGTGGTCCGTAGTTTCCTCGGACACGCAGGATTTTATCATCCCTTTATAAAAGACTTCTCAAAGATCACTAAGCCTCTGTGCAGTTTGCTTGAAAAGGACACCACATTCAAATTCGACGAGGAATGCCTAGTGGCCTTTGAGCATTTGAAAAAGAAATTAACTACGGTACCCATCATTACAGCTCCTGATTGGTCTTTTCCATTTGAATTGATGTGCGATGCAAGTGACTTCGCTGTGGGAGTCATTTTGGGACAACGCAGGGATAAGGTTTTTCATGTGATATACTATGCGAGCAAAACCCTGACAAACACCCAACTGAACTACACCACCACAGAGAAGGGGTTTCTTGCAGTGGTATATGCTTTTGACAAATTTAGGTCTTATTTGATTGGCGCAAGGGTAGTTGTATACACAGATCATACTGTGATCAGGTACCTGATTAGTAAGAAAGATGCTAAGCCTCGTCTCATTCGGTGGATACTTCTTCAGGAATTCAACTTAGAAGTTAAAGACAGAAAAAGGACAGAAAACCAAGTGGCTGACCACTTATCTTGACAGGAGAACCCGGGGACGGACAAAAATGACAAAGTGATGATCAATGAGTCCTTCCCAGACGAATAGTTATTTGAGGTGCAAGGCGAGATGCCCTGGTTTACTGAATTTTGCGAACTTCTTGGTGAGCAAAATTATCCCTTCTGACTTCACTAGAGCCCAAAAGAAGAAGTTTCTACACGATGTTAGATGGTATAGTTGGGATGAGCCGTATTTGTTTAGGCAGTACACTGATAGGATGATCAGACAGTGAATCCCAGAAAGTGAGATGGATAGCATACTGCATGATTGCCACTCATCAGTTTATGGAGGTCATTATGGGGGTTAGTGGACAGCCGCTAAAGTACTTCAGGCAGACTTCTATTGGCCAACACTGTTTAAAGATGCTCATAACTTTGTCCAGAACTGTGACCGTTGTCAGCGCGTGGGTAACATATCCAAGAGAAATGAGATGCCTCTAAATATGATCCTAGAGGTCAAAATCTTTGACGTTTGTGGGATAGACTTCATGGGGCCTTTTGTCTCATCTTGTGGAAATTTTTACATCTTGCTGGCGGTCGATTATGTGTCCAAGTGGGTAGAGGTAGCAGCCTTACCAACAAATGATGCTAGGGTGGTCTTGCATTTTCTTCAGAAGAGCATATTCACGCGATTCGGGACCCTTAGAGCTATCATAAATGATGAAGGAACACACTTCTGTAATCGTCAGTTTTCTGCACTTTTGGCCAAATATGGGGTAAATCACCGTACTGCAACTGCATACCATCCCCAAACAAATGGCCAAGCTGAGGTATCTAATCGTGAGGTGAAGAGGATATTAGAAAAGATTGTGAATCCCACGAGAAAGGATTGGTCCCTCAAGTTTAACGTTGCAATGTGGGCCTATAGGACTGCCTACAAGACGCCACTGGGTATGTCGCCATATTAGCTTGTGTACGGGAAGGCCTGCCACCTCCCCATGGAGCTTGAACATAAGGCCTACTTTGCCATAAAGAAGCTAAATTTTGATTTAAAGGCTGCGGGGGAGAAAAGACTTCTCTAACTTAATGAGCTTGATGAGTTAAGATTGCAAGCCTATGAGAACTCCAAGCTGTATAAGGAGAATGTCAAAAGGTGGCACGACCGGAAGATTATGGAAAGAACATTTGAGCTGGGGCAAGCAGTGTTGCTGTATAACTCTCATCTCAGACTCTTTCCTGGAAAGCTTAAATCACGGTGGTCGGGCCCCTTCATGGTGAAAACCGTATTCTCGTATAGGTGCAGTGGAAATTTATGATCAATACCCGAACAAACCCTTCAAAGTGAATGGTCAAAGATTGAAGCACTATTATGGCGGCGAGGTAAATCGAGAGAAGGTCGCCTCGATTCTTTCCACTGCTTGACCAATTCCGACAGAGTCTAGCTTATGGACTGTAAACAAGCGTTAGATGGGAGGCACCGCATCAACTCTCTTCTCTCTCTCATATAATTCTTGCATCATATGTCTATGTCTCACTCAAATTTAATTCTGGTCACATCATTCTCCATTTCCCTCTCCCCCTGTTTAATTCTAAGCATTATGAAACTTGTGAACATTTTTTTTGGATAGTGTCGGTTTTAGAAGCTCATTGCCTACGTTTTTGGACTAAGGCATTGTAGACACTCGAGATTTTCCTTGCCCCGATACTTATCTAGTAGAAGGGTAAAACCATCAATCAACCCCAAATCTGATCCACAATATCGGTGCTCCAGTCAAATCCGATTCCCAATATCTGTAAGCAAGTTCCGATAGTCAATCGGACCATCAATCAAGCTCCGGCAGTCAATCAGATCATCAAGCTTAACCCCGGTCTCAACCCGGGAAATTAAATCAGCACCGGCAACAACCCGGGAGGTACCAATCAACCCCGCTATAAACCCGAAAAGTGCAGGTCATCCCCGATCTCAACCCGGGACGTCAGGCCAACTTCAGACATCAGCCTGAAGCATCGCCACAACTCCATAGCAACACCTAGAATGACCACGTCAGCCTCAGAGACAACCCTGAGGTCAAAAGACTCGACTGGGATCCAAGTCTTGGAATCAGCTCCCGAAAGTCAACCAGCGACCATGCTGACACTACAGGCAGCCCCGGGAGGGGTACAACGGTCATTTCACCAACTTTTAACCAACTTGGTCAAACCCAAGCCAAATCAATGTTGTCAAAGTCATAATGAACCCTAACGACGATCCTGAGTGGCAACAACGCAAGACAATTCAACGGACAAACTACGAGGAATCGAAGAACTGGTTATGAACTAGTCTTCCTGGACCCAGAAAGTGTTTTTTTCCATGTCATTGCAACACTCTTGGCGAGAGCTTTCCTAAAAGGTATCGCATGCCTTAAACGGACTCTCCGATCAAAAGTTAGAAAGTTTCTGACTAGGACATCGCATTGCTCGGAGTGCACGTACTTCGAGACGACCAAGCCGGGCATGCGGGACCCACCTTAAGTGGCCACACCTCTACCTGCAGCAGCCACATGTAGAGGTGCAGCTCCCCCTCTAAAAATAGAGGGGCAGCCCCCTCTCATTTTTATAAGCAAGAAGCGCAACAAAGCCCTGCCCGACTGATTTTTTGACTTTTACACCTCTTCCAAACCCAAATATTTTCAATCCAACATATAGCTATACCCATATACTACCACATATCAAAAAACCACCGGTAGATTTGGACGTTTAAGGCTTACGATTCGGCAAAAAGCCAGTAGTGCAGCCCGTTGTAAGTATTTTAACGATCAGTAAGTCAATACTACTACTTTGCACAGTTTTGCACCTGCACATAAAGTTTTATCTTCCAAATATGCTCAGAACTTAGTTCCGTGGCCGTTTTCATCAAAAATTTATACATTTTTATACATAAACTCCATTTTCAACATTTTTACAACTCGGAATGACGATCTGTCAGCTCCAGTAGCTTCAATGCATTAGCATACACAGTTTTGGCAACTTCACCGGACTGGGTTGTCTTCCCAGTCCGTGTTTGGCCTTTCTCTGTATACATTTAACTGTTTATGTACTAACATTTCAATTCTGTCAAGCCCGAATTTCAAATCCGAGGTAGTTTACCGCTTTTATTTATATTTACACATATATAAGCGACATTCTCCATCACTGGTACTCCTATCAGTCTTGGTTGACTACATTTCTGTCAATATATATATATTTATATATTTTCAGTCCGGCCTGGATTACTTTGTAGCCTTTTTACTGCTTTTGCACACTTCCTTATACTGGGTGCTCTCCCCAGTCACTAGGTGACTACTTTCTGTTAATTTCAATTCTAGCACGGGCACCGGCGTGAAAACTCATCGCCCTTATTACTGTTTATATATATATATATGTATATATATATTTCATTTCTGTCACAGCCTGGATTATTTTGTGGCTATTTACAGTTTATATATATATATATATATTGATTCCAGTCCGGGCTTGAGAGTGAAAATCCATTGCCCTTTTACAGCTTATATATATATATATATATATATTGCTTTATTCAATTTATTCAACTGCTGCATTTAACATTCATTTGTATATGAATTTGCATTGACATATCTGCGGGCGAACTAGATTTATCCAAATCTCGCCACTTCTAGCTTTCAACGGTTCAAATAGGTCCCGACAGAACCTGGAAGCTATAATGGCTGAGATTTCTTTAAATCTAGTAATTTTTATAGTTTCAGCTTCAAAAGCAACCTCGCGTCCCTTAGATCGCTATCTAGTGGGAACGAGACGCTTCGGCCTTGCGGACCGGGATTTAATGAATGAATCCCTGGTTCTGGCAATTTTGGGATATTTATCTGCTTTTGTACAAATTTGAACTGTGCAAGTTTTATAGCTACTCATATATGAGCCTAAGAATCGTAGGATTCATGATCAAACTGATCAGAATCTGATTCCCACGATGGATAAACTCCGATCTACAGATGTATCCTGCCAGTTTTTTCTATAAAATGTATATGTACAGACCTTAAAATGGTGATCCAAATTTAAGGTCTCAATATAGTAAAAATATGGATTGTCATGTCAGCGTCCCTCTGATGGTTTTCATACCCTTGAGGAGACCGACACATTATATTTCTGTGGTCGAGGATGCTTTGCAGCCCGATAAATCACCATTTGTATACAGCCTTAAGGCTATAAAGATAAAATTGAGAGTAGCAATATACTTCAATTCCTATAGTAGCGTAAGGGTTTGATAAAACCAGCTTTTAAAACATCACTGTCCATTCAATTCAAAAGCTTTTGCAAATCAAACTAAATGATTCTTTTTGCAAATCAAACTGAATGATGATTTTCAAATCAAATCAAACCCTTCGCATATAGGCTCAACGAAGCCTATCAAAGCTTTCAATCAGTCAAAAGGCCGAATTTTCAAAATAGCATTCACTCACGCATTCCAGTTTTAAGGGAAATATTAAAAAGATTGTGGTACCGTGTTTACACGGGAGTAGTGGGGTGCCTAACACCTTTTCGACACTTAACCAAGCCCCCGAACTCAAAACTCCGATTTCAAAGATCAAGTTTCAACAGTGTCCAGCAATTGGGCCTCTTTTCAAATCAAATCCGGTTGAGTTGGTACAACCATTTTCAAAACTACTATCTGGCGACTCTGTTCAAATCAAATCAAATTGTCGACATATACACATGTTGGCCTCTTTCCTAAAAACCCTTCAAAACATTTTTCCTAAATAAAAAGATAAGGGTAGAGATAACTTAGGAAGATCGATTTGAGGAAAACCGGGTTATGAATCGACCCGCTGTATTTCTTAAATTTTCCAACATCGACAGGTGGCGACTCTGCAGAGGACAGTAGAGGGCTTAGGCCGCTTTCAATCTTTTCAAACATTTCCCTTTCAAAACTATTTAATGCGTGAAATCCTGCGTCTCCACAGTCAATGGATGAGTGAATGCTGCAGTCTTTCATTTGATGTATGAATGCTATGCCTTTACATTGAATGAATGAGAATGAATGCTTTAGTGCTTTGCACCCATATTAGTGCTTCGCACGAACTGTCATTGTATGCATAAGCGGTAAGGTCGATGTATGTGAATGTATGCTGTGAGTCCCTCCACCAGGAGGCTAACCTGGATGGTGATAAGTAAGGACTCTAGGGACAACTAAGTCTCCGGGGCTGCCTCCTGAAAATGCACCACCCAGATTCGCTCCAGTTAAACGATCGAATTAACTTCCCTTCTAGTAGATTGCGATGATCTGGGAGCCTGCATGCCGAGACAAAAGCCACGAGAGTAACCTAGGATAGGTCAACTTCTGATCAACCGAATCCGATGGGATGCTTCTTCATGCCTTCCTCTTTCAATTCCATGTCAAGTCTCCAATTACTGAGGAGCACAATGTAAATGACAATAATGAAAGATTTACTTTCCTATCAAATATCCTGTCATCCTGCCATCAAAACAACTAACCTCGATTTTGCAAGATAAACTTAAAAAACACACATCATAAATGCATACAGTTATTACCTACTGCAGGGAACTGACACGTATACGTTTTGGTGTATGTAGGGAAAAATTAGTCCTATCACTAGATCAAAGGTCAGAAAAGCACCCAGTCCATCTACGGACATGGCTTCAAGTGCTCCACCAGAATCCACCCCTGTGTCCAGGGAAAAATTAGAAGGATTGAAAAATCAGATAGCCGAGCTAGCAGGTTTCCTTCGAGAACAAAGTAAGGCCTTCAAAGAGAAACAATCTCAAACTCATCCAGAACCAAGAGCATCAGGTAGTGGTGCTGGCAGTTAACATACAGAAAATGCAACAAAACTCCAGAAATCACCATCCTAAGTAAAGAACAGGAAGTTGGTGACATTCTCAAGAAAATGCAACAAATAGAAGAAACCCTCTGGTCCATTAAAAAAACTGGGGCATTTGGCAGTGTCAACTACTCAGATCTATGCATATTTCCTGGGGCTCGGTATCCCAAAAATTTTTAAGTCCCTGATTTTGAGAAATATGACAGATTAGGGGACCCTTATACACACCTAAAAGTTTTCACTGGAGAACTCGGATCCTATGCTGAGGACGAGAAACTTCGAATGCAGCTATTTTAGAAGAGTTTAACTGGAGAAGCCAAAGCATGGTATGCCAGTCTTGACAACTCCAAAATCCACAGTTGGGAAGAATTGGCCCATGCCTTCCTCAGCCAGTACAGTTTCCAATCTCAGCTAGCTCCAAATCGGTATCAAATTACCAAAATCAAAAAGAATAACACTGAATCATTCAGAGAATATGCCCAGCGATGGAGACGGGTCGCAGCACAAGTCACCCCAGCCATGACTGAATCTGAAATAGTCATGACATTTATAGATATTCAAGAAGCTCCTTATTATGAAAGGGTCCTAGCAGGCATAGGAAAACCTTTCTCTGAAATGATCAAACACGGCAAAATGACCGAAATGGGACACAAGTCCGGGAAAATAAAAGACCTAACGACACTCGAAGCTGTTGCTGAGCACATTCAATCCGAAAATTAGGGGAGGAATCCCCGAAGGGTCTATAAAAAGAAAGATGAAGAAGTTTCCTTAGTGTTACAAGGACAAAATACAAGCGATAATTCCAACAATACACCCATTCAAAGGAGGAACTATACCCCTTTCCAAGCTGCAACACAGCCTTCAAATCCTTCATTCCAGAAAAATATGGAGGTCAGACGTAGAAGGACTTTCACCCCACTAGGGGATTCAGTCGAGAACGTCTTCAAACTTCTAACAGCTCAGAAGAAGATTGGCCAACTCCTTTCGCCAACTAACACTAATTCAAGGAACTTCGACACTAGCAAGAAGTGTCCTTATCATTCCGGATCACCAGACCTTGACACCCAAGATTGTTGGTCCCTCAAGCACAAAATCCAAGATTTTATTGATAATGGAGAAATTGTGGTCACAAAACCCGATCAACCACATGTCCAAGATAACCCTCTCCCACAGCACAAGGAGGAGAGTGTTAACATGATCAACACTTCAGATGGAGAAGAATCCAAATACCTCCGCTATGTTGAAAAATCAACTAAATCCAACAACATTAGCCCAATGAGTTGGGAAGCTTTTGAAAAATAATTCCTGATAGAGCAAGAAATAAAGTCTATCAAGGAACAAATCGAGCAGTTGGCTGAACTGGTCTTCTACCAACATCAACTCACCAGAAAGAGGTTTAAGCAAATCCATCAATCTATTGGCAGTCGCTCTCCTCCAGCAAAAGTCAATTTCAATCAAGATTATAGCCGGACTTGTGAGCTTACACCCTGGACTGACTTGGGGATCGAAGAAGCAAGTGTCCAAGTAGGTAGGAAGTTCTTATTTCAAAGGATTTGAACCAGTCAATGGAATAAATCTTGCAAATGATGATCAACGAGGGAATGGTTGAAAACTTGTTACCTCCGTTGAACCCTCATTCCAGAAAATTCAAACCTGACCAAATATGTCAGTACCATTCCAACTCTCCCGGCCATGATACAGAAGAATGCTAAGCACTTCGTAACCTAATTCAAGACCTGATTGAGAAAGGTGACCTAATCAGAGGAGATCAAATCCTCGACATTACAGATAAAGATAGCCTCTGGATCCCCGATGCATGGTATCAGGACACAGTGGCTGTCATATCTTGCGATAAAGAATTAATCATCACACCCCTGGTACTGACTGGTAAAAGGGTCCAAGAAAATCAAAATCCTGTGAAGGTGGCTGCACCTCAGCCTCTAATTTTGCCCTTTAGGCCTCAATATCCAATCCTCATTCTAAAGAAGGTCCCATGGAACTACGGGGACATTAGAAGCTCTACTTCAGACAACATTTCCATCCTGTCAAAGGATAATCCATTGTACCTGCCTCAGCGGGTGATTAAACTATTTACCAAAGCAAAAGAAAGGGTGGCTTGAGAAAAGATAAGAGAGTTCCTCAAAAAGATGGGACACAATGAAATCAAGATAGTGCAAAGCTTGAATGACGCACCCAAGCAAATATCTATCATAGACATGGTTCAATCATCAGAGGATCACCGTAACATCCTAGTAAAGGTACTAGAAGAAGCCCATCTACCACACACGGTAGACACAGAGAAATTTCATCACGTGATAGAACACATTTTCAACAACAATATGATTTTCTTCACAGACGATGATATCCCGGCTGAGGGAAGGGGCCACAACAAGTCCCTGCATATAGCCGTTATATCCTCCGGATACGTGATCGGAGGAGTGCTAATTGATGGAGGATTTTCCCTCAATATTTGTCCATACGACACATTATAAAGGATGAAGATCAATCCAAATCGGATCAAAGCCAGTTACATGGTTATCCGGGCTTTAGATGGATCTCGCCGCCAGGCTATGGGGGAAATCGAGCTTCCTCTAGAAATTGGTCCACACACCTTCTACGTATCTTTCCAGGTGCTCAACATAGCCACCGGATACAACTTGTTGTTGGGAAGGCCATGGATCCATATGGCCGGGGCTGTTCCATCCACCCTCCATCAGAAACTCAAGTACATTATCAACGGTAGCCTCATCACAGTAAATGCTGAACCGGAATACCCTACCTGCATACATGGGGACATGCTAGTGATTAGCCTGGACGCCGGGGTTGAGCTTGCAAGTTTTCAAGCTCTAGAGGTGAGCGATATTCAATATCTACCGATTGGGGCACCAGCCCTGAAGCCTAAAATTTTAACTAAAGTAATGACAATGGGTCAAGAAATGATAGCTGCGGGTTTCTAGCCTGGAGAAGGGTTAGGAAAAAATAGGCACGACATTAAGATGCCAATCCAAATCCCAAGTAAGATGGGAAGAGCAGGATTGGGATTTTAATCCGGGTCAAACCACCGAAATCTGCACAAACATCCCAAAGCTCGAGCCTCCACAATTTTTCTCCCAAACCTCACAAATGTCAGATGGGTGAAACCTACGAGGAAGATCCCTACGGGGGCATCAGCCATGCTATTTCCTTCAATCATACCTGTCCATAAAAGGAAAGCCCTCAAGCCTGAGGCAGATAGCGAAAAGGGAAAAAAAGATCATATACAAAGGACGAGACCCATTTGCTAACATGAAGGTCATTATCAACTACGAAGGGATGAATAATGAAATCCCAGATAGTGACGACGAAGTGCTCACTTTCCTCACAGTAAACAGATGAACAATCCCCAGAAAAGCCTCGGCCATATCCTAAAGGATGTCTCAGTTGTCATTCAAGATGAGACAGACGAGCACACTTCCAGCATCCTCCCTATCAAAGAGGATCTAACCCTGGATAATTGGAGCAGTGTCCCTTGCCTCAGTCAAAAAGGGTAAAGGGGCAAACAGTTAATCTGCCCTTAATCATGCTTTCATTTACTGCTTACTTTTGATTGCACAACTGGAGCAGTCACTTTTTTCATGCTTTATGAATGCTATGTGTATTTAAGTAGTGGTGTTTATTAACGAAAGAATTTTTATTTTCAAGACCCAAGCATTGGATGTGTGTGTCTCTGCTGATGAGATGACAACCTGTCAACATAACTCTAACTATGATGCAAGATTGAGCTTTGACTTGACGGATCTTGATCAAGAGGAGGAAGATGACTATGAGGTGCCAGAGGAGATCAAGGAATGGGTCGAAGACAAACCCAAACCAAACCTTGACCAAACCTCCACCGTCAACATAGGAACCTCCAAAACCATCAAAGAAATCTAAATAGGTTTAGACCTCACATCAGATCAAAAAGCTGACCTGATCGCGCTCCTGACACAGTACCAGGATGTATTTGCATGGTCGCATGAAGATATGATCGGTCTATCCACAGACATTGTCATCCATCGAATGCCCATCAAAGAAGGGTTCAAACCAGTCAAACAAAAGCTCAGACGATTGAAACCTGAGTGGAATCTCAAAGTAAAAGAAGAAATCGTTAAGTAATTCAAAGCCAGGATCATCATTGTATCAACATATCCTGAATGGCTATCAAACATAGTCCCCGTACCTAAACCCGGAGGGAAGGTACGAGTCTGTGTGGAATAGCGGGATCTAAACAAAGCTTGCCTCAAGGACAATTTTTCGGTACCTTTTATCCCCATCCTGATTGACAATACTGCACAGTACGACATGTATTCCTTTGTAGACTGCTTTGCTGGTTACCATCAAATCATAGTTGCTGAAGAAGACAGGGAGAAAATAACTTTTATCACTCCCTGGGGAACTTTTTGCTACCAGTGACTATTTTTCGGCCTCATCAATGCCGGAGCAACGTATCAGCGAGCCATGATGGCCATCTTTCATGATATGATGCCTAAAGAAATAGAAGTCTATGTTGACGACATCATCATCAAGTCCCGGAGGGAGGATGATCACATAGACCATCTTAAAAAGCTGTTCAACAGGTTGTGGAAGTATAACCTCAAGCTAAATCCCGCCAAATGCACTTTTGGCGTCAAGGCAGGCAAACTGCTAAGATTCCTGGTGAGCAATCGGGGCATTGAGTTAGACCCTGCAAAGATCAAAGCCATTTCTGAAATACCCATGCCTCGTACAGAGAAGGAGATACGAGGATTCCTAAGAAGGATCAACTTCATAAGTCGATTCATTTCCCAGCTCACAGCAACCTGTGAGCCCATCTTTAAGCTGTTAAGGAAGAATTCCTCCATCAAATGGAATGAGGATTGTCAACAAGCCTTCCTTTCCATGAAAAAATAGCTTGTCGAAGCACCTGTTTTGGTACCTCCAAGGGATGGAGTCCCCTTATTCATGTACCTGTCCGTCAATAACAATGTCATGGGCTGTATGCTAGGACAAAAGGATGATATTAGCAAATAAAGAGCTATCTACTACATCAGCAAAAGATTTAGTAGTGGGGAACAGAAGTATACCGTGATCGAGAAGACATGCTGTGCATTAGCATGGGCTGCCATGAGGTTATCTCATATCCCGCATGGATCCACTAAAATAAGTCTTCAACAAACCAATGTTAAATTGCCGACTGTCCAAATGGCAGTTGATTCTACAGCAGTTCAACATTATCTACGTGAGTCAGAAGTCTATCAAAGGCCAAGGCATTGCAGATCAATTAGCAGAAGCACCTTCAAAAGGGTTCGAGCCCCAAGAGACATATTTCTCGGATGATGGGATTATGACAATTCAACAACTCCAGTAAGAGAATACAGTCCAACCATGGAAAATGTATTTCGACGGAGCAGTAAACATGGAAGGTTCCGAAGCTGGGGCGGTCCTTATCTCTGGTACAGGTGATCAATATCCTGTGGCTACCAAATTTTAATTTGGCAACACCAACAACACGGCCGAGTACGAAGGCTGTATACTGGTGTTGAAGCTAGCCCAATCCATGGGTATCAAACACTTATTGGTCTTTGGAGATTACAAGTTGGTCATCAGATAAACCACCGACAAGTATCTCACAAAAGAACTGTATCTATTGCCATATCATCGGCATGTCTTCAAAATGTCTCAGGAGTTCGAAGCAATAACCTTCGTCCACATTCCTCGGGGTCGAAACGACTTTGTCGATGCACTGGCAACGTTGGCTTCATTAATCCGCATATCCAACAGGAGTGGGTTTTCGAACATCCAGTTCATAAATCAAAAAGCCCCAACATACGGGAATTACATTGGAGAGGTATCAGACGAAATACCTCCTGTCAAGAAACCTTAGTTTCAAGACATCAATGAATATCTCCGTGATGGATCTACACCCGCTGGTGCAAGCCAATCAAAGCAAAAATGGATTCTCAGAATGGCCATGAAGTTCTATCTAAGTGGAGATGCACTCTACAAAAGAGATGCTGGAATAGGCCTGTTATGATGCCTCGACAAAAAGCAAGCCCAAAGACTAATGGATGAAGTCCATGGAGGAGTCTGTGGTCCACACATGAGCGGCTATTTGCTGGCCAAGAAGATAATCAGAACAGGACATTACTGGATCTCGCTCAAAGCTGATTGCGATGATCACGTCAAGAGATGCTTTCAATACGAAACATTTGGAAATGCCATCCACGCTCCTCCAAATGAGCTGCACAACATGAGTGCACCATGGCCTTTTTCTATGTGGGGAATGGACGTGATAGGTCCAGTCGAACCAAAAGCCAGCAACGGTCATCGGTTCATCTTCACCATGATTGACTACTTCACCAAATAGGTTAAAGCAGCCTCTTTTCATAAAGTCACAAAAGAGGTCATCATCAGTTTCATCAGAAACAATGTCGTCTGTCTATGTGGACAACCAGAAGTGATCGTATCAGACAACGCAAAAAATTTGAACAATCAAATGATGGTAGAACTATGCGACAAGTTCCACATCAAATAACTCAACTCTGTCATCTATCGACCCAAGATAAACGGTGTTGTCGAAGCGGCCATCAAAAATATCAAGAAGATCATGCAAAAAATGTCTGCCAATCACAAACACTGGCCTGTCCTGCTACCTCTCACCCTGTTAGCCTACAGGACGTCAATGCGTACCTCTACTAGGACTACCCCCTATTCACTAGTCTATGGCATGGAAGCAGTCCTCCCCATAGAAGTAGAGATGGAGTCTTTACAAGTATTAATAGATGCTCAGATGGACGAAGATTAATGGTTGCAAGACCGATATCATCAACTGACCCTGATTAGGACAGTTAAAATCCCTTGTGTCTTTTACATTCAGTTATTTACTTATGTATCTTTAACTTCTAAAACTGTTATACTAACTTACACATAAACTAACTCTAGAACAATGGTGATCAAGATATCTATAAAGGGGATCTTTAACTTATTTCGTTGTGTTGGGAATTTCATATTCATATTTGATATTGAAAGTAAATATAAATATTTAAGTGTACAGTCCTTAAGAGAATCAATGTACAAGGACTTAGATGATAGATCAAAAGTGTTAGGTTGATCTGAGCTTTAATGTTTATCATTTATATAAATAAATGTATAGAAGAAAAGATCAAATTTGTTAGGTTGATCTATTTGAGCTGTAAAAGTTAAAGCCTTGACAGAATCGTAGTCTGTCAAAGGTAGCATTCAGAAGACAAGGCAGAATCGTGGAGCTTAAACGAAGATGTTCATAATCGTAGTCTGCTATGAGAATCTAGTCTCAAGAAGACAAGGCAGAATCGTGGAGCTTAAATGTAAGTATCAAAATCGTAGTCTGCTCTTGAAAGCCACACTGAGAATTATAGAAAAGATCCGAGCGTATGCTGAGGTCAAGAAATACAGTGTGCTCTCGGAAACGTGGAGTCTGCAAGACGAAGCAAGAAGGAATCATAGTATACCGAAGAGCTTAAGAGAAATCGTAGTGTTCTCTATGATCAAGTCTGAGTCAAGCCTGTGCAAGCCAACACACAATGATTATGATACAATGACCATAATCGTTGTGCTCCTCCAGTCAGAATCAAAGTTTGTAGTTCTGATGAAGGGAGGAAGAGCAACAAATGAAGAAAGGTTTATGTCCGTTGACAATTTGATGGTCCCAATGATTCCATATTTATACTTAGTTCAAATCGAAGAAGCATATTAGAGAAGCTAAGGAAAGGACTAAACCGCCTGCAGAAAATATCTTTTCAGGTGTTAGGTGAAGTTGCAGTCTGCTGTGTTAGTGGGCCAGTCAGCAGTGTAGCAGGAAAGCAGGATGTCAACATCAACTGCACAGAAACATCTGAAGCATTAAATGCTACAACGGGAGCATTCAAACGAATATATTTTGGATAACTCTTTTATAAGGAAATCAGGCAAGGATTTAGATTAAGCAAAGAAAGACGTGAAAAGAAAGAATACATTGAGAAAAGCTCAAGAACACTCAACGATCAACTCTACGATCCTGAAAGAGGAAAGCTTGCTTCGCTACTCAGTTTTTCAGAACTGATGCTTAATTGCAACTGAGTAGCACTCCTCAACCAACTACTGTCAATCCAAGTGAGGAACCAAGTTAGAGGACTTGAAGAGTTCAAAAGTGAACTAAGAGAAGATCCAAGTCAGAGGACTTGAAGAGTTCAAGAGTGAACTAAGAGAAATACCAAGTTAGAGGACTTGAAGAGTTCTAAGTGAACTAAGAGAAGTTCTAGGGCTGCTGGCCTTGAAGGAATCTAAGTGATTCAAGTTGTAAGTGACATCCTTAGTGGATTTTCTACTCGTGGAGTAGAAGAGTGGATTAAGAGCCTTCTGTGCTCTGAACCACTTAAAAAACCTTGTGTCTCATTGTGTCTCATTAACTGCTATAACTATTATATCTGTTATAATTGTTATAACTGCTTATCAAACCCTAATTGCAATATCTTAAAGGGGAACAAAACATATATTTCGCTGCTATCAGTATAATCAATACTGACAAAGTATTTTAAATAAAGAAATTTTAAAATATCTATTCAACCCCTCTTCTAGATAACTAACGTGCCTTTGGGAACTAACACGCTGTGCTTGAAATGGTTTTTATGTTTGTCATATGCTAATTACTTAGCAATACAAAATAAAATAGAAAATATGTTTGAAAATAAAAAGAATTCATTCAACCCCCCCCCCCCCTTTTAGATCTATTGTGTGCCCTCTGAGATTTAACAGTTTATGTAATAGGAATACCTAGAATTATCTTGAAGAGTTGGAGACCAAGGAGCAAGGAGAGCGTGAAGACCCATTTGTATGGAGCCCGGGTTTAAATGTAATAGTTATGTTTAAATTTAATTCTTGCACTCCTAGGTTTGACCTTTCGGTTCACTTGGTGGCTCTAGTGAACCAAACTAGAATAAAAGTCCATAATCAATCCGGGTAGAATATAGTATTCTATATGCATGCTTATACTATGTATATATTATATATTATGCAACATGATTCACATGTTAATTAATATGGCGCATATTATATATATATATATGTGTGTGTGTGTGTGTGTGTGCATGCGCGCTAAACAAGGTGAGACAATTAATAACAAACCCCTCAAAGAAATTATATTAAGTTGTAACGTACAAAAATATTTGGAATATCGAACGTCGCCTTCTAGTATAATAAAACAATGTAGTATTAAATATTTAATGTGAGTTTGTTGTGCACACACAAGGCAAATATTAAATATTTAAGATATTATTTTATTACATTAAATGTTTATAAAGGAATTGAACATTACCGCTTTGTTGTGCACACACAAGGGCTGTAGGTTTTTTTTCACTTATCTGGAAATGTTGGGTCTGACTTAACTTAAATCATTTTAGTTCGGATGTGCACACACTTGACCAATATGATCTAAGAGGCAAAATACAAGGAGTTACATGATGATGTAATTGACAAGAGTTGTCTAACAATTTACTTATATAGTTTGTTGTGCACACACAAAGTTATATACATTTGAAATAGGATCCTTATTCTCACAATCAAATCTTTAATTAGACTTTGCCAAAATATATATATAAGTGAGGGTAATATAGTTTGAAGAAAATAGTGGGAGATACGAATTTAAAGTAAGATCTAATTTATCTTGGTATATAATTTATTAAATGAATATTTGCTAAAATATTGTCTTTTCACATGCAGAAATTTAAAAATGTCAAAATCACTAATTTCACTACGTAGCATACTTGATGCTAACAAACTAACCGGATCGAATTACACGGATTGGTTAAGGAATCTGAGAATAGTTCTCACTGTTGAAAAGATTTTTTACGTCCTAAATTCGCCTGTCCTTAGAACTGTTCCAGAAACAACCTCAGAGGAAGAGATTGCAACTGTTGTAAAGAGGAAAGATGATGCAACTGTGGCTCAATCCATCATACTCGTATCCATGAATAACGAGCTTCAGCGTCAGCATGAAAACACGGATGCTACTACTTTGTTGCTTGTTGTCTGATTTATATAATGACAAATACGCGCAAGTATACGCGATCAACAAGTAATAAAGAGTACCTAAGATATTGTTCCCACGGAGAATTAATTAACAAAAGTCACCAAACCACTAGCTCATAACCATTTCAGTCTTATCTAAACGAACGATCAATTGTTTTTAAGTAAAACTAATTACGTAAATTAAAACTAATTAACCCTAGAATAAAACCAGATAATGAAGACATGAGATCTCAATTTCCCCTATTGATTTATCTAAGTCAATGCACTTCCTGTTTAGTCAAATTAATCATTACAGTTTGTTAGCCGAGAACACGAAAGTGAGATAAGGCCATTTTCGATGTACCAAATCCCTATCATATATAATTCACAGATGATAGAACATATATGAACACTAACATTATCTAAACCCCTATATGTCTATGTGATTTACAAATAATTAGGGTTTAAGCGCAAGTTCTCAATTGACTACGAGCGGCACTTCGGTATATGTCTATCCTAAGCACAAATCATACATCCCAACGCCATGTAGAACATACAATAGCAAGCTTCTATGATCATATCTAAACCCATATTTCGTCTTTCAAGTATATATGGATTATTATGGTAATTGGTAGCTAAGAAATTAAGCAATTTCAAGCACGAATCATAATTGACAATCACATAACAATCAATAGACCAACATGGAAGCATATAAATATAAACTACTCAATAGATTCCATCAAAATCTCAAAATATAAGCTAACTCATACTAGAATTAGATATACCATCCACATATTGAATAATCAACATAAGAATACAAACATGAATCAAAGAGAAAATAAGGATAGAAAATGCAAATCTGATTCCTCTTGATCAAAATATGAATCTTTGATGTTCTCCAAATGTTTCAATATTCGATCCAATCAACTCTAGAAAACTAATTATCAAAACCTAATCTAAACTAATCTATGAAATTAAAGAGAGAATAGAGAGAACAAATACTATGCTAGGGCTCCCAAAGGGAGTATATAAAATATGTGCCAAATGAAACCTAATATAGCCTCCAAGGTAGAGTATGCCTCCTTATCCAAGCCACAACCAAATCTGTCGTTAAAAAATAAGTCAACAGCAAGAAACAAGACCGGAACAGCTGCACAGGGAGGCAGCGCTAAATTAGCGCAACTGCGTAGCAGGGGGTTTGGCTATTTCTTCTAGCACAGCTGTGCAGCCTATAGGCATGAAGCTGGCGCAGCTGCGCCGTTCATCAGATCCTGGATTTCTGCTTTCTTCTGCTGTATTTTCCTACCAATATCAGAATGCCAAGCTTCTTGATGTTCATTGCTCCTATCAATCACCCATGTCATTGCTTCTTGCTCCCTTTTGTTCTGTCCATCATAAGCCCATTTCTTTGCTTTGTCCCTTTTTAGCATTCTTTCACCCTTGCTCGTTGCACACCAAGAGATTTCCCAATCAAGAAACTATAAAAGAAAGCAAAAACACATGAAAAGCACAAAAAAATACTTGAGTTTAAGAAACAAAACAAGTTAGATAATATCTGAATAAGTGGTTATAAAAACCACTTTTTAAATACCCCCAAACTTAAACGTTGTTTGGCCTCAAGTAACCAAAACAAAACCAAACAAAAGATGCAATGCAATAATTACAATGAATGTAACCTATCCTATCATGAATGCGAATCCAAGTATCAGTCAGAATTGATATTCAAATGATATGCCTCAGAAAAACCACAAGATAATCAAATAGAAAAGCTACCCAAGACAAGATCATAAGGCATATCCTCGCAAATCCAAATCTGTCAGCACTGATGTATTGTGTGTGTGTGTGTGCTGGTAACCATTAAACATGCTTTCGAACAAATATATCACATACTATGCTTCTTAGGGAAAAAACCAGTTTTAACTCAACAAAAGCTGTAAATCAGATAAGTTCTAACCAAGACCATGCATTACTTAAGCTAAGAGTCACAGAGGATTTATTTTTCTCTTTATTTACTCACGAGGGAGTTTTCACTCTTTCCCGTGTACACACTCGACTGTGCAATGCCTAGTCCTTTTAGGCTTTTCAATAATACCCGTGTAGCGAGCTTTCAACCAACGACTCCCAGACCCAAAGGCCTTAGGGCGCTGGGTGTAGAGACACCCATAGGGCTTACTTGCTCGAATATCAAAGGCCACATGATTCGACGTAGCCGAAGTATTTATTCACATTCAATTTTCTTTTTCTTTTCTTTTCTTTTTCTCTTTTTCTCTTTTTCTTTTCTTTTCTTTTTCTACAACTGGCAAGCTTAACCCACTATTTCCCCCCAACTTAAGCTTTTTGTAGTCCTAGTTATTATCACTTGATTACTGAAACTCTTTTATTAAAAAATAGATTTCCCACCAGAAGACAAGTATGTGAAAATTTAAACTAAGCAAGTCATGGTGGTTACTCTTAGAGTGCTAACCGGTGACATCAGTATCTGACAGATAAGGATTTACATATATAACATTATAATCAAGCTTAAGTCTCAAACTAGTTTAATCAATCAAGTAATTTCAGTTTCCTCATAGGCTAAATAAATAACAAACCAACTGAAAATTGGATTCATGCAATATGTCCTACACAGTTAACTAAAACAAAACAAAAAATTTTGAAAAATTTAGCAAAATACGCAAAATACGACCTAAAATGCACTGAATGAACTACACCGTATACAATATGAAATGAACTACACTATATGCAAAAATAACCCTAATACCCCCAAACTTAAGATATTCAATGTCCTCATTAAAGGTAAAAGGTAAAAAGGGAACTCCCCTAGTCAGCCTGATTGTCGTCCTCCTCCTCAACTAGCTCAGGTGGTGTGTCTGCAGGAGGGTACTGGCTGCCTGTGCCAAAAGTAGGGAACTCTACATGCACACCCAACATCCTGAATGCACGAGATAAAGCCTAGGAGAACTCGGATGTGTAGGTCTGGAAGTCCATGTACGTGGTATCCAACCGTCTCCTCAGCTGTCGTATCTCCTTCTTCTAATCAAACAATTCTACAGGAGTCGGCCATGCTGCCTGTTGAGCCTGCACTGGATCACCTTCTTCGTCCTCTTCCCTTTAAGCATCTCCCCGAATGAATCCCATTCCTCGGGGGTGAGACTCTGCACCTTCCCAAATGGTGTACTATTGTATGGATGTATGATCGATATCGCGCATCGGGCGCTGCAACGCCTCATTGTCCCAGACCACTCCAGCAGCTAAACATAGGCGTGTAATCACCGAGGCGTGCGGGATCCCTCCTGATGTGCTCCCCCTCATGAACCTCAGCATGGATTAATTTAGGATGTGTCCTATGTCAATCACTTTGTTCTTGATAATGCCATAGAGTAGGGTAGCTCTATCAGTAGTGACCTCAGCATGATGGCTAGAAGGGAGAATGCTCGAGCAAATAAAACTGTACCAAGCTTTTGCGTATCAACTCAAGGCAGTCTGAGGGAAGCTAATTTTTTTGTTAATGCCTTATATCATCCACTTAGTGCCTGGCTTACACAGTTCTTTGATCAGCTTGTTGAGGTCAGTCTCAAGACGCTGGGATTCTGCCCAATTTGTTTGGCCAGCAGGAATAGTATCCACTTTGAAGATTTTGTTGATTGCTTGCTTTGTGTAAGGAACTTGCTTTCCCGCACGTATGATATCCTATTTTGCATCTCGTGAGCATTTGCATAGAATTCTTTAACGAGGGGTATAGGGGCTGCCAAGGGCGTGGCCACAACTAGTGCCCAGCTGTGCTCTATAATCTGCTTTTTCATCATCCCGTCGTCCTTGCCCGGTTTCAACCCCCTTTCCTTCACATAATGTTTTTTATCCATAATGTTCACATAGTATTTTTGAGCTGCAAGGTTAACAAACCTGAAACTGTCTAGTGCCTCACTGGCACTGCCTTCACCGTGCTTGATGCTAGGAGGAGGGGAAGGCGGTTATGGAGTTCGAATTCTCTTGGGCATGTTGATTGGACTTGAGTTGGTACTTGAACTAATAACTGAATGCCAACCCAAATATTCTCTGACTTTTGATCAAACAATTGGAGTGCACCCTACTACCTTTGATGTTCCCTACAATCTCAATTGACCAATGTGTCCAAGCTTTCTATCTTCACCAAAAATCTATCAATTATTCCGCTCTCTAATTCTGTCAATAATTATAACCTAACTATAACAGACTTTATATCAAATAGTTGATAATCACTCAATTACAGCCTTAAGTCTGCCACATTCTGTCAGTGCAAACAAGGATTGGGAATGTGTTGTCCTTCGTGCAATCACCTTGCTAAGAAAATATTATAACCCTTCTTCCTAAATTCGGATTGAACAATCAGTGCACCTCCACCTTCTGTATCTTCTGAACTTTGGAAATAGGTTGGGAATGAGCTGTGGAGGGTTGAGGGTTTCGTGGGGATTGGATTAGAGGGTGTGTAGAATTTAGATGAAAGGATAGAAATTAGGATTGTGATCGGGAGAGAATTTGTGAAGTGAGGGAGAGATATGAGGTTCTGTGGCTTTGGGGTGGAGAAGAGAGAGTTGCAGAGTTTAGTTTAAGTGGGAAATGAAATAGAACATGGGCCGACTTCTTAAAAAAAATTCTAGGGAACCTGGCGCAACTGCGCAGGGAGAAAGGACACATGTGACGCAGCTGCGCAGACATGTGAAAATTAGCCTCTGGTCTGGATATCGGGGCGATCGCTCTGGTCATTAGGCTTATATTGGCGCGGCCGCACCAATACTAAGGAACTCTTTTTTGCAGCTTTTTATTTGCACTTGACCACATGTCCTTGCACCAAATGAATTTTTCCTGAGTAAGGCATACAAACGTTATTAAATCACTATAGCTAAAAAAAGTTATCATGGCTATTCACTTTGCGAAGAATTAACATAAAGGGAGAATTAAACATAAGGGATGAATATATATGTGAATTCCCAAAAATTCCTATACGTGCACATATGTAATAAGCTCGTGCTTCAAAAATATATCCAATAAACGTCTAAGTCTCAAAAATATATGCACCAATGCCTAAGTACAAAAATGTAGGCAATGAGCTTTCAAAGCTAAAACTGTTGAATTTTTTTTCAACTTTTTCAAACTACTTAGAAAGGGATATGGAGATAAGTAAGAAGAATTATATATGAGGGAGAAGAGAGAATTGATGGGGTGCCTCCCATCGAGCGCTTAGTTTATAGTTCGATAGCTGGACTTTCTCTTGGACACCGCTATCCGATTCCTCTACGATACTTGAGAAACCCTCCATCCAGTAGGACTGCCATATGTGGTAAGAGGTTCCCCTTCACGAGAGGCTTCAAATTTAAGTCGCCTAGCATATGATGTGTATATGAATTCCTTATTTTGAAGTTCGGGGAGCTAGGCACTTCTTCCGTTGTGTTCGTAAAATGATTGGGGTGTTGAGGCATAAACAACGCAACGGGCTCTTCTTCAATTCTCTCTTCCTCGGACCACCATGGCTTCAAGGTTGAATCATTATCTCAAAGATAATTTCCTACAATGTGACTACCAAGGGGGCATGGGTGTGCAAACTTCACTGGTTTTTCTAACTTTGGCGGAGAAGGCTGTTGGGGTATTATCACGGTTGGCTCACACTCATAATTTTCCACGTCCCCAATTATCTCCTCGATGTCAACTTCTTTCAGTTCATCCAGTTGTATGTGCACTTCGGGCTCTCCATCATTGTCAGCGTCCAAGTCATAGCATAAATTTTTTTGAGAATCATTGCTCACGGCTTCCAATATCTCAGACAATTGATTCTGAAGATTCTGAGTCTTAAACCCTTGCTCAATCAACTCCTCTTTCATTAAAGCCATGCTAATTTGATCCGTCCAATTCTGAAGATTCTTAATTAACTTTGCTTGCTCAATCAAGGTCTCTTTCATTGATGTCATGCCACATTCTTCATCCACTCTTGCCTTTTTTGTTTCTGCCTCAATGTCTTGAGGCTCATGAGTTGGAGTCTAATATGTAAATTATGGGGCATATGCTGGATTTGGATCCCAGTATTGGTCTTGATAATATCTCCCTGATGCATCTGGGTGATACCCCACATCTTGATGATAATTGGGATACTCATTGTGGTTGAAGTAATCACCCCCAAACTGTTCTTGTCCAAAATTGATGGGGCACTGATGGCTCAAATGGTTACCAGCACAGTATTCACAAGTAATCACTGTCTCTCGACTCCATTGGGCTGTAACATTGTCCAACTTCCTCGAAAGAGTCTCAAGTTACACTGATAGTGTAGTAATTGGGTCGAGACCATCATTCCCTATTTCCTTTGGTTGATCTTTTCTTGTGTAAAACCATGGATAAGCATTGAGATCCATAATACCTGAAAAGAGAATATAGGAAGAGAATTAAAACAAAATAAAAATGTTTAGATTAAGACTAATTGATTGAAGCTAATGTTGTCAAAAATTTATCAACTTAATTCCCCGGCAACGGCGCCAAAAACTTGTTGTCCGATTTATATAATGACAAATACGCACAAGTATACGCGATCAACAAGTAATAAAGAGTAAGTAAGATATCGTTCCCACGGAGAATTAATTAACAAAAGCCACCAAACCACTAGCTTATAACCATTTCAGTCTTATTTGTACGATCAATTATTTTTGAATTAAAACTAATTACGTAAATTAAAATTAATTAACCCTAGAATAAAACCAGATAATGAAGATATGAGATCTCAATTTCCCCTATTGATTCATCTAAGTCAATGCACTTCCTGTTTAGTCAAATTAATCAGTACAGTTTGTTAGCCGAGAACACGAAAGTGAGATAATGCCATCTTTTGATGTACCAAATCCATATCATATATAATCCACAGAAGATAGAACATATATGAACACCCACATTATCTAAACCCCTATATGTTTATGTGATTTACAAGTAATTAGGGTTTAAGCCCAAGTTCTCAATTGACTACGAGCGGCACTTCGGTATATGTCTATCCTAAGCACAAATCATACATCCCAACACCATACAGAACATACAATCGCAAGCTACTATGATCAGATCTAAACCCATATTTCGTCTTTCAAGTCCATATGGATTATCATGGTAATTGGTAGCTAAGCAATTAAGCAATTTCAAGCACGAATAATAATAGACAACCACATAACAATTAATAGACCAACATGGAAGCATATCAATATAAACTACTCAATAGGTTCCATCAAAATCTCAAAATATAAGCTAACTCATACTAGAATTAGATATACCATCCACATATTGAATAATCATCATAAGAATACAAATATGAATCAAAGAGAAAATAAGGATAGAAAATGCAAATCTGATTCCCCTTGATCAAAATATGAATCTTTGATGTTCTCCAAATGTTTCAATCTTCAATCCAATCAACTCTAGAAAACTAACTATCTAAACCTAATCTAAACTAATCTATGAAATTAAAGAGAGAATAGAGAGAACAAATACTATGCTAGGGCTCCCAAAGGGAGTATATGAAATATGTGCCAAATGAAACCTAATATAGCCTCCAAGGTAGAGTCTGCCTCCTTGCCCAAGCCACAACCAAATCTGTCTTTAAAAAATAAGTCAACATCAAGAAATAAGACCGGCGTAGTTGCGTAGGGAGGCAGTGCTAAATTGGCGTAGCTGCGCAGTAAGGGGTTTGGCTATTTCTTCTGGCGCAGCTGCGCAGCCTATAGGCATGAAGCTGGTGCAGCTGCGCCGTGCATCAGATTCTGGATTTCTACTTTCTTCTGTTGCATTTTCCTGCCAACATCAGAATGCCAAGCTTCTTGATGTTCATTACTCCTGTCAATCACCCATGCCATTGCTTCTTGCTCCCTTTTGTTCTGTCCATCATAAGCCCATTTCTTTGCTTTGTCCTTTTTTAGCTTTCTTTCACCCTTTTTAGCTCATTGCACAACAAGAGAGTTCCAAATCAAGAAACTACAAAAGCAAGCAAAAACACATGAAAAGCACAAAAAATACTCAAGTTTAAGCAACAAAACAAGTTAGATAATATCTGAATAAGTGGTCATAAAAACAACTTATCATTGCTTCACCTCAAGGAGATGTATGGTGAACAAAGTAGGACTGCTAGATATCAGATATCTAAGGAGCTCTTCCGATCTCAGATGATCGAGGGCACTGCCGTTGAGACTCATGTTCTAAGGGTGATCAATCTGATTGAACGCCTTGGACAGCTTGGGTACGTCATGGATGGGGAGTTGAGTCAAGACTTAGTCTTGCAGTCACTCCCTGAGACCTTCTCACAATTTGTTGTGAATTTTCACATAAATACGTTGGATGTCAGCTTGCCTGAATTACATAACATGTTGAAAATTGCAGAAGGTCACTTCCCATCCAAGAAAAACAATGTCTTAATGGTGGATGAGTCTTCCAAGAAAAGGAAGAGGCCCAAGTTATCTTCTGAAAAGAAAAAAAATAAGAAGGCTAAGGACAAGGCGAAAGTGAACGACCAAAAGAAACCTGATCTAGCTAGCAAAGGAATGTGCTTCCATTGCAACTAGTCGGGTCATTGGAAGAGGAACTGCAAGAAGTTTCTGGCAGAAAAGAAGCTTGGAGAAGCTTTGACTTCCAATCAAGGTTTGTTCATGATTGAAATTTATTTTTCTGAAAGTCAAACTTCTACTTGGGTATTGGATACCGGCTGTGGTTCTCACATATGTAATACTATGCATGGACTGGTCAGAAGTAGAAAGCTGAACAAGGATGAAGTCGTCCTACGAGTGGGGAATGGAGTAAAGGTTGCTGCATTAGCTGTAGGGACTTATTGTTTAGCACTACCTACGGACAAGTCAATTTATTTAAATAATTGTTATTTTGTTCCAACACTCATTAAAAATATTATCTCATTTTTTGTATTGGATATGGATGGTTTTGACATTATAATAAAGAACGACAGTTGTTCCATTTATAATAAGAATGTTTTATATTGTGTTGGAAAATTGATAAATGGACTTTACATACTTTACTTGCATGAAAATATATTTCATATTGAACAAAATAAGAAAAAAAAAAGAGATAATGTTAATTATACCTATATGTGGCACTGTAGACTCGGTCATATCAATGAAACAAGATTATCCAAGTTGTATAAGGATAGACTCTTAGAGCTATCTGATTATGAATCATATCCAACTTGTGAATCTTGTTTCATGGGTAAAATGACTAAATCTCCTTTTAGTGGAAAAGGAGAAAAAGTTACAAAGTTATTAGCGTTGGTTCACACTGACGTTTGTGGACCTATGACAACGAATGCATGGGGAGGGTATTCTTATTTTATTACTTTCACTGATGATCACTCAAGATTTGGATATGTGTATTTAATGAAATAAAAATCTGAATCATGTGAAATGTTCAAAGAGTTCAGAAGTGAAGTAGAGAAACAAACTGGCAAAAGTATTAAGATTCTTCGATCAGATCAAGGTGGTGAATACTTAAGTGGTGAGTTTCTTGATTGTCTCAAAGAAAATGGTATAATCTCACAATGGACTCCACCAGGAACACCAAAATTAAATGGTGTATCAGAAAAGAGAAATCGAACATTGTTGGACATGGTTTGTTCCATGATGACTTTTACTAATCTTCTAGTATCATTATGGGGTTGTGCCTTAGAAGCGGCCGCATATCTACTAAATAAGGTTCCCTCAAAATCCTTTCCCAAGACTCCATATGAGATGTGGACAGGGAGGAAACCTGGTCTTAAGCATGTTAAGATTTTGGGATGTCCAACTTATATGAAAAGGTTTTAAAATGATAAGCTTGAGATAAGATCTGATAAGTGCACGCTTGTGGAATATCCTAAAGAAAGTTTGGGATACTATTTCTAAAATCTCACTGAGCAAAAGGTGTTTGTTGTGAAACACGTTGCCTTCTTGGAAAAGGAGTTTATCCTTGAAATGCTAGTGGGAGGAAAATTTATCTTAAAGAAAATCAAGAACCACAAACCACTACAGATCAAATAGATGAACCTGTCCAAGTAGAAACATCTTCTGTACAACACCCTATTCGTAAATCTGGAAGAGTACCGAAGATACTTGATAGGGATTCGTCATAGAGGATGACGATAAGGTACGCATCATGGATGATGATGATCCATTAAATTATAAATAGACTGAGTAATAATGACTCTGAAAAATGGCTTGAAGTTATGAAATCCGAGATGGACTCCATGGATGAGAACCAAGTATGGACTTTGGTTTCACCACCTGAAGGCATTAAGTCTATTGGGTGTAAATGGGTCTTTAAAAGAAAAACTGGAGCGAACGGCAAGGTAGAGACCTATAAGGCCCGACTGCTTGTAAAAGGTTTCAAACAAAGACAAGGAGTTGACTATGATGAAACCTTCTCACCAGTAGCAATGCTCAAGTCTATTCAGATTTTGCTTGCTATTGCAGCTTATTACGACTATGAGATCTGGCAGATGGGAGTGAAAACGACCTTCCTCAATGGGAAACTTGAGGAGGATGTGTATATGACACAGCCAGAGGGATTTGTTTCAAAGGTTTGAACAAATCAAGTCTGTAAGCTGCAACGATCCATTTATGGATTGAAGCAAGCTTCTCGTAGATGGAACATCCGCTTTGATGAGACAATCAAAGAGTTTGATTTTATAAAAAACGAGGATGAACCATATGTGTACAAGAAGGTTAGTGGGAGCGTTGTTTCATTCCTTGTATTACATGTTGATGATATATTACTGATAGGAAATGACATTCCTATGCTACAATCGATTAAAATTTGGTAATCTAAACACTTCTTCATGAAGGACTTGGGAGAAACATCCTATATTTTGGGGATAAAGATCTATACATATAGCTCTAAAAGGATTCTCGGCTTATTCCAAGGAACGTACATTAACTCGATGCTAAAGAGGTTTAGCATGGAAGATTCCAAAAGAGGTTTCATGTCGATGAGCCATGGAATACATCTCTCCAAGAAACAGGCCCCAAAGACACTTGAGGAGAGAGATCGTATGAGTAAGATTCCTTATTCTTCAGCGATAGGATCTATCATATATGGTATGATATGTACTAGATCAGATGTCGCTCATGCACTTAGTGTAACGAGTAGATATCAGTCGAATCCAGGAGCAGAGCATTGGAAGGCAATGAAAAATATCTTAAAGTACTTTCGAAGAACTAATGATGTATTTCTTGTCTATGGTGGGTCTGAATTAAAACTCGAGGGCTTCACAGACTCAAGTTTTCAAGCTGACCAAGATGACAATAAATCTGTTTCGGGGTATGTATTTACCTTGATTGGAGGCGCAGTGAGTTGGAAGAGTTTTAAGCAGCAAATAATTGATGATTCAGTGACAGAGGCAGAGTACATAGCTGCAAGTGAAGCTGCAAAGGAGGCTGTTTGGATGAAGAAGTTCATAACAAAAATTGGTGTGGTTCCTAGCATTGGAGGAGCAGTCCCCTTATACTGTGATAACACCGGAGCTGTTACATAGGCTAAGAAACCCAGGTCTCATTAGAAATCCAAACACGTGTTACGGCAATTTCACGTGATCAGGGAGTTCATTGAAAGAGGAGACGTCACCTTGAAGCGTGTAGACTCTTAAGATAACATTGCAGATCCATTTACTAAAGCTTTAACACAACAGCAGTTTGATCGTCACTTCGAGAAGATGGGTATGAGATACCATGGCGATTGACTTTAGTGGAAGTGGGAGATTGAAAGTAGTATGCATACAAGCCAATCATGTATAATGATATAGCATATACTTTGGAGACGATCATATTTATGTATTAATAAAAGTATTCATTTATTAAAGGCATTGAATTATCTACATGATGCTGTTTTTATAATATGTATATAACCCAAAGTTTTAAGCAATGCTTTTAGAATCATGATGTTGATCATGCTAATGAGATCTAAATTCTTAGAAAGCTTAAAACTAAACTATTTCCCAATAGATGGATTACTAAAAAGGAGATTAGTAAATTCGGATAGATTGGTACATAGGTTGCTTGCTCATTGGATGAGGATGATTGATCTCATAATCATTTGTGTGGAGACACTAAAGCAAGTATATAGGTGCTTATTGGAGAATAAGTACACTGAACGTGACTCACTAAGGAATACATAATGGAGTTTTACTCGCCTGTCAATAGGAATTCCTCATGTGATAGTAGTACAAGTGATCCTCGGACTTGAGATCATCAGAGTATCTTGTGTGTAATGAATTATACTTTGACTTACTGCTTAAGACCCTTAGGGTATATCAAAGGGTATGTTTGGGTGTAATAAGTTACATATAGACATAATGAATGATCAATAAAGAATTTACCATTTCTAGTAAAAGAAGAGATATGTCCTATTTGATTAGTTAAATGACAACCTAGTAGACCTTGGCCAAGGCAGAATGAAATTAGAAAGGAGTTTCTAATTTGTATTATTTGGAGTTGTGAATTTCTAATCGAAATAGATATAATTAAATAAAATAAGACTTGACAATAATTTCATGTCTTATATTTAATTGGGACATTGTATGTTGGAAGAATTGAATTGTACGGTAACTATTAACTCAAAGATTCTTTTATGATTAATATTAAAATCTATATTATCTAGAAAGTCGTTGATCGCTAGGGAGACTTATCTCTATTTTAGAATAAATATTATTTATTTAAATAGATTATTAGATTAATTAAATTATTTAAATAAGATTATAATTGTTCTAATTGATTTATTCACAACCGGTTTAATATGGAGAACCTAAAGGGTTACACCATAAAAGGAAGAATAATTATTTAAGAAGGTAATGACATAATCGTAATAATATGTTATATGTAATTAATTTAATCTATGGTGATAGAATAAATTAAATATCTTAATGTTTATTATTTAATATTTTAGAAATATTAAATAAAAATTAATAAGAGGTGTCCTATTAATATTATTATTATAATTATTATTATTTTATTTTCTAAAGGAGTTTAGGAATTAATTTAATATTAGTACTCTTATTTATTCCTAATAAGATTAGAAGGCAAATTAATTATAGGAGTTTAATTAATTATTCCCAATGTGTTGGGAAGCCTAATTAATTAAAGGAGTTTAATTAATTAAATGAAACCTGATTTCTAATTGAATTAAAAGGGTTGACCAATATCTATATGAGAGGAGTCTTATGTTAGATATCAGTTAATGCAATTCTAATTGTTGGAGAGTACTCCTTTTCTATAGAGAATAGAAAAACTAGGTTTAGCCAACCACCCTCCTTCTTGAACAATTTATTTTTCTTGGTGGATCACCTCTAGAGGCCAAACACTTGGGTGACTAACGTTGATCAAAAGAAGAAATTAATCCCAAAAATTCAAGGATATTGCGAAAAACAAGAAGTTGAACTCGTACCTGTGGAAGCTTAGTTCTACAAGGGTATGATTCTATAACTTCTTATTTATCATTTTAAATTAATAATTTGTGTAAAGGATGATCCGGGTAATTGGTTTGTAGACAATTTTAAACTCTGATTTTACCATGCTTTCGCTAATTTTTGCATTTTGATTTCCCCATGATTTCTTACAAACCTAACATAAAGATCTATCTTGATAGATTTAAAAGGATGCTCGGCATGACCCAATGAACGTATATTCATTCGATGCTAAAGGCGTTTAACATGGAAAACTCTAAGAGATGTCTCATATAGATGAGCTGGGAGCTGTCGTGTACAATTCTAAATTAACCTCACTTTTACTTCACAAATTCAGATAATTAGCACAGTAGTAAGGATGTAACACCCCCAAATCCGGGTACTTCATTTTCACAGGATTTAGTGTTCACTGTCTAATTAAAGCATATCTAACTATCCATAAATATGGAATGAATGAAACTCATAACTAAAATAGAAATCCTCCCATTAAGGGTTACAACATCTTAAACAAATCAATCCTAGGTAATCTAATCTGAAATACATCAATGCGAAAACATAAAAAATTAAATAAGTCTTAATATCGACATTAGCAAATAATAAATAATAAGTCTTTATCACTTGTTCATCTTGCCTTTGCCCTTACTAGTGGATGGCTAATCAACTTTTTCAACCTTAGCTGCAATGTTATTATGCAAGAGCACAAGTATAACAATAACAGTAGTATAACATGATGAGTTCTGAATAAAAAAAAGCTCGACATTTGAAACAAGAAAAGAAAACAAGATCAAAAGTACATCTGAGGGTCACAAGACCATGAACTATATCCTAGGTTTTCAACTATTTCTACTTTAAACCTTTAACAGTCATAAGACTATATGGACCTTACTTCTCATACTTAGGGGGATCAGTCCTTCGTGCCATGTATTGTGCACAAACATCTTAATGCTATCGCGTAATATAATCCCCAATACTAGGGTTGTTCATCTCAGTTTTAAAATAAGAGTCCTCACCATAGAAAGTTTGGTTTGGATAAGCTTCAATAATAGTTCTAGAATTTAGAACGCTCATCAACTATGGACTAGTTGAATTAATAAGGGTTCACTAGCCATTCAAGGGTCCAATACAATAATATAATAGATATTTAAATCAAAGATTGAATCTCAACTATATACAATTGAATAAACATTGTATAATCGAAGTATTATTTCAAAAGAAATAGAACATCTCACCTGGAATCATGAACTTGAATAAACAATAATAAGAAACTTGCTCATTATAAGAATAACATTTAAGAACTTGCTTAATGAAAGTTTAGAGTTAGGAAACTTGCGTAATTGTAATCAACATAGGGTAAGGAAACTTGCCTTGTGCGTAAGCTATAAAATTACAATTCATGTTCTCCAATTAACCCTACATACCATTTAAAGTCACAATACCAATTAATTATAACACAACTAGCATCATGAGCATACTTTCTTTTAACTTAACTTAGCTCTAAATCTGATTATATTAACCACATATACAAACCTTTGTTAGGTTTGTAAGATCAAAATAGTATGCAACAATTAGCAGCAGAAGTGTAAAAATAGAGTTTTAAAATTTTACAAACCATGAGCTTGGATCATCCTTTATGCGCAATTATTAATTTAATCTAAAGAGATGAAGTACGAATCATACCCTTGAAGATTCGAGCTTCCTCAAGTATGAGTTCAACTCCAATCTTTTCCTTGTTTGACTTGAATCTATCGGGTGTGATTCCTTCCTTTGATCAATGTCAGCCACCCAAGTGTTTGGCCTCTATAGGTGATCCACCAAGGATGAACAAATATTAAGAAGTTGGGTTATTGACAAAACCCTAGATAAGGTGTGCTCTCCCAACTATTGGAATTGCATTAACCATAATCAAAATAAGGCGTCTCTTATTTATAGATGTAGGCAACCCTCCTAACCATTATAGGATTAGGGTTTCATATTAATTAATTAAACCTTTTTAATTAATTAGGCCTCCTAATCTTATTAAATCTTATTAGGAGCAATTAATTAAACTCCTTTAATTAATTTACCTCCTAAACTTATTAAGAATATGAGAGAGCCCTTTTATTAATTAATTCCCAATCTCTTTTAGGAATTAAACTAATAATAATAGTAATAATAATAATAAGACTCCTCTTATTAATTTATATTTAATATTTATAAAATATTAAATAATAAATATTAAGCTATATAATTTATTTTATCACCATAGATTAAATTAAATATACTTAACTTATTATTACGATTATGCCATTTATTTTTTAAATTAATATTCATCCTTCTATGGTGTGACCCTTTAGGTTCTCCATATTAAACTGATTGTGAATAAATTAATTAGAACAATTCTAATTTTATTTAAATAAATAAATTAACTATTAATTTATTTAAATAAATAATATTTATTCTACAATAAGGGTAAGCCCCCTTAACGCTCAACGACTTTTCAAATAATATAGATTTTAACATTAATCATAAAAGAACCTTTGAGTAAATAGTTATCGTACAATTCATTCATTCTACCATACAATGTCCCAATTAAATATAAGACATGGATTTACTATCAAATCTTATTTTATTTAATTATATGTATTCCGATTTTAAATGCACAAACTCCGATAATGCAAACAAGAAACTACTTTCTAATTTCATTCTGACTTGGCCAAGGACTACTAAGTTATCATTTATCGAATCACATAAGACATTCACTTCTTTTACTGAGAAATGGTAGATCCTTTATTGATCATTCATTATCTTCATGTATAATTAATTATACCCAAGCATATCCTTTGATATACCCTCAGGGTCCTAAGGGATATGTCAAAGTAAAATTCATCATACATAAAATACTATGATGATCTTAAGTTTAAGGATTACGTATACTACTATCACTAAAGGAATTCCTATTGATAGGTGAGTAAAACTACATTATGTATTCTTTAGCGAGCCACATTCCGTGTACTTATTCTCTAATAAGCACCTACATACTTGTTTTAGTGTCTCCACACAAATAATTATGAGATCGATCATCTTCTTCCAAAGAGCAAGCAACGTATGTACCAATCTATCCGAATTTACTTATCCTTTATTTAGTAATCCATCGATTGAGAAATATTTTAGTTTTAAGCTATCTAAGAATTTAGATCTCATTAGCATGATCATCATCATGATTCTAAAAATATTGCTTAAAACTATGGGTTTATCACATTTAAATATAACAACATTATGTAGATAATATAAACGCCTTTAAATAATTCTTTTATTAATAAATAAATAAGATTGTTACAAAGTATATGCTTTATCATCATATATGATTGACTTGTGTGTATACTACTTTTAACCGTAACTTTTAAACACATTATTCAAACTCATGAACAATGAGTTTAAGAACGCATTCAACTTATCAATTAATCACTTGAAATTATCATTGACATGTTACTAATCTGTTTTAACATCTCATTATATGATTAATACATTTTCATGTTCATTAGATTAGTTTACAATTACATTTTTTGGACTTGAACAATTAAATAAAATTTTCTAGGTAAATCTGCCTAGTGGCGTTGCACCTCCCCAGATTGAACTAGAAGCTGGCGCTGCGTTGCGATGCGACCTAGGCGTTGCGGCTCAACTGTTAAGCCTACAATCAGGTGCTATGGCTCAGGCCCGGCACTGTAGCGCGCCATTTATACTAGAGACAGGCATTGCGCCGCCTTGACACGGCAGCAGGCAGTAATAGTTCGCGAATAACACAGAACAAAGCCAAAAACATCCAATTTCTTTATTCATACAATAATTTAAGCATACCCAGACACTATAATTCATATAGAATCATAACCCTAACCTTTCTAGCATGCTTCTAACATCCTAAACCAATTAAACCATCAATTCAAGGACTCAAAATCAAGATTTTTGCCATTTT
The DNA here is from genome assembly GCA_020205555.1 of Panax stipuleanatus. Taxonomy (NCBI): domain Eukaryota; kingdom Viridiplantae; phylum Streptophyta; class Magnoliopsida; order Apiales; family Araliaceae; genus Panax; species Panax stipuleanatus. Next base: position 58,490,360 of record CM035123.1, on the reverse strand, counting down.
ATCAAAGTTTCTACAAATTTAAGGAAATTACATATAACGGATTTGTTACTACACCAAATCAGTCCATTAAACTTGCATTCTTTTCGTTTCTTAATGTATTAACATAATCAATCATCAATTTATAGATTAACATACAACTTAAGCATCAATTTTTATACATATAAGCCATATTCGTATATTTTTCACTGTAAACTCAAAACTCCATTTTTAAACATGATTTCATGGATTAATTCAACCAAAATTGTTTGTAAACATCATATAATAGATTATGCATGCTTATTAACAACTATAAACAACTTCTCAACAATTCAAGCATGAAAACTCAATTATAGAGAACTAAAAAAATAAGTTTTAGTTAATTCATGAAGAATACAAATTAAAGCTTGAGATTAAGAATTTATCCTTGATTTCTTGTTTAGATTAAGCAAGATGATGGGACACTTCTCTTTTAATTCTCCAAATCTTCTTCTTCAATATTAATTTCTCTAAAGCTCTCTCTCTTTTCTTTGTTTAGTTTCCAGACTTATGTTTTTCAAATAACCAACATATACGTATATAATATAACTGGCTTATACGTAGGTATCAGTTAAGCGCATCATGGCTCAATTGATCCCATGTTCTCAAGGCCATGTTTGGTTAGCTCTTAAAAGGTTCCTTTTAGTTTATTTATATTTTCTTCTTATTATATGGTACAAAATGTCATACTTTAATTAATCAAATACTATTATTTAAATTCAAATAAATTAAAGCCAATATAACTCATTAAGTTAAATTACCACATAATTAAAATTCTTATTTATTAATTAAAATTTTATTTAATAAATTATTAAATCTCTAATTAATTATTAAATTAATTAGAACAATATTATAATTATTTAACAACTCATTTAATTTAATTATCCCAATTAAATTCACACTTTGAACTAAAAAATTATTCAAAATTAATTTAATTAATATATTACACTTAATTAAATTAATCTACAATAATTCCATTAAATATTTATTTAACTCAATAAATAAATCAACAAAATACTTATTTAATTCAATAAATCTTTGAATTCAAATACAGAAATCTCGTTCGTTACAAATGATCGATCCTACAGAGAGTAAGTTTGTTCTAGATTTATTTTACTATTTTTAATTTAAAAAAAATAAAGATGGGGGTTTTTGAAATTATTTTGAAACTAAGAAAACAGAATTTAACAGATGAGTTTAACCAAATATGTGACAATTTCAGTTCCTTAGTCCAGCTTCACCAAGTTACAGCAACCAATTAATCAAGTTGTTATTATTTACCCTTTAATGTAACTATTAAACCTATATAACAATAAGCTCTGCTATCCGAAATTCTCCGTAGATTTTCGCTGTATGAAATAAGCTCTTCACCAGTTTCAATTGTTATATAACCTAGAACATGCTCTCTAGATTTAATATGACAGAAGCATTAAGAAATAGAGAATTAGTCTAATCCAAGCAACAAATACATAAGATCGATTTGTTTACTTGTTTTCTGATAATCTTAGCAATACACAAAAGCTTGTCCACAATTAGTATTACCAAGTTGCTAATTATAATGAAGAGTGATATCAATTACACGTAATACCAATCCTAATCTAGCAGATGATAATGATCAAATCAACTCAATTGGCCATATCAAATCAATTAGATCAATTAGCATGCAATCAATGAAAACAGATTATTAGAAGAAATTTTATGCAAGAAGGAATAAATAATAATACTTAATTAATCGATTACTTATACACAAGGTTCCACATCCCTTTAGAACTGAATAGAGAGAACTATCCTGACATGCTTCTAGGTTTGCACTCCAATGGTATAGATAAGAGCTGAACGAATGAATATCTTAATAATACCATGCATTTATATTGCTAGACAATGTCCTAAATCCTATGGGAACTAGAGATCCAAATCCTAAAAGGAATTACAAAACATAACTAGTTTCCATAAAAAAATAAAATCCATTAAGGAAAGCAATCTCAGTCTAAAAGATATCCTAAATTTGATTTAAGTATCAATCCAAATCCATGTAGAAGTCTGCCAAAATCTGGCTTTGAATAGTTTCCAAAAATCCAAAGATTCCCTTTCTCCCCGCTGACACCCACTGGGGCGGGTGTTTTTATGCTTGTTGAGCAAGCCGGGCCGGGCTAGTCTAGAGAGAAGCTAGCCGGGGTGGCTTCCAAGCGCGTTGGGGCAGCTTCCACAATGCGGGCTAATCAGTTTTTGGAATTTCCTCCTTTTTGCTTCTAATTTGCTCCAAATCGTCCCGTATTGTCACTTAAGCTCCATTTTATCCTGAAAATCAGTAAACAACCTAATAAGTCCATTGACATCACAAAATATGCAATAAAACCAAACGTAGAGGAATCAAAAATCATGAATATTGTGCACTTATCAAACTCCCCCACACTTAGCCTTTTTACACGTCCTTTGTGTAAACCCACAAGTTTGATTTCCATAAAAACTCTACTTAACCATCTTGTCAAAAGATTTCAAGATCAAATCTTGATTATCAACACTAAACCTAAAAAAACATAATCAATGCTTCATCAATCAACTCAAGATAACCACCTTGCCACTTTACCAATGAATTTCATTACGTCAAATTGTATCCACATAAGCAACTCTTTTACGATCCACACACTTACTCAACTCAATCACCATGGAGCAAAAACCATGTACACCGCTCAATACTCAAAACATACTTTTCTTGCTTTATTTTTTTTACGAGAACCCTTTCATTTTTCTCTTTATTTTCGATAAATGCATTTTATGCTCCGTTTCACCATTCTCAATCGTTTCTTTTGTAAGTGAGTGCATTTTATGCTCCATCTCACTTATTCGCACTTGTTTATGGGAGAGTGCATTTTACGTTCCATCTCAACCCACCACATGGTTTCCCTATTTCTTCTTTTTCTCTTTTTCAACAATTTCTCTCCTTGATTTTTAACTTTTCTGATTTTTTTCTTTTTTTCCACATGGTCCTGCAAATAGCATAAGTAGTTCAATAGTTCTAAAGCATGAGATTAGTGCACATAGACAACTCCACAAATTACTTAGCCAAGTAGGCATATATCACATGTTCAAGTTCTTATGCAAATATGTTCTTAATTTAAATCAATTACTATGGATCATGGCTTAGTTCTCATCAATCATCAACCAAATAAGCATCAAATAGAATCTGAAGTTTAACCTTAACTTTCAATCTTTGACTTTAACCTTCGGAACACATAGGCAAATAGAATCATGGAACCTAAATATTTTAAAAAAAATTCAAAACGCATCAAATTTTCAAATTTTCCAACAAAATCGGATCAATATCCCTAAATAAAATAAAAACCTAAATCTTTCCCCCACCTTACACTCAAACCTTACATTGTCCCCAGTGTAAGAAAATCATGCAAATAAGAAATAAACTACTATCTAATCATGTAATAATCAAACTAAAAAATAAAAGGATAGAAAGATCAAATATGAGTTCTTGGGTTGTGTAATAACCAGGAATTTTAATTCACTTTGTGTGTAAACATATTGATGATATTGAAAACTTTGTGACATATAGTGAATACATATGTGATGACTATGTGGGAAAGGTTTATGGCTAAATAAATATATATATTGTACGTATGGACATGTATATTTATTAATTATGCAAATAAAATTCAAAAGAAAAACTACATACCCTAACTATACCTTAGGTGTGATAATTAACTAACCTAAGGGTTATGGTATTGAGAAATATTATTATTTAAAATTCATACTAACCTAAGAGATTAAGTTTATTATCTTAATGTGTTATTTATTTTAAAACTAATTTAAGCAAATCTAATTGAGATATAAAACTAAATGGACATAAGTAAGTATTTAAATTCCAAAAGATTGGAGATAGAAATTCTAAATAAATAATTAGGTCAAGATAGATTAAATGTATTGGACAATGTTACTTCCATGGTCCAAACAATTAATTAGGAAGCCCAAAAGAATTAAATTGAAAGTCCAAACTTTAGTCCATGTGTTAAGGGACTTTTTGAACATTTGATTAATCAAATTTGGCATGAAAAATAAACAAAAATGGGACAAAAAGGGGAGGGATAGCCGGCCACACAAGGCCATTTTTGGCCTTGTGATGTGATAATTAATTTACCATATTTGCTAGCTAATCTCTTTATTAAGCACTTGTGTCAAACTCCCATTGGTCCAAAATCTCTAATTTAGATTACATGCAATCTAAAAAGATATGAATTAGTAGTGATAAAAAGTATCAAGATAAAAATTATAGATATAGGTTGTATATCTGTATTTTTATTTTACTAAACAACTAACACTTTCATTTTTATTTCATTCCTTCTTCATATCACTTCTAACAAGCAAAAGAAAAACAAAAAGAGAGAGAGACACTGGCCGGATATTAATAGAGCAGAGGGAGAGAGCTCAAGCTCTTATGCATCCTAAGCACATAAGATACTTTGGTAAAGCAAGGAGAATAGCTAGAAGATCAAGGTGAGGTTTTAAACTACTTTCTTCTTTCTATTTTGTTTTATTTTCAAAGTAATAGAGGGATTTTGTTCTAAGACTCAAAAACTCATAGATATACATGTTTCATATAAGGATATAACCATTTTGAGTGTTAGAATGAAGATACAAAGGAAGAAAATGAACTTACGTTCCTAAAGGGTGAAAAACCCTAGCTTTTCTTCACTTGGATCACCTATAACTTGAGATCTACACATCCGATTTGTGATCCGTCAAAGGGGGATGCTAGATATATAAGTTATCTAGTAAACCCAAGTTGTAGCACTCAAATTTACTGATTTTTCAAGCCTTGAGGGCTGTTGGAGCCGAAACAGCCCACAATAAACAAAGAACTAGTGGACAGTTTCTAGACATGTCCTACCAGGGGCATTTTCATCCATTTTTGACACATTAAAAATTTTGAAAAAATTTAGGAAGATACTTTGATGAGTTGTCTACATCCTCTCCAAAGATGGACATTTATTAACGTGTATAATAGGAGTTATGTCTCTTGTAAGAAAAGACTCTTTTAAAAGTAAACATGAATATCTCCTTGTGTGTAACTCCAAAAAATGTGCAATGTTTACAGAAAGTACATATATATCATGAGAACATCCCCTGCAAAGTTCAAAATTTGTGGATGAGATTTTGATTTATGAAAAATATGGCAAGATCAGGCAATTTTAGGCACTTTAAAAATAATAAATCAAGTTGGAAAATTCCAGAAATATTTGGGGATCATCATGAGGTCATATTCTGTCTAAATCCTGAAAAGAAAAAGTTTTGGAATTGATTTGGTAATTTTCATGGAAATGATGTAGTTTGGAATAAATAGAAATAATTAGTTATGTGATGTTATAAACAATAAAAATGTGATTTTAATGCTTGGACACTCTTAATATGTTGTATGCTGAATATTGGGGGTTATTTTGATAATTTTTGATGAGAAGAAATATGTATGACCCTTTATGGGTATTAAATAAGTGGATTATTAAAGGGTAAACAATTAAAATAAATTGTTTATTAGACTAATAAGTGATTAAAATGTTATTAAGATATTAATGATATTATCTTAAGATATTTTTAAATAAATAAAATTATTTAGATTAAAAGTGGATTTAAAATATTATTAAATGACTAATAATATTAGATTAAGGCATTCATAAATGATTAAAATATTATTAAATAATTAATAATATTAGATTAAAATATTATTAATGTAATTAATAATATTATATTAAAATATTATTCAAAGATTAATAATATTAGGTTAAAGTATTATTAGATGATTAAAATATTATTAAATAATTAATAATATTCAAAATTGAATAAAATATTATTAAAAGATTAATAATATTAAATAAATAAAATATTATTAAATGATGAATAATATTAGTAAATGAGTAAAGTACTATTAGTTGATTAATAATACTAAGAGGTAAATAAAATATTATTAAGAGTAATAATATTAGATGAGTTTAAGATAATGTTTACGTGATAGTAATATTATCAAAGAATGATAATATAACTAAGGAATTGATGTAATGACTAAATGTTCAACCATTTAATATAGAGTGAGGATATTATACGATTTACTAATTAGAAAATCAATTATAGGTTTTTCCAAGGAAGATAGTTAAACTACTTAATTGGATAAATTTAATTTCGTAGTAGTAGACCGCAAGCGAGACAAGTTCCCTATCTCAAACTCGAGTTATTATTTTTGAATCATGTTAGTGGAAATTATTGTTGATTATTCCACATCGTTAATGATTATTGTTAATCGCACCTTGTGCAATTGAATTCTTATTCTATTATTATTGAACTGTGAATTAATTAAAGTTTTTTTATTCATGAACTGTTTATGAGATAGATCTATGCTAGTTGTATCAGTTAGATCAAACATGTTTAAATTTGTTAAATCAAATATGTTTTAAAAGTTGTTCCTAACTAATTGATTGACTATGGACTCTTGACTGAGAAAAAGAATAATTTTATTAAAGCATGATATTGGAAAACAATTGTTGCTCAATTATTAAGTGTTTATGCATAATACACCAGGTATGAAAGGCTGACCCCCTTGATTACCAAAATTTATTAAAAGGACTAGTTTAAATACTGACAACCTTAGTATATGTTCATGGCTATTTCAAACCACTCATCATCTATTATTTAAATATTCGAATATTCAATTATTGAGAATTAATTCATGTTCTTTCACAATCGAATCCTATTGTTGAACATTGGAAGCAAAATTTCTTTCTAATCATAATATATCCCCTTCGCATTTAAACTTGCTAAGAAAATTAGTTGCTTACTCTTGCTATATCATGATGTTTATTTTTAGCTAAGCTAGAGACGTCCAAGAAGGACAAGGGCAAGGGAAAAGTCCAAGAATAGTTAATGGAAATGTTTAAGTATTATTTTACTTTGATGTAATTTAGATATGTAAACCTTTTATTATATTAAGGGTATGTTTAAGTTAAGGTTAAGAAGACCCTGGATTATGTTGTAAGACTTTATTATGATAAATAATATATGTTTATTATTCCGCACTAGTTAGAGAGTATGTATGTTGTTAAGGGATCGTGAGCACTGAATCCGAGGTTAGAGAACCGAAATTTGGGGGCGTCATATGTTGGTATCAAAGATGTAGATTATGAATATTAGGAATACGAAACCTATGTTATAACCTTAGAAGAAAAATCTTATAGAGTATGTTAGGTGATGGATAGGAAATTCATCGAGTTTTGGTTGTACCTAAAAAAATATCACTTCATTTTATCAATGAATATATTTTATTGTGGTACTGATATTTGTTTTGTTTGTGGTGGTTATAGGATGTCAGAAGACAGGCAAGACAACCACACTGCTGAGCAGGGACCAGTAGAGCATGAGAAACTGGAGGATACCCCACATGATACCTTGATAAGGGATTTGCTGATGAGGATGTGACACCCCCAAATTCGGGTACTTCATTTCCACATGATTTGGTGTTCACTTTCTAATAAAACATACATCTAACCAATAATAAAGAATTGCAAAGTAAATTACAACCTTCATAATACTTAAATAAAATCTTCCTTGAAAAAGGATTACAACTTGTCCAATATAAAATCCCAGAGTTAACTAAACCTTAACATCAAACAAAATAAATGCAAAAATATAACATCGTCACTAAGTCTTATAACAATAGAAATTCGAAACAACAAGCCTTCACTTGCTCATCTTTCCTTTTCCTTTACTTGTTGACGGTACGTCAACATTCTTGGTTTCAAATGCAAGGGGTGGAAAAACATGCAAGAGTGAGCAAACAAAAGCTCATTTGAAATACAACAGTGATATGACATAAGTGAATAGCTTCAAAAGAGTTTGAATAACCTTACTTTCATCAAAATAAAGAATTGAATAATAATTCTTCCATTATCTTTAAAGTTTGAGTATAGACTTTATCTGAGGGTCATACTACCTTGAAATATGTCCTAGGTTATAAATATTTCTATTTAAACCTTTAACATTCATTAAGACTATGGACCTTTAACTCGTACTCAGGGGGATCAACCCTTTGTATCATGAATTGTGCACAACCATCTTAACGCTTTCGCATAAATGTCCCCTAATATATAGGGTTGTTCATTCTCCGTATTTGAATACAAGTCCGCACCAAAGAAAGTTTGGTTTGGATAGATAAAGGAACTTTGGAGTTTCAACTATCATCAACTAGGAGTAGTTGAATCGACTCACAGTGCTTTAACAGTTCAATAATATAAGAATTATGAACCAATTATAAGATATAGAAATAATCTACATAATAAGTAGACATGCTTTAGAAATAACTTAAAGCAACTGAAGAATAAGTAGATCTTGCTTGAACAATTAAGTTAAGATCACAACACCATGACAATAATTGCATTATGAACCTTGAAATACAATATAACTTGTGCAATACATAACAAGTTAAGAATCGAAAATAAACTTGCATGGTATATTGAGCAAGGGTTAGAGAACTTGCATAATAAAAAGATGCATTGATAAAGCTTGCATAGCGTACAAGAATAGTTTAAAAAGCTTGTACAAAGTAGATAAGGAGTTTACAAATAGAAACTTACTTAACGTATAAGAATAAGGATTAGAGAACTTGTCTCAAGCGCAAGCTACACTTTAATAACTACAGTCACTTTCACAATTACCCTACACATATACGTTACGTTCAAAACATCTATTAGTACCCAACTACAACGTTTAAACCGTTGAACTTCTTACTCAAGTCCAACTCACAATGTTGTTTACAACATAGGTTGCAAACTAGCCACATACGTGAGTATATAATCACGACATACATTCATAAGCTTATAACGCTTTAAATCGTGTTGTGTACCTTATGGAAGTAACCCACTCATACACATGTAACACATTCATATAAAACTTCAATCTATCTTAAACACATCAAAAGCATGTTATCTTATTACCTATTACACTTATCAAGTCATAGAAATAAGTTAGCTAAATAAATGGGGCAAGTAAACTCAACAAGCAAAAACCGAACTTCCCGGACAGCATGCTAACCCATTGGGGCAGGTGGAACAAGGCAAGAAGCCCCGCTGTTGCTGGTCCTCCATCTGGTGGAATTGCTAGTTTGCGAATTGGCAGAGAAATAAGCCAATTTGGCATATTTCATCACACCGAATTTGATTTTTCTCAACATGATTAACATAAAACTTGCTAACAACAATATTTTGAACTCTTAACATGATTATAACATATATAATTCTTACAACACATGATCAAAACCAAGATTTTATGATTTATTCGAAGAAAACACCATATTAAGCGTTCTTGACCAAATTTTCTATTACGAATTCTTTTTTCAATCAATTCAAGTAATTCCAATTGTAATAACTCTTAGTCTTAACATACTAACATAACCCATGATCAATTTAAACAATATCCCACAATCAACACCAATTTGATAGTTTAAAAAGCCATTTTTTAATAATTGGTTCACCGAAAATCATATGAACACAATTTTTCTTGCTTATCAAAATTACATAGATTGAATTGTTAAAACAACAATATAACTCATTTATAATCATCAATATATAAATATACATCACACATATACATCATGATTAAATAATTTATACAAAAGCTTTTAAAGAGAAGTTTTATACTATGAAAATATTAAAGAACATAACTTAAAACTTGTTTTTAAGACAATTGGATTCTAAAAATCCCTTCATGGCATACAATTACATATGAATACAACATATATATATATATATATATATATATATATATAAAATCCATGATTTTATAATTTCATGAAAACCTAGTTTGACAGAATAATGAACACAAAACATAAGAATTGATTCTACAATTATAAGAGTTAAGATGATACCCTTTGCTATAGTGTGGAAGAAGATGATGATGAGTTTGATTTCTAAAAATCCTTCTTCTTCTTTCTCTACTTCTCTAACTTTTCTCTGAGTTCTTCTTCTCTGCTCTATTCTCTGAATTCTTTCTCTCTTTGTAAAACTAACGTATACTTATCTAACATATATTATATAATATACATATACATATATAATATATATGTAACCTATTTTATTAATATAGGTAATAAGTATAATATTAATTACCATATTAACTCCTACTAATAGCATAGGTTATAATAATTTGAAAAGCTAGGACATGTTTGGCAAACTTAAATAAAACAAATTCTTTTATTAGCTAAAGTCATGTTTGGTAAAACAAGTTTAAAAGAAAAGTAAGGCCTTGTTTGATAAAATCACTTAAAAATCTTTTTCCATTCTTTTAATAAATTTTTAACCCATAAGTTAAATGCTACACTTATTTAATTAAATTACAACATTCTAATTTAATTAAATAAAAGCTAAGATTCACATAATACTCAATTGTCACACTTGAAATTAAATTCATGTAACACTTAGTAAATTACAACAAATACTTAGCACATAATTTTAAATCTAATTTAATTATTTGTAACTAAATTATAATTATGCTACACCATTACTAACATATCAATTTAATTAAATATTACTCTTAATTAAATCAGTCCACACAATCACATAATTAATTTATTTAACTCAATAAATATTATAATTTAATATATAAAATCTAAATCGTTACAATCTTCCCTCCTTAAAAGGATTTTGTCCCCAGAATCATAACACAAAAAAAAATTCCCATAAAAATTCTCATATGTTACATTCTTTCCCCCTTAAAAGGATTCTGTCCCCAGAATCGATATATAAGGGGTTATACAAAAAATTAAACAAATAATTACGAATAAAATTTCATCGTAACATCTTCGAGTTCTCACGTGGCTTCTTCAGCACTGTGGTTCCTCCAGATTACTTTAACAGAAGGTATCACTTTATTCCTAAGTACTTGTTCATTCCTATCAACTATTTGAATAAGAACTTCTTCATAAGTAAAGTCTTTATCAAATTGTAAAGGCTCGTATTCTATTACATGTTTATAGTCGTGTTTGTAAGGTCGTAACACGAAAATGTGAAAAGACGTTCTATATATTCTCGTAAGCTACTTCACCCACTTTTCGTAGTACCTCGAACAGTCCAATAAATTGGGGGCTCGGCTTCCCCTTCTTGCCTAATCTAATCTTCCCCTTCCAGGGAGATACCTTTAGGAAAACGAAGCTTCCTGGTAAGAATTCTTAATTCTGTCGATGTTGATCTGTCTTGAGCAGCAACCAGTCTTGTTTTGATCAGCTTCACAATTTCAGTAGTTTGTTGCACCAACTCCGGTCCCAACAGCTGACGTTCATCGACTTCATCCTAGCACAAGGGAGTTCTACATTTCCTGTCGTATAACGCTTCGCAAGGCGGCATGCCGATACTCTTGTGGTAACTATTATTGTAGGCGAACTCCACCAACGGTAGATGATCATCCCAGCTTCCCTTGAAATCCATCACGCAAGCTCTCAGCATATCCTCAAGTGGGTGAATCGTTCTCTCGCTCTGGCCATCAGTTTGAGGATGGTATGTTGTACTCATTTGCAATTGCGTTCCTAGACACTCTTGCAATCGCTTCCAGAAATTCGACGTAAAATGCGGATCTCTGTCTAACACAATCGACACTGGAACACCGTGTCGAGAAACAATCTCCTTAACGTACAATTTAGCCAATTATTCCAAGTTGTACTTAATCCTGATTGGTAGAAAGTGGGCTGACTTCGTCAGTCGATCCACAATCACCCATATCGCATCGAAACCCTTCTGAGTCGCTGGGAGACCAACCACGAAATCCATCGTGATATGCTCCAACTTCCACTCTGGAATTTCCAACAGTTGTAGAAATCTTCTAGGTCTCTAGTGTTCTGCCTTGACTTTCTGGCAAATGAGACACTTTGCAACGCATTCAGCAACATCCCTCTTCATATTCGGCCACCAGAAATGATGCCTAAGACCCTGGTACATCTTCGTACTCCCAAGGTGAATTGAATATTTCGAACTGTGAGCTTTGCTCAAAATCTCCTCCTTAACTTTCGGTACTGGCGGCACCCAGATTCTACCTTCAAATCGTAGCAGTCCCTCACTGTCAATTCTGAATTTGAACTCTTCGCCCTCGATTAATCTCTTTCGTATCTTCTCGCATTCTTCGTTATGAAGTTGTGCTTCTGTCACTTTGTCTACCAGAGTAGAACTAGTAGTTACTTGAAACAACTTATCATCTGATTCCTTCGAAAACTTCACTTCCAGCTCTAATCTAGCCATATATTCTATCAGCTGATCCTGATCAGTTAACATATTCAACTTCTCCCGACCTTTTCTGCTCAAAGCATCGGCGACAACGTTAGCTTTGCCCGGATGGTAAAGTATTTCACAGTCGTAGTCCTTGATCAGTTCCAACCATCTCCTTTGGCTCATGTTCAAATCCTTATGGGTAAAGATATACTTCAGACTCTTGTGATCTGTGTATATTTCACATTTCTCTCCATATAAGTAGTGTCTCCAAATCTTTAGAGCAAACACTACTGCCACCAATTCTAAGTCATGGGTCGGATACCCCTTCTTGTAATCCTTCAGTTGACATGACGCATAGGCAATGACCTTGCCACTCTGCATTAACACGCAGCCTAAACCCTTATGTGAGGCATCACTATATACCACGAAATTCCCCGTAATGCAGTACTCAACCTCTTCTTTAATTCCTAAAAATTTTCCTCACACTTTTCCGTCAAAACAAACTTAACTATTTTACGAGTCAAATTCGTCAACGGAGTGGCGATCCTGGAAAAATCTTTGATAAATCTTCGGTAATAACCTGCCAATCCCAAGAAACTCCTCACTTTGGACAGCGTTTTTGGTTGATCCTAATTCATTACCGCTTCAACCTTCGACGGATCTATCGAAATACCATCATTGTCAATCACGTGGCCAAGAAATTGCACACGATCCAACCAGAATTCACACTTTGAGAATTTTGCATAAAATTTTTCTCGTCTCAGCGATTCTAAGGTTAGCCTTAAATGTTCAGCGTGTTCCTCCTCTGTCTTGGAATAAACCAAAATGTCATCTTATCTAAGAATGGCTTAAACACCCTGTTCATTAGGTCCATAAATGCAGCTAGGGCATTCGTTAAACCAAATGACATTACCAAGAATTTGTAATGATCATACCGAGTCCTAAAAGCCATTTTCGGTATATCATCCTTTCTCACCTTTAATTGATGATACCCGCTTCTCAAATTAATTTTTGAGAAGTATTTACACCCTTCAGTTGATCAAATAAGTCATCGATCCTAGGTAAGGGATACCTATTCTTGATCGTAACTTTGTTCAACTCCCTATAGTCAATGCAAAGACTCATTGACCCATCCTTCTTCTTCACGAATAACACCGGTGCTACCCACGGCGAAACGATCGGTTGAATATACTTCTTGTCCAGCAATTTTTGTAATTGAACCATCAGTTTCTTTATCTCAACTGGAGCCATTTGGTATGGAGCCTTCAAAAATAGAGCAGTTCCCGGCGCTAAGTCGATCATGAACTCTATCTCCCTATCTGGTGAAAGTCCTGGCAAATCGCTCTGAAAAACGTCCACAAACTCCTTAACCACTGATAATCTCTTTACCTTCGGGCTATCCTTACGCGTATCTACTATGTAGGCTAGATTCCCTTACACAGCCTTGCGTTAAAAGTTTTTTGGCTTGCATCACCGTCAGACAACTCGCTTGTCTAGGCAATTTACTACCATAGAACACTACTTTCAACGGAGTTGTAAGGTGTACCGACTTCTTCTGGCAATCGATTACCACCCCATGGTTGAACAACCAGTCCATTCCCAATATAACATTGAATTCCCCAAGTTTTATCGGAATCAAATCTACCCTCAGCTCTTGACCCTTAATGTCTAATCTACAGTTCTTGTATACAAACCTAACAAGAATGACCTCCCTATTCGCCATTTCTATGTTTAAGGGGTAAACTAACTCCTCTATAGATAAGTCTAGGGTTTTAGCAAAATTATCAGATATGAATGAACAAGTAGCACCCGAATCAAATAATACACATGCATTTATACTATTGATCGGAATAATACCAGCCACCACATCTTTTGATTGCACCTCTTCTTGCACCGTTATATTGAACTTATGGGCAGTGGGTCGAACAGCTTGCAGTGGCGACGGTTCGGCAATAGTCAGAGTGCTGTCGCTGCCATGTCCTCCATTACCTGTTGAACCTGCCGCTGGTTTCTTAGCGCAATTACGAGCCATGTGATCCTTAGATCCACATGTATAGCAAGCTCCCTTCTTCGGGTTTGGGAAATTTGGCCCGATATGGCCTTCCTGACCATAATTGTAGCACACTCATTTCCCTTTCATGTACACTCCAGTGTGAGTCTTCTCACATGTAGCACATGCTTCGAGCTTCCTCTTCTACTGGCCTCCCTGCTGACTCCCAGCAGAGGTATTGTCGTTCCACTTCTTTTTCTGATGGATAGCCCCGCTACCACCAGCCTTGTTTTCCAGCTAAATCTTCTTCTTCTTGTCTTGGTTGAATTTAGTCATGGCTTCGCTCCCTCCTTCAGCTATAATGGCCTTTTCCAGCACAGCTGCAAACGTGTTCAGCTGGAACATAGAGACCTTGCTGTAGAGCCAGGGTTTTAGTCCCAGCTAAAATCTCCTCGCCTTCCTAGCATCCGTGCTGACCTGGTATGTAGCGAACATGGCCAACTCGTTGAACTTTGCGGAGTATTCCAACACTATTATCCCTCCCTACTTAAGCTCTAGGACTTGGACCTCCATCTGGTCCTGCGAACTCACAGGGAAGTATATTTCAAAGAACATCTCTTTGAAACGTTCCCAGGTTATGACCCCTTCACCCTCTCTGGTCTTATTAGCCTGCCACCAGAAGCTAGCATTTGACTTCAACATGAAAGTCGCAAATGCCATTTTCTGGTCTTCACCAATTCTAGCTATGTCCAATACCTTCTCCATATCCATAACCCACGTGTGTGCATCTATCGGGTTTGTCGATCCCTTGAATTTAGGCGGTCCTACTGCCTTAAGACTCTTTGAAAGTCGTGGCCTGCACTTGCGTCTGATTCACCATCGCTCCTGTTAGTAAGTTCACTAACTGCTGAACTGAGTTAGGGTTTGTTCCATCGTTATTGTTGTTGTTATTCGTCGAACCCTAGGGGTTTTGACGTGTAGGTCTTCTCCTAGGAGGCATTGTCTGTTAAGAAAAATTATTATTAGCTCCTTTATTCAATTCTTAAGTATTCAAGTTCAACTTAAACATTTAAATAACTCAGTTCGTATATGAACACACAACACATCAATAAACTTCTTTTATTCATTACTCATGTTTTTTAAAAAAAACATAGGATAGATAGCATTTCTGCTATTTACATCATCTTTCCTGAACTTGAACAAGTTACAGGACTACATCATCACTTTATCCCATCATTATCTCAAATTATGGGATTTACATTTATTTATTACAAAAAGAAACACATAATTTAAAAGCTCTAATGTCTAGGCATATTAAGACGTCGCACAGCCTCCCTACGTTCTTCCTCCATCACCCGAAACACTGTCCTTCGGCCCACCACATACTATGGTAAACCTTGGAACTGAGCTGGGTAATAGAAGATACGGTCCTGGGCCCTATCTATGGCCATATAGAAAGCGTATTCTATTTCCCTTATCTTGGCTCTCTTGGTTTCAGCCTCTTCTTCAGCTCAATCGGCTCTTTGAGTAGCCCTCAAGCTTGTTTCCTCAGCTCTGGTACGCTTTGTTGACTCCTCTTGGATGTCTTGCTTCAGCTTTGCTAGCTCGGCTCGGGCGTCGTCTCGATCATTCTCTACGTGGATTAGCTTCCACTACACTTCTCCTAGGTTACTAGCTATCTCTTTGATAGTCTCGTCCCGCTACTAGATGGTTTCTTCGAGCTCTCCGACTCGACCATGTAGCTCCACATTACTGTCGTAAACCGCCTTGTACATCTCAGCACTAGCAGAGTGAGGTGGAAATTCCTCTTCGAGATCCTCTTCCTGCTCTTCAGACTCGTCCTCGTCCTCTTCTTCTGGAATAGGTGTTATCTCACGCTCCTGACCAGCTACGGTGATCACTGGAGATGGCTCTCTCCTAACCAGCTGGTCCCAGACAACATGGATGTCTCGGTGCTCTTCCTCTCTAGGCACCTAAGGTATATCCTATCTAGCCTGACTGGATTCTCCAATGTTCGTTATCCTGATAAAAGAATTTTAAAATTTATTATTACGTGATATCGAGTCGTCACTCTTCGAATACCTAAACATAAACACATAGCACATAAGGTAGTTTATTATCTTTACCTATCACCACTATCTTTTTGATCTTCCTATAAGGCTACTACCTAAGGTTTTTCCCCCACCTAAGGTTCATAACCTATAGCTTTGATACCAACCTGTGACACCCCCAAATCCGGGTACTTGGTTTCCACATGATTTGGTGTTCACTTTCTATTAAAACATACATCTACCCAATAATAAAGAATTACAAAGTAAATTACAACCTTCATAATACTTAAATAAAATCTTCCTTGAAAAAGTATTACAACTTGTCCAATATAAAATCCCAGAGTTAACTAAACCTTAACATCAAACAAAATAAATGCAAAAATATAACATCGTCACTAAGTCTTATAACAATAGAAATTCGAAACAACAAGCCTTCACTTGCTCATCTTTCCTTTTCCTTTACTTGTTGACGGTACGTCAACATTCTTGGTTTCAAATGCAAGGGGTGGAAAAACATGCAAGAGTGAGCAAACAAAAGCTCATTTGAAATACAACAGTGATATGACATAAGTGAATAGCTTCAAAAGAGTTTGAATAACCTTACTTTCATCAAAATAAAGAATTGAATAATAATTCTTCCATCATCTTTAAAGTTTGAGTATAGACTTTATCTGAGGGTCATACTACCTTGAAATATGTCCTAGGTTATAAATATTTCTATTTAAACCTTTAACAATCATTAAGACTATGGACCTTTAACTCGTACTCAGGGGGATCAACCCTTTGTACCATGAATTGTGCACAACCATCTTAACGCTTTCGCATAAATGTCCCCTAATAGATAGGGTTGTTCATTCTCCATATTTGAATACAAGTCCTCACCAAAGAAAGTTTGGTTTGGATAGATAAAGGTACTTTGGAGTTTCAACTATCATCAACTAGGAGTAGTTGAATCGACTCACAGTGCTTTAACAGTTCAATAATATAAGAATTATGAACCAATTATAAGATATAGAAATAATCTACATAATAAGTAGACATGCTTTAGAAATAACTTAAAGCAACTGAAGAATAAGTAGATCTTGCTTGAACAATTAAGTTAAGATCACAACACCATGACAATAATTGCATTATGAACCTTGAAATACAATATAACTTGTGCAATACATAACAAGTTAAGAATCGGAAATAAACTTGCATGGTATATTGAGCAAGGGTTAGAGAACTTGCACAATAAAAAGATGCAATGATAAAGCTTGCATAGCGTACAAGAATAGTTTAGAAAGCTTGTACAAAGTAGATAAGGAGTTTACAAATAGAAACTTACTTAACGTATAAGAATAAGGATTAGAGAACTTGTCTCAAGCGCAAGCTACACTTTAATAACTACAGTCATTTCCACAATTACCCTACACATATACGTTACGTTCAAAACATCTATTAGTACCCAACTACAACGTTTAAACCGTTGAACTTCTTACTCAAGTCCAACTCACAATGTTGTTTACAACATAGGTTGCAAACTAGCCACATACGTGAGTATATAATCACGACATACATTCATAAGCTTATAACGCTTTAAATCGTGTTGTGTACCTTATGGAAGTAACCCACTCATACACATGTAACACATTCATATAAAACTTCAATCTATCTTAAACACATCAAAAGCATGTTATCTTATTACCTATTACACTTATCAAGTCATAGAAATAAGTTAGCTAAATAAATGGGGCAAGTAAACTCAACAAGCAAAAACCGAACTTCCCGGACAGCATGCTAACCCATTGGGGTAGGTGGAACAATGCAAGAAGCCCCGCTGTTGCTGGTCCTCCATCTGGTGGAATTGCCAGTTCGCGAATTGGCAGAGAAATAAGTCAATTTGGCTTATTTCATTATACCGAATTCGATTTTTCTCAACATGATTAACATGAAACTTGCTAACAACAATATTTTGAATTCTTTAACATGATTATAACATATATAATTCTTACAACACATGATCAAAACCAAGATTTCATGATTTATTCGAAGAAAACACCATATTAAGCATTCTTGACCAAATTTGCTATTACGAATTCGTTTTTCAATCAATTCAAGTAATTCCAATTGTAATAACTCTTATTCTTAACATACTAACATAACCCATGATCAATTTAAACAATAACCCACAATCAACACCAATTTGATCGTTTAAAAAGCCATTTTTTAAGAATTGGTTCACCGAAAATCATATGAACACAATTCTTCTTGCTTATCAAAATTACATAGATTGAATTGTTAAAACAACAATATAACTCATATATAATCATCAATATATATATACATTAGACATATACATCATGATTAAATAATTTACACAAAAAGCTTTTATAGAGAAGTTTTAAACTATGAAAATATTGAAGAACATAATTCAAAACTTGTTTTTAAGACAATTGAATTCTAAAAATCCCTTCATGGCATACAATTATATATGAATACAACATATACATATAAAATCCATGATTTTACAATTTTATGAAAACCTAATTTTTCAGAATAATGAACACAAAATATATGAATTGATTCTACAATTATAAGGGTTAAGATGATACCCTTTGCTATGAGTGTGGAAGAAGATGATGATGAGTTTGATTTCTAGAAATCCTTCTTCTTCTTTCTCTACTTCTCTAACTTTTCTCTAAGTTCTTCTTCTCTGCTCTATTCTCTGCTTTCTTTCTCTCTTTGTAAAACTAACGTATACTTATCTAACATATATTATATAATATACATATACATATATAATATATATGTAACCTATTTAATTAATATAGGTAATAAGTATAATACTAATTACCATATTAACTCCTACTAATAGCATAGGTTACAATAATTTGAAAAGCTAGGCCATGTTTGGCAAACTTAAATAAAATAAATTCTTTTATTAGCTAAAGTCATGTTTGGTAAAACAAGTTTAAAAGAAAAGTAACGCCTTGTTTGATAAAATCACTTAAAAATCTTTTTCCATTCTTTTAATAAATCTTTAACCCATAAGTTAAATGCTACACTTATTTAATTAAATTACAACATTCTAATTCAATTAAATAAAAGCTAACATTCACATAATACTCAATTGTCACACTTGAATTAAATTCATGTAACACTTAGTAAATTACAACAAATACTTAGCACATAATTTTAAATCTAATTTAATTATTCTCAACTAAATTACAATTATGCTACACCATTACTAAAATATCAATATAATTATATATTACTCTTAATTAAATTAGTCCACACAATCACATAATTTATTTATTTAACTCAATAAATATTACAATTTAATATATAAAATCTCAATCGTTACAATCTTCCCTCCTTAAAAGGATTCTGTCCCCAGAATCATAACACAAAAAAAATTCTCATAAAAATTATTATAAAAATTCTTATCTGTTACAGAGGAACAATCAGATGGAGAGAAGGATAAGACAGTTAGAGGTGGAGGATCACACATTATTGTTCACTGAGCAGCAATACAAAGATGTGGCTTACCAGGTCCAAATGGAGGTGGTTGGGCTGAGGGGAAAGCTACAGTAGTTAGAGCTACAACTGAGTGTACTAGGGGTGGAGCATCAGGCGATGCTTGCTGAGTTTGAGCTGGAGAAGGTTGAGAGGGTCAGAGTTGGAGATGCATGGTTCCATGCATCTCAGAGGGTTGACTAGCTAGAGTTTGAGCTACAGTCTAAGTAGGTCAGGATTGAGACTCTGGGGCTGGCACTAGATTCAACTTATGAAGGTCACCGGGGAGGTACCAAGAGGCCTCACATGGAGATAGGGGAGTCGAGTTGATCTGTTTAATGCCGAGTCATGGAGGAAGTATTTCCCCAGAAGCATGTGCATGTGACCCAACAGGGCCACTAGTGAGATTATGGGATGGACTAGTTGTTATGTAGATAGATGCAGTAGTACCCTTTTTTGTTTATTAGGGTTTTATGTAAACCTCAGCAGGTGTGAGGTAGTATGTAGGTATGTTGTATCCCCGTTTGTGTATTTAGAGGAGTATCATTTTTATTAGATCCCATCTTTTGTGGATTAAAATGGGATAGTAGCATTTATAGTAATATGTTAGATATGAAAGTGTAAGACACAAAGATTTGGTATATGATTATAAATGCAGTATTATGTTATGTGTTTTGAGAATTAAGATAGTAGATTGTGTATCTGATAATATGTGACTTCAGCAAATTGAATTGGTGATTTCAGCAAACTGAACTGCTTAATTCAGCAAACTTAATTGGTAATTTAGCAAACTAAACACATTAATTTGGTAAGCTGAATTCTAAAGGTCCAGTGAACTAAAATTGTCACATCATGAATATATGATTGCTTGAGTTTAAATTATATGCTAAACACTAATACGACATGTCATATAATAAAACCATAGTAATGAGTTAAGGTTTTGCTTAGTCAGATAATGCCGCCAAGAAGAGAGACACCAAACCGAAAGATAGAAGAATCTATTAATAATAGAGGAGGTCAAGAAGCAAACCCGATGCAAGATTTTGTTGACATGTTAACTCAAGTGATGCAGAACAGAGCACCAACAACAAGAAATTGGCCAGCTAATAGGTTAGCAAACTTTAAAGACTTTAAGGTAGTGGGGCCGCCATAATTCAGAGGAACCACTGACCTATTAAAGCCCAAACTTGGGTGAAGGAGATGGAGAAAACATTTGCCATTGCTAGAGTTGCAGAGGAGCAGAAGATAGCTTTTGCCACTTATTTAATGAAGGGTGAGGCTAATTTTTGGTGGGAAGCAAACCAGAATAGAGTCGGAGCAGGAGTCGTGACATTGGAAAGGTTCAAAACCATCTTTTTCAAAAATTATTTCTCGAAAAGTATGCAAGCAAGAATGGAGGTTAAATTTCTAGAGTTAAAACAGGAGAATATGTCAGTGTCAGAATACGCTGCCAAATTTAATGTGTTAGCCAGATTTGCTGCACATTATGTGGACACTGAGGTAAGGAAGGCAAGGATATTTGAGAATGGGTTAAAACCGTGGATTTACAGCAAGGTAGAAGTATTGCAAATCACTTCGTTTTCAACTATGTTGGAGAAAGCTCTCATTGCAGAAGGTGGGAGTGAAGCAGTTTCAAAGTACAATCCAAAAAAGAATAAGAAGAAGGTCGAAGGAGGTAATCCGAATGCCAGCAGTGGTGATAGTAACAGTAAGAAACGCAAGTGGAACAACAGTGGAAACAATTCTGAAAGTCAACAAGTAAGTGTACAACAGAAGAAGCAAACGTGTGGGAATTATGGAAAGAGTCACTCGGGAGAGTGTATGAAGGGAAATAGTGTCTGTTACAACTTTGGGCAAGAAGGACATATTTCACCAAATTGTTCTAAGCCAAAGAAATGAGGTTTCTTTTTATGTGGAGGAACAAGACATCAATTCAAAGACTATCCACTGAAGAAGAACACTGATGGAGGAAGCGGCATTAGGGGTAGTAACACTAAGTTAACCATGGGAGGATCAGCGCAGCCCAGCAAGCCAACAACTAGAACCTTCAACATGACTGTGCAAGATGCAGTGGCATCTAGAGAGGTGGTGTCAGGTATAATTCCGATTAATAATATAAATGCATATGTGTTATTTGATTCGAGAGCTACCTGTTCTTTTGTATCTGATGAATTTGCTAAAAGGCTAAATTTACCTCGCGAGAAGTTAGAAAACCCAATGAATATAGAGGTTGCAAACAAAGAAGTGATACCTGTAGAAATTATCCATTGAAACTATTGTGTGGAAATAAGGGGACATAAGTTAAGCATGAATTTGATTTCGATACGATTAGGAGAATTTGATGTGATACTAGGAATGGATTGGTTGTTTAACCATGAGGCATTTATTGACTATCAGAAGAAAAGCATATGCCTTAAGACACCGAAGAAGTCTAAGGTTGTATTTTATGGTAGCACGTTGCTAAGATAAATGAGATGTTTGACGATGATGCAGGCCAAGAAGATGTTAATAAAAGGGATGTGAAGGTTATTTGGCTCATGTAGTGGATACACGGATGGTGAATTCAGACATGGGGCATATACCTATAGTTAATGAGTTTGGGGATGTCTTCCCAGAGGAATTGCTAGGACTTTCACCAGACAGAGAAATAAAGTTTGTGATTGATTTAGTACTGGGAACAACACCGATATCGAAGGCACCCTATAAGATGGCTCTGGTAGAAATAAAAGAGTTAATGGTCCAGCGCAGGATTTGTTGGACAAGAAGTACATGCAACCTAGTGTATCTCCGTGGGGAGAACCGGTGTTGTTTGTAATGAAGAAGGATGGATCAATGAGGTTATGTATGGATTATAGAGAATTGAATAAGGTGACGATCAAGAACAAGTATCCGTTACCGAGAATAGACGAGTTATTTGATCAACTTAAAGGAGCAAGATGCTTTTCGAAGATTGATTTAAGGACTGGTTATCATCAGTTGAAGGTGAGGACGGAGGATGTACCAACGACAGCATTTTGAACTCGTTACGGCCATTATGAGTTCTTAGTGATGTCGTTTGGACTGACGAATACGCCAGTTGCTTTTATGGACTTGATGAACAGAGTGTTCAAGCAATATTTGGACAAGTTCGTGGTCGTGTTCATTGATGACATATTGGTGTATTCGAAGACGGAGGAGGAGCATGACGAACACTTGAAAATTGCGTTGGAGACATTAAGGAAGGAGAAGCTATATGCGAAATTTTTAAAGTGTGAATTCTGGTTGCAGAGAGTTCAGTTTTTAGGACATGTTATCGACAACGAAGGAATTTCTGTTGATCCAGCAAAGGTAGAAGCGGTGAAAAATTGGGGGTAACTGAAGACGCCGACAGAAGTCAGAAGTTTCTTGGGATTGGCAGGATATTATCGAAGGTTTATTTAAGATTTCTCCAAGATAGCAATGCCATTAACGAACCTAACCAGGAAGGCAGTTAAGTACGTATAATACGGGAGGATTTACAATATACAATGATGCATCGCACAAGGGACTAGGTTGCGTATTGATGCAGAATGGTTAAGTCATTGCGTACGCGTCACGACAGTTAAAGGACTATGAGAAGGGATATCCTACCCATGACCTGGAATTGGCTGCGGTAGTGTTTGCCCTTAAGATTTGGAGACATTATCTCTACGGAGAGAAGTGTGAGATATACACAGATCACAAAAGTCTGAAATATATCTTTACACAAAAAGAGTTGAACATGAGGCAGCGAAGGTGGTTAGAATTGATCAAAGACTATGATTGTGAGATTCTCTATCATCCAGGGAAGGCCAATGTAGTAGCTGATGCTTTAAGCAGAAAGAACATAGAGAAGTTATTCGTTTTAACAGAGCAAGACGAGTTAGTAAAGGAAATGGAGAAAATAGAGTTGGAGGTGAAAAATTCGAAGAATTTGGATAACATAATAGAAATGGAAGCAAGTCCGACTTTACTCGACAAGGTGAAAGAGGCACAAGAAAATGACGAAGACTGTGGTAACTGATAGTAGTGTGCATACAAGCCAATCATGTATGATGATAAAGTACGTACTTTGTAAACAATCTTATTTATTTATTAATAAAATATTCATTTATTAAAGGCATTTAATTATCTACATGGTGTTGTTTTTATAATATGTAAATAACCCATAGTTTTAAGCAATGCTTTTAGAATCATGATGATGATCATGCTAATGAGATCTAAATTCTTAGAAAGCTCTAAAACTAAAATAGTTCCCAATCGTGGGATTACTAAAAAGGGGATTAGTAAATCCGGATAGATTAGTACATATGTTGCTTGCTCATTGGATGAGGATTGATCTCATGATCATTTGTGTGGAGACACTAAAGCAAGTATGTAGGTGCTTATTGGAGAATAAGTTCACTGAACGTGACTCGCTATGGAATACCTAATGAAGTTTTACTCGCCTGTCAATAGGAATTCCTAATGTGATAGTAGTACAAGTGATCCTTGGACTTGAGATCATCATAGTATCTCGTATGTAATGAATTATACTTTGACTTATTCCTTAAAGTCCTTTAGGGTATATAAAAGGGTATGCTTGGGTATAATGAGTTACATATGGAGAAAATGAATGATCAATAAAGAATCTACCACCTCTAGTAAAAGAGGAGATATATCCTATGTGATTCGTTAAATGACAACCCAGGAATCCTTGGCCAAGGTAAAATGAAATTAGAAAGGAGTTTCGAATTTGCATTATTTGGAGTTGTGCATTTTCTAATCGAAATACATATAATTAAATAAAATAAGACTTGACAGTAAATTCATGTCTTATATTTAATTGGGACATTGTATGGTGGAAGGATTGAATTGTATGGTAACTATTTACTCACAGGTTCTTTTATGATTAATGTTGAAATCTATATTATCTGAAAAGTCGTTGATCGCTAGGGAGGCTTATCCCTATTGTAGAATAAATATTATTTATTTAAATAGATTATTAGTTTAATTTATTTATTTAAATAAGATTAGAATTGTTCTAATTGATTTATTCACAACCGGTTTAATATAGAGAACCTAAAGGGTCACACCATAAAAGGAAGAATAATTATTTGAGAAGGTAATGGCATAATCGTAATAATGCATTAAGTGTAATTAATTTAATCTATAGTGATAGAATAAATTAAATAGCTTAATATTTATTATTTAATATTTTGAAAATATTAAATATAAATTAATAAGAGGAGTCTTATTAATATTATTACAATTATTATTATTTTAATTTCTAAAGGAGTTTAGTAATTAATCTAAGATTAGTACTCTCATTTATTCCTAAGAAGATTAGGAGACAAATTAATTAAATGAATTTAATTAATTATTCCCCACGTGGTGGGAAGCCTAAATTAATTAAAGGAGTTTAATTAATTAAAATAAATCCCATGTATAATAGGATTAGAAGGGTTGACCAATATCTATATAAGAGGAGTCTTATAATAGATATCAGTTGAGGCAATTCCAATTGTTGGAGAGTACTCCTTTTCTATAGAGGATAGAAAACTAAGCCAACCACCCTCCTTCTTGATAATTCATCTTCCTTGGTGGATCACCTCTAGAGGCCAAACACTTGGGTGGCTAACGTTGATCAAAGGAAGGAATCTAACCCGGAAATTCAAGGAGATCACGAAGAACAAGGAGTTGAACTCGTACCTATGGAAGCTTCGTTTTACAAGGGTATGATTCCATAATTCTTATTTATCGTTTTAAATTAATAATTTGCATAAAGGATGATCCGGGTAATGGTTTTGTAGAAATTTTTTTAAAACTCTGATATACCATGCTTCCGCTAATTTTTGCAATTTGATTGCGTCACGATTTCGTACAAACCCAACAGTGGCATCAGAGCCAAACCTTTGTGCAATTATTAATTTATTTTTGATTTCATATACATATGGGTATGTATTTAAAAATAATTTATTGGGCATATATATGATATATATATATATATATATGATATATATATATATATATGATATATTTATATATTATATTCTAAATAATTTTATAATTAAAATAAAGAGTTTATTTTAATCTTGAAATTGGATTTCATGCAATTTAAAATTACCCATTAAATGATACTCATCTATATATGGAATATTTTAATTCATGAGATGAATATTTATTTATTGATATATATGGTGATATATATGATAATAAATGGGGATTGATTATGGACTATTTGACCAATGTGATTGGATTTTATTTTAGTTGAATGCTTGAATGAATGAGTTTTATTAAATGGGGTCTTTGTACCTCGTCTTCTCTAATTTTTTTTTTCTTGATGTAAAATTCTATCTCCCTCCTATGTACTTCCCCTTGACTGCTGATCAAGGTTTCTATTTAAATTAAATAGTTTAATGTAATAGAAATAGTTAGAATTATCTTGAAGAAATTGGAGACCAAGGAGCAAGGAGCGCATGAAGACCCGTTTGTATGGAGCCCGGGTTTAAATGTAATAGTTATATTTAAATTTAAATTCTTGCACTCCTAGGTTTGACCTTTTGGTTCACTTGGTGGCTCTAGTGAACCAAACTAGAATAAAAGTCCATAATCAATCCGGGTAGAATATAGTATTCTATATTGCATGCTAAATATTATATATATATATATTATATTTTATGCAAACATGCTTCGCATGTTTAATAAAATGACGCGTATTTTTATATATATATATATATATGTGTGTGTGTGTGTGTGTGTGTGTGTGTGTGTGTGTGTGTGTGCATGCGCGCTAAACAAGATGAGACAAATAATAACAAACCCCTCAAAGAAATAATATTAAGTCCGAAGCGTTCAAATGATATTTGGAATATCGAACGTCGCCTTCTAGCATGATAAATTAATAGAGTATTAAATATTTAATATGAGCTTGTTGTGCTATCCACAAGGCGAGTATTGCATATTTAAGATGTTAATTAATCACATTTGATGCTTATCAAGAAAATTGAACGCTCTAGTCTTGTTGTGCTATCCACAAGGACGAACATTTTTCTTTTTTGAATTTATGGAAGTGCTAGGCTGTACTTAACTTAAATCATTTTAGTTCGGATGTGCACACACTTGACCATTATGATTTAAGAGGAAAAATAAAATGAGTTATATAGTGATGTAATTGACAAGAGTTGTCTACCTATTTATTTGTATATCGCTTGTTGTGCTATCCACAAGGTTATATACATTTGAAATGGGATCCTTATTCTCACTAGCAAATCTTTAATTAGGTGTTGCCGAACTATATAAGTGAGGCTAATATAGTTTGATAAAAATAGTGGGAGATACCAATTTAAAATAAAAACCTAAATTTATTTTGGTATGCAAAATTAATAAAATGAATGTTTGCTAAAATGTTATTTTTCACATGCAGAATTTTAAAAATGTCAAAATCACTAATTTCACTGCGAAGCATACTTGATGCTAATAAGCTTATTGGGCCGAATTATACGGACTGGCTAAGAAATCAGAGAATAGTTCTCACTGCTGAAAAGATTTTTTATGTCCTAAACTCACCTATCCCTGGA
The DNA here is from genome assembly GCA_020205555.1 of Panax stipuleanatus. Lineage (NCBI taxonomy): Eukaryota > Viridiplantae > Streptophyta > Magnoliopsida > Apiales > Araliaceae > Panax > Panax stipuleanatus. The sequence continues at coordinate 58,463,008 of CM035123.1, read as the reverse complement.
ACTGTTCCAGAAACAGCCTCTGAGGAAGAGATTGCCACCATTGTAAAGTGGCAAGATGATGCATCTGTGGCTCAATGCATCATGCTCGCATCCATGAATAACGAGCTTCAGCGTCAGCACGAAAACATGGATGCTCCTACTATGTTGATTCACCTCAAGGAGTTGTATGGTGAACAAAGTAGGACTGCTAGATATGAGATATCTAAGGAGCTTTTCCGATCTCGGATGACCAAGGGCAAAGTGAACATAAAGGAACAAAAGAAATCTGATCCAGCTAGCAAAGGAATGTGCTTCCATTGCAACGAGCCGGGTCATTGGAAGAGGAACTGCAAGAAGTTTCTGGCAAAGAAGAAGCTTGGAGAAGCTTCGACTTCCAATCAAGGTTTGTTCATGATTGAAATTAATTTTTCAGAAAGTCAAAATTCTACTTGGGTATTGGATACCGGCTGTGGTTCTCACATATGTAATAATGTGAAGGGACTGGTCAGAAGTAGAAAGCTGAACAATGATGAGGTGATCCTACGAGTGGGGAATGGAGCAAAGGTTGTTGCATTAGCTGTAGGAACTTATTATTTAGCAATGCCTTCGGGCAAGTCCATTTATCTTAATAATTGTTATTATGTTCCGAATATTATTAAAAATATTATTTTAATTTATGTATTGGATATGGAAGGATTTAACGTTGTTATAAAGAACAATAGTTGTTCTATTTATAAAGACGATGTTTTATATGGTGTTGAAAATTTGCGAAATGGACTTTATACACTTGACTTACAAGAAAATATTTGTCAAATTGAACAAACTAAGAAAAATAAAAGAGATGATATTAATTATACCTACATGTGGCACTGTAGACTCGGTCATATCAATGAAACAAGATTATCCAAGTTGCATAAAGATGGGCTTCTTGAGTTATCTGATTATGAATCATATCCAACTTGTGATTCTTGTCTCATGGGTAAAATGACTAAATCTCCTTTTAGTGGAAAAGGAGAAAGAGTTACAGAGTTGTTGGCATTGATTCACACAGACATTTGTGGACCTATGACAACAAGTGCACGGGGTGGGTATTCTTATTTTATTACTTTCACTGATGATCACTCAAGATTTGGATATGTGTATTTAATGAAATACAAGTCAGAATCATTTGAAAAGTTCAAAGAGTTCAGAAGTGAAGTAGAGAAACAAACGAGCCAGAGTATAAAGATACTTCGATCAGATCGAGGTGGAGAATACTTAAGCGGTGAGTTTCTCAATTGTCTCAAAGAAAATGGTATAATCTCACAATGGACTCCTCCAGGTACACCATAGTTAAATGGAGTATCTGAAAGGAGAAATCGAACACTGTTGGACATGGTTCGATCCATGATGAGTTTTACCGACCTTCCAATTTCTTTCTGGGGATATGCCCTAGAAACGGCTGCATACCTACTTAACAAGGTACCTACCAAATCCGCCCCAAAGACTCCATATGAGATGTGGAGGGGGAGGAAACCAAATCTTAAGCATGTTAAGACTTGGGGTTGCCCAGCTTATGTCAAAAAGTTTGAAAATGATAAGCTACAGACTAAATCCGATAAGTGTAGATTTGTGGGATACCCTAAAGAAACTTTAGGGTATTATTTCTATCATCCAACTGATCAAAAGGTGTTTGTTGCGAAACATGTTGCCTTCTTGGAAAAGGAGTTTATCCATGAAGGGGTCAGTGGGAGTAAGATATATCTTGAAGAAGTTCAAGAACCACAAATTACCACGGATCAAAGTCAGGTACCTGACCAAGTAAAAGAACCTACTATACCACACCCTGTTCGTAAATCTGGAAGAGTACCAAAGATACCTGAGAGGTATGGATTCGTTATAGAGGATGACGATGAGGTACACATCATGAATGATGATGATCCATTGAATTACGAACAGGCTATGAGTAATAAAGACTCAGGAAAATGGCTTGAAGCTATGAAATCCGAAATGGAATCCATGTATGAAAACAAAGTATGGACTTTGGTTTCACCACCTGAAGGCATTAAGCCTATTGGGTGTAAATGGGTCTTTAAAAGAAAGACTGGAGCGGACGGCAAGGTATAGACCTATAAGGCCCGACTGGTTACAAAAGGTTTCAAACAAAGACAAGGAGTTGACTATGATGAAACCTTTTCACCAGTAGCTATGCTCAAGTCCATTCGGATTTTGCTTGCGATTGCAGCTTATAGCGACTATGAGATCTGGCAGATGGACGTGAAAACGGCCTTCTCAATGGGAAACTTGAGGAGGATGTGTATATGACACAGCCAGAGGGATTTGTTTCAAAGGTTGGAACAAATCAAGTCTGTAAGCTGCAACGATCCATTTATAGATTGAAGCAAGCTTCTCGTAGATGGAACATTCGTTTTGATGAGACAATCAAAGAGTTTGATTTTATCAAAAACGACGATGAACCATGTGTGTACAAGAAGGTTAGTGGGAGCGCAGTTTCATTCCTTGTATTATATGTTGATGATATATTACTGATAGGGAATGACATTCCTATGCTACAATCGATTAAAATCTGGTTATCTAAACACTTCTCCATGAAGGACTTGGGAGAAGCATCCTATATTTTGGGGATAAAGATCTATAGAGATAGATCTAAAAGGATGCTTGGTTTATCCCAAGGAACGTACATTGATGCAATGCTAAAGAGATTTAGCATGGAAGATTCCAAAAGAGGTCTCATGTCGATGAGCCATGGAATACATCTCTCCAAGAAACAGGCCCCAAAGACACCTGAGGAGAGAGCCCGTATGAGTAAGATCCCTTATGCTTCTACAATAGGATATATCATGTACGGTATGATATGTACTAGACCGGATGTTGCTCATGCACTTAGTGTAATGAGCAGATACCAGTCGAATCCAGGAGAAGAGCACTGGAAGGCAGTGAAGAATATCCTAAAATACTTGAGAAGGACTAAGGATATTTTTCTTGTCTACGGTGGGTCTGGATTAAAACTCGAGGGCTTCACAGACTCAAGTTTTCAAACGGACCAAGATGACAGTAAATCTGTTTTGGGGTATGTTTTTACCTTAAACGGAGGCGCAGTGAGTTGGAAGAGTTCCAAGCAGCAAGTAGTTGCTAATTCAGTGACAGAGGCAGAGTATATAGCTGCAAGTGAAGCTACAAAGGAAGCTGTTTGGATGAAGAAGTTCATAACTGAACTTGGTATGGTTCCTAGTATTGTAGAAGCAGTTCCCGTTTACTGTGACAACACAGGAGTAGTTGTACAGGCTAAGGAACCAAGGTCTCATCAAAAATTTAAACACGTGTTGCGGCGATTTCACTTGATCAGGGAGATCATTGAAAGAGGAGACGTCACCTTGGAGCGTGTAGACTCTCAAGACAACATTGCAGATCTATTTACTAAAGCTTTAACACAACAGCAGTTTGATCGTCACTTAGAGAAGATGGGTATGAGATACCATGGCGATTGGCTTTAGTGCAAGTGGGAGATTGATAGTAGTGTGCATACAAGCCAATCATGTATGATGATAAAGCACGTACTTTGTAAACAATCTTATTTATTTATTAATAAAATATTTATTTATTAAAGGCATTTAATTATCTACATGGTACTGTTTTTATAATATGTAAATAACCCATAGTTTTAAGCAATGCTTTTAGAATCATGATGATGATCATGCTAATGAGATCTAAATTCTTAGAAAGCTCTAAAACTAAAATAGTTCCCAATCGTGGGATTACTAAAAAGGGGATTAGTAAATCCGGATAGATTGGTACATATGTTGCTTGCTCATTGGATAAGGATGATTGATCTCATGATCATTTGTGTGGAGACACTAAAGCAAGTATGTAGGTGTTTATTGGAGAATAAGTTCACTGAACGTGACTCGCTATGGAATACCTAATGGAGTTTTTGATAGTAGTGTGCATACAAGCCAATCATGTATGATGATAAAGCACATACTTTGTAAACAATCTTATTTATTTATTAATAAAATATTTATTTATTAAAGGCATTTAATTATCTACATGGTGCTGTTTTTATAATATGTAAATAACCCATAGTTTTAAGCAATGCTTTTAGAATCATGATGTTGATCATGCTAATGAGATCTAAATTCTTAGAAAGCTTTAAAACTAAAATAGTTCCCAATCGTGGGATTACTAAAAAGGGGATTAGTAAATCCGGATAGATTGGTACATATGTTGCTTGCTCATTGGATGAGGATGACTGATCTCATGGTCATTTGTGTGGAGACACTAAAGCAAGTATGTAGGTGCTTATTGGATAATAAGTTCACTGAACGTGACTCGCTATGGAATACCTAATGGAGTTTTACTCGCCTGTCAATAGGAATTCCTAATGTGATAGTAGTACATGTGATCCTTGGACTTGAGATCATCATAGTATCTTGTATGTAACAAATTATACTTTGACTAATTCCTTAAAGCCTTTTAAGGCATATATAGGGTATGCTTGGGTGTAATGGGTTACATATGGAGATAATGAATGATCAATAAAAAATCTACCACCTCTAGTAAAAGAGGAGATATGTCCTATGTGATTCGTTAAATGACAACCCAGGAATCCTTGGCCAAGGTAGAATGAAATTAGAAAGAGGTTTCTAATTTGCATTATTTGGAGTTGTGCATTTTCTAATCGAAATACATATGATTAAATAAATTAAGACTTGACAGTAAATCCATGTCTTATATTTAATTGGGACATTGTATGGTGGAAGGATTGAATTGTACGGTAACTATTAACTCACAAGTTCTTTTATGATTAATGTTGAAATCTATATTATCTGGAAAGTCGTTGATCGCTAGGGAGGCTTATCCCTATTGTAGAATAAATGTTATTTATTTAAATAGATTATTAGTTTAATTTGTTTATTTAAATAAGATTAGAATTGTTCTAATTGATTTATTCACAACTGGTTTAATATGGAGAACCTAAAGGGTCACACCATAAAAGGAAGAAGAATTATTTAAGAAGAAAATGGCATGATAGTAATAATGCATTAAGTATAATTAATTTAATCTATGATGATAGAATAAATTAAATAGCTTAATGTTTATTATTTAATATTTTAGAAATATTAAATATAAATTAATAAGAGGAGTCTTATTAATATTATTATTATTATTATTATTTTAATTCTAAAGGAGTTTAGGAATTAATATAATATCAGTACTCTCTCTCAATCCTAATAAAGATTAGGATATAAATTAATTAAATAAAACCCTATTCTAATTGGATTAGGAGGGTTAACCTAATATCTATATAAGAGAGTCTTATATTAGAAATAAGGGATGTGAAATTTTCCAAGAGTTGGGAGTACACATATTCTATAGAGATAGAAACAAGGGTTAAGCCAATAACCCATCTTCTTGAGTTCTTCATCTTCCTTGGTGGATCACCGTTAGAGGCCAAACATTTGGGTCGCTGACATTATTCAAGGGAAGGAGCCACTATCAGAGGAATCAAAGGAATCAAAGGAGTAGAACTTGTACCTGAGGAAGCTTAGATCTTCAAAAGTATAATTCCATGTTCTCTCTTTTCTGTTATTGATAACAAGCACAAAGCATGATCATGGGTATGGGTTTGTATAAATTTTGAAAACCTAGTTTTTACGCTTCCGCCCTATTTATGTGATTTGATTGCATGATTGCGTTACATACAAACCCAACAGTTTTACTCGCCTGTCAATAGGAATTCCTAATGTGATAGTAGTACAAGTGATCCTTGGACTTGAGATCATCATAGTATCTCGTATGTAATGAATTATACTTTGACTTATTCCTTAAAGTCCTTTAGGGTATATAAAAGGGTATGCTTGGGTATAATGAGTTACATATGGAGATAATGAATGATCAATAAAGAATCTACCACCTCTAGTAAAAGAGGAGATATATCCTATATGATTCGTTAAATGACAACCTAGGAATCCTTGGCCAAGGTAAAATGAAATTAGAAAGGAGTTTATAATTTGCATTATTTGGAGTTGTGCATTTTCTAATCGAAATACATATAATTAAATAAAATAAGACTTGACAGTAAATTCATGTCTTATATTTAATTGGAACATTGTATGGTGGAAGAATTGAATTGTATGGTAACTATTTACTCACAGGTTCTTTTATGATTAATGTTGAAATCTATATTATCTGAAAAGTCGTTGATCGCTAGGGAGGCTTATCCCTATTGTAGAATAAATATTATTTATTTAAATAGATTATTAGTTTAATTTATTTATTTAAATAAGATTAGAATTGTTCTAATTGATTTATTCACAACCGGTTTAATATAGAGAACCTAAAGGGTCACACCATAAAAGGAAGAATAATTATTTAAGAAGGTAATGACATAATCGTAATAATGCATTAAGTGTAATTAATTTAATCTATAGTGATAGAATAAATTAAATAGCTTAATGTTTATTATTTAATATTTTAGAAATATTAAATATAAATTAATAAGAGGAGTCTTATTAATATTATTACAATTATTATTATTTTAATTTCTAAAGGAGTTTAGTAATTAATTTAATATTAGTACTCTCATTTATTCCTAATAAGATTAGGAGACAAATTAATTAAATGAATTTAATTAATTATTCCCCATGTGGTGGAAAGCCTAAATTAATTAAAGGAGTTTAATTAATTAAAAAAAATCCCATGTCTAATAGGATTAGAAGGGTTGACCAATATCTATATAAGAGGAGTCTTATAATAGATATCAGTTGAGGCAATTCCAATTGTTGGAGAGTACTCCTTTTCTATAGAGGATAGAAAACTAAGCCAACCACCCTCCTTCTTGATAATTCATCTTCCTTGGTGGATCACCTCTAGAGGCCAAACACTTGGGTGGCTAACGTTGATCAAAGGAAGGAATCTAACTCGAAAATTCAAGGAGATCAAGAAAAACAAGGAGTTGAACTCGTACATGTGGAAGCTTCGTTTTACAAGGGTATGATTCCATAACTTCTTATTTATCGTTTTAAATTAATAATTTGCATAAAGGATGATCCGGGTAATGGCTTTGTAGAAATTTTTTAAAACTCTGATATACCATGCTTCCGCTAATTTTTGCAATTTGATTGCGTCACGATTTCGTACAAACCCAACTGTAACATCAAGAAAAGATTAGCTGAAGGTGATGAGTTGAAGTACAAGATCGATGGCACCGGACTGCTGAGATTTGAAGGACAAATTTGGGTACCTCTAGTACCAGAACTAAGGGAGGATATTTTGCAAGAAGCGCACAGTACGAGATACTAGATACACTCAGGAAGCACGAAGATGTATCAAGATTTATGTCAACAATATTGGTGGCCAAACATGAAAAAGGAGGTTGCAGAATGTGTCAGCAGATGTTTAACATATCAGAGAGTCAAGGCAGAGCATCAACGACCGAGCGGATTGTTATAGCCGTTAGAGATTCCAGAATGGAAATGGGAGCACGTCACGATGGATTTTGTGGTGGGACTTCCAGCAACGCAGAAAGGTTACGACGCCATACGGGTGATAGTAGATCGTCTCACAAAGTCAGCACACTTTTTGCCAAACTGTATATCAAGGAAATTATTTCGAGACATGGAGTGTCAATATCAATTATGTTTGATAGAGATTCGCACTTCATGTCAAACTTTTGGAGGAGTCTTCAAGAAAGAATGGGGACACAACTAAGGTTGAGTACCGTGTATCATCCACAGTCCGATGGGCAGAGCAAGAGAACAATTCATATTAGAAGATGATAAGTAGGTTTTATACCTACTTATTGGATATCAACTTACCATAACTGAGGCTTAATCTCATATGTTTTAGTAGCTTTTCATGCATTTTATCTTTGTTTTATACATTGCATGATGGGAGACTAGCTTGGTGGCATCGTGGATGGAATGGATATGAAGTCGGCTCGAGTAGGTGCAAATGGCTTGTGATGGAGTGTAGGTGATAAAGGCATGAGATTGGCTTGATATGAAGTTTGGGAGATAGGAGTAGCATCAGCAAAGAACCAGAAGAAACAAGTTAGCATACTGTAGAAAACCAAGGCAGCGCGGTCTCGCCCTGGTAAAGCTTAAAGGCAGCGCGCCCGCGCCTGGAGAAGATGTCATCAGCAGGCAGCGCACCCACACCCAATGTACTCTACTGGGTAGCACGGCCGCGCCATGCCGGTTTGACCAGAGTTGACTTTTTACCAAAAGTCCCAAAATGATTGTTTTCTCTTTAAGGATGTATTGGGAGGTTGAGATATTATTTATTGAGCGTTTTTATTACCTTTTTAGGGTTAGAGAGAAACATAGAGGGAGAGTAACATTTTCTTCTACATTTTAGCTTTCTCTCTTGGTTTCCATAGTAGTCTTGCATAAATAGCTTAGATTAGGTCTGATTTTGGGAACATTGGAGCTTTCTTATCATTATATGCTCAGATTTGAAAAGAAGATCAGATTTGCATCGTTCTATCTTTAGTATCTCTTTCTTTTCATTTTGGCTTCCAATGTATGAACAATCTCTTATGATGGATTTTGATTTTAATTTTATGCACACTAGGTCTAAGAATTCTACTTTAGTGCCCATAAGGGACAACATCAACAGAATCGATGATTGAGTAAGGGTACTTCTAGCATTCAAGAGGAGACTGAGGCACAAATAGTTATGGCGGTAGAAGAACATAAAGCACTAAGGGATTATGCAACGCCGGTTATCCATGAGTTATAGTCAAGCATCACAAGGCCAGTAATAGCCGCCAATTCCTTCAAAATTAAACCAGAAACAATACAAATGGTGCAAAAATTGGTTCAGTTTGGGGGTATGGTTAATGATGACCCGAATGAGCATTTACTGAGCTTCATTGAGATATGCGACACCTTCAAGTTTAATGGAGTGTCAGATGATGTAGTGAGACTTTGACTTTTCCATTCACATTGAGAGGAAATGCAAAGAGTTGGCTTCACTCATTATCATCGGGGTCCATTACTACTTGGGAAGACTTGGCACATAAATTCTTGGCAAAATTCTACCCACCTGCAAAGACCGCAAAGATGCGAAGTGCTATTTCTACATTTGAGCAACAACATGGGGAGTCCTTATATGAAGCTTGGGAGAGATACAAAGAAATGATAAGGAAGTGACCTCATCATGGAATGCCTCAATGGATGGAGATAAACACATTTTATAATGGATTGGGTAGCCAAACTTGGCCTAACATTGATGCCGCTTCGGGAGGGGCATTCATGGCCAAGAGTTATGAAGAGGCATATGAGTTGTTAGAGATTATGGTCACAAATTATTACCAATGGCCTTCTTCTAAAATGAGTCAACAGAAAGTCGCAGGAGTATTGGAAGTTGATGCCATCACGACTCTATCGGCTCAATTAGCGGCTATGTTAAAGAAAATTGATTCTATTGTCGAGTCAAAAGTGCAACAAGTAGCTTATGTTTATGAGCTTTGTGCGGGGTCACATCTTACAGACCAATATGCTATCAATCCCGATCGGTGCAGTTTGTGAGCAATTATCAGAGGCAACCAAACGAATATCAGAACACTTACAACTCCAATAACATGAACCACCCCAACTTGTCATGGAGAAACAACCAAAACCATCAACAATAACATCAACAACAACATGCTCCAAGACCTTGATACCCTCCGGGATTTCAAAACCAACAACATCAACAAGCTCCCACTCCTTAGCCAGAAAAGAAATTAGAAAGTGGAAGAGATGATGTGTGATGCCCCCAAATTCGAACCGCCACTGATCTCTTGAATTCAGTTCGTCACGTTCTCACGATAATACAATAATAATATCTAAGGCATACATTCACAGCGAAAGATCTAATCTAGAATAATATACATTGATTTATTATAATTATTCCCCCAAATCTCGCAACCTACAGTACTTAATAGATTATATAATAATATCAAATATAGACTTATTACATAACCCTACTTAAGCTTAAACATAGTTCTGAAATAGTCTTAATACATCATCTTAATAGACGTAAAACAACATCATAATATTTAGAACATGAAAGGGGCTAGCTAGTCGGTAGCCTTGCCCTTCCCATTATCGACTCCCGAAGGTCCACCCTGCTCTGCCATAACTGAAATATTTTAGGAAAAGTAAGAATAAGCAACAAGTTTGCTCAACAAGTAATATAATAACAAGGGTGAGTAATATAGTTCTAGAATCCAAAAAGGTATGCCAAGGTATGATAGTTCAAGGAATAGCACAAAGTATCAATAGTTTTCAATAACAGTCGCTAAGGATAAAAAGATATCAATAAGATTCAATGCTAAATCAATTCAAGATTTCAAGATAATTGAATACTGAGCAGTCACTAAGGACTATGAACTTCTATTAGAATTAACAGAAATATACTGATAATCCAATAAAATAAGTACAATAGGTGATCAGCCTAAAGTACTCTACGGTATGCATATCGTTCAATCGTACTAAAGTGCGCACGTTGGTCTTCCAATAATATATAATTTCCCTTCAAAGAAGGTTATTCATCTCAGTCAAATACAAGATCCTGCACCAATCAATTGGTTTGGGTTGCCTTTCACAATATAAGTCTAGCCGAATTAAATGGCATACATCGCAACAATTTTAAGTTCAAATCTCAAGATTTAAAGTTCGAAGAATATAAATAGACTTTTATCTTATCCATGAAGTATATAATCTATAATATCTGAATTGCAATCTCAAAAGTTTACTTGTACGACAATAATAGCACAAGCTTAATGAACGCTCAATAAAGAGTAGGGTTAGGAACTTGCTTACAATGTTCCTTAAATAAAGTAAACACAAGGATATGATACTTGCCTTAAGCGTAGTTTATCCTCGTTAAGTAAATCAACACTTTCGAATCCCTATCGTAATATCGTTACGTATATATATGATATCCATTAGTCATATAGTTTAACATCATACTTTATCTTATATATACCATCCACATATAAGTTAAGTCTTCAATCTTACCATACAATCATACCATGTACAATATCATATTTAATTCACAAGTCTCGACTAATATAACTTTTATCCTTAACGTTTTGCTTTTTGAGTTAAACATATTCTCATATCATTATTATCACATAAGACCACAATCAATACTAAATATATATTATTTTAGTAAGTTATGGTATTTCAATAAGTTAACCGTCAAAAATCGGATTCAAGTATCAAGATATGATATTACATATTATGTATGCATATTAAAGGATACTTTCATGCTTGCTCAACCTTTTCACGTTCAATTTTACATGATATAGGTTCTAAGTGAATATCTTTAATAATTTAAGGCCATTCTAGGTTATGAAACCACATCAGTTATTATGCTTGTCATTTGAAACATATGAGGTGATCACATAACTTGATTTAGGCATGCTTGATAGTTTATATTTCATATACACATAGCTAGTATTGTTACTAGCTTAAATTATGCTTCACTTGTGCTTAACTATCTTTTATGATATTTACCTAGTGTGTGCACATGCATGATATATTAGTGAGTCTAAGAGTACTATCAAACACGTCCATAAATATCAGAATCCAAATCTCAATGTAACATGTCGACGTTCACGTTCAAAACTTATACTTTCAATAGTAAAGTTCGCTAGTAAGGTCTAACATGTTCATGCTAAATTATGAAACCCACATACATAAGTCAACATGTCTTTCATGCATTCTCAAACTATACTAATATACTTGCAAGGTCAGACATCAACATAGATATAACATGTCAAAGTTTGCTTTCAAAACTTACACTTTCGCTAGGAATGTGCACTAGTGAGGTTCGCACGTTCATATTACATTATTGAACCTATGTACATAAGTTAATATGTCTCTCATGCATCTCTAAGTCATACTAACATGCCCACAAAATCAAAATGTTAACATGGCATGCATACATATCAAGTTCGTTCCCAAAATTCTAAGTTTATTTTGAAGTCTATGGGTTGTATCTTCAATCGTGCATGCAAACATATTAAAGCATGTTCACACTAGGCCTAGGTATACCAATACATATGCTAAACTAGTCATTATGTTTGTTTAAACAAACTAAACATGATATCTCCTAGCAGCTTGCAGGAAAACCAGAAAAACTGACTCCAAAGGCCGGTGCCTCAGTTATAAATCGGCACAGCTGCGCCGTGTCTGGTTCGTGCCAGAATTTTTCTGCTTCAGCAGTAGCCCAGCCCAAACACAGAAACTTAATACAAATTTGATTCTAATTAGTCATATAACAGTCTAAACATATATATAAGCTAGTATAGCAACTAAGAAATAACTAACAAGCATTACTTGATCACATAATCATGAATTCCAACTAAAATCAAGAATTAAGAAATCTCAGAAAACAAAATGAGGAACAAGAGGTTATACCTCTGTTACACGAATTGAACTTGCTGCAATTTCCAAATCATAATGCTGCTATATCATTAATGAACTCTCACTTTCTATATGCTCTCAAGCCTTGAGGAAATTTCTCAGCAAATGAATTTGTGAAGGAGAAGAGGCCATATATATAGCAAAACCAATACACAAATATTGCAATTGTACTCCAAATTAAACCAACGGGAATGTAGGATTGCATGAAGGTTAATGGAGGGTTGGTAATTGGTTGTTGAACTCCACTGTTGGAGCCACTCCCTCATTGATGATTGCTAGATAAGGTTTGCTGAGTTTGAGGTTATAGGAATAGGATAGCCTCATAAGTGTTCACGTGTGAGGAAATGTGATTATCAATATGGGACAAGGCAAAGCAATCTCAGCATTCTAGCAACATTAATATATACAACACTTATGTTACTTTGTACATATCATATATACCTAAGTTGTATTCATATAATACATGCTTAGGTTATAATTTTAATGTCACAACGTAATTCATATAATGTAGTAAGTGTAATTTGCACACATATAATCCATGTACATTTTATCTTACCGATATAATTTAACCGGATTTCCTCACATTACATCATCTATTTTATTAAAAACAATTGTTTACAATATATTCATGATGTATTATTTTAATGTATACTTATATATATATTGTCACACATGCATAAATCATGTAGCTTATATAGTTTAATCAATCTTAATACATGGTTTCTATATATAGTATAGTCACATAAATGTTGCACTACACTATATAATATAGTTGTATCCCATATACTTTATATGTTTAATTTTTGCATACTTGCACATAACAATTAATATAATCTTATTATATTAATAACTTACTTATTTGTTTTATTATTCATAATGGCAATTAATCAATTAAAAAATATTAATTAATTCATCCCTCATAAATCAATATAATTATTAATCTCTATAATAATTATCTAACATTTATATGATTAATTATCACGTTAAATAAATATAAATCTTATTATATTTATAAACAAGTTGCTTATTATTATTCTATTATTTGCAATAATAGTAATCAACACATCATCAATTAATCGTCATTAATATTCTATTTCTCATAATAGTAATTAAATAACAATTATTATTGAATAATTGGTCACGTAGTAATTCCTTCATTACTTACCCTTATCAATTATTATTATTATATGATAAATAATCGCATTCCTCAGCAGTTTAAATAAATATAAATCCTATTATATTTATAAACTATTTTTTTAGTATTATACCATTACTTGCAAAAATACTAAATCAACAGACTATTATTATATTTCTCCTAATAACAATTAACAATTAATATTAATTATTCGCTTAATAATTCCTTCGTTAATTAATATACTCAATAATATTTCTCTTTACTAGGCCACACAAGGTATTCACTGAGCTTATCGTAAACTCCATATATTCTCAATTATTATAATTATTCAATTTAATATAATTGAGTTAACTCATCTCATAACACTTACATATTAATATTCAAATAAATATTCATTTCCATTAATATATTCATTTAATAATATTCGAAATTCTCGGGTATTACATCCTCCCCCCCCCCCCCTTATAAAAATTCCATCCTCGGAATTGCTACAAGGTTACACAAATAGATGGGGATAATCCTTTATCATCCTATCTTCTAATTCCCACGTACCCTCCTCGACATCGTGGTTACGCCAAAGTATTTTTACAGACGAAATAACTTTATGTCTTAAGGTTTGCTCTTTCCTATCTAATATCTGGATAGGAATTTCTTCATACGCTAGGTTCTTCTGCACTTGAATGGGCTCGTAAGAAATCACGTGCCTGTAGTCGGCCTTGTACGATCGCAACATGAAAATGTGAAATACGTTGTGGATGTGCTCCAACTCAGGCGGTAATGCAACTTTGTATGCCACTTCGCCCACTCGCTTCAGTATCTCGAACGGTCCTATGAATCTTGGACTCAACTTTCCCTTCTTGCCGAAATGGATCTTTCCCTTCCATAAAGACACCTTCAAGAATACGAAACTGCAGACTTTAAAGTCTCGGTCCTATCGATGCAAATCTGCGTATTTCTTCTGACGATCTTGAGCTGCTACTAGTCTAGCTCTTATCATTGTCAACACGTCTGCGATTTGTTGTACTAGCTCTGGTCTGAGTATTCGTCGTTCTCCGACTTCGTCCAAACATAATGGTGTTCTGCACTTTCTTCCGTAAAGAGCTTCGTACGGTGGCATGTCAATACTCGCATGGTAACTATTGTTATACGCCAAATCAACTAAGGGTAGGTTGTCATCCCAATTTCCCTTGAAGTCCATCACGCAAGTCCAAAGTATGTCCTTCAGTGTTTGTATAGTTCACTCACTTTGTCCGTCTGTCTGAGGATGATAAACGGTACTCAACCTCAACTGTGTTCCAATTCTCTCTTGCAAGCTTTTCCAAAAATTTGACGTGAAGCAAACCACTCGCCCGCTGGTGCTCTGCATTGATGCGTTGGCAAGTCAGACATCTACTAACGCACTCTGCGACTTCTCGTTTCAGATTTGGCCACCAAAAGTGTTGCCTCAAATATCAGTACATCTTAGTGCCTCCCGGATGAACGGAATATACCGTATTGTGTGCCTCGTGTAAAATCTCTACTCTCAATTCGGTTACCGCTGACACCCACACTCTCCCTTCGAATCTTAATATACCGTCTTTATCCATCTGAAATTTATCTTCCTCATTCTCTGCGATCCTCTTTATGATTTTCTCGCATTCTTCATCTTTTTCTTGTGATTCCTTCACTCTATCCCACAATGTCGGACTAGCTTCCATTACAAATAACTTCTCTTCAGACCCATTTGGTCCTTTCACTCCTATCTCCAATTTCTCCATCTCTCTAATCAACTCTTCCTGAGTCGTCAAATGAAATAATTTCTCCCTTCCTTTTTCTGCTCAGAGCGTCGGCAACTACGTTTGCCTTACCCGGGCTATAAAGAATATCACAGTCATAGTATTTGATCAATTCTAACCACCTTCTCTGATGCATATTCAACTCATTCTGTGTGAAGATATATTTTATACTTTTGTGGTCCGTGTATATCTCACATTTTTCTCTGTACAAATAATGTCTCCAAATCTTCAACGCAAAAACTACTGCCGCTAACTCTAAGTCATGAGTAGGGTATCAATTTTTGTAGTCCTTTAATTGTCGTGATGCATACACAATAACCTTGCCGTTCTGCATAAGCACACAGCCAAGTCCCTTGTGCGATGCATCACTATACACCACAAAATTTCTCGCATCATTTGGTAGTGATAACACAGGCGCTTCGCTTAATCTCTTCTTCAATTCTTGAAAACTTTTCTCGCATTTGTCCGTCCATACGAACTTCACCGTTTTCCTAGTCAGATTGGTCAACGGGGTCGCTATCTTAGAAAAATCCTGGATAAATCTTCAATAGTACCCAGCTAATCCTAAGAAACTTCTTATCTCCGTTGGTGTTTTTGACTGCTCCCATTTACTTACTGCCTCCACCTTTGCAGGGTCTACTGAGATTCCATTCTTATCCACCACGTGACCTAAGAATTGAACCTTCTCCATCCAAAATTCACGCTTCAAAAATTTTGCATACATCTTCTCCTTTCTTAGCGCCTCCAAAACTATCTTCAAATGTTCGGCGTGGTTTTCCTCAGTCTTCAAGTAGATTAAGATATCGTCGATGAAAACTACCACGAATCTAACACATTGTACAAATATCGAAGTGTTAACATTATGGCACAAGGCCTCATTCCTACTAACACATTGTACAAATATCGCACATTTGCACATACGAAATACTTCCTCATGTTCAGCATCTGAGGAAGTTAAGAAACTAACATTCATATGAAAATGAATGAAGTTAGGAACTTGAATCAAGTAAAACTTGAGCAAGATTAGAAACTTGCCTTAGCACTGCGTACTTCTTACGCCTTATCGTTCATCACAATCCCTATATATCACATAAGGAATAACAAATATCCATTAGTCAAATACTTGACTTATGCATTAGCTTATCTTTACTTTACTTCGTATGGTTCGCGTTCTTGTAATATAAGTCTACGCGACCAACTTTATGTTCATTACTTCTATTCTTTCATTACATTCCCTTACCACGTCCGATCCATACGACCCAGAACGTTTATCCAAGTTATTAACATTAACTCGGCTTTTCACATTATACGTTCTTTATTCTCTTATTACCGTTCATTACAGCTCATTATATCTTACTATGCCAATACTTGTTAACGTCTAAGTCATACAACCAATGTATACTTAGAACGTTCCCTTAACACCGATACGATTCACGAGCAACGTTCATGTATCCTGCGTTCACGTTACTCGTCTCTCAATCTCATTTAACCTTTACTTAAGGTTTAAATCACTTGTTTACATGTTACATTAAGTGAATTCAATGTTCACTCAAACTCTCATCAATTATCACTAAGTATGATGATCGACGAGATCTTAACTTATTCTTCAACTTAAACTTTGGTTAATGTTTCCAAGCTTAAGTTCAATTACGTTTGTTCAACATTTAATTCTCATAAACCTTGATTAAACATGTTGTTTAAAGCTTACATTACATCACTTCTAGCCCCTTATTTGATATGCAAAAGGTTAAGTACTTACTAGCAATGTCAGAATTTTTTGACGTGCTGGCGCTGCGGCGCCAGATTTTACTCTTGGAGTGGCGCTGCAGCGCTACCACTCCAGAGATTTCTCCCCGGAGTGGCACTACGGTGCCGGATTAAGCCTATTGGGTTGTGCTGCAGCGCTAGCTCTGCAGCTCAGAAAAATTTCTAAGTCTTTGAAAATTCTGAAATTCCCGAGTCCGTAACGTGATCGTTATAACTCAGAATTGGTTCGTTCCAAAGCCAAAAGTCCACAAATGACATGCTCTACCATCCTATCAAGTCAGAATTTGTTTATGAATATGTTGATAAAAAATTAACCGTTTCGTCCATTTTTACGTTTTCGTTAAACGTTCGTGAACGTTCAACGCTCGTTTCTTCGTTTTAACTCCGAATTCGTTCGTTCTTGCTGTCGCAAGTCTTGTTTACATAATTAGACGTGTTGAAATGGAAAACCATCATTTCCGAATCACACGACGACATTTGACTTTCATTCCATGAAATTTTACGATTTTGACGCTTAACGTCTAATCGTGTAAACTTTCGCCGAATCTTCATTACTTGATATTTTTACGTCCAACCAAATGGAATTAATCCATTGCCTATTCATCTATGATTCTCACCATCTAAAACATCTAAGTTTTAATGGCTTTCTTCATTACGTTCTTCTTGTTCTTCGTGTTCTTCGTTCGTTCTTCGTTCTTAATCAATGTTATGATTATAATTTTACGTTTTCTCGCATTCTAACGTTATAAGTTTGATAATTCAACCTTATAACATCGGAGAGTGCATATAACTCATCCGAATCGTCCACTAACATCTTCTAACATCTATTTCATTCATTAACCTGTGACGCCCCCAAATTCGTGTAACATCGATTACAGGACCTGGTGCTCACGATACAACAAACATCATCCTCTATCTATGTAAACTCCAACAACAACAACAATAATAATAATAATAATAATAATAATAATAATAATAATAATAACTATTACATACTTATTCACATAAAATCCCAAGTCTTTACAACCTTAAATAAACTGAAACTTAAACTTAGCGTTTATCGCTACATAACATCCTATGCGAAAATATAAACTTGTTACATAAACAACTCTCAACATTTTATCATAGATTCCCCTTGTCCTTGCCCGAGCCCTCAGCCTTTTCATCCTTAAATAAAAGGTTTAAGCAAGAATGAGCACAAATTGCCCAGCAAGTATATAAAGAAGTTTGAAAACATACATCAGGAGTACAAACATCTGTATGGAAATATCTCAACAGTTGAAAGAATTATCAAGTGTTAAACAAGAATATCAAAGATAAGAGTTTAGAATTCTCAATAGCATACTAAGGGGTGTTAAATACCCTGAACGTTACTTTGTTTCATCGAAAACCATCGGACGGTTTAACAATCAAATAAATTATAAACGGTCTCTGCAAGTACTCCAGGTGATCAGCCTATCGTACCCTATATTGTGCACAAGTATAAAGTTTAAACTACATAAGCATAAATGGGACTATATGTCCGACATCTGTTTGCCCGTTTATTCGGGTTGTTCATCTTAGTATTCCTGCGAGACCGCACCAAAATAATTTGGATTGGTAAACATTAAATAGCTTCAAAGGATTTGAATTGTTCAAATGTTAAAACCTTTTTCATCAATAATCTCTAGTCAAAACAAAAACTAGAAAGCATACTTCGAAACAGTTCATGATAGCAATTGAACTTTTAAAGCATAATAGTTGAATTAATAACTAGGTAATCATCAATAACGTTTCGCAAAATAATTGAAGTTATAGAATTTATGGCAAAGGAACTTGAATTAAATAATCACAAGTCTGAATTTACCCTCGTTGAAATTAAACGAGTAAGGTTTTAATAATTTCTCAATGAAAATAAGGTTAAGAAACTTGCATAATCACATCTGAGTAAGGAAACTTGCCTGATAAGTCTTCTACAGTTTAAGCTATCAACTAGTCCTTCACGTAACCTAATCACATATGTCACGTTAAGCAACTAAGTATTCCAATTCTAATTTGAAATATAATTGTTTCCTTTTTATATTAATTAGGTTATTCAACTAACTCGTATTATATCATTATTATAATTCAATCACATAACATGCCGCATCATATAAGTAAAGGGGTTCAATATAAGAATCTGAAAGAAAATAAAATTCTGGCATTTTACCCTGACCCGGTCAGACCCGACCCGACCCGGATCAGACCAGGCCAGACCTGACCTAGACCGGCCCGGCGCAGCTGTGCAGCCTCAAGCCGTGTTACCGACGCAGCTGCGCTAAACCCAGAACCCATCTTTGAGTGGCGCAGCTGTGCAGCGTTAAGCCGTATGAACGGCGCAGCTGTGCTGCTCTTCATGCCCAGAAATTTTTTCCTGCCGGGTAGCCTACTTCCCGATTTAATTCCACTTGTTTACAGGTTGTATGACCATGATATTTGGACACCATAAAGTTCATAAATCATAGTATCTTACAAAATCACAACATACATGAAACTAACATGTTAAGACCATAAACCACCAACTCCCCTCATCTTCTCCTGACATCCTACAATCAAGACAAATAACTCGATTAGTATTTTAAAATAGATATTGATTTTGTTTTTAGAAAAATAGATTTGACACAACCCTTAGAACTCTACGTGAGTTCATCTCCTTATATCCTCCACCAACTCCCCTAAGGTTATAGTCTAAGGTTCCTCACCTAAGGTTTATAACCTATAGCTTTGATACCAACCTGTGACGCCCCCAAATCCGTGTAACATCGATTACAGGACCTGGTGCTCACGATACAACAAACATCATCCTCTATCTATGTAAACTCCAACAACAACAACAATAATAATAATAATAATAATAATAATAATAATAATAATAATAATAATAATAACTATTACATACTTATTCACATAAAATCCCAAGTCTTTACAACCTTAAATAAACTGAAACTTAAACTTAGCGTTTATCGCTACATAACATCCTATGCGAAAATATAAACTTGTTACATAAACAACTCTCAACATTTTATCATAGATTCCCCTTGTCCTTGCCCGAGCCCTCAGCCTTTTCATCCTTAAGTAAAAGGTTTAAGCAAGAATGAGCACAAATTGCCCAGCAAGTATATAAAGAAGTTTGAAAACATACATCAGGAGTAAAAACATCTGTATGGCAATATCTCAACAGTTGAAAGAATTATCAAGTGTTAAATAAGAATATCAAAGATAAGAGTTTAGAATTCTCAATATCATACTAAGGGGTGTTAAATACCCTGAACGTTACTTTGTTTCATCGAAAACCATCAGACGGTTTAACAATCAAATATATTGTAAACGGTCTCTCTAAGTACTCCAGGTTATCAGCCTATCGTACCCTACATTGTGCACAAGTATAAAGTTTAAACTGCATAAGCATAAATGGGACTATATGCCCGACATCTGTTTGCCCGTTTATTCTAGTTGTTCATCTTAGTATTCTTGCGAGACCGCACCAAAACAATTTGGATTGGTAAACATTAAATAGCTTCAAAGGATTTGAATTGTTCAAATGTTAAACCCTTTTTCATCAATAATCTCTAGCCGAAATAAAAGCTAGAAAGCATACTTGGAAACAGTTCATGATAGCAATAGAACTTTTAAAGCATAACAGTTGAATTAATAACTAGGTAATCATCAATAACGTTTCGCAAAATAATTGAAGTTATAGAACTTTACAACAAAGGAACTTGAATTAAATAATCACAAGTCCGAACTTACCTTCGCTGAAATCAAACGAGTAAGGTTTTAATAATTTCTCAATGAAAATAAGGTTAAGAAACTAGAATAATCAAATCTGAGTAAGGAAACTTGCATAATTAAATCGGAGTAAGGAAACATGCATAATTAAATCGGAGTAAGGAAACTTGCATAATCAAATCTGAGTAAGGAAACTTGCATAATCAAATCTGAGTAAGGAAACTTGCTTGATAAGTCTTCTACAGTTTAAGCTATCAATTAGTCCTTCACGTAACCTAATCACATATGTCACGTTAAGAAACTAAGTATTCCAATTCTAATTTGAAATATAATTGTTTCCTTTTTATATTAATTAGGTTATTCAACTAACTCGTATTATATCATTACTATAATTCAATCACATAACATGCCGCATCATATAAGTAAAGGTGTTCAATATAAGAATCTGAAAGAAAATAAAATTCTTACATTTTACCCAGACCCGGTCTGACCCGACCCGACCCGGATCAGACCTGGCCCGACCAGACCTAGACCGGCCTGGCGCAGCTGCGCAGCCTGAAGCTGTGTTACCGGCGCAGTTGCGCTGCCTGGCAAACCCAGAACCCATCTTTGAGTGGCGCAGCTGCGCAGCATTAAGCCATATGAATGGCACAGCTGCGCTGCTCTTCATGCCCTAGAAATTTTTTCCTACCAGGCAGCCTACTTCCCGATTTAATTTTCACTTGTTTACAGGTTGTATGACCATGATATTTGGACACCATACACTTCATCCATCATATTATCTTACAAAAATACAACATACATGAAACTAACATGTTAAGACCATAAACCAACAGCCTAGAAAAGCGTGCATGAACAGGTTCCATACTTGGCAAAATTCTGGAAAACCCAAAATCTGTAGATTTTTCCCTATGAACATGCTTGCTACCGAATTTCATATCTTGCTCAATTTAACTCCATTTATTATGAAATTTGGTCAGGTTATAATTCATACTACATAGTATTTTATAAAATTCCTACATACTCAAATCGGATCACTGAAGCTATGGTTTCAAGGCTCCGAAAAACCAGAAAATCACAGATTTCACTTTTGAACCAACTTTGATAAAATCATGATTTTGATTCTAGCATGCATGGGGTTGATTCCTACTGTCCAGACCACACATACTAACATATATACACATGTTACAACAATCAAACTCAATAAATCACCATGATTTGAACAAATTGACATTTAAGAGGCATTTTATCAACTAGTTGGCATGCATACACAAATTCCATGATTCTCAATGTAATTGAAACATGTTAGTCTAGAACTTTTGTTCTTAATCATACATATATCATCAACTAGCAGTAGCATGGCATCACAAAGTCTAAAATAAATCGTTTGCAAAGATCTCATATGCGTATTCTCTCATTTTTACTTAGGAACATAGAAAAGAGAGTTCATAGCTTACCTTTTTGATGAATTCTTCTTGTGTTAAACTGATTGAGCCTCACACCTTGCTTGTTAATTGCTATGCACTCTCCAGAAATCTTAGAAAGCCTCGTATCCCTCTCAAACTCTCATTCTCAATTTTTTTTCTCTCTCGGGTGTAACTTTTTAGTGAAAGGAAGAATGAATTTGGGTTGGGTGTATATGTAGAGGTTAGAGTCTTTTGATTTCCCATAACCTCCAGCTCCCAATTGTCAGTTACAAACATTATTCATAATTCATTCGTTTAGTTATGGAGTGGGGAGTTAGAAAAATGAAAAGTTTGGTTATAAGGCGATATAACCCCATCCTTGCTATATTGTTATATACATATACTCCCTCCCTCCTTGTCCCAATTCAGATGTCACGTGGGACCCCCTCCAGCTACTGATTTGCTAAAAATATTATTAATTTAATTAGTTAATCAATTAAATAACTATTTTGACCATTTTGCCCTCCGTAGCAGAACGTTGCGATACTTATATCGATTCGTACTAAAATCGACGTCCCGGACGTCATGGGACTATCCGTTTTGTCAAATTCATCTCCGAAATTCGTGGTTGACATTTTATCCGAAAAAGTCAATCGGTTGACTTTGACCAAAAAGTCAACTGTGACATATTTTTGTGGTTACAGTCTATCCTGACTAATTTCGACGTTTCGGACTCAAATACGCAGTCTGCGTCTCTAAATTCCGCTCTGAACTCAAACTCATACTTTAAAGCCATCCCATGAAATTAATAGAATCAATTCCATACTTAACCAATTTAAATAGTTGAATTAAAGTGAACCAACCATTTAAATACTTCTCATCACATATTATAAAATAACCCATGGATGTATAACACATATACATCTAATAAAAGAAAACACACAAGAATTTCACATAAATTCGTTTAGTGAAAATTATTAAATTACACAATAATTCTCGGATATTACATTCACCCTCCCTTATAAGAATTTCGTCCCCGGAATCATTACAAAGTTAAACAAAAAGACTAAGGTAATTTTTCATCTTTTTCTCCTCGAGTTTTCCACGTAGCCTCTTCGGCGTTGTGGTTCCTCCATACTACCTTAACCGAAGGTATTATCTTATTCCTCAACACCTGCTCTTTTCTATCAATTATCTGTACAGGAAACTCTTCATAGGTTAAGTCTTTTTCAAACTGAATGGGTTTATGCTTTATGACATGCTTGTAATCCTATTTATATGGTCGTAAAACTGATACATGGAACACGTTGTGTATATGTTCTAACTCCGGAGGTAAAGCTATTTCTTAAGCCACCTCACCGACTCGCCTAAACACTTCAAAGGGTCCTATGAATCTGGGACTAAGTTTTCCCTTCTTCCCAAATCTCATTTTCCCTTTCCAAGGTGACACCTTCAGAAACACATAAGTGCCGACATCGAAGTCTCGTTGTTGCCGATTTTGATCAGCATATTTCCTCTGTTGATCCTGAGCTGTCATTAATCTCGCTCGTATTGTTTTGATCACATATGCAGTTTGCTGCACCAATTATGGCCCTAGCAATTTACGTTCTCCTACTTCATCCCAGTACAATGGCGTTCTACATTTCCTTCCATATAAAGCTTCATAAGATGGCATCCCGATGCTCGCGTGGTAACTGTTGTTGTATGAAAATTCCACCAACGGTAGGTGGTCATCCCAGCTTTCTTTGAAGTCCATAACACATGCTCTCAGCATGCCCTCTAACATTTAGACAGTTCTTTCGTTCTGCCCGTCTGTTTGAGGATGATACGCGGTGCTCAACCTCAGTTGTGTTTCCATGCGTTCTTGAAAGCTTTTCCAGAAATTAGCTGTGAACCGCGGATCGCGATCTGACATAATTGATACAGGTACACCGTGCCTGGAAACGATCTTTTTGATGTAAATCTTTACCAACTGATCCAAGTTATATCTTATCTTAATTGGCAAGAAATGCGCTGATTTGGTCAATCGATCAACGATCACCCATACTGCATCGTAACCCTTCTGTGTCGTTGGAAGTCCTACCACAAAGTCCATCGTGATATGCTCCCACTTCCATTCCAGAATTTCTAAAGGTTGAAGTGACCCGCTCGGTCTCTGATGTTCCGCCTTAACTCTATGGCATGTCAAACACCTGCTGATGCACTCTGCCACTTCTCTCTTCATATTGGGCCACCAATAATGTTGGCGAACATCCTGATACATCTTTGTGCTTCCTGGATGGATTGAGTAACTTGAGCTATGAGCTTCCTGCAAGATTTCTTCCTTTAATTTAGATACCGCTGGCACCTAAATTCTCTTCTCAAATCTTAACAGTCCATCACCACCCTCAAGTGTTCAGCATGATCCTCCTGAGTCTTGGAATAGATCAGGATATCATCTATGAACACGACTAAGAATTTATCTAAGTATTGCTTGAATACCCAGTTCATCATGTCCATAAACGCCGCCAGCGCGTTCATTAACCCAAATGGCATCACCAGAAACTCGTAGTGTCCGTAACGAGTCCTGAATGCTGTCTTAGGTACATCTTCATTCTTCACCTTCAACTGGTGATATCCCGTTTTCAAGTCTATCTTAGAAAAATATTTTGCTCCCTTCAACTGATCAAACAGATCATCTATCCTAGGTAACGGATACTTCTTCTTGATCGTCACCTTGTTCAACTCTCGATAGTCGATGCAAAGTCTCATCGACCCGTCCTTCTTCTTCACAAATAAAACTGGTGCTCCCCAAGGAGACACACTCGGTTGAATATACTTCCTATCCAATAATTCCTGCAACTGTACCATCAGCTCCTTCATCTCTGCTGGAGCCATTCTGTATGGGGCTTTTGAAATCGGGGTCGTTCCCAGTACTAAATCTATAACAAATTCGACCTCCCTATCCGGTGGAATACCTGACAATTCCTCCGAAAATACATCGGCAAATTCATTCACTACTGGTATCTATCCCATCCCTACCCCTACTTTCTGCGTATCGACAATATGGGCCAAATAACCTATACATCCCTTCCTTAGCAACTTCCTCGCTTGCATCATCAGTCAGACAATTCGAGTGTCTCGACGACTTACTCCCGTAGAACACTACCTTAGACTGATCCGGAGTCTTAAAGTTTATACACTTCTTCTGGCAATCTAGCATCGCTCCATGGTTAAATAACAAATCCATTCCTAGAATTACATCAAATTCCATTAACTGAATCGGAATTAAATCCACAGGTAACTTATATCCCCTGATATCTACAACACAATTCCTATGTACATGGCTAACGGGAATTTTTTCCTTATTAGCAACTTCTATGTTCATCGGATATTCTAATTCTTCCTGGGGTAAGTTTAATCGTTGGGAGAATTCATACGACAAGAAGGAACAAGTAGCACCCGAATCGAATAATACATAAGCAGATATATCATTGATCGGAATGATACCTAAAACCACATCCTTGGATGCGATCGCATCCTAAACTGTCATGTTGAAAGTCCCTGCTGTTGGTCGATTCTAAGTTGGTGGTCCAGTAATTGTGAGATTTCCACCTGCTTGGTCCCCTTCCTCCATTTCCTCCTGCAGAATTCTTCTTTGGGCAATTCCTTGCCTGATGATCCAATGCTCCACAGTTGAAGCATCCATTCCTCTTTGGTGTAGAGCAATTGGGAGAGATGTGCCCCTCTTGCCCGCAATTAAAACAGACATTCTTCCCCTTTAGACATGCACCCGAGTGATTCCTCCCACACTCCTTGCATGCCTCAGTCCTCTTCTTTGTTTCCCCTAGTTTCCCCCCCCAGAGTTTCCTGAGTTAAAATTATTGCTGCTGTTGTTGTTGTTGTTCCACTTCCTCTTGTTTGCACCACTGCTGTTGCTACCTTCCCCGCGATTCCCTCCTTCATTCTTCTTCTTTTTCTCCTTATTAAACTTCATTAGGGCTTCACTTCCGCCCTCAGCAATTATAGCCTTCTCCAGGAGAGTCGTGAAGCTGTTCGTCTGCAACACCAAAAGTCTACTGTATAACCATGGTTTGAGACCCTGCTCAAACCTCCTCATTTTCCTCTCCTCAGTGTCGACCTGATGAGGCGCGAACCTTGCCAATTTGTTGAACTTTGCGGCATACTGGGGTACCGTCATGTCGTCCTGCTTCAGCTCCAGGAATCGTATCTTCATGCGACTCTGCATACTCGCAGGAAAGTAATTCTCGAAAAATATCTTCTTAAACCCTTCCCAAGGTATCACACCTTCTCCAGCCCTGGTCTGGTTTGCCTCCCACAAGTAGTTGGCTTCACCCTTCAGCATATACGTGGCGAAGATTATTTTCTGATCATCTCCTACTCGGGCGATAGCGAACGCATTTTCAATTTCCTTAACCCAAGTTTGGGCTATAATGGGTTCGGTGGTTCGTTTAAATTCTGGGGGTCTCGCGCTCTTGAAGTCCTTAAAATGTGCCACCTGGCCCGCTTGAGGGTTATTGGTATTCGGGGTTCAATTCTGAAGTGCCCCAACTAACATGTCTATGAATTTTTGAATGGGGTTCGGTGGACCCCCAGCATTACCGCCTGACCCTTTTGGTACTTGACGACGTCTTCCTCTAGCCATCTCTCTGTTTAAATAAACTTAATGTTATCATCTCATAACTTATTCGTACAGCATATATATTTCATATAAAACTTAATCATCACATCACATATTTAAATAAAAGCATATTTATTTAAAAAAAAAAAAACCATAATCACAAGGTATCTCATCATCTTATAGCATTATGCTATTTACATCTCTTTAACCCAAAACACTTGGAAAAACCGAAAACCAAGTTTTATTTCATAGATAAGCGTTCTATACGCTAGTAGTAAAAGTTCAACACGAATAAACTAAAGACCCCGTCTAATGGCATCTTTATACTCTTCATCCGCTATCTCCAGTACCAGCCCTCGGCTTATAACATGTCTAGACCGGTGCTCCTCACGCGAAAAGTGACGCATCCTATGCTAGAACCTTCCATGTGCTGACTTAAACACGTACTTCATCTTGTCTATCCTAACCTTCTTATCTCTCACTTCTCCTTCTAACTCGCCAGTTAGCTTCTCGGCCCGAACACGGCCTCTTCTCTCATCTCCCCAGAATGTGGTAATGATCTGCTTGTCAGTTTGGAGACTCTGAATCCTTGACTCTAACCCATTAATGGAATGTCCCAAGTGGGTCCTGATAGCTTCTTTCTCATCCTTCAGCCTATCTGCCTTCTGACCTGCTGTTCGCAGCTTGTCAGCCAGATCCCCGTTCCTAATTATCAGATGGTGCACCAATGCATCCAGCAATGCTGCAGCTTGCTGCTCCCCCTGATACAGCTCCTCCAACTCATGGACCTTGTCATCTAATTCAGTAATCTTATCCATCAACTCATCCAACATAGTATCCTCAGGTGCTTCTTCGGAGTCCTCCTCGGCCTCCTCTTCCTCTTCAGGATACTCCTCTGGGTCTGAGTCAGCTGCTGCCTCAACTATAGGCTCAGGTACAGCTGTCACCAACTGCTCACTCACAACATGACTATCTCTAACCTCATCTTCTCCTGACATCCTACAATCAAGACAAATAACTCGATTAGTATTTTAAAATAGATATTGATTTTGTTTTTAGAAAAATAGATTTGACACAACCCTTAGAACTCTACGTGAGTTCATCTCCTTATATCCTCCACCAACTCCCCTAAGGTTATAGTCTAAGGTTCCTCACCTAAGGTTTATAACCTATAGCTTTGATACCAACCTGTGACGCCCCCAAATCCGTGTAACATCGATTACAGGACCTGGTGCTCACGATACAACAAACATCATCCTCTATCTATGTAAACTCCAACAACAATAATAATAATAATAATAATAATAATAATAATAATAACTATTACATACTTATTCACATAAAATCCCAAGTCTTTACAACCTTAAATAAACTGAAACTTAAACTTAGCGTTTATCGCTACATAACATCCTATGCGAAAATATAAACTTGTTACATAAACAACTCTCAACATTTTATCATAGATTCCCCTTGTCCTTGCCCGAGCCCTCAGCCTTTTCATCCTTAAATAAAAGGTTTAAGCAAGAATGAGCACAAATTGCCCAGCAAGTATATAAAGAAGTTTGAAAACATACATCAGGAGTACAAACATCTGTATGGAAATATCTCAACAGTTGAAAGAATTATCAAGTGTTAAACAAGAATATCAAAGATAAGAGTTTAGAATTCTCAATAGCATACTAAGGGGTGTTAAATACCCTGAACGTTACTTTGTTTCATCGAAAACCATCAGACGGTTTAACAATCAAATAAATTGTAAACGGTCTCTGCAAGTACTCCAGGTGATCAGCCTATCGTACCCTATATTGTGCACAAGTATAAAGTTTAAACTACATAAGCATAAATGGGACTATATGTCCGACATCTGTTTGCCCGTTTATTCGGGTTGTTCATCTTAGTATTCCTGCGAGACCGCACCAAAATAATTTGGATTGGTAAACATTAAATAGCTTCAAAGGATTTGAATTGTTCAAATGTTAAAACCTTTTTCATCAATAATCTCTAGTCGAAACAAAAACTAGAAAGCATACTTCGAAACAGTTCATGATAGCAATAGAACTTTTAAAGCATAATAGTTGAATTAATAACTAGGTAATCATCAATAACGTTTCGCAAAATAATTGAAGTTATAGAATTTATGGCAAAGGAACTTGAATTAAATAATCACAAGTCTGAATTTACCCTCGTTGAAATTAAACGAGTAAGGTTTTAATAATTTCTCAATGAAAATAAGGTTAAGAAACTTGCATAATCACATCTGAGTAAGGAAACTTGCCTGATAAGTCTTCTACAGTTTAAGCTATCAACTAGTCCTTCACGTAACCTAATCACATATGTCACGTTAAGCAACTAAGTATTCCAATTCTAATTTGAAATATAATTGTTTCCTTTTTATATTAATTAGGTTATTCAACTAACTCGTATTATATCATTATTATAATTCAATCACATAACATGCCGCATCATATAAGTAAAGGGGTTCAATATAAGAATCTGAAAGAAAATAAAATTCTGGCATTTTACCCTGACCCGGTCAGACCCGACCCGACCCGGATCAGACCAGGCCCGACCTGACCTAGACCGGCCCGGCGCAGCTGCGCAGCCTCAAGCCGTGTTACCGACGCAGCTGCGCTAAACCCAGAACCCATCTTTGAGTGGCGCAGCTGTGCAGCGTTAAGCCGTATGAACGGCGCAGCTGTGCTGCTCTTCATGCCCAGAAATTTTTTCCTGCCGGGTAGCCTACTTCCCGATTTAATTCCCACTTGTTTACAGGTTGTATGACCATGATATTTGGACACCATAAAGTTCATAAATCATAGTATCTTACAAAATCACAACATACATGAAACTAACATGTTAAGACCATAAACCAGTAGCCTAGAAAAGCGTGCACGAACTAGTTCCATACTTAGCAAAATTCTGGAAAACCCAAAATCTACAGATTTTTCCTTATGAACATGCTTGCTACCGAATTTCGTATCCTGCTCAATTTAACTGCGTTTCTTATGAAATTTGGTCAGGTTATACTTCATACTACATAGTATTTTATAAAGTTCCTACATACTCAAATCGGATCACTGAAGCTATGGTTTCAAGGCTCCAAAAAACCCAAAAATCTGAGTTTTCACTTTTGAACCAACTTTGATAACATCATGATTTTGATTCTAGCATGCATGGGGTTGATTCTTACTATCCAGACCGCACGTACTAATATATATACACATGTTACAACAATAAAACTCACTAAATTACCAAGATTTGAAAAAAATGACATCTAAGAGGCATTTTATCAACTAGTTGGCATGAATACACAAATTTCATGATTCTTAATGTAATTGAAACATGTTAGTCCATAACTTTTGTTCTTAATCATACATATATCATAAACTAGTAGTAGCATGGCATCACAAAGTGTACAACAAATTGTTTGCAAAGATCTCATATGCATATTCTCTCATTTTTACTTAGGAACATAGAAAATAGAGTTCATGGCTTACCTCTTTGATGAATTCTTCTTGTGTTAAACTGATTGAGCCTCACACCTTGCTTGTTAACTGCTATGTACTCTCCAAAAATGTTAGAAAGCCTTGTATCCCTCTTAAACTCTCATTCTCAATTTCTTTTCTCTCTCGGGTGTAACTATTTATTGAAAGGAAGAATAAATTTGGGTGGGGTGTATATGTAGAGGTTAGAGTCTTTTGATTTCCCATAACCTCCAGCTCCCAATTGTCAATTACAAACATTATTCATAATTCATTCGTTTAGTTATGGAGTGGGGAGTTAGAAAAATGAAAAGTTTGGTTATAAGATGATATAACCCCATCCTTGCTATATTGTTATATACGTAAACTCCCTCCCTCCTTGTCCCAATTCAGATGTCACGTGGGCCCCCTCCAGTAGCTGATTTGCTAAAAATATTATTAATTTAATTAGTTAGTCAATTAAATAACCATTTTGACCATTTTACTCTCCGTAGCCGAACGTTGCGATACTTATATCGATTCCCACTAAAATCGACGTCCCGGACGTCATGGGACTATCCGTTTCGTCAAATTCATCTCCGAAATTTGTGGTTGACTTTTTACCCAAAAAAGTCAATAAGTTGACTTTGACCAAAAAGTCAACCGTGACACATTTTTGTGGTTACAGTCTATCCTGACTAATTTCGACGTTCCGAACTCAATTACGCAGTCTACGTCTCTAAATTCCGCTCCAAACTCAAACACATACTTTAAAGCCATCCCACAAAATTAATAGAATCAATTCCATACTTAACCAATTTAAATAGTTGAATTAAATTGAACCAACCATTTAAATACTCCTCATCACATATTATAAAATAACCCATGTATGTATAACACATATACATCTGATAAAAGAAAACACACAAGAATTTCACATAAATTTGTTTATTAAAAATTATTAAATTACACAATAATTCTCAGATATTACATAACCAATCATTATGCTTTTAACTCAATTCTTCATTAATTCTAAACCATTTAACTATGGTTTTCACTTGTTCTTGGTTCTTAGTGTGTTAAAGTCCACTAATACCAATCTCCATACTTCCTAACATGCATGCTTTGTCCATTTTCACTTCTCTATCAATCTTTAAAATTAAAGAAAGATGAAGATTAAGGTTTAACACTTATACCTTATAAGTGTTCTTGTCTCCTTAAACTTTGTTATTGAGAAAGTCTAAGACTAGCTTCTCTTCCTTCCTGGTTGCTCATCAAGCTCTTCTTTCTCTCTTCTCCTTCAAGCTCTCAAGCTCTCTCTCCCTCTCTAGATATTGGTGGGATTTTTAAACAATGAAAAATGAAGGCCTATGTGACATCCCGGATTTTTTAAGAATTTATAAATGAGAATTTAATAAATAAAATTCTTATTTTAAGATGTTTAAGTACGAGTATGTGTATATGTGTTATATATTATGAAATGTGTGAATTGGTGTGAAGAGAATTTATATATTTATTGAATTAAATAAATAAATTAATGGAATTATTTATTGAGTTAAATAAATAATTATGTGATTATTATGGAGTAATTTAATTAAGTGTTATATGTTAATTAAATGAATATTTAGTATTTAATTTTATTAATATATAATGATTTTATGTTATAGTTCTGATTTTAATTGGAATAATTAAATTAGATGAGTTATGTGATGATTGTTACACGAAATTATAATTAGCGAGTAATTATAATTATGTGGCAATTTTATGAGATTAATTGATGTCAGACTTTTAATTAATTAAATTAGAATGTTGAGTTTTAATTAGTTAAAGGATAACATTAAAAAATATGTGTTAAAAGGATTTATTAAAATAGTTATAAGAGTTTTTAAAATTATTTTCCCAAACAAAGCCCTAGCACCGTTTTTAAATCCGTTTGCCAAACGGGGCCTTAACTATTAAAACCTGTTTTTAAAATAATATGGTTTTGCCAAACAAGCCTTAGGGATTTTAAAATTCTAATTTTTGTAACTTATATATTAAATTGGTAATTAGTATATATAATTATATTGGGAGTTACATATTCTATAATTATATGTGTTATATGAATATTGTATATACACTAAGTTACGTTAGTTTTCTAAACCTAAGTCTAAACTAAGAACAAAGAGAAGAAGAGAGAATAAAGAGAAGAAGAAGAAGGGAAACCTTGAGAAAACAAAAGAAAAGCTTTCATCATCTCCATCTTTTCTCTTAATTCAACCTAGGAAGGTATCAAACTAACCCTTATACTAAATTAAGATGTTTTGTATTTAGTCTTTGTAAAATTAGGTTTTCATGATTATAAATTTATATGTATATATGGTGTTCATATATTTTCATATGTAATTGTATGCCATGAAAGGATTTTCAAAGTACAATTGTTGTAAAAATAAGTTTTAAAATCATGTTCTTCTATGTTTTCATAGTTTTAGAGTTCTATGTAAAAATCTTTTGGTAAAACTTCATAATTTTAATATGTGAATGGGATGTGTGTGTGTGTGTGTGTGTGTGTGTATATATATATATATACGCTTACAAGAGATTTTTATAGTTGTTCAAAAGTTTCAATTTACAAAGATATGATGAACATGATGAAATCATGTTCATAGTGTTTGATTATAAAGTTAAGTTGAAAATATTTCTTAAATTATCAAAGAGATTGGTGAAAGCATGAAGTTATGTGTAATATGTGATATAGCATGATTATATATGAGTCATATGATTGTTTTAACAATTCGATTCATGAAGTTTTGATAAACAAGAAGAACGGGGTTCATAGTGATTTTCTGTGAACTAATTTCTAAAAAATAGCTTTTAAAACTATCAAATTAGTGTTTGATTATGGGTTATTGTTGAAATTAATCATGTATTATGTTAGTATGTTAATAATAGAAGTTAATACAATTGGAATTACTTGAATTGATCGAAAAACAAATTCGTAATAGCAATTTTTGTCAAGAACGTTTAATTTTGTAGTTTTCTTTGAAAATCATGAAATCTTGGTTTTGATTATGTGTTATATGGATTTTAAATGTTATGATCATGTTTAAGAGTTTAAAATATTGTTTGTACCAAGTTTTATGTTTATCATGTTGGGAAAAATCGAATTCGGTGTGAAGGAATGAGCCAAATTGGCTTATTTCTCCACCAGTTCGCAAACTGGGAGGTGCACCAGGGGGTGACCCGCCCCAGTGGGTGTTTAAGCCTTGGGGGACCCACCCCAGCGGGTACCCTTGTTGTCCGGGGTGGTCTAGTTATTGTAATGCAAAATTATTTTGACCTCTGTTAGTAAAATAGCCACAACGTTTTCATACGAACTCCGATTGAGGAGATTCAAGATGCTCTGGAACGAGCACGAGCAGACTTACAACTTTTGTTTTTCTAACTTTTTTGATTTGAGGTCGTTAGCAAGGGTCAAAATGGTTATTTTTGTGACTAATGCGTATTCGAAGGCAATCGGAGGGCGTCGGACATGCACATACGCAAGTATAGTGCTGTCGACGATAATAGATATTGTTCTAAGTTGCAAAACATGAATGTTAGTATATATAATGATGCTTAACATTAATAAATGATGTATTGGATAAGTTATATAAGCACACTAAGCATATACAATAGAGACGAATCGGGCGTGTGACGAATGAACGTCGAAACGCCGTGACAAGTGTTAACGAACGTAAAAAGTGTTTTAAGTCAAATAAAATGAACATGATAAGATATGAAATTAGGTTAATATAAAACCAATAAGTAGTCCCAGCAAGACTTAAACACTTGCATGAATTTCGAATATTAATATCGATAGTTAACACAATCTAATTGAACATTGTGTATTGATAGTAGGAAGAGTTATGAGATGTAGAGTAGAGTTTATATTACACTTACTATGTGTTGCTATGTGACTGATAGTTGATGTGCATGATTATATAATTGTGTAGGGCACGTGAAGTGCAGATAGCTGTAAGCTGTTAATCTATTATTGGTAAACAACGATCAAGGCCAGTCTTTCGGTTCCTACTTGTCTACGTGAATTTGATGAACTGTTTTAAATTGCATGATATGTTATATATGTTCTAAGTGAGCATGATATGTTATACATGTTGTAATCATGAAATGTCAAAGTCAATTTATGACTACACTGTTTGGTTAAATAATGTTGATTGAGTAAGGAACTCAATCTTTATATTTGTTATGTAAATTAAAGCATGTATGCCATGTTACTTTAATTATTATGAGATTTATGTTGAGCATATTTATTATGTGATACATGTAGCATGAAAACTGTTAGAACTTGCTGAGCTGTTGAGCTCACTCTTGCAAATAACCATTTTTGCAGGTCAGGGATGCAAGGTAAAGATACGTGTTAAGTGATTTATAGAGATCAATGTTCAAGAATATTTGTTCTGTTCAATTTCAAATTGTAATTAATGTTTTGAATGTAATATGTCGCTGAATTATAAGTAGAGTTATCCAATGTAGATGGATATTGTTTTATTATGTAAGACTTTGTATAGTCATTTTGTTGTAACGATTCATGATATAGATTTGAGTCGAAGAGATGTAATGTAAAGGTTGCGATTCAGGGCAATATAGAATGAAAGTTTATAAAAGTTTTATATATTCTGCATTTTTAGTGATTTTTAATATCGAATAATGATGTAATGAGAGATTTAAATTGTATTATTAACGATCGAGAAGAGGAATATTATTATAAGAATTTTTGGGTCGTTACAGTTGGTATCAAAGTCGACTCTCGAAAGCTCGGGTCGGGTCATCCGATCGGGTTGCCGAAGTTGGGGACACGAAGGCTTGTGGTATTATCCCACAATGGAGAGATGAAGGTCCGGAGGTTGGGACACGAAGCCAGCCGGTATTATCCCACAATGGCTAGAGAGGCAAAGATCTTTAGACCATGTGTGTGATCGGTTCTGACGCGGACGTCAGAAATTTAAGTGGGGGAGTTTGTAACACCCCAATCCCACATTGAAAGATAGGAAAAATATTTGTCCGTACTTAAGGAAATAAGTTACTAACAATAGTACCTTCAGTCATGACTTTTGGGTGAGCCTGTGGTGGGCTAAGATGACCCAAGAAGATACTATTGGGCCAGTGGTTTAAGGCCTTATTTTGGATGGATTTGATTCGATTCGGACTTGGGATTTGACCCGAGATTTGTTCCAAACTCGGGATTTGACCCGGGTTATTATATATGGTATCAGAGCTATAGGTTATACACCTTAGGTAAGAGTACCTTAGGCTATGACCTTAGAGAATGAGAAGTTAAGTTAAGTTATGTAAAACGAAAAGGTGATTCTTTTCACATACGTAGATGTATAGAATAAGTTAAGTCCTAGAAATGTTATAAGAAGAAGATTAGATTGGCGAGAAATAAAACTCAAATAAAATATTGATATATATAAACGGAATTAGAAATTCTTAAAGGAAAAGTGGTTTAATAAAAAAGAAGATTCAAAGAAGAATCTTGAAGAGATGTAGAGATAAAAACCAGGAGTTGCCTAACTCCAATAATCTAGATGACGAATAATGATGAATAGACAGAGTCTATGAGATTTAAAAGCATAATGAAATCATGATATAACATGATGATAGGTAAAGATGAGAAGTTTTTAAAACAAAAACGATAATGAGAATCATAAGGGAGATGATTATAGAATAAGATCACGACGTGATCTTTTAAAGTTGTAAAAGACAGATGGTCTTTAATGATTGAATAGTTATAGTTTGAGACTATAACGAGAAGGTACTATGATATAGTACGCGATTAACTCACGAGGAGTTATAAATGATGAGATATAGAAAGTCTGTATCGAGCATAGGATAAGAAGTTATAAGTAAGATAGAGGTAAGTGGGATTTCAACTAAGGACTCATGTGGTGGCTGAGTTGTACAAATCTTGTATGGGCAGGGTTTTGTGCTTACACTTGGTTTATCATATTGATAATCGTTGGAAGGTTGGTGTCGCGCTATCGATATATATATGACGAGAAGGTGATTCTTTTCTCACATTATATTTGATAGTTAGAGTCAGTAGAGATTAGATTAGATGATATTAAGATTACATTAGAAAATCTTAAGATTAGGCGAGTTCTTAAAACTCATACCTATGGTGAGTTCGTGACTCATAATTGTATGTATATTTTTGAACCCCTAAGAATATGGACAGTCTTTGATCAGTTCTTTGACTATGTATTGCTAGAATAAGTTCTTAAACTCATATTATTGTGGCAAGTTCCTGAACTTTCAAAGTGTGGTAAGTTCAATGAATTGTACTGGGTATAGAAAGGTTATGGTGTAGAAAGTATTGATGTTGTTTAAGATTGATAGAATGATTAAGTAATGGTGGAGTAAAGAGTTATTTTGATGGAGAAAGTTTTTATATTCTAAATCTCCTAGCTTTGCTAGATTTTTGAAATTTATTGACTTCGTGCTGATGTTGCACTTTTGTTTTCTTGAAAAACATTGGATCAAATGATGGAAGCAACGAATTTTTTAAAATAGTGCTATTATTAACATGTCTATGTTAATTGCTTCAGCTAGACAAAAATAATTTTAAATTTTCAAAATATATTTTATATATGCGTCATTTGATATGGTGTAGAAACAATAATCGAGGAAGTTATCAATGCAATTAAACCTAGGGTTGGATGTGATCGTATGATCGTCAGCCCACTATGGTATGATGTAGTATAACGACGTCATGTAATGACAAAATCCCCAACGTACTATTACTACAGTACGGTATCAGGATATTATGAAAAGATTGATTTATTTACTTTTAGTTTCCTTAAACAAAAAAAAATATTTATTTTATTGAGTTGGTTAAAAATATATATACATATATATATATATATATATAAATATATATATTTTGATTGATGTCTGAATTGTTGCTAGAAGTCTATGCTACTTGATTTAGATAAACAAGTATTGAAAGATGTTTATGAATTCAAGCGTTCTTGGTCAAACTATGCCAAACCAAATTGTTTTGGTGCGGATTCAGATGTTAAGAAGCTGAGGTGAACAACCCTATAACAAGGGGACATGTTATCGGAGACTATAGTTTCGAATGTAATGCATATACTACATTTGGGCCCGACGTAGGGGTACGATAGGCTGGCCACCTAGAGTACCGATGCGGTTTATAGTGTGAAGTACCGGGGGTGAAGCACTATTAAACCTAGAAAGAAGTTCAAAGTCTTGCGACCACTCAGCATTATTGGAATATTTTAAATTCTTAAGTTATTTATATCGCTTCCCAATTATTGAGCAATTGTGGAAGATTCTTATTATCCTGATGGAGAATGTAGTGAGAAGGATATTCCTTACAAAGAAGTAGTTGTAGAACGCATTTATCTAGTAAATAGATATGAACATAAAATCTATTTTGATAGATTGATATATAAAAATTGATAGACTAAAATTTTGAGAATGAAATTCTTAGAAGAAGGGGTGAATGTGATAACCCGAACAATTATAGATGGTGAATTATGTAGTATATTAATTCAACGAGTAAAGTATTCGGTAATGATTCTTAGAAAGGAATGAACGAGTTAAAGAATTGATAATATTTGATATATGACTTTTAATTGAAGGTTATGTAATAAAACCTAATAGCTGCTGAAGAAATGAATGAAGTATATGTATATGTGAAACTTTTTGCTAAGTTAACGTGTTGAAGTTATTCAACGATAATTGTGGAAGAGATTTTGGTGAAAACTGAGTAAGGGAGGTTTCGTTGATTCCGAGGACGGAATCGTTTTAAGGAGGGAATGATGTGACATTCTGAATTTTTTAAGTATTTATAAATGAGAATTTAATAAATAAAATTCTTATTTTAAGATGTTTAAGTACGAGTATGTGTATATGTGTTATATATTATGAAATATGTGAATTGGTGTGAAGAGAATTTATATATTTATTGAATTAAATAAATATATTAATGAAATTATTTATTGAGTTAAATAAATAATTATGTGATTATTATGGAGTAATTTAATTAAGTGTTATATGTTAATTAAATGAATATTTAGTAATTAATTTAATTAATATATAATAATTTTATGTTATAGTTTTGATTTTAATTGAGATAATTAAATTAGATGAGTTATGTGATGATTGTTACATGAAATTATAATTAGAGAGTAATTATAATTATGTGACAATTTTATGAGATTAATTGATGTCAGACTTTTAATTAATTAAATTAGAATATTGAGTTTTAATTATTTAAAGGATAACATTAAAAAAATATGTGTTAAAAGGATTTATTAAAAGAGTATTTAAAATTGTTTTCCCAAACAAGGTCCTAGCACCGTTTTTAAATCCGTTTTGCCAAACGGGGCCTTAACTATTAAAACATGTTTTTAAAATAATATGATTTTGCCAAACAAGCCTTAGGACTTTTAAAATTTAAATTTTTGTAACTTATATATTAAATTGGTAATTAGTATATGTAATTAGATTGGGAGTTACATATTCTATAATTATGTGTTATATGTATATTGTATATACACTAAGTCTAAACTACGAACAAAGAGAAGAAGAGAGAATACAGAGAAGAAGAAGAAGAAGAAGGGAAACCTTGAGAAAACAAAAGAAAAGCTTTCATCATCTCCATCTTTTCTCCTAATTCAACCTAGGAAGGTATCAAACTAACCCTTATACTAAATTAAGATGTTTTGTATTTAGTCTTTGTAAAATTAGGTTTTCATGATTATGAATTTATATGTATATATGGTGTTCATATGTTTTCATATGTAATTGTATGCCATGAAAGGATTTTCAAAGTACAATTGTTGTAAAAACAAGTTTTAAAATCATGTTCTTCTATATTTTCATAGTTTTGGAGTTTTATGTAAAAATCTTTTGGTAAAACTTCATAATTTTGATATGTGAATGGGATGTGTGTGTGTGTGTGTGTGTGTGTGTGTGTGTGTGTGTGTATATATATATATATATATATATATATATGCTTACATGAGATTTTTATAGTTGTTCAAAAGTTTCAATTCACAAAGATATGATGAACATGATGAAATCATGTTCATAGTGTTTGATTATAAAGTTATGTTGAAAATAGTTCTTAAATTATCAAAGCGATTGGTGAATGCATGAAGTTATGTGTAATATGTGATATAGCATGGTTATATATGAGTCATATGATTGTTTTAACAATTCGATTCATGAAGTTTTGATAAACAAGAAGAACGGGGTTCATAGTGATTTTCTGTGAACTAATTTCTGAAAAATAGCTTTAAAAACTATCAAATTAGTGTTTGATTATGGGTTATTGTTGAAATTGATCATGTATTATGTTAGTATGTTAATAATAGAAGTTAATACAATTGGAACTACTTGAATTGATCGAAAAACGAATTCGTAATAGCAATTTTCGTCAAGAACGTTTGATTTTGTAGTTTTCTTTGGAAATCATGAAATCTTGGTTTTGATTATGTTTTATATGTTATGATCATGTTTAAGAGTTTAAAATATTATTTGTATAAAGTTTCATGTTTATCATGTTGGGAAAAATCGAATTTGGTGTGAAGAAATGATCCAAATTGGCTTATTTCTCCACCAGTTCGCGAACTGGGAGGTGCACCAGAGGGATGACCCACCCCAGCGGGTGTTTAATCCTTGGGGGACATGCCCCAGTGGGTACCCATGCTGTTCGGGGTGGTTTAGTTGTTGTAATGCGAAACTATTTTGACCTCTGTTAGTAAAATGGCCATAATGTTTTCATACGAACTCCGATTGAGGAGATTTAAGATGACCTGGAACGCGCACGAGTAGACCTACAACTTTTGTTTTTTAACTTTTTTGATTTGAGGTCGTTAGCAAGGGTCAAAATGGTTATTTTTGTGACTAATGCGTATTCGGAGGCAATCGGAGGGCGTCGGACATGCACATACGCAAATATAGTGTTGTCGACGATAATAGATATTGTTCTAAGTTGTAAAACATGAATGTTAGTATATATAATGATGCTTAACATTAATAAATGATGTATTGGATAAGTTATATAAGCACACTAAGCATATACAAGTGAGACGAATCAGGCGTGTGACGAATGAACGTCGAAACGCCGTGACAAGTGTTAACGAACGTAAAAAGTGTTTTAATTCAAATGAAATGAAGATGATAAGATATGAAATTGGGTTAATATAAAACTAATAAGTAGTCCTAGCAATACTTAAACACTTGAATGAATTTCGAATATTAATATCGATAGTTAACACAATTTAATTGAACATTGTGTATTGATAGTAGGAAGAGTTATGAGATGTAGAGTAGAGTTTATATTACAACTACTATGTGTTGCTATGTGACTGATAGTTGATGTGCATAATTATATAATTGTGTAGGGCACGTGAAGTGCAGATAGCTGTAAGCTGTTAATCTATTATTGGTAAACAACGATCAAGGCCAGTCTTTCGGTTCCTACTTGTCTACGTGAATTTGATGAACTGTTTTAAATTGCATGATATGTTATATATGTTCTAAGTGAGCATGATATGTTATACATGTTGTAATCATGAAATATCAAAGTCAATTTATGACTACACTGTTTGGTTAAATAATGTTGATTAAGTAAAGAACTCAATCTTTATATTTGTTACGTGAATTAAAGAATGTATGCCATGTTACTTTAATTATTATGAGATTTATGTTGAGCATATTTATTATGTGATACGTGATGCATGAAAATTATTAGAATTTGCTGAGCTGTCGAGCTCACTCTTGCAAATAACCATTTTTGCAGGTCAGGGATGCAAGGTAAAGATACGTGTTAAGTGATTTATAGAGATCAATGTTCAAGAATATTAGTTATGTTCAATTTCAAATTGTAATTAATGTTTTGAATGTAATATGTCGCTGAATTATAAGTAGAGTTATCCAATGTAGATGGATATTGTTTTATTATGTAAGACTTTGTATAGTCATTTTGTAACGACCCTAAAATTCATACAATAATATTCTCCTTCTCGATCGTTAACAATACAACTTTAATCTCTCATTACATCATTATTCGATATTAAAAATTACTAAAAATATGGAATATTTAAAACTTTTATAAGCTTTCTTTCTATATTTCCCTGAATCGCAACCTTTACATTTCATCTCTTCGATTCAAATCTATATCATGAATCGTTACAACAAAATGAATATACAAAGTCTTTCATAATAAAACAATATCCATCTACATTGGATAACTCTACTTATAACTCAGCGACATATTTCATTCAAAACATTAACTATAATTTAAAATTGAACATAACTAATATTCTTGAACATTGATCTCTATAAATCACTTAACACGTATCTTTACCTTGCATCCTTGACTTGCAAAAATAGTTATTTGCAAGAGTGAGCTCGACAGCTCAGCAAGTTCTAACAGTTTTCATGCATCACGTATCACATAATAAACATGCTCAACATAAATCTCATAATAATTAAAGTAATATGGCATTCATGCTTTAATTCACATAACAAATATAAAGATTGAGTTCCTTACTCAATCAACATTATTTGACCAAACAGTGTAGTCATAAATTGACTATGACATTTCATGATTACAATATGTATAACGTATCATGCTCGCTTACAACATATATAACATATCATATAATTTAAAACAGTTCATCAAATTCACGTAGACAAGTAGGAACCGAAAGACTTGCCTGGCTCGTGGATTACCAATTACCGAAAAACTTCTTAATATAATCTGCTTCATGATCCTACATAACGTATCACCATACGCATCAATTATTAGTCACTTAGCAACGCTTATCAAACGTCTAAGAAAATTCTAATTTACACTTCGTAATTCTCTTCCATTCTCTCGTTTGACACTCGCTGTCAAAATATATGTATAAGTCACGTTATAAGTTAATTATTACATAGCTAATCTTCATCGTTAGTTAACCAATTAAGATTAACTCATACCTCAATAACTAATAAGTTAATAATTAATCACCACGTAATTTAATCACCTCACATAATCATGTTACATTTCACATAATTAACCAATTATAATTACATCTTACGTCAATCAAATTACATTTCAAGTTAAACATCATTATATTTACTAATATTCATGTTTTATAACTTATAACAACATCTATTATAGTCGACAACACTATACTTGCGTATGTGCATGTCCGACGCCCTCCGATTGCCTCCAAATACGCATCAGTCACAAAGATGACCATTTTGACCCTTGCTAACGACCTCAAATCAAAAAAGGTAAAACACAAAAGTTGTAGGTCTACTCGTGCTCGTTCCGGATCATCTTGAATCGCCTCAATCAGAGTTCGTATGAAAACGTTATGGCCATTTTAGTAACGGAGGTCAAAATAGTTTCGCATTACAACAACTAAACCACCCCGGACAGCAAGGGTACCCGCTGGGGCGGGTCCCATAGGGCAAAAACACCCGCTGGTCCAAGGGCTGGCGGAGGGGCTGGTTCGCTAACTGGTGGAGAAATAAGCCAATTTGGCTTATTCCGTCACACCGAATTCGAATTTTCCCAACATGACAAACATGAAACATGTGACAAACAATATTTTAATCTTATTAGCATGCTCATAACATAAAATTTCATATAAACACATAATCACAACCAAGATTTCATGGAATTCGAAGAAAAACACAATTTTTAGCTTTCTTGACGAAAATTGCTACTACGAATTCATTTTTCATCCAATTCAAGTGATTCCAAGTGTAATCACTTTTATTCTTAACATACTAACATAATACTTGATCAGTTTTAATAATAACTCATAATCAACATCAATTTGATAGTTTCAAAAGCTATTTTTCAAAAATTAGTTCACATAAAATCACTATGAACCCCGTTCTTCTTGTTTATCAAAATTTCATGAATTAAATTGTTAAAACAACCATATAACTCATATATAATCATGTTATATCACATATTACATATAACTTCATATTTTCATCAATTCCTTTGATAATTTAAGAACTATTTTCAAGATAACTTCATGATAAAACACTATGAACATGATTTCTCCATGTTCATCCCATCTTTGTGAATTAAAACACTTATACAACTATAAAAATCATATGTAAACATATTTATACACATATATATATGTACACACCCCATACATATATCAAAATCAAGAGCTTTCACACCAAGACTTTACAAGAGAACTCTAAAACCATAAAAACATAGAAGAACATAGTTTAAAACTTGTTTTTACAACAATTGATTTTGAAAACCCTTTCATGGCATACAATTACCTATGAAAACATATGAACATCATAGATACATATAAATTCATGATTATGAAAACATAATTTGACAAAGACTAAATACAAAACATATGAATTGAGTACAAGGGTTAAGATTATAATCTTACTAGTTTTAATTACAGAGATGATGAAGATGATGATCCTCCCTTGCATCCTCAAGCTTTTCTTCCTCTTCTCTCTCCTTCTTCTCTAACAATTCTCTCTAACTCTCTTCTTCTTTTTCTTTCTTTGTTTTGACTTAGGCTTTTTAAAAACAAATGTATCTTTTAACTTAAGCAT
This sequence comes from Panax stipuleanatus, assembly GCA_020205555.1. Taxonomy (NCBI): domain Eukaryota; kingdom Viridiplantae; phylum Streptophyta; class Magnoliopsida; order Apiales; family Araliaceae; genus Panax; species Panax stipuleanatus. The sequence goes on along the minus strand of CM035123.1, from coordinate 58,419,081 downwards.
ATATTATATAATATACAATATACATATACATATATAATATATATGTAACTTATATTATTAATATAGCTAATAAATAATATACTAATTGCTATGCTAACTACCACTTATTACATAGGTTACAAAAATTGAAAAACCTAAGGCTATGTTTGGCAAAACCACATTATTTTTAAAAACTAACTTTTTGAGCTTAAGGCCATGTTTGGTAAAACAAAGCTATTTTAAAAACCACTTTTTAGCTAAGGTCTTGTTTGGAGAAATAGGGTTAATCAAGTACAAGGGTCTTGTTTGGTAAAACCATTTAAAATCCTTTCCCATTATTTTAATAAATCTTTTACTCCATAGTTTAATTACTACACTTATTTAATTAAATTACCATATTCTAATTAAATAAAACTAACACTCATTTAATAATAAAAACACACAATACTAAATTGTTACACAATTATAATTTCTTTATTAAACATAATATATGTAATAAATTATTATTAACACGTAGCACATAACATTAAATCTAATTCAATTATTCTTAATTAAATTAGAATTATTCTACACCAATGCTAATATATCAATTTAATTAAATATATGACACTTAATTAAATCAATCTACATCATCACATACTTAATTTATTTAACTCAACAAATAAATTCAATAAAATATTTATTCACTTCATTTAATTAATATAATACGCTTAATTACATTACTCCATAATAATCACATAATCTCAATAATTAATTAAATTAAAATATTTATTTATTTTAATAAATATTAAATTAACATTTAAATTCTCTTCACACCAATTCACATATTTCACAATATATATCACATATACACATACTCGTATTCGAACATCTTAAAATAAGAACTTTATTTATTAAATTCTCATTTATTAATTCTTAAAAATTCGGGATGTCACATATTTTGTTGTAACGATTCATGATATAGATTTGAGTCGAAGAGATGTAATGTAAAGGTTGCGATTCAGGGCAATATAGAAAGAAAGTTTATAAAAGTTTTATATATTCTGCATTTTTAGTGATTTTAATATCGAATAATGATGTATTGAGAGATTAAAATTGTATTGTTAACGATCGAGAAGGAGAATATTATTATAAGAATTTTGGGGTCGTTATAGTTGGTATCAAAGCTGACTCTCGAAAGCTCAGGTCGGGTAATCCGATCGGGTTGTCGGAGGTGGGGACATGAACGCTGGTGGTATTATCCCACAATGGAGAGATGAAGGTCCAGAGGTGGGGACACGAAGCCAGCCTGTATTATCCCACAATGGCTAGAGAGGCAAAGATCTTTGGACCGTGTGTGTGATTGGTTCTGACGAGGACGTCAGAAATTTAAGTGGGGGAGTTTGTAACACCACAATCTAACATCGAAAGATAGGGAAAATATTTGTCCATACTTAAGGAAATAAGTTACTACCAATAGTACCTTCAGTCATGACTTTTGGGTGAGCCTGTGGTGGGTTAAGATGACCCAAGAAGATACTATTGGGCCAGTGGTTTAAGGCTATATTTTGGATAGATTTGATTCGATTTGGACTTGGGATTTGACCCGAGATTTGTTTCGAACTCGGGATTTGACCCGGGTTGTTATAGCCTAAGCCTTCTATTTATAGGCAAATCAAGGCTAAGGGTAGGATGGTCTTTAGGCAAGCAAGGCCAATGATAGTTTGGTCTTTGGACGAAACCTCCTCAACTTTCTTTGGCCCAAAGTTTTGACCACCTCCTCCACATGCCAACCCATCTCCTCCCATGTGCTAGCATGTGCTAGCACATGGCCTCCCATGTCACATCATGTGCCCATGGGTTGCTACATGGGTTAAACCACCCATTTACCCGTCGGTTCGACCCACGGGTTAAATTCTTAGATTTAATTCAAATTAAATCTATTTACTTCGTATAAAATTCGTATTATACGTCGTATTAATTCTCGTATCCTGCTCGTATTATACTTGTATAATAATTAGTATTATACGCGTATTCGTTATGTATAATAATCATGTATTATTACACATAATCATTTTCTTCTTTAATTTTACTTTCCCTAACCCTTAGGGTTTTAAGTCCGCAAGCAAAAATTTCGCGAGCCATAAATGAAATATTATTATATATTTCATCACGTCTCAAAATCCTATCATTACGCGTTTCTCGGAATTTCAAAATAAATTCCCGAACAGAAATAGATGAATAGTGATTTTCGTCATTTTATTCTCGAGAAAACTTTTCTCGACTAACTTAACTTTTCACGACATATTGTTGTCAAATCTTCTAACAGAACGTCATTCTGACATTCCAAACTCCCGAAAGGGCTTAGGGTCAAACACTAGCCTCAACCCTAACCCTTAGGGTTAAACACTAACCCTTAGGGTTTCGTCTTTTTCCCGTAAATATTTTTATTCCCAAAAATCTTTTATTTTCGTCTTGAAAATTCATACTCGTTCATTCTAGCTCGTAGCAAGAATCCTCCCCATTTCTAATCATCCTATTCATAGAATGATTAATATACACATAACATAGAATATAATCAATAAAATTACTTTTATTAATTATTAAATATTTAAACTTAATTTTCTGGACAATTCAATTTTTCGAGTTGTCACATTTTTTCCTCCTTATAAAAATTCCGTCCTCGGAATTTCCCAAACCACATCCATACCTGGATGCGTTACCCTTATAACCCTTCGACGAAGAGTTAATCTCACTTCTTTTTATTTATGTTGAAAAAAATCTCAACATACTAATCTGGTAGGTATTTACCTATTCATTCCTTCCCATTTTCTCTTCTACATCCTTCCCCCCAAGGATCATTATCTTATTATAATTGTCAGATGATACATATCCTGACAACTATACTTCTAAAATCTCAGGTTATCACATTCACCCCTTCTTTTAAAAATTTCACCCTCGAAATTGTTTCCATAACCTTCTTTCTCAACTTCTCATTACAGAAGTCATCATCCATCGTTTATTTAAGAATATTCCATATGTTGCCTTTATATTCTTAAAGGAACATCCCGACACTAAGGCCCCATACTTCTCATCTTCCCCCATTAAGTAATCTTCACAATCTACACACTAATTATGAAGGTTGAACGAATGACAAGGAATATATAAGATTCCTTTAAAATATTTTGCTGAGGGGTCCTAGAAACCATGAACCATTGAACTTGATTTGTCGGTATTTACCGATAACCAATTCCTTGTCGGTCAGTTTACAATCACAAAGAATGTAAACTACCTCTTCCGGTACATTAGGTGATCAACTTATTGTACAACCCCAAAACAATGGGTTTGTTCACCTCAGACTTATTTGTCAGATTTCGCACCAAAACAATTTATCTTGGGACAACTTCTCAAAGAAAGCTTGATTTCTTTTAAGCATGATAAACCATTTGTCTAGCCAAATCAATAGCTCAGACCACCAATAAATTGGACACCAACTTGGAAATAGTCGTCTAGTCAATCATTTGACATCGACCACTCTTATTAAATTCTTTCACAATAACTCGAAACGTGTAATAACGTCGTGATACGGTACTGAATTACAGCACGTTGAGGACTTCGTCATTTTCTGACTTTGTCATACTACATACTGTCATACACTTCAAGGTATGCTCAAATGTAATACTAACTCCGTCTTTTTACCATCTCTGCATCAATTGCATTGATGATATAAAATTCATTTTGATGTTTCAAATCAAACTCTTTCTAGCCCAAATGATTAGCATAGACATACAAAGAATAGCTCTTTTAAAATCCATTGGTTTCCAAAAATTAAAACCAATATTTTCGATCAAAAGACGTACACATCCGCATTGTCAATAATTTTGAAGTCTAGCATAGCTAGAAGACTTGGAATTTTCTACTTCTGCTTCTTTTATTGTCATACTTGCTATAATATTAACCTCTTATAGCACTTAAGGTGCTATCTATACTGAAAATAACTCATTTCCAGTCTAAACTTCCTATACCTTAGTATAGTTCATCAACTTACCACACTTTATGTGTTTAGGAACTTTCCACAACCATATGTGTTTAAGAACTTATCTTCGCAGTATGTAGTCCAATAACAAATCAAGGACTGTCCATACGCTTAGGACTCAGAAATATAGCATACAACTATGAGTCACAAACTTTTCATAAGTATGAGTTTTAAGAACTCGCACCTAACTTAATACATTCTACTATCTAATATGCACATGAGAAAGGATTCACCCTTTTGTCATACACACATCGATAGCGTGACATTAATATTCCAATAATTATCACTGTAATAGACTGAGTGGTTGTTACACCAAAGCACAAACTCATGCCCATAACAAAAGTTCACACAACTCAACTATCACATGAGTCCTCAATTGAAATTTACCACCCTCTAATATTTCCCTTCCCTTAATACGAATTTTCTTTAACTCGTATTTAATCCTCTATAACTCTGCCGAGTTCTTTCCCTTGTACAATCTCACAGTACCTTTTCATTATAGCAATTATCTATAACTCATCCATCGTTTAACAAGAAACCTGTTCTTACGATGTAATGAGATCACGTAGGGATCTCTTCCTTAATCGTCTATCTCCATAATTTTCTTTCCCTTTCTCTTCTCAGGCTATAGTCTTAGGTACTCATACCTAAGGTTTATAACCTATCAACTTTGATACCAATCTGTGACGCCCCGAAATTCGGCCTATTTTTCTTGTCGAATCTCTGTGCGTTACGATACTTCCCATTCCATACATACATCATTATATCCTGAAGATACATGATATATTCACACCATTCCCAGGTTCTGTTACCTCAAAACGTTCATTCATTAAAAAAATAATGGTATTTATATTATTCTTATTACATTACATTCGTGACTTAACTAGTCACCGCATCTACATAATAGTTTTAACCTAACTATTCTTCAAGGCTCGACTTGATCTTCACATATGTTCATCACATGAACAGTTCTTCATCTTGTGATGCTAATGGTACTCACGACCATAGCATCTTACCATAGCAGGACATCCATCATCATGATCTTCATCTTGTCCTTTAACATATACTACTGTCGTTCGCTGAAAATGTTTTTATTTCAAGCAAGTGTGAGCATTCAATTACTCAACAAGTCATAGCAGTTGAGTAAACAACCAAAGCAAGAATCAAAGTTCTTTTAAGTCTTCAATAACCGAACAATGGTTATGAAGCTGCTCGAATAATAGGAATACGTTCTGATTCCTATCATTTTAAAACATACATCATATTTTACATTTCATACTTTCATCCTTCTACCTTTTCCATACACATTCTGTCTTTGATAGAATCATTAGCACAGACTTAACAAGAACGGTTCATGAATAAACCGAACTCCTTTACACTTAACAGTTCAATCACAGAACAGTTTATTTCATAGAAACACCGAAGTGTTAACATTATGGCACAAGGCCTCATTCCTACTAACATATTGTACAAATATCGCACATTTGCACATACGAAATACTTCCTCATGTTCAGCATCTAAGGAAGTTAAGAAACTAACATTCATATGAAAATGAATGAAGTTAGGAACTTGCATCAAGTAAAAGTTGAGCAAGATTAGAAACTTGCCTTAGTACTGCGTACTTCTTATGCCTTATCGTTCATTACAATCCCTATATATCACATAAGGAATAACAAATATCCATTAGTCAAATACTTGACTTATGCATTAGCTTATCTTTAGTTTACTTCGTATGGTTCGCGTTCTTGTAATATAAGTCTACGCGACCAACTTTACGTTCATTACTTCTATTCTTTCATTACATTCCCTTACCACGTCCGGTCCATACGACCCGGAACATTTATCCAAGTTATTAACATTAACTCGGCTTTTCACATTATACTGTTCTTCATTATCGTATTACCGTTCATTACGGCTCATTATATCTTACTATGCCACTCTTGTTAACGTCTAAGTCATACAACCAATGTATACTTAGAACGTTCCCTTAACGTCGATACGATTCACGAGAAACGTTCACGTATCCTGCGTTCATATTACTCGTCTCTCAATCTCATTCAACCTTTACGTAAGGTTTAAATAACTTGTTTACATGTTACATTAAGTGAATTCTATATTCACTCGAACTCTCATGAATTATCACTAAGTATGATGATCGACGAGATCTTAACTTATTCTTCAACTTAAACTTTGGTTAATGTTTCCAAGCTTAAGTTCAATTACGTTTGTTCAACATTTAATTCTCATAAACCTTGATTAAACATGTTGTTTAAAGCTTACATTACATCATTTGCTAGCCCCTTAACTGATATGCAAAAGGTTAAGTACTTACTAGCAATGTCAGAATTTTCTGACGTGCTGGCACTACGGCGCCAGATTTTACTCTTGGAGTGGCGCTGCAACGCTACCCCTCCAGAGATTTCACCCCAGAGTGGCACTACGGCGCCGGATTAAGCCAATTGGGTGGCGCTGCGGCACTAGCTCTGCAGCTCAGAAAAATTTCTAAGTCTTTAAAAATTCTAAAAATCTCAAGTCCGTAACGTGATCGTTATAACTCAGAATTGGTTCGTTCTGAAGCCAAAAGTTCACAAATGACATGCTCTACCATCCTATCAAGTTGGAATTTATTTTCGAATCTGTTGATGGAAAATTGATCGTTTCGTCCATTTTTACGTTTTCGTTAAACGTTCGTGAACGTTCAACGCTCGTTTCTTTGTTTTAACTCCGAATTCGTTCGTTCTTGCTCTAGCAAGTATTGTTTACATAATTACACTTGTTGCAATAGAAAACCATCATTTTCGAATCACACGACGACTTTTGACTTTCATTCCGAGAAATTTTACGATTTCGACGCTTAACGTCTAATCGCGTAAACTTCCGCCGAATCTTCATTACTTGATATTTTTACGTCCAACCAAATGGAATTAATCCATTGGCTATTCATCTATGATTCTCACCATCTAAAACGTCTAAGTTTTAATGGCTTTCTTCATTACGTTCTTCGTGTTCTTCGTTTGTTCTTCTTTCTTAATCAATGTTATGATTATGATTTTATATTTTCTCGCATTCTAACGTTATAAGTTTGATAATTCAACCTTATAACATCGGAGAGTGATATAACTCATTCGAATCGTCCACTAACATCTTCTAACATCTATTTCATTCATTAAACAATCATTATTGTTTTAACTCATTTATTCATTAATTCTTAACCATTTAACTATGGTTTTCACTTGTTCTTGGTTCTTAGTGTATTAAAGTCCACTAATACCAATCTCCACACTTCCTAACATGCATGCTTTGTCCATTTTCACTTCTCTATCAATCTTTAAAATTAAAGAAAGATGAAGATTAAGGTTTAACACTTATACCTTATAAGTGTTCTTATCTCCTTAGACTTTGTTCTTGACTAAGTCTTAGACTAGCTTCTCTTCCTTCTTGGTTGCTCATAAAGCTCTTCTTTTTCTCTTCTCCTTCAAGATCTCAAGCTCTCTCTCCCTATCTAGATATTAGTGGGATTTTCAAATAATGAAAAATGAAGGCCTAAGCCTTCTATTTATAGGCAAATCAAGGCTAAGGGTAGGATGGTCTTTAGGCAAGCAAGACCAAGGATAGTTTGGTCTTTGAACCAAACCTCCTCAACTTTCTTTGGCCCCAAGTTTTGACCACCTCCTCCACATGCCAACCCATCTCCTTCCATGTGCTAGCATATGGCCTCCCATGTCACACCATGTGCCCATGGGTTGCTCCATGGGTTAAACCACCGATTTACCCGCTGGTTCGACCCACGGGTTAAATTCTTAGATTTAATTCAAATGAAATATATTTACTTCGTATAAAATTCTTATTATATGTCGTATTAATTCTAGTATCCTCCTCATATTATACTCGTAGAATAATTAGTATTATATGCATATTCGTTATGTATAATAATCATTTATTATTATACAATCATTTTCTTTTTTAATTTCACTTTCCCTAACCCTTAGGGTTTTAAGTCCGCAAGCGAAAACTTTGCGAGCCATAAATGAAATATTATTACATATTCCATTATGTCTCAAAATCATATCATTACACATTTCTCAGAATTTCAAAATAAATTTCTGAACAGAAATAGATGAATAGTAATTTTTGTCATTTTCTTTTCGAGAAAACTTTTCTCGACTAACTTAACTTTTCATGATATATTGTTGTCAAATTTTCTGACAGAACGTCATTCCGACATTCCAAACTCCCGGAAGGGCTTAGGGTCAAACCATAGCCTTAACCCTAACCCTTAGGGTTAAACCCTAACCTTTAGGGTTTCATCTTTTCCCGTAAATATTTTTATTACCTGAAAATCATTTATTTTCGTCTTAAAAATTCATACTCGTTCATTCTAGCTCGTAGCCAGAATCCTCCCCATTTCTAATCATTATATATCATAGAATGATTAATATACTCATAACACAGAATATAATCAATAAAATTACTTTTATTAATTATTAATTCTTTAAACTTCATTTTTTGGACAACTCAATCTTTTGGGTTGCTACAAAATTGGTGCTATTCCCGGTGCTAAGTCTATTACGAATTCGATCTCTCTGTCTGGCGGAAGACTAGGCATATCGTCCAGAAATAAATCTAGAAATTCATTCATTACGGATATATTCTTAATTTCTACTCACTTTTTCCGAGTATCTACAATGTAAGCTAAGTAACCTACACATCCTTTCCTTAACAATTTCTTGGCCTGCATCATCGTAACGCAACACTATTGTTTAAGGGATGAGCTACCATAAAACACTACCTTAGACTTACTCGGAGTCTGAAGGTTCACACTTTTATTCTGACAGTCAATTATCGCAGCATGGTTATACAACCAATCCTTCCCCAGTATTACGTCAAATTCTCCCAATCTAATAGGAATCAAGTCTACCCTCAGTTCATGTTCTCTAATGTTTGTGTGACAATTTCGATAAACGTATTCTACAGGGATTATTTTCTTATTCGCAACTTCTATGTTCAAGGGATTTTCTAATCTTTCTCGGGGTGTATTAAATCTACTAGCAAATTCTTCAGATACAAAAGAACAGGTGGCACCCGAATCAAATAACACATAAACAGTTATATCATTGATTGGGATTATACTTGACACCACGTCGTTCACAGCTACTACGTCCTGGACGGTCATGTTAAAGGTCCTAGCGGTTGGGCGGTTGGATTGTGCCGGTCCGCCGACCATCAGTTTATTTCCCCCTTGTTGGTTGTTGCCTTCGCTACTTCCCTTCTTCGGGCAGTCCTTAATTCGGTGCTCCGTCAAGCCACATGCAAAACATCCTTGCATCTTTTTCGATTTTGGGCAGTTGGGCGAAATGTGTCCCTTCTGGTCGCAGTTGTAGCAAGTGTCGCGTCCCTTCCAGCACTCGCCCTGATGATTCTTTCCGCATTTTGGGCATCCCTCAGCCCTCTTTTTAAAACCTCCACGAAAATTTCCCGACTGATTATTGTTGTTTTTGTTATTGTTGTTATTTTCCCAATTCATTTTTCCCAAATTACTTCCTCCACTACTACTACCTCCTCCACGGTTTTCTCCTCCAGTGTTCTTACCCTTCTTCTCCTTGTTATAAAGACTTAAGGCCTCACTACCACCTTCTGCAATGATCGCCTTCTCCAACAATGTCACAAAGGAATCGATCTGAAGAACTAACACCTTATTAAACAGCCAAGGCTTCAGTCCTTGTTCAAAATGTCTCGCCTTCCTCTCTTCATCTCCTACTTGGTGTTCTATAAATCGCGCTAGTTCGTTGAACTTAGCCGCGTACTGCGCCATTGTCATATCACCTTGCTTCAGTTCTAAGAACTTCACCTCCATCCTAATCTTCATGCTTTTCGGGAAGTAGTTCTCGAAAAATAGAGTCTTGAATCTATCCCAGGCTATTATCCCTTCTCCAGCTCTTTGTTGATTAGCCTCCCACCAGTAGTTGGCTTCACCTCTCATCATATATGTAGCGAATACAGTCTTTTGGTCTTCACCCACACTAGCGATGTGTGAAGGCCTTCTCAATATCCTTAACCCATGTCTGTACAATGATTGGGTCGGTAGTACCCTCGAACTCTGGGGGTCCTACACTCCTAAAGTCCTTAAAGTTTGTGACTGGTACTCCTTGAGGATTGGGGTGAAAGGGTTTGTTGTTCCTTCCCCTAAGGGCCTCTCCTAACAGATCTACTAGCTTATGGATCGGGTCTACTTGTTCCCTCTCATTGTTCACTGACTCCTCATGTGCAGTCAATCTACGTCTGGGTGGCATTATCTGTATCACAAATTTTCATTTTATTATTACTCAGTTATATTACTTTAGTATTTCTTTTAATACTAAAGGCATAAAATTTTATAACACATTTATGAAATAAGCTTCATTTATATTCATATGCCAAATCATTTCATTACATGATTATCCTAGCATATTTCTGTAAATGTTATCACATATCCCCTAATATCACAAAAGACGGGGAATACGAACATACTACCCCTCTAACAAAAGCTTACTTGGGGTTTACATCACTATCCCATATCTTACACAAAAGAATAGAATCTTAACATAGTATATTCATCATATAAAAGACACTACTAATACTATTGCTAGACAGACTAAGGAAAGCTCATCCCATCATCCCACGCTCCACAACTGATCTTGTACTCGATCTGTGCTATGTATGCTATCAGCTCTCGGCTCAAACTATGTAGGGTCTGTCCTTGCTCCGCTGGGTAGTGGTATACACCATCGATCAACCTCTCAAAAGATGAATGGAACACATACCCCATCTTGTTCATCTTCCTCTTCTTTCACCTGACCTCTAGGTCGTCAGCTCTCTCGTTAGCCGCTTCCCACTTCTCCTCGAAGTGGATCCTCTCCATAACCTCCAACTCTAGAGGAGTACGGAGTGCTTCCTTCTCGGTCTTCTCACTTAGCTCCCTCTGTTCTACCTCTTCCAGCTTTCCTGCCAGATCTATATTTCTGGATACCAACCTGTGGAATAAGGTTCCCATCTGGATTCCTGCCTCCCTAAAGTAAGCAATCTCTACCTCTAGCTCTTGCATGGCCAGCTTCCTCTGGTGGTCCTCGTTCCTTAGCTTTTGGAACTCAGACTCTCTCTCCTGGGCCTTAGCCTCCAGCTCCTGGACTCTGTAGTCCAAATATAGGATCCGGCTCCTCATACTCACCTAACATCTGCTCCTTTATAGTAGCCTCATCAGAGTCCTCCACTGGCTCATCCTCCATCGGCTCGTCCTCCATCGGTTCCTCCTCTGGATTAGACTCTATCTCTATCTCGTCCTCGTCGTCAGACTCAAACGGTGCAATAGCCTGCACTGGTACAGCCTCTAGAGGTGCCTCGTATACTACATGTATATCTCTGGGCTCCTCCTCGGCCACTCTACTAGGTACTCCCATATCTGCCATCCTACAATCACAAGCATAAGACAAACAACGGCAACTCCATTAGAATGTTCAATAAAACATAAGTTTATTGTATAGAATGAAGTTACATTTCATAACATACTAAGTCTTTCAAGGAAAACTTTACATGGGTTTTATCTCCTTTCTATCTTCTAAGTTCTTCTAAGTTATATTCTAAGGACTCTCACTCCTAAGGTTTATAACTACAGCTTTGATATCAACCTGTGACGCCCCCAAATTCCAACCGCCACTGATCTTTCGAATTTGGTTCGGCATGTTCTCACGATAATACAATAATAATATGTAAGGCATACATTCACAGCGGAAGATCTAATATAGAATAATATACAATGATTTATTATAATTATTCCCCCAAGTCTCGCAACATACAGTACTTAATAGATTACATAGTAATATCAAATACAGACTTATTACATAACCCTACATAAGCTTAAACATAGTTCTGAAATAGTCTTAATACATCATCTTAATAGACGTAAAATAACATCATAATATTTAGAACATGAAAGGGGCTAGCTAGTCGGTAGCCTTTCCCTTGCCCTTATCGACTCCCGAAGGTCCACCCTGATCTGCTTTAACTGAAATATTTTAGGAAAAGCAAGAATGAGCAACAAGTTTGCTCAACAAGTAATATAATAACAAGGGTGAGTAATATAGTTCTCGAATCCAAAAAGGTATGCTAAGGTATGATAGTTCAAGGATAGCACGAAGTATCAATAGTTTTCAATAACAGTCGCTATAGACAGAAAGTTATCAATAAGATTCAGTATGCTAAATCAATTCAAGATTTCAAGATAATTGAATACTGAGCAGTCACTAAGGACTATGAACTTCTATTAGAATTAACATAAATATACTGATAATCCAATAAAACAAGTACAACAGGTGATCAGCCTAGAGTACTCTACGGTATGCATATCGTTCAATCGTACTAAAGTGCGCATGTCGGTCTCACTACAATATATAATTTTCCTTCAAAGAAGGTTGTTCATCTCTGTCAAATACAAGATCCTGCACCAATCAATTGGTTTGGGTTGCCTTTCACAATATAAGTCTAGCCGAATTAAATGGCATAGATCGCAACAATTTTAAGTTCAAATCTCAAGATTTAAAGTTCGAAGAATATAAATAGACTTTTATCTTATCCATGAAGTATATAATCTATAATATCTGAATTGCAATCTCAAAAGTTTACTTGTACGACAATAATAGCACAAGCTTAATGAACGCTCAATAAAGAGTAGGGTTAGGAACTTGCTTACAATGTTCCTTAAATAAAGTAAACACAAGGATATGATACTTGCCTTAAGCGTAGTTTATCCTCGTTAAGTAAATCAACACTTTCGAATCCCTATCGTAATATCGTTACGTATATATATGATATCCATTAGTCATATAGTTTAACATCATACTTTATCTTATATATACCATCCACATATAAGTTAAGTCTTCAGTCTTACCATACAATCATACCATGTACAATATCATATTTAATTCACAAGTCTCGACTAATATAACTTTTATCCTTAACGTTTTGCTTTTTGAGTTAAACATATTCTCATATCATTATTATCACATAAGACCACAATCAATACTAAATATATATTATTTTAGTAAGTTATGGTATTTCAATAAGTTAACCGTCAAAAATCGGATTCAAGTATCAAGATATGATATTACATATTATGTATGCATATTAAAGGATACTTTCATGCTTGCTCAACCTTTTCACGTTGAATTTTACATGATATAGGTTCTAAGTGAATACCTTTAATAATTTAAGGCCATTCTAGGTTATGAAACCACATCAGTTATTATGCTTGTCATTTGAAACATATGAGGTGATCACATAACTTGATTTAGGCATGCTTGATAGTTTATATTTCATATACACATAGCTAGTATTGTTACTAGCTTAAATCATGCTTCACTTGTGCTTAACTATCTTTCATGGTATTTACCTAGTGTGTGCACATGCATGATATATTAGTGAGTCTAAGAGTATTATCAAACACATCCATAAATCTCGTAATCCAAATCTCAATGTAACATGTCGACGTTCAGGTTCAAAACTTATACTTTCATTAGTAAAGTTCGCTAGTAAGGTCTTCATGCTACATTATGAAACCCATATACATAAGTCAACATGCCTTTTATGCATTCTCAAACTATACTAATATGCTTGCAAGGTCAGAACATCAACATAGATATAACATGTCAAAGTTTGCTTTCAAAACTTACACTTTCGCTAAGAATGTGCACTAGTGAGGTTCGCACCTTCATATTACATTATGGAACCTATATACATAAGTTAATATGTCTCTCATGCATCTCTAAGTCATACTAACATGCCCGCAAAATCAGAATGTTAACATGGCATGCATACATATCAAGTTCGTTCCAAAATTCTACTTTTATTTTGAAGTCTGTGGGTTATATCTTCAATCGTGCATGCAAACATAATAAAGCATGTTCACACTAGGCCTAGGTATACCAATACACATGCTAAACTAGTCATTATGTTTGTTTAAACAAACTGAACATGATATCGCCTAGCAACCTGCAGCAAATCCAGAAAAACTGACTCCAAAGGCTGGCGCAGCTGCGCAGCGCTGCGCCTCAATTATAAACCGGCGCAGCTACGCCGTGTCTGGTTTGTGCCAAAAATTTTCTGCTTCGGCAGTAGCCTAGTCCAAACACAGAAACTTAATACGAATTTGTTTCTAATCAGTCATATAACAGTCTAAACATGTATATAAGCTAGTATAGCAACTAAGAAACAACTAACAAGCATTACTTGCTCACATAATCATGAATTCCAACTAAAATCAAGAATTAAGAAATCTCAAAAAACAAAATAAAGAACAAGAGGTTATACCCCTGTTACACGAATTGAACTTGCTGCAATTTCCAAATCACAATGCTGCTATATCACTAATGCACTCTCACTTTCTATATGCTCTCAAGCCTTAAGGAAATTTCTCAACAAATGAATTTGTGAACGAGAAGAGGCCATATATATAGCAAAACCAATACACAGATATTGCAATTGTACTCCAAATTAAACCAACGGGAATGTAGGATTGCAGGAAGGTTAATGGAGGGTTGGTAATTGGTTGTTGAACTCCACTGTTGGAGCCACACCCCCATTGATGATTGCTAGCTAAGGTTTGCTGAGTTTGAGGTTATAGGAATAGGATAGCCTCATGAGTGTTCACGTGTGAGGAAATGTGACTATCAATATGGGACAATGCGAAGCAATCTCAACATTCTAGCAACATTAATATATACAACACTTATGTTACTTTGTACATATCATATATATACCTAAGTTGTATTCATATAATACATGCTTAGGTTGTAATTATAATGTCACAATGTAATTCACATAATGTAGTAAGTGTAATTTGCACACATATAATCCATGTACATTTTATCTTACCGATATAATTTAACCGGATATTCTCACATTACATCATATCCTTTATTAAAAATAATTGTTTACAATATATTCATGCTGTATTATTTTAATGTATACTCATATACATATTGTTACACAGGCATAAATCATGTAGCTTATATAGTTTAATCAATCTTAATACATGGTTTCTATATATAGTATAGTTACATAAATGTTGCACTATACTATATAATATAGTTGTATCCCATATACTTTATATGTTTAATTTTTGCATACTTGCACATAACAATTAATATAATCTTATTATATTAATAACTTACTTATTTGTTTTATTATTCATAATGGCAATTAATCAATTAATAAAATATTAATTAATTCATCCCTTATAAATCAATATAATTATTAATCTCCATAATAATTAACTAACATTTATTTGATTAATTATCACGTTACATAAATATAAATCTTATTATATTTATAAACAAGTTGCTTATTATTCTATTATTTGTAATAATAATAATCAACACATCATCAATTAATCGTCATTAATATTCTATTTCTCTTAATAGAAATTAAATAACAATTAATATTGATTAATTGTTCACTTAGTAACTTCTTCATTACTTACCCTTATCAATTATTATTATATGATATATAATCACATTCCTTAGCAGTTTAAATAAATATAAATCCTATTATATTTATAAACCATTTTCTTAGTATTATGCCATTACTTGCAAAAATACTAAATCAACAGACTATTATTGTATTTCTCCTAATAACAATTAACAATTAATACTAATTATTCGCTTAATAATTCTTTCGTTAATTAATATACTTAATAATATTTCTTTTTACTGTGCCACACAAGGCATTCACTGAGCTTATCGTAAACTCCATATATTCTCAATTATTATAATTATTCAATTTAATATAATTGAGTTAACTCATCTCATAACACTTACATATTTATATTCAAATAAATATTCATTTCTATTAATATATTCATTTAATAATATTTGAAATTCTTGGGTATTACATGATGTTAAAGTACATGGCCAACACCGAGGTGATGATAAAGAGCTAAGTAGTGGCTATTAAGAACTTGAAGAACCAAATGGGCCAAATGGCTATCATGCTTACAAATAGACCACAGGGGACTCTACCTAGCAACACGGAAGCCAATCCAAGAAGAGAAGGGAAAGTCAGGCTGTCACACTTAGAAGTGGAAAGCAAATTGTAGCTCCAGAGCCTAGCGCGGGCGCGCCCCAAGAACAAAGGGAAACGGCGCCGGCGCCGGCGCGCCCAACCCCAGATACTAATTTTGTAGAATTTTAAAAGGAAAAGGATGGCAAGTAAGGGACTGACATAGAACAGAAGGAAACAGTTATGTGTTCCACCACCAAGAGTGTTTCCAACCGTCCCTTATCCACAAAGGCTCCAAAAGCAGAAATTAGGTAAGCAATTTTCCAAGTTCCTTGAGGTATTCAAAAAGCTGCAAATCAATATCCCATTTACAGAGGCTCTAGAACAGATACCGAGCTATGCAAAATTCATGAAAGGGATTCTGTATAGAAAGAAGAAATTAGAAGATTTTGAGACAGTGGCCTTGACTGAGGAATGTAGTGCGGTGTTACAAAGGAAGCTACCTCCCAAACTAAAGGATCCTGGAAGTTTTGCTATCCCATGCTCTGTTGGAGGTTTATCGTTCAACAAATGTTTGTATGACTTAGAGCTAGCATTAACCTCATGCCATTATCGGTTTACACACAATTAGGTTTGCCGGCTCCAAAATTGACAAATATTTCTCTTCAGCTTGCCGATAGATCCATTACTTACCCAAGAGGTATTGTGGAGGACATCCTTGTGAAGGTGGACCTTTCTTAGCCACTGGGATAACTCTCATTGATGTGCAAAAAAGAGAGCTTACTATGAGAGTTTAGGATTAAGAAGTCACTTTCAACGTGTTTAAGGCTATGAAATTTCCTACAGATGAAGAGGAATGCTTCTGAATGGATGTGGTTGATAGGGTTGTGAATGAAGAGTTCACACATGTGATGAACATTGATCCTTTGGAGAGTGCATTGATAGGGGACCTTGACATTGATGACCTAGAGGTGGTTGAATATTTATAGATTCTGGATACAGTGCCACGGGTGAGCAAGTTTAAAAGTCACGTGGAACCTCTAGAGCACACATGTAAGTCATCTGAGAGTTTAAAACCATCTCTTGAGATACCTCATACACTTGAACTCAAACCTCTTCCTAACCACCTCAAGTATTCATTTTTGGGTGATTCTTCTACTTTGCCTGTTATAATTACATTTGCACTAACATCATTTCAGGAAAGTAGCTGTTGAGGGTGCTAAGGGAATTCAAAACCGCAATTGGGTGGACCATTGCTGATATAAAGGGGATAAACCCTTCCTTTTGCATGTACAAGATTCTTTTGGAAGATGATAGCAAGCCTACAGTTGAACAGCAGAGAAGACTCAACCCAATTATGAAAGAAGTGGTTAAGAAAAAGATTCTGAAATGGTTGGATGCTGGAATTATATACCCCATTTTAGATAGCTCGTGGGTGAGTCCAGTGCAGTGTGTACCCAAGAAAAGAGGAATGACTGTGGTAGCGAATGAGAACAACTAGTTGATCCCCACTAGAACGGTCACTGGATGGAGAGTGTGCATGGATTCTCAAAAGCTCAACAAAGCAACTAGAAAAGATCACTTCCATCTCCCATTTATTAATCAGATGCTGGATAGATTGGCATATCATGAGTATTATTGGCTTCTAGATGGATACTCGGGATATAACCAGATAGTCATTACTCCTGAAGATTAAGAAAAGACAACCTTCACTTGTACCTACGGAACATTTTCTTTCCGAAGGATGTCATTTGGTCTATGCAATGCACCATCTACCTTTCAAAGGTGCATGATGGCCATCTTCTCTGACATGGTAGAACAGAATGTGGAGGTCTTCATGGATGACTTCTCAATTTTCGGGGATTCATTTGATATTTGTTTGGAGAACTTGGTCATGGTATTGAAACGCTGTGTTGAGACGAACTTGGTGCTCAACTAGGAGAAGTGCCATTTCATGGCACAAGAAGGGATCATTCTTGGGCACAAGGTTTTAGGCAAGGGATTGGAGGTCGACAAGCCAAAGTTGGAAACAATAGAGAGTTTACCACCACCGAATTTAGTAAAGGGGGTCCGCAGTTTTCTTGGACATGCGGGGTTCTACCGTCGATTTATAAAGGACTTCTCCAAGATTACAAAGCCTTTATTGTGACGCCCCCAAAATAGGTTCAATACTCAACCCATTCTGAGTCGCCAAATACACTCAACAAAATCCAAATACAATTTTTTATATCAAACGGTCATGCAAAATACGACCACACAACTGTGAGTGTCAATACAGACATGTAAAAAATATAAACATTCAAACTAAGTCCTCATTACATTTATTGTCACACTATTTTATAAAAAAAAATAGTGAGGACTTCTACAGATCAAACTCGGACCATCACTCCATTCCCCGAATAGTACCCGCGATATTCTCATTTCCTGAAGAGAACAATGAAAGAAAAGGGTGAGCTCAACTAGCCCAGTAAGGAATATTATGACTAAGATAATGAAGAATAAATTATCGTTAGTCATCAACAAATTTGAAAAAATATTATGGACAACAAATTTTATATCAACAACTGTAGCGAAAATAACAATTCATTAGAAGAGTTAAGTAGAAAATGATGTCTATTATCTTCTTTGATTTAAAAGTCCATCATCAATATTTTATCCCTGTAACATCAATCAATATACATCTCGAATCAAATATTCATCTTTTGCACTACGGGCCAAAGATATTCATTTGTATCACCAGTTGGTCATGTTCATCTCAACACCTGTCCATCTTTGCACTACGGGCCAAAGATATTCATCAGGTAATCATTCATCTTTGCACTACAGGCCAAAAATATTCATCAAGTAATCATTCATTTTTGCACTACAAGCCAAAGATATTCAGTTATATCACCATTTAGGACTGAGGATGATGAAAAATAATAAGAATAACGGATCTAGTGAGATAAAGGACAAATATTAGATATTTTATTCATAGTTCAAGAGTGAAGATCAAAACCTGGATCCAATCAAAGATGATTTGGAAGAAAAAAAATATTTTTTTTATCGTAAATAGTATTCCGTGAATAGTAACTCATGAATAGTAACTGTAACGATTGTGATTTTATATAATAATTTTAAATATTTATTGAGTTAAATAAATATTTTATGTGATTTATTTATTGAGTTAAATAAATAAATTATGTGATTTATGGAGTGATTTAATTAAGTGTTATATATTAATTAAATGAATGTGTAATATTTATTTAATTAATGTATATTAATTTTATATTATAGTTCTAATTTAGTTGAGAGAATTAAATTAGACGAGATGTGTGTTAAGTGTTACGGGAATTATAATTAGCGAGTAATTATAATTATGTGACAAATATTTATGTGGTTAATTGATTTTAGTTGATTAAATAAGGATGTTAAATTATTTAATTAATTAAAAGGTGACATTAAAATATGTGTTAAATGATTTGTTAAAATAAAAGAAAAAGGATTTTAAATGATTTTAAACAAACAAGGCCTTAGCTAATAATCTGTTTTTAAATAAACTGTGTACCAAACAAAGCCTTAAGGTTTTTTGAATTTTAAAACTTACGTAACTGATATACTTAATAAGGGTATTATTATTTTGTCAGTTATTATATCGTATTATACCTATTATATGTGTTTACGTTAGTATTCTAAGCCTAAGACTAAAAGAAGAAGGGAGAAAAGAGCAGAGAAAGTTAGAACTATATAGTGTGTTAGAGAGGAAGAAGAAGAAAGAAAAAGGAAGAGAAAAGCTTGAGAAGGCTAGAGAAATCATCTTCATATTCTTCTTCAATCTCAGAGCATAAAGGTAATAACTATCTCATAGTTTTAAAAACGTTAAGTAGTTGTTCTTCATTGTTTTAAGTTTCTGTAAATTTTAGTTTTCTATAAATTTTGTGAAGTTGTAAAAATCATGAATTATATATATATGTATTGTATCCATGTGTTGATTGTGGTAATTGTATGACATAAGAGGATTTTCAAGAATTAAACTACTGTTAAAACAAGTTTCATGGAAAAAGTTTTGTTCATATGGTTTTATGTATATTGATTGGTTTTAGAATGGTAAATTTAAGAATTTATATGTGTTATTATGCCTAATTAGAATTGGTTATGATGATTATATTCAATTACGTATATAATGTATGTATATAAAGTGGAATTGATGGAGAAATTTTTTTTAAAGTGGATTATTTTGGAAAAATATGAGTTTTCATGAAAATGGCCAAATTGGATTTTTAAAACTTGTGATTATCATTATTTAGATGGTTGTTATGTTGTAGAAACATGTTACGTTATGTATTATTGCATGTGTATGGAGTTACAGTGGCTACGTTACTGTAATTTTCTGTTTGTTGGCTTGTATGGGTTGTTCGGTAAAGCAGAGAGCTGTGGCTGTCTGCGTCTGGCCGAGTTACTGCGCAACTGTGCCTGCAGCAAGGCCAGGAGCAGCGCAGCTACGCCACTTGCCCTTCCCAGATCTTTTCCCTGCGCAGCTGCGCTGGTGCCCAGGCTGCTGGCTGCGCAGCTGCGCCGTGCACAGTGCTTGGGCAGTGACTTTAGTTTCTTGTGCAGTTTATTTTAAAGCCTTAGTTTAATTATTCCTTGATAGTGGACATATGTTTAAATAATATAACATTTTGTTATATGATTGGGACAAATTCATATTTGGGAAATAAAAGAAATTTTGAAAACTTTAATTAGATTATAAATATTTTATTGTAAATGAGTTACTTAATTATAATTTGATTAATTATAATTAAGAGTAAATATTTAATTTAAATTATAATATGGTTAAATTATAATGTATAGAAATTGATTTATTTTAGTCAATTAGATGTTAATTTAAATTGTAATTTAATTAATTATAATTTAATAAATGCATGTTTAGTTATGGATTTTAAGTTTATAATTACATGGTTAATTATAATTTGTGTAATTATAATTCATGATATAGTTTAATTAATTATTAATTATGAATTGGTGATAATTTAAGAGGTAATTAGAATTAAGTAATTATAATTAGATTAAGTGTTTAAATTATAATTGTTTAATTATAATTTAGCTAAATACATAATTAATTTAATTATGTGAGTATGTGTGTGATGTAATTAACTATATGATAGTTGATTATTTATTTAATTAGAGTGAGTTAACCATGAAGGTTAACCACTTATGTGAATTAGTTATGTGTTAACTGATTTAGATTATTATTATTGAATGTGTATAGGAAGTATTAAAGTACGTGAATTGTGTTAAGTAGCTTGCGCTTGAGGCAAGTCTTCTAAACCTAAACTTGTTAATTCTATACAATTTCTTTGAGTTCATATATTCATTGTTGAGAATGTCCTTTCCATTTCTATATTGGACAATTGTTTATTTAATTGAAATTTTCTTAACTTATTGTTCAAGTAAGATCTAGTTATTATTTTAAATGGTTTAAGTTGATTCTAAAGCATATGTTAGTTCATAATTCTGTTATTTACGAATAATTGAAAGACGATTCAACTAATCGTTAGTTAATAAATGTGAACTCTAAATTTCCTTGTAAGCTTATCAACTAATCCCTTAGCTGATAAATGAGAATTCTAAATTACCCTTGTAAGCTTATTCAAACCAAACTTTCTTTTGTGCGGACTTGAATTCAAATTACTGAGTTGAACAACCCTAATTATTAGGGGAGATTATTACGCATAGCGTTAAGATGTTTGTGCACAATACATGGTACGAAGGGCTGATCCCCTTAAGTGCGAGTTAAGGTCTATAGTCTTATTGACTGTTAAAGGTTTAAATAGAAATATTTATAACCTAGGACAAGAGTTCAAAGGTCTTATGACCATCAGATAAATTCTATATTCGAATTGTAATTGCGATGAAAGAACTATTATTCAATTCTTTATTGTTGAAGCAAATCATATTATTCAGATTCTTTTAAAGATATCCTTTCATGTCTATATTATTGTTAAACTCCAGTGCGTTGTTGTTTGCTCACTTTTCTTTAAATAACAATTGCAATTAAGGTTGATAATGTTGATGCACCGTCTACGAGTAAAGGCAAGGGAAAGATGAACAAGTGAAGACTTGTTTAATTATTTTGAAATGGTTGTAATAAGACTTTTGTGTCATATTTTTATTCGGCACTTTATTCTTTATGTCAAGGTTAGAGTAACCCTGTGATTGATTTTTGAGAAGGTTGTAACCCTTGTTTTAAGGGAGATTTTATTATTTTGAATAAAGGTTGTAATTTATTTTGAGATATTTGGGTAGATGTTTGCTATAGTTAGAAAGTGAACACCAAATCATGTGGAAACGAAGTACCCGAATTTGGGGGTGTCACAGGTTGGTATCAAAGCTGTAGGTTATGAAACTTTAGGTGGGGAAAAACCTTAGGTAGTAGCCTTATAGGTAAGATCGAAAAGATAGGTGTGCTAGGTAAAGATAATAAACTACCTTATGTGCCTATGTGTTTATGTTTTAGTATTCGAAGAGTGTTGATTCGTTATCACGTAATAATGAACTTTAAAATTCTTTTGTTAGGATGTCGAACGTTGGAGAACCTAGTCAGGCTAGAGAGGATGTACCCTAGATGCCTAGAGAGGAGAAGTCCCGTGACATACATATTATCTGGGAGTAGCTGGTTAGCAGAGAGCCATCTCCAGTGATCAACGTAGCTGGTCGGGAGCGTGAGCTGACACCTATTCCAGAAGAAGAGGATGAGGACGAGTCTAAGAGGAGGAGGAGGAGGAAAAGGATCCCGAAGAGGAATTCCCACCTCAGTCTACTAGTGCTGAGATGTAAGAGGCAGTCTACGATAGCAACGTGGAGCTTCATGGTCGAGTCGGAGAGCTCGAAGAAACCATTTAGCAGCAAGACGAGATGATCGAGGAAATGGCAAGTGATTTAGGAGATGCACAGTGGAACCTGATACATATGGAGGTTGATAGAGATGCTGCTCGATTTGAACTGGCAAAGCTGAAGCAAGACATTCAGGAGGAGTCGAGGAAGCGTGCCAGAGCTGAAGAGTCAAGCTTGAGAGCTAATCAACTAGCCGATCGAGCTGAAGGTGAAGCTGAAGCCAAGAGGGCCAAGCTGAGGGAAACAGAGTATGGTTTTCATACAGCGATAGAGAGAGCTCAGGACCGTGTTTTCTACTTCCCAGCTCAGTTCCAAGGTTTACCGTGGTATGTGGTGGACCGAAGAACGGTGTTTCGGGTAATGAAAGAGGAACGCAGAGGGGCTGTACGACATATTAATATGCCTTGGCAGTGGCAGTAGCAGTAGCAGTAGCGGTAGTAGTAGATCTTTTGTTTATATGTTGCTTTTTGTAGTAAATAAAGTAAATCCCATAATTTGAGATAAGAATGGGATAAGTTAATAATGTAATCCTGTAACTTTTTCAGTTCAGGATGGATGATGTAAATGGCAGAAATGCTATCTGATTGATGTTTTTAAACTACGACTAATGAGTAAAAGAAGTTTATTGACGTGCTATGTGTTCTATGTGAACTGAATTGTTTAAAACGTTTAAGTATGAACTTGAATATTTAAAAATTGAATAAAGGGTCTAATAATAATATTTTATTAACAGAAAATGCCTCCTAGAAGAAGAATAACACGTCAAAACCCCGAGGGTTCTACGAACAACAACAATAATGATGGGACAAATCCCAACTCGGTTCAGCAGTTGGTGAACCTATTGACAGGAGCTCTTGCGAATCAGCTCCAAGTGCAGGGTACTACGTTCAAGGAAATCAAGGCTATAGGACCGCCTGGATTCAAAGGATCGACCAATCCTATCGAAGCTCAGACGTGGGTTATGGAAATGGATAAGGTATTCGACGTACCCAGAGTAGGTGAAGACCAGAAGACAACATTCGCGGCTTTTATGTTAAAGTCGGATGTTAGCTTCTGGTGGCAGACTAATAAGACCCGGGAGGGAGAAGGGGTCATAACGTGGGAACGTTTCAAGAAAATGTTCTACAAAATGTACTTCTCAGTGAGTTCCCAAGACCAGATGGAGGTCCAGTTTCTAGAGCTTAAGCAAGGAGGGATGACGGTGTCCGAGTATGCCGCTAAGTTCAACGAACTGGCCAGGTTTGCTACTTACCAGGTCAGCACTGACGCTAGGAAGGCGATAAGGTTTGAGAGGGGACTGAAGCCCTAGCTTTACAGCAAGGTTTCCATGTTCCATCTGAACACATTTGCGGCTGTGCTAGAGAAGGCCAAACTTGCTGAAGGAGGAAGCAAAGCGGTGACGAAGTTCAACCAAGATAAGAAGAAGAAGAATGAGGTAGAAACCAAGACTGGGGGTAGCAGCGCTGTGAACCAAAAAAGGAAATGGAATGACAACACCTCTGCTGGGAGTCAGCAAGGAAGCCAGCAGAAGAGGAAGTTCGAAGCATGTGCTACATGAGGTAAGAATCACACTGGCGTGTGCATGAAAGGGAAGCGGGTGTGCTTCAACTATGGTCAGGAAGGCCACATCGCGCCTAATTGCCCAAACCCGAAGAAGGAGCTTGCTTTACCGGTGGATCCAAGGATCACATGGCTAGCAACTGCCTGAAGAAGCTGACGGCACGGTCAACAAGGAGCGGAGTGAATGGAAGCGGCAGTTTTGTGACCATCGCAGCACCATTACAAGCTGTTCGACCCACTGCACGGACTTTCAATATGACGGTGCAGGATGCTGTGCAATCAAAAGACGTGGTGTCAGGTATTATTTCGATCAATAGTATAAATGTATATGTATTATTTGATTCGGGTGCTACTTGTTCATTCATATCTGATGATTTTGCTAAAACCCCAGACTTACCTGTAGAAGAGTTAGTTTACCCCTTAAACATAGAGATTGGAAATAAGGAAGTTATTCCTGCTAGGTGTGTTTATAAGAACTGTAGACTAGACATTAAGGGTCAGGAGCTGAGAGTAGATTTGATTCCGATAAAACTTGGGAAATTCGATGTCATACTGGGTATGGACTGGTTGTTCAACCATGGGGCAATAATCGACTGTCAGATGAAGTCGGTAAACCTTACGACTCCGTCGAAGTTTGTATTCTATGGTAGCAAATTGCCTAGATACACGAGTTGTCTGACAGTTATGCAAGCCAACAAACTTCTGACGTAAGGCTGTGTGGGATATCTAGCCTACATAGTAGATACGCGTAAGGAAAGCCCGAAGGAAGAAAAGATATCGATAGTTAAGGAGTTTGTGGACGTTTTTCTGAGCGATTTGCCAGGATTTTGCCAGATAGGGAGATAGAGTTCGTGATTGATCTAGCGCCGAAAACTGCTCTGATTTCGAAGGCTCCGTACAAAATGGCTCCCGTTGTGATGAAGGAACTGATGGGTCAACTACATGAATTACTGTACAAGAAGTATATTCAACCGAGCGTTTCACCGTGGGGAGCGCCTGTTTTATTCGTGAAGAAGAAGGATGGGTCGATGTGTCTTTGCATTGATTATAGGGAGTTGAATAAAGTTACGATCAAGAATAGGTATCCTTTACCTAGGATCGATGACTTATTTGATCAACTGAAGGGTGCGAAGTACTTCTCGAAAATTTATTTGAGAAGCGGGTATCATCAATTGAAGGTGAGGAAGGAAGATATACCTAAAATGGCTTTTAGGTCTTGATATGGTCATTACGAGTTCTTGGTGATGTCATTTGGTCTCACGAATGCCCCAGCTGCATTTATGGACTTAATGAACAGGGTGTTCAAGCCATTTTTGGACAAGTTCGTGGTAGTGTTCATAGATGACATCCTGGTTTATTCCAAGACCAAGGAGGAACATGCTGAACACTTACGACTAACCTTAAAAGCCCTGAGACGAGAGAAGCTTTACGCTAAATTCTTGAAATGCGAATTCTAGTTGGAATATGTGCAATTTCTTGGCCACGTGATCAACAAGGATGGCATTTTGGTGGATCCGTCGAAGGTTGAAGCTGTTATGAATTGGGATCAGCCGAAGACGCCGCCTGAAGTGAGGAGTTTCTTGAGATTGGCAGGTTATTACCGTAGATTTATCCAAGACTTTTCTAGAATCGCAACTCCGTTAACGAATTTAACTCGTAAAATGGTTACATTTGTTTGGACAGAGAAATGTGAGGAAAGTTTTCAAGAGCTGAAGAAGAGGTTGAGTACTGCGCCTGTATTGTCTTTACCGGATAGTTCGGGGAATTTTGTAGTATGTAGCGATGCCTCACATAAAGTATTAGGCTGTGTGTTGATGCAGAGCGATAAAGTCATTGCCTATGCGTCACGTCAGCTAAAGGATTATGAGAAGGGGTATCCGACCTATGATCTAGAATTGGCAGCAGTAGTGTTTGCCCTAAAGATTTGGAGGCACTACTTATGTGGAGAAAAGTGTGAAATATACACAGATCACAAGAGTCTGAAGTATATATTTACCCAGAAGGATTTGAACATGCGCCAAAGAAGATGGTTGGAACTGATTAAAGACTACGATTGCGAGATACTTTACCATCTAGGTAAAGCTAACGTTGTCGCCGACGCTTTGAGCAGGAAAGGTCGGGAGAAGCTGAACGTGTTAACTGATCAGGATCGATTAATAGAATAGATGGCTAGATTGGAGTTGGAGGTGAAGCTTCCGAAGGAATCGGATGAGAAGTTATTTCAAGTAACCACTGGTTCTACTCTAGTAGACAAAGTGAAAGAAGCACAACTTCACAATGAAGAATGTAAGAAGATTTGGAGGAGGATAACCGATGGCGAAGAGTTCAAGTTCAAGATCGATAATGAAGGTCTGCTACGGTTTGAAGGTAGAATCTGGGTACCGCCAGTACCTGAGGTCAAAGAGGAGATTCTGAGCGAAGCTCATAGTTTTAGATATTCTATTCACCCCAGGAGTACGAAGATGTACAAGGATCTCAGGCATCATTTCTGGTGGCCGAATATGAAGAGGGAGGTGGCTGAATGAGTTGTAAAATGTTTTACATGCCAGAAAGTTAAAGTAGAACACCAGAGACCGAGTGGTTTGCTACAACCGTTAGAGATTCCATAGTGGAAGTGGGAGCACATCACGATGGATTTTGTGGTAGGTCTTCCAACGACTCAAAATGGATTTGATGCGATATGGTTTATAGTGGATCGACTGACGAAGTCAGCACACTTTCTGCCGATCAGGGTTAAGTACAACCTGGCTAAGCTAGCGAAGCTATACGTGAAGGAAGTTATTTCTAGACACGGTGTTCCGGTGTCAATTGTGTCTGACAGAGATCCACGTTTTACATCTAATTTCTGGAAGCGATTGCAAGAATGTCTGGGAAAGCAATTGCGAATGAGTACAACGTATCATCCTCAGACTGACGGACAGAGCGAGAGAACGATTCAGACACTTGAGGATATGTTGAGAGCTTGTGTGATGGACTTTAAAGGAAGCTGGGAGGATCATCTACCATTGGTGGAGTTCGCCTACAACAATAGTCATCATGCGAGTATTGGCATGCCGCCCTACGAAGCGTTATACGACAGAAAATGCAGAACTCCTTTGTGCTGGGATGAAGTCGGTGAACGTCAATTGTTGGGACTAGAATTGGTACAACAAACCGCCGAAATTGTGAAGCTGATCAGAACGAGATTAGTTGCTGCTCAAGACAGATAGAAGAAGTATGCCGATCTTCATCGACAAAATCGAGAATTCTTACCAGAAAGTTTCGTGTTCTTGAAAGTATCTCCCTAGAAGGGGAAGATTAGATTTGGTAAGAAGGGAAAGCTGAGTCCCAGATTTATTGGACCTTTTGAGGTGTTGCAAAAAGTTGGCGAGGTAGCTTACGAGATTGCATTACCTCCGGAGCTCGAGAATATACATAATGTCTTCCATATTTCTGTGTTAAGACCTTACAAGCATGATTATAAACATGTAATAGAATGTGAACCTTTACAATTTTATAAGGACTTAATATATGAAAAAGTGCCTGTTCAAATAGTTTACAGAAAGGAACAAGTACTTAGGAATAAAGTGATACCTTCTGTTAAGGTAATCTAGAGGAACCACAGTGCTGAAGAAGCTACGTGGGAACTCGAAGATGTTATGATGAAATCTTATCCGCATTTATTTGATTAGTTTTGTGTAACCCCTTATATACTGATTCTGGGAACATAATCCTTTTAAGGAGGGAAGAATGTAATAGACGATAATTTTTTTTATGTGTGATTCTGGGGACAGAATCCTTTTAAGGAGGGAAGATTGTAACGATTGTGATTTTATATAATAATTTTAAATATTTATTGAGTTAAATAAATATTTTATGTGATTTATTTATTGAGTTAAATAAATAAATTATGTGATTTATGGAGTGATTTAATTAAGTGTTATATATTAATTAAATGAATGTGTAATACTTATTTAATTAATGTATATTAATTTTATATTATAGTTCTAATTTAATTGAGAGAATTAAATTAGATGAGATGTGTGTTAAGTGTTACGGGAATTATAATTAGCGAGTAATTATAATTATGTGACAAATATTTATGTGGTTAATTGATTTTAGTTGATTAAATAAGGATGTTAAATTATTTAATTAATTAAAAGGTGACATTAAAATATGTGTTAAATGATTTGTTAAAATAAAAGAAAAAGGATTTTAAATGATTTTAAACAAACAAGGCCTTAGCTAATAATCTGTTTTTAAATAAACTGTGTACCAAACAAAGCCTTAAGGCTTTTTGAATTTTAAAACTTACGTAACTGATATACTTAATAAGGGTTTTGTTAGTTATTATATCGTATTATATCTATTATATGTGTTTACGTTAGTATTCTAAGCCTAAGATTAAAAGAAGAAGAGAGAAAAGAGCAGATAAAGTTAGAACTATATAGTGTGTTAGAGAGGAAGAAGAAGAAGGAAAAAGGAAGAGAAAAGCTTGAGAAGGCTAGAGAAATCATCTTCATATTCTTCTTCAATCTCTAAGCATAAAGGTAATTACTATCTCATAGTTTTAAAAGCGTTAAGTAGTTGTTCTTCATTGTGTTAAGTTTCTGTAAATTTTAGTTTTTTGTGAATTTTGTGAAGTTGTAAAAATCATGAATTATATATATATATATATATATTGTGTCCATGTGTTGATTGTGGTAATTGTATGACATTAGAGGATTTTCAAGAATTAAACTACTGTTAAAACAAGTTTCATGGAAAAAGTTTTGTTCATATGGTTTATGTATATTGATTGGTTTTAGAATGGAAAATTTAGAAATTTATGTGTTATTATGCCTAATTAGAATTGGTTATGATGATTAAATTCATTTACATATATAATGTATGTATATAAAGTGGAATTGATGGAGAAAATTTCTTACAGTGGATTATTTTGGAAAAATATGAGTTTTCATGAAAATGGCCAAATTGGATTTTTAAAACTTGTGATTACCATTATTTAGATGGTTGTTATGTTGTAGAAACATGTTATGTTATGTATTATTTCATGTGTATGGAGTTACAGTGGCTACGTTACTGTAATTTTCCATTTGTTGGCTTGTATGGGTTGTTCGGTAAAGCAGAGAGTTGTGGTTGTCTGCGTCTGGCCGAGTTGCTGCGCAGCTGCGCCGGCAGCAAGGCCAGGAGCAGCGCAGCTGCGCCGCTTTCCCTTCCAAGATCTTTTCCCTGCACAGCTGCGCCGGTGCCCAGGATGCTGGCTGCGCAGCTGCGCCGTGCACAGTGCTTGGGCAATGACTTTAGTTTCTTGTGCAGTTTATTTTAAAGTCTTAGTTTAATTATTCCTTGATAGTGGACATATGTTTAAATAATATAACATGTTGTTATATGATTGTGACAAATTCATATTTGGGAAATAAAAGAAATTTTGAAAACTTTAATTAGATTATAAATATTTTTATTGTAAATGAGTTACTTAATTTTAATTTGATTAATTATAATTAAGAGTAAATATTTAATTTAAATTATAATATGGTTAAATTATAATGTATAGAAATTAATTTATTTTAGTCAATTAGATGTTAATTTAAATTATAATTTAATTAATTGTAATTTAATAAATGCATGTTTAGTTATGGATTTTAAGTTTATAATTGCATGTTTAATTATAATTTGTGTAATTATAATGCATGATATAGTTTAATTAATTATTAATTATGAATTGGTGATAATTTAAGAGGTAATTATAATTGAGTAATTATAATTAGATTAAGTGTTTAAATTATAATTGTTTAATTATAATTTAGCTAAATACATAATTAATTTAATTATGTGAGTATATGTGTGATGTAATTAACTATGTGATAGTTCATTACTTATTTAATTAGAGTGAGTTAACCATGATAGTTAACCACTTATGTGTTAACTGATTTAGATTATTATAATTGAATGTGTATAGGAAGTATTAAAGTACGTGAATTGTGTTAAGTAGCTTGCGCTTGAGACAAGTCTTCTAACCCTAAACTTATTAATTCTATACAATTTCTCTGAGTTCATATATTCATTGTTGAGAATGTCCTTTCCATTTATGTATTGGACAATTGTTTATTTAATTAAAATGATCTTAACTTATTGTTCAAGTAAGATCCAGTTATTATTTTAAATGCTTTAAGTTGATTCTAAAGCATATGTTAGTTCATAATTATGTTATTTACGAATTATTGAAAGACGATTCAACTAATCCTTAGTTGATGAACGTGAACTCTAAATTTCCTTGTAAGCTTATTAACTAATCCCTTAGCTGATAAATGAGAATTCTAAATTACCCTTGTAAGCTTATCCAAACCAAACTTTCTTTGGTGCGGACTTGAATTCAAATTACTAAGTTGAACAACCCTAATTATTAGGGGAGATTATTACGCATAGCGTTAAGATGTTTGTGCACAATACATGGTACGAAGGGCTGATCCCCCTATGTACGAGTTAAGGTCCATAGTCTTATTAACTGTTAAAGGTTTAAATAGAAATATTTATAACCTAGGACAAGAGTTCGAAGGTCTTATGACCCTCAGATAAATTCTATATTCGAATTATAATTGTGATGAAAGAACTATTATTCAATTCTTTATTGTTGAAGCGAATCATATTATTCAGATTCTTTTAAAGATATCCTTTCATGTCTATATTATTGTTAAACTCCAGTGAGCTGTTGTTTTCTCACTCTTGCATTAAATAACAATTGCAGTTAAGGTTGATAACGTTGATGCCCCGTCTACGAGTAAAGGCAAGGGAAAGATGAACAAGTGAAGACTTGTTTAATTATTTTGAAATGGTTGTAATAAGACTTTTATGTCATGTTTTTATTCGGCACTTTATTGTTTATGTCAAGGTTAGAGTAACCCTGGGATTGATTTTTGAGAAGGTTGTAACCCTTGTTTTAAGGGAGATTTTATTATTTTGAATAAAGGTTGTAATTTTTTTTGAGATATTTGGGTAGATGTTTGCTATAGTTAGAAAGTTAACACCAAATCATGTGGAAACGAAGTACCCGGATTTTGGGGTGTCACAGTAACTCATAAATAGTAACTCGTAAATAGTAACTCGAAATGAAAAGATAAAAATTTCACAAGAAAGTTCAGACCAATATTCCAGTGAAATAATATTAGATGAAGCGCAAAACTCAAGGAATTTTTGATTATTTCAGGAATTCTAGAAGCAATACTGACCGTAGTAAGTTTAGAGTTAGGACTCTGAAATGAAACAATATACGAAACTGCAATTGGATTTTCACCCGTCTGGCGGTAGTCCACTCAGACAGATTATTTCCACAATTTAATAACAACTGAATACGAAGGGTTATTCACCAGGCATGCAGTAGTCCGCGTAGACAGGTTATTCCCACAGAATAATAAAGAATGGAATAACAATAGGATTTCACCATGCATGTGGTAGTCCGCGTAGACAGGTTATTCCAACAGAATAATCAAGAATGGAATAACAAATCTTACGAGTATTGAAAGAAAATAACTCTCTTCATGAATACGAAAGAAACCTTAAAAATTTGGAGACTGCACTAGTGTAATTAGCAGAATATTCTTCTTATTTCTCTCTTATTCTCTCTATACTTTCTCTCTCTATAGCTTTAGTGAATTGGTGAGAAATAATGAAGAAATGAGCTTCTATTTATAGGCTTGGCAGAGTAAGGGTAAAATAGTATTTTTACCAAAATTTATGATATTATCGCTTACATCATCGATCATCTGACATCATTGCTTACCTCATCGCTCCGATGACATCCTTGCTTACTTTGTAAACTTTGCGCATTTCACCCATAACTTACCACATTTATCAAATCAATACCTTACTATTTCAAAATAATATATAGAGGAAATTAAATTTTTATTCATAAAAGTTGGGGTCTTACAACCTCCGTTCCTTATGAAATTTCGTCCTAGAAATTGACCTACGTACCTGGTATGTCGAAAATGTGAGAATACCTCGTTTTTATTTTTGATTTTAACTCCCAGGTCATTTCTTCGATTCCAACTGTGACTCTCATGGTGCTTCAACCATAGTACCTCACAATGGTACCTATCAGTTTGCCACCACACGAAAACGGCGTCCCCTGCGGAGAGTCTGGCTTCGGTGCATCCCACACAAGAAGTCACCAGCGAGAGTCTTGGGGCTCTTCACACCTTATGGCTCTTGATGCTTCGCCTTGACACGTTTACATGTTAAACACCTTGAGATAAACTCCGCGATCTCTCTCTTCATATTGCTCCACTAAAATGTATGTCGAAGATCACGATACATTTTGGTACTTCTAGGGTGGATTACAAACGGTGTGTTATGTGCATCCATCATGATTCTATACTTCAATTCAGAGTCGTTAAGAACACAAAGTCTGAATTTGACTCAAAGTATTCCCTCTGCATCGATTCTTGCTTCTAAAATAGCACCTTCTTGGATCTTCTTCTTCATATTCATCAGTTTCGGGTCTGTAGCTTGAGCAACATTAACTATATCAATTAAAGCTGGTTCTACGCGTATACTTGACATCATCACGTGGGTCCTTGGAGTCTTGAACTCTATATCCATTCTTTGTACGTCATACAAAATGGGTCTTTGTGTTGATAGCATCACACTCGTTCTCGCATGTGATCTTCTACTCAACGCGTCAGCTACCACGTTCGATTTTCGAAATCTTTCAACAGCTCCAACTAACGTCGTTGTCGCATATTGAGTTCGTTATGGGTGAAGAAATATTTGAGGCTTTTGGATTATATTAGGATGTCATCAATAATGACAACCACAAAATTATCCAAATATTTCTTAAATATTCGGTTCATCATGTCCATGAACGCAGTATGGACATTGGTCAATCCGAAAGATATAACTAGAAATTCGTAATGCGCGTATCGAGTTCTAAAGGTAGTCTTTGAAATATCCTCAGTTTTAATCTTCAGCTGATGATATCCAGAACGAAGATCGATCTTTGAAAAAAAGTATGCACCTTGCAACTGGTCGAACAGGTCATCAATACAAGATAACGGATACCTACTCTTGATGGTGACATGGTTCAACTCCCGATAGTCAATACAAAGTCGTATACTCCCGTCTTTCTTCTTTACGAATAAAATAGGAGCACCCCAAAGAGACGTACTAAGATGTATAAAACCGATGTCTAACAAATCCTGTAGTTGGACCTTTAACTCCTGAAGTTCAATAGCAGCCATTTGATATGGGGTTTTAGAAATGGGTTTTGTACCGGGCTCAAGGTCAATAAAGAATTCAAATTCACGTTATGGGGTAGACCAGGAAGTTCTTCGGAAAATATTTCATGAAACTTACTAACAACAAAAATATCATTTAAATATGATGTATTCTGATTTAAATCAGTGACATGAGCTAAGAAAACTTGACATCCATTTTTCAATAAACGAATAGCTGTATGACTTGAAATGACATTGATTGATTTTAGTGGTCTGGTTGTTTGAATGAAAGCTAACAACCTTACGAAACAATCAATTTTGACATGATGAGTGGTTAACCAGTCGATTCAAAAATCACATCAAATGCAAGTATTTTCAAAGATATAAAATCCACAGGTAGGGTGAAGGTGCCAACTTGAATCAAACAAGATTTATAAACTGTAGATGTAATGAAGGTTTCTCTTAACAGAGTTTCAACAGATAAGTCAAAGTCTAATTTCTCAGGAGTTAAGTTCAAACGTTGAGCACAAGCAGGTGAAATAAAAGAATGGGTAGCACCGGTATCTAATAAAGTGTAAACTTCGCAAGAGTTTATTATCAGCTTACCCGTAATAACCTCGTTCGGGTTCCTTGCTTGTTGGACAATCACGATAAAAGCTTTTCTAGGAACCACCGACTTTGGCTTGTCTGGGACAGTCTTTGGTGTCACTATCCCAACTGGTCTTGACTTTGCTATAAAGTTCATTCCACCCTCAACTGCTTCGTGGCACTCCTGATCCATGATTTGAATCATTACTATTCGATCCATATCGAATTGGGGTTGACCCTATGCGTAGGGTAATTCCAAACTCGATGTTGGATTCTCCCAATTGCTGTCCAAAAAAGTAAAATCCATGTCGTCTATTTTGGCCTTCTTGGATCAGACGTCTCTTTCTAAAATATCAACGTGTCGTGCGGCTTTTACCCATGCATCTTCAATTCTCACTCGTTCAGTTGCTTCTTCTTTCAGCTGATCGTTGACATTTGCATTTTCAGATTCCAGCTCTAATATCATATGTTTTGCCAGAGAGAGCTTCTGTTCAAGCCTCGCATACTGAGTATCAAAATCTTGAATTTTTATATCCCTTTCTTGAATTGTTGTATCCCTTTGTTCCACGGCCGCCTGCCGTTCTTCACCCTGTTCTTCTAACTCATGAATACGATTTTGTAGTTCTACATTTTGATCATAAAATTCTCCTAATAAATATTTCTTAGGTTCCTCTTCTTCCTCAGTCTCAGCTGCAACCTCTGCGACTAGCTCGGATGCAACTATTAATTCTTCACTCACCACATGGATATTTATAATTTCTTATTCTCCCGACATTACATTATCCTGGTTGGTGATTAGCGGTGCCTCAACGGTCTCATTCACTCCATTGTTTAGATTTTCAGCTGCCATTCTAAAATACTGTCATAAAATAAGGGTTAATTAAACAAATTAACATATCACATATTAACCCTATGTTCCAAACGACCAATTAAATACCAAATAAGCTTAGGTAGGACACACACTAGCGAATAATTTTACTCGTCTCTCCCCTCCTAGTTCTATTCCCAGATCTCCGCTAGAGATCATATCCCTAAGCTCTGATACCAACTGTGACTCGTATCCCCACATTGGATAGCACCTCACAATGGCACCTATCAGTTTGCCATCGCAGAACGGTGTCCCCTACGGAGAGTCTGGCTTCGGTGTATCCCCCATACACAGGAAGTCACCAGATAGAGGCTTGGGGCTCTTTACTTATAGCTCTGATACCAACTGTGACGCCCCCAAAATAGGTTCAATACTTAACCCATTCTGAGTCTCCAAATACACTCAACAAAATCCAAATACAATTTTTTATATCAAACGGTCGTGCAAAATACGACCATACAACTGTGAGTGTCAATACAGACATGTAAAAAATATAAACATTTAAACTAAGTCTGTAATATCCGAGAGTATTATGTCTTTTAACAATTATCAATAAACGAATTTATGTGAAATTCTTGTGTGTTTTCTTTTATTAGATGTATTTGTGTTATACATACATGTGTTATTTTATGATATGTGATGAGGAGTATTTAAATGGTTAGTTCAGTTTAATTCAACTATTTAAATTGGTTAAGTATGGAATTAATTCTATTAATTTCGTGGGATGGCTTTAAAGCATGATTTTGAGTTTGGAGCGGAATTTAGAGACGCGGACTGCGTATTTGAGTCCAGAACGTCGAAATTAGTCAGGACAGACTATAACTACGAAAATGTGTCACAGTTGACTTTTTGGTCAAAGTCAACCGGTTGACTTTTCGGGTAAAAAGTCAACCACGAATTTTGGAGATGAATTTGACGAAACGGATAGTCCCATGACGTCCGGGACGTCGATTTTAGTAGGAGTCAATATGAGTATCGAAACGTTTAGCTACGGAGGGCAAAACGGTCAAATGGTTATTTAATTGATTAAAATAATATTTTAATAAGGGAATTGCAGCAGCTGATGGGGCCATGTGTCAGCCAAATTGGGACAAGGAGGGAGAGTATATACGTATATTCTAAATGATTAGGAAGGGAGTTATATTTTCTTCCTTAAAACCAAAGCTCTTTCATTTCTCTAACTCCCACCTTCTTCAATTCGGTTAATGGTGGCATGGGGTGTAACTGATGAATTGTGGAGATGGAAGGGCTGGAGCAAACAATGTATATTATGTTCTATATATATATTCCCAATCCAAGTCTCTTCTCCTTTTCACAAAAAGTTCTAATCGAGAGAGAAAAAAATATTGAGAGTTTGAGAGTGATACTAGGTTGTCTAAGAACTCTGGAGATTACAGAGGAGTTAGCAAGCAAGGAGTGAGGCTCTATCAGATTAAATCAAGAAGGAATTCGTCCAAGAGGTAAGCCATGAAACCTATTCTATGTTCTTAAGAAAATAGTGAAGAAAATGCATGGATAATTGTGGTAAATAATTTGTTTTGACTGTGTGATGCTATCTTAGTGTTGTTTACTGATATGGGGATATTGAGAATGAAAATTCTGGTCTAATCATGCTTCAAATACGTAGAGAATCAAAGAATTCAAGTTTGCATGCTAAGTGTTCGATAAAATGCCTCATAGATGTCAATTTGTTCAAATCATGGTAACTTAGTGGGTTTGATTATTGTAACATGTGTATATATGTTAGTATATGTGATCTGGACAGTAGGAATCAACCTCATGCATGCTAGAATCAAAATCATGGTTTTTGTCAAAGGTGGGTTAACTTAGAATCTGTGACTTTTTGTCGGAGCCTTGGAATCATAGCTTCTGCGACTCGTTGGTTGTATGTGTTAATTTTGCAAAATACTATGTAGTATGATGTCTCACCTGACAAATTTTCAAAAGAAACGGAGTTAAAATGAGCAAGTTATGAATTTTGTAAGCAAGCATGTTGGTATAAAAATCTGCATACTTCTGGGAATTTCCAGAAATTTTCTAAGTCTGGAAGGCAGTCTGGCACGCTTATCTAGGCTGCTGGATCGAGGTCTTAACATGTTAGTCTCACGTATGTTGTATTTTTGTAAAATACTATGATGTATGGAGTGTATGGTGTCCAAATATCATGGTCATACAACCTGTAAACAAGTGGGAATTAAATTGCAAAGTGGGCTGCTCGAAAACAAAAATCAGGATTTGGGCATGATGAGCAGCGCAGCTGCGCCTTTCATAAGACTTATACCTGTGCAGCTGCGCCACACAAAGATGGATTCCGGGTTGGCCATACAGCGCAGCTGCGCCGGTAACACGGCTTGAGGCTGCGCAGCTGCGCCGTACTGGGTCGGGTCGGGCCGGGTCAGAAAAATGTCAGAAACTTATTTTGCTCAGAATCTCATACTGAACCACTTTACCTATAAGACGCAACATGTTATATGATTAAATTAGCTTGATGATAGCATACATGGTAGTTTAATAATAAAATTAAATAAAAGGAAATCCTTTACTTTCAAATTAAAGTTCGAGGACCTAATTGCTTAACGTGACATATGTGATTAGGTTACGTGAAGGACTAATTGATAGCTTAAACTGTAGAAGACGTATCAGGCAAGTTTCCTAGCCCTAATTTCTATTGGGTATTTATTCAATCCTTACTTATTTTATCTCAGTGAGGGTAAGTATTGGACTTATGCTAGCTATTTATTCGTGCAAGTTCCTTTGTTGTGAAGTTATACAACTTCAATTATCTTGCAAGCTTATCGATGATTACTCAGTTATTATTCTAACAACTATGCTTATAAGTTTCATGTCATTATCGAACTGTTTCTAAGTATGTTTCCTGGCCTTTGTTTTCGGCTAGTTATTATTGATGAAAAATGATTTAATTCAAATCTTTCGAAGCTATTTAATGTTTACCAATCCAAATTGCTTTGGTGCGGTCTCGCATGAATACTAAGATGAACAACCCGAATAAATGGGCAAACAGATGTCGGGCATATAGTCCCATTTATGCTTATGCAGTTTAAACTTTATACTTGTGCACAATGTAGGGTACGATAGGCTGATCACCTGGAGTACTTGCAGAGACCGTTTACAATCTATTTGATTGTTAAACCGTCTGATGGTTTTCGATGAAACAAAGCAATGTTCAGGGTATTTTACACCACTTAGTATGCTATTGAGAATTCTAAACTCTTATCTTTGATATTCTTGTTTAACACTTGATAATTCCTTTAATTGTTGAGATATTGTCATACAAATGTTTTTACTTGTGATGTATATTTCCAAACTTCTTTATATACTTGCTGGGCAATTTGTGCTCATTCTTGCTTAAACCTTTCAGTTAAGGATGAGAAGGCTGAGGGCTCGGGCAAGGACAAGGGGAAGTCTAAGATGAAATGATGCTATTTACCTTATGAAATAAGTTTATATTTCCGCATATGATGTAATGTAGCGATAAACGCTAAGTTTAAGTTTTGGTTTATTAAAGGTTGTAAAGACTTGGGATTTTATTTTGTACGTAATAGTTATAATATTATTATTATTATTGCAGGAGTTACTTAGATATATGATGATGTGTGACACCCCCAAATCCGGGTACTTCAATTTCCACGGGACTTGGTGTTCACTGTACAAATATCATCTATCTATCTACCCATAGTAAATGCAAACCATGAAATAAATAGAAATAATCCTCCCCTTATGGGGTTACAACATCTGAAAAGAAATACATCAATCCCAGGTCGTACTTAACCTTAAATATCAAATGCGGAAATATAAATAATTAAATAAGTTTTACACAACTTTAACATAAGTCTGAAACATAAACACATAAAATAAACAACAAGTCTTCATCACTTGTTGACTTTGCCCTTGCCTTTGCTAGTAGAAGGCTCGTCAGACCTTTCGTTCTTAACTGCAATGTTATTATTACGCAAGAGTGAGCACGGTTGCCCACAAGTATAATAATATGACAACAATATAATAACATGCGAGTGAATCAAGGACATCTGAATAAAGAAACTCAACTTTTGACTCGAGGATAAATAACAGAAATCAAAATATCATCTGAGGGTCATAAGACCTTGAACTATGTCCTAGGTTGTAAAGTGTTTATACTTAAAACCTTTAACAGTCATAAGACTATGGACTCTACTTCTCGTACTTAGGGGGATCAGCCCTTAGTACCATATTGTGCACAATATCTCAACGCTAAAGCGTAAATAATCCCCTTTTACAGGGTTGTTCATCTCAGTTTTGACATCAGAATCCGCACCAAAGGAAGTTTGGTTTGGATAAGCTCAATAAGTATTCTAGAATTTAGAACGTTCATCAACTATGGACTAGTCGAATCAATAAGGGTTCACTAGTCCTATAAGGTTCAACAACAACATCGATATTCAACTTGAATAATAAATCTCAAGAGTATACAATCGAATAAGTATTGTATAACTGAATCATGCTTTTAAAAGAGTTACAATATGTAATATGAATTTCGAACTTGAACAATTAAAAACACGAGCTTACTCGATATAGAAACACAAGTCTAAGGCTTAATAAATGAATAAATTAGAATTTAGGGAACTTGCTAAATCAATAAATTAGGGATAGGATACTTGCCTCTTGCACAAGCTACAATTATAATTCACGTTCTTTATTAAACCCTACACATCAATACGTTCACAATACAAATTAATCAATAACTCGATATACGTATCGAATCACACACATCGGTCTTGAGCACGTTATTGGACTATACAATTAACGATTCAAGTCATGTAATTAACTTATTAATTACTCACGTAATATAAGTTATTAACCTCTTATTATATGTTTAGCATATCTTTATGTTCATTACATTAGGTTTTAAACCACCTCTTAGAACACACGAACACTTAGCAAAAAATTTCAAATTTCTGCAAGGGGCGCGGCCGCGCGCCAGTTACCCTTGGGACCAGCGCGGCCGCGCGTCAACGCAGACCCAGATTTCCAGTTCGCGAATGACACACAGAGCAACCCAAATAAATCCAAATTAAACTAACGAAATGAATTTAAGGCTACCCATGAGATATAGAATTTACAGAAACATCATACCATGTTCTAAGCATGCTTTTAACACTTTAAATCACGGAATTACACAAATCACAACATTTAATTTCACTATTTTCAATATTTTATAAAGTTATGAAAGAAAACAAGAATTCAACGTTACGGATTCGTTATAACACCGAATCCGTTCGTTTAACTTCCATTTTGTTCGTTTAAATGTACACAATCACATTCAAGTGTTAATTTAAGTTAAATAAACGCATAAGGTGTGTAAATTTTGTACGTAAGGGCCATATGGGCCATATGTACAATTTTTACACTCTGTAACTTTTGAAAAATCAAATTAAGCATAACTACATGGATTTAATCGCACTAAATCATGCATACATGATATACAACATGTTATGATCATACAATAACACATATAAAATCATATCATACATTAATTATCAAATTAGTTATTCACAGAGAATCTAACATACGTTAATGGAAAACTTTAAGAACTTGAATTTAAAAACTTAGGAGAAGGAATTACCCTTGCTAGTTTGTGAAGATGATTCAAGGATGATGATATAAACTTTTCAAATTCTTCTTCCTCAATCTTTTCTCTCAAAATTCTCTCTGATATGAATATATGAATTGATATAGTATATATGTATATAAGTATAATACGTATAATATATAATGGGTGAGTGGTTGTCAGTTGGTCCCTTAGTGGGTTAACTGACCAACTCCCCTTAAGGCCTTGTTTGGCTAGCTTAAGGAATCCCTTCTCATTTATTTTAATTAATTTATTATAATATAGTTAATTAATGTCACACCCAATTAAATCAAATAATGCTATTTAAATCAATTAAATAAAATAGCATAAATCTACATTAAATCACATAGTCACATAATTAAAATTCTTATTTATTAATTATGTCTAATCATAAATCTCTAATTAATTATTAAATTAATTAGAATAACATTATGCTTATTAATTAATATATTAATCAAATAAGCTCAATTAAATACATACTTTGAATATAAAAATTCACCACATTAATTTAACTAATGTGACACATATAATTAAATTAATCTACCACAAATTCATCAATTAATTATTTAACTCAATAATTAAATCATCAAAAATATTTATTTAATTCAATAAATATTCAAAATAAATTACAAAAATCTTGTTTGTCACATCTTTCCCCCCTTAAAAGGATTCTGTCCCCAGAATCACGGTTCAATTAAATTTCGTCCCGTTACATTCTCCCCCCCTTACAAAGATTCTGTCCCCAGAATCGCATAAACAAAAAAATTAAGTAAATAAATCTGGGTAATTCTTCATCATATGCTCTTCGAGTTCCCACGTAGCTTCTTCAGCATTGTGGTTCCTCCAAATTACCTTAAC
Organism: Panax stipuleanatus; assembly: GCA_020205555.1. Lineage (NCBI taxonomy): Eukaryota > Viridiplantae > Streptophyta > Magnoliopsida > Apiales > Araliaceae > Panax > Panax stipuleanatus. The sequence continues at coordinate 58,377,489 of CM035123.1, read as the reverse complement.
AGAAGGTATAATTTTATTTCTGAGGACTTGCTCTTTCCTGTCAACAATCTGAACAGGAATTTCTTCATAGGATAAGTCTTTCTCAAAATGTAGGGGTTCATATTCAATCACATGTTTGTAATCGGGTTTGTAGGGGCGTAAAACTGACACATGAAAGACGTTGTGGACATTCTCAAGCGCCGGAGGTAAGGCTACCTCATACGCAACTTCTCCAATCCTTCGCAGTACTTCAAAGGGTCCAATGAACCTTGGGCTCAATTTTCCCTTCTTACCGAATCTGATCTTCCCCTTCCAGGGAGAGACTTTCAAGAACACATAGCTACCCGATTCAAACTCAACGTTCTTACGGTGTGGATCGGCGTATTTCTTCTGCCTATCCTGAGCTGCTACCAGTCTTGTTCTGATCACTTTGACTATCTCTGCTGTCTGCTGTACCAGTTCTGGACCTAATAGTTGTCTCTCGCCAACTTCATCCCAGTATAGCGGGGTTCTGCATTTTCTTCCGTACAACGCTTCGTAAGGCGGCATGCCAATACTAGCGTGGTAACTGTTGTTGTAACCGAATTCCACAAGCGGTAGGTGATCATCCCAATTTCCTTTAAAATCCATGATGCATGCTCTCAACATATCTTCCAATGTCTGGATCGTTCTTTCACTCTGCCCATCTGTCTGAGGGTGATAAGTCGTACTCATTCTCAACTGTGTCCCCATGCATTCTTGTAGTCGCTTCCAGAAGTTCGATGTGAAACGCGGATCTCTGTCGGAAACAATTGACACCGGAACTCCGTGCCTCGAAACAATCTCTTTCACATATAGCCTTGCCAACTGGTCTAAGTTGAATCTGATTTTAATCGGAAGGAAGTGTGCGGATTTCGTCAGTCGGTCAACGATAACCCATACTGCGTCGTAGCCTTTCTGAGTCGTCGGAAGGCCAACCACGAAATCCATCGTAATGTGTTCCCATTTCCATTCTGGGATTTCCAGGGGTTGTAGCAAACCACTTGGTCTCTGATGTTCTGCTTTCACTTTCTGACAGGTTAGACACTTTGCAACACACTCAGCAACATCTCGTTTCAAATTCGGCCACCAGAAGTGCTGTCGAAGATCCTGGTACATCTTGGTACTACCGGGGTGAATTGAATACCGTGAGCTATGAGCCTCTCTCAAAATGTCATCCTTAATTTCTGGCACTGACGGTACCCGAACTCTATTCTCAAATCTCAGTAGTCCCTCACTGTCTATCTTGAATCTCGGTTCGGTTCCTTCAGATATCTTTTTCTTAACCTTCTCACATTCTTCGTCCTGAAGTTGAGCTTCCTTAACTTTATCCAATAGGGTTGTACCAGCTTGAATCTGAAACAACTTCTCGTCAATCTCCATCGAATACTTCACTTCCAATTTCAGCTTTTCCATTGCTGAAATTAGTTCCTCCTGAGTAGTCAACATCATCAATTTCTCCCGACCCTTTCTGCTTAAGGCGTCGGCAACCACATTAGCCTTACCCGGATGGTATAAGATTTCACAGTCATAATCCTTAATTAACTCCAGCCACCTTCTCTGGCGCATATTCAAGTCCTTCTGTGTAAAGATATATTTCAGACTCTTGTGGTCTGTATATATTTCACACTTCTCCCCATAGAGATAGTGTCTCCAAATTTTTTAAAGCAAATACCACGGCAGCTAACTCCAAGTCATGGGTCGGATACCCCTTCTCATAGTCTTTCAATTGTCGTGACGCATACGCAATGACCCTGCCGTTTTGCATAAGCACACAGCCAAGTCCTTTATGCGACGCATCACTATAAACCACAAAATTGCCTGTGTCGTCCGGAAGGGATAACACAGGTGCTGAACTCAACCTCCTCTTGAGCTCTTGGAAACTTTCCTCACACTTCTCTGTCCAAACGAATTTCACCGATTTTCTAGTCAAATTTATCAGCGGAGTTGCGATCTTGGAAAAGTCCTGAATAAATCTTCTATAATAACCCGCCAATCCAAGAAAACTCCTCACTTCCGACGGTGTTTTCGGCAGATCCCAGTTCATCACAGCTTCGACTTTAGAGGGATCTACCGAAATTCCGTCCTTGTCGATCACATGTCCAAGAAATTGCACTCTTTCAATCCAGAATTCACATTTAGAAAATTTGGCGTACAACTTCTCTCTTCTCAACGCCTCTAATGTTAACTTCAGATGTTCTACATGTTCTTCCTTGGTCTTCGAGTATACCAAAATATCGTCGATAAAGACCACCACGAATTTGTCCAAAAACGGCTTGAACACTCCATTCATTAAGCCCATGAATGCTGCAGGAGCATTCGTTAGACCAAATGACATTACCAAAAATTCGTAGTGACCATATCGAGTCCTAAATGCTGTCTTTGGAACATCCTCTGGCCTCACCTTCAGCTGATGATAGCCACTCCTCAAGTCTATCTTTGAAAAGTACCTTGCACCCTTCAATTGGTCGAACAGATCGTCGATCCTCGGTAATGGATATCTATTCTTAATTGTGACCTTATTCAGTTCTCTGTAGTCGATGCAAAGCCGCATCGTCCCGTCCTTCTTCTTCACAAATAACACCGGCGCTCCCCACGGCGATACGCTCGGTTGGATGTACTTCTTGTCCAGTAACTCTTGTAGTTGTACCATTAACTCTTTCATCTCTACCGGAGCCATCCGGTATGGTGCCTTCGATATTGGGGCCGTCCCTGGCGCCAAATCGATCACAAACTCAACCTCTCTGTCTGGCGGAAGTCCTGGCAGATCATCCGGAAATACGTCTAAGAAGTCCCTCACGACTGGTATATCTTCTAATTTCGAATTTTCTTTACGACTATCGACTATGTAGGCTAAATATCCTACACAGCCTTGTCTTAACAACTTCCTGGCCTGCATCATCGTCAGACAACTCGCTTGTCTAGGCGATTTACTGCCATAAAACACAACCTTTGACGGGGTCATAAGGTTGATACACTTCCTCTGGCAATCAATTACAGCCCCATAATTGACTAGCCAATCCATTCCCAGAATAACATCGAATTCCCCAAGTCTAATCGGGATAAGATTTACGTTCATAATGTTACCCTTAATATCTACTCTACAGTTCTTGTGTACATACTTAACAGAGATTACTTCTCTATTCGCAATCTCTATATTCATGGGGTATTCTAACTCGTCCATAGGAAGTTCTAAGTTCTTAGCAAAGTCATCGGATATAAATGAACAAGTAGCACCCGAATCAAATAGTACATAAGCATTAACTTTATTGATCGGAATGATACCTGACACCACATCGCGAGACTGCACAGCATCCTGCACGGTCATGTTGAAGGTCCTGGCGGTTGGTCGGTTGGTTGCGGTTGGTCCCGTGATAGTTAAAGCACTTCCACCGCTGTTTCCCCTGTTTCCACCTGATCCTTCCCTTCCAGATCCCTTCTTGGGACAGTCCCTTGCCAGATGGTCCTTTGAGCCGCAAGTGAAGCAAGCGCCCTTCTTTGGGTTCGGACAGTTAGGTGCTATGTGGCCTTCCTGACCACAATTATAACATACTCGTTTTCCCTTCATACAGACCCCCAGGTGAGCTTTCCCGCAGGTCGAACAAGCTTCGATCCTCTTTTTCTGACCACCTTGCTGATTCCCAGTCGATGAGTTATCATTCCACCTCCTCTTCTGATTATTACTCCCTCCCGTGTTGCTACCACTAGCCTTGTTAATTCCTTCACCTTCACTCTTCTTCTTTTTCTGATCTTGGTTATACTTTGTAACTGCATCACTCCCGCCTTCAGCGAGAATGGCCTTCTCCAACACCCTAGCAAAAGTGTTCAATTGGAACATTGACACTTTGCTATACAACCAGGGCTTCAGGCCCTGTTCAAACCTCCTTGCCTTCCTCTGATCGGTGTGCACTTGATACGTGGCAAACCTAGCCAACTCATTGAATTTCGCCGCATATTCTGGTACGGACATATTTCCCTGTTTCAGTTCCAAGAACTGGACCTCCATTTGATTCTGCGAGCTGGTCGGAAAGTACATCTCGAAGAACATCTCCTTGAACCTCTCCCAGGTAATCACACCTTCACCTCCCCGGACCTTATTCGCTTGCCACCAATAGCTGGCCTCAGATTTCAGCATGAACGTTGCATAGGCGGTTTTCTGGTCCTCTCTGACTCTGGCGACGTCAAAAACTTTTTCCATCTCCATGACCCAGGTTTGAGCTTCTATCGGGTTCATGGTGCCTTTAAACTCTGGCGGTCCCACCGCCTTGAAGTCCTTGAACGTTGTGGTCGGTGGAGCTTGAGGTTGGTTGTTAAGCGCTCCTGCAAGTAAGTTCGCCAACTGCTGAACGGGGTTAGCATTGGCGTCGTTGTTGTTGTTAGTTGACCCTTCTTGGGCCTGTTGACGGTTAGATCGTCTCCTTGGCGGCATTTTACTCTTAAGAAATACGCGTATTAGAACTTTATTCAATCTTTTAATATCTAAGGCTTAACTTAAACATTTAGACACAATCAGTCAACACATTATCTCAAATAAACTCTGATATATTACTAAATCAAAAGTTTTAACATAATACGATAGCATCACTGCTATTTACATCAACTATCCTGAGATAAAGAATCTACAGGATTTAAAACATAAAATATTCCTCTGTTTATAAACACATTGGAATTTACATTATTAACTACCAGATAGGTTTCACAAAATCAAATGTTCCTATCACTGCCCATTAAGGCGACGAACAGCTTTGCCACGCTCTTCTTCCATAATCCGAGACATCGTCCTGCGATCTAGCATGTACGACGGTAGTCCTTCAAACTGAATTGGGTACCTCATAACCCGATCCTGGGCCTCGTCAATTGCATACTGAAGTATAGAGTACGTCTCTTCAAGCTTGGCCTTCTTCGCCCGACAATTATCTTCTGCGAGATCTGCTCGTCGTGATTCCCTTACCCAAGCCTCCTCTGCTATGGCCAGCCTTGCTGATTTCTCTTTTAGTTCATTCTTCAATTCCTCAATTTCCTCTGACTTCTGCTCGGTTTGGCCCTTCTCGTGAGCCAAATTCCACTCTACATTTCCCAAACGTGTGTGAAGAGCCTCAACCTCTCCATCCCTCAGCTCGATGGTAGACTGTTGAGTAACCGACCGCTCCCTCAGCTCCTGAACAGTCTCCCTCAGCTCCTGAACAGTATCACGTAACTCTATGTTACGGTAATACAGCTCGTCATACATCTCAGCACTGATAGAGCTCGGCGGGAACTCTTCAGGGTCTTCCTCCTCCTCTTCAGCTGCCTCAGCCTGAACTTCAATCTCCTCAGGGTCTTCCTCAGAGTCCTCCTCTGAATTAGACACCGGCACAATTTCCTGACCAATGACTGTGATCAAGGGTGATGGCTCTCGTCGGACTAACTGCTCCCAAACTACGTGGATATCTCGGGGCTCCTCCTCTCTAGCCTCTAGGGGTACAAGGTCCCTGGACTGACTAGGTTCTCCAGCATTCGTCATCCTGACAAATAAAATTTTAAGTTTTAGTAATTACGTGATGCTAATCGAGACTCGAATATATAAGTATAAACACGTAGCACATAAGGTAAGTTATTATCTTTCTTAGAACTCGATAAGAGTTATCATTACTATGTTCTCGATCTCTAAAAAGGCTACTATCCTAAGGTTTTTCCCCACCTAAGGTTCATAACCTACAGCTTTGATACCAACCTGTGACACCCCCAAATCCGGGTACTTCAATTTCCACGGGACTTGGTGTTCACTGTACAAATATCATCTATCTATCTACCCATAGTAAATGCAAACCATGAAATAAATAGAAATAATCCTCCCCTTATGGGGTTACAACATCTGAAAAGAAATACATCAATCCCAGGTCGTACTTAACCTTAAATATCAAATGCGGAAATATAACTAATTAAATAAGTTTTACACAACTTTAACATAAGTCTGAAACATAAACACATAAAATAAACAACAAGTCTTCATCACTTGTTGACTTTGCCCTTGCCTTTGCTAGTAGAAGGCTCGTCAGACCTTTCGTTCTTAACTGCAATGTTATTATTACGCAAGAGTGAGCACGGTTGCCCACAAGTATAATAATATGACAACAATATAATAACATGCGAGTGAATCAAGGACATCTGAATAAAGAAACTCAACTTTTGACTCGAGGATAAATAACAGGAATCAAAATATCATCTGAGGGTCATAAGACCTTGAACTATGTCCTAGGTTGTAAAGTGTTTATACTTAAAACCTTTAACAGTCATAAGACTATGGACTCTACTTCTCGTACTTAGGGGGATCAGCCCTTAGTACCATATTGTGCACAATATCTCAACGCTAAAGCGTAAATAATCCCCTTTTACAGGGTTGTTCATCTCAGTTTTGACATCAGAGTCCGCACCAAAGGAAGTTTGGTTTGGATAAGCTCAATAAGTATTTTGGAATTTAGAACGTTCATCAACTATGGACTAGTCGAATCAATAAGGGTTCACTAGTCCTATAAGGTTCAACAATAACATCGATATTCAACTTGAATAATAAATCTCAAGAGTATACAATCGAATAAGTATTGTATCACTGAATCATGCTTTTAAAAGAGTTACAATATGTAATATGAATTTCGAACTTGAACAATTAAAAACACGAGCTTACTCGATATAGAAACACAAGTCTAAGGCTTAATAAATGAATAAATTAGAATTTAGGGAACTTGCTAAATCAATAAATTAGGGATAGGATACTTGCCTCTTGCACAAGCTACAATTATAATTCACGTTCTTTATTAAACCCTACACATCAATACGTTCACAATACAAATTAATCAATAACTCGATATACGTATCGAATCACACACATCGGTCTTGAGCACGTTATTGGACTATACAATTAACGATTCAAGTCATGTAATTAACTTATTAATTACTCACGTAATATAAGTTATTAACCTCTTATTATATGTTTAGCATATCTTTATGTTCATTACATTAGGTTTTAAACCACCTCTTAGAACACACGAACACTTAGCAAAAAAATTTCAAATTTCTGCAAGGGGCGCGGCCGCGCGCCAGTTACCCTTGGGACCAGCGCGGCCGCGCGGCAACGCAGACCCAGATTTCCAGTTCGCGAATGACACACAGAGCAACCCAAATAAATCCAAATTAAACTAACGAAATGAATTTAAGGCTACCCATGAGATATAGAATTTACAGAAACATCATACCATGTTCTAAGCATGCTTTTAACACTTTAAATCACGGAATTACACAAATCACAACATTTAATTTCACTATTTTCAATATTTTATAAAGTTTTGAAAGAAAACAAGAATTCAACGTTACGGATTCGTTATAACACCGAATCCGTTCGTTTAACTTCCATTTTGTTCGTTTAAATGTACACAATCACATTCAAGTGTTAATTTAAGTTAAATAAACGCATAAGGTGTGTAAATTTTGTACGTAAGGGCCATATGGGCCATATGTACAATTTCTACACTCTGTAACTTTTGAAAAATCAAATTAAGCATAACTACATGGATTTAATCGCACTAAATCATGCATACATGATATACAACATGTTATGATCATACAATAACACATATAAAATCATATCATACATTAATTATCAAATTAGTTATTCACAGAGAATCTAACATACGTTAATGGAAAACTTTAAGAACTTGAATTTAAAAACTTAGGAGAAGGAATTACCCTTGCTAGTTTGTGAAGATGATTCAAGGATGATGATATAAACTTTTCAAATTCTTCTTCCTCAATCTTTTCTCTCAAAATTCTCTCTGATATGAATATATGAATTGATATAGTATATATGTATATAAGTATAATACGTATAATATATAATGGGTGAGTGGTTGTCAGTTGGTCCCTTAGTGGGTTAACTGACCAACTCCCCTTAAGGCCTTGTTTGGCTAGCTTAAGGAATCCCTTCTCATTTATTTTAATTAATTTATTATAACATAGTTAATTAATGTCACACCCAATTAAATCAAATAATGCTATTTAAATCAATTAAATAAAATAGCATAAATCTACATTAAATCACATAGTCACATAATTAAAATTCTTATTTATTAATTATGTCTAATCATAAATCTCTAATTAATTATTAAATTAATTAGAATAACATTATGCTTATTAATTAATATATTAATCAAATAAGCTCAATTAAATACATACTTTGAATATAAAAATTCACCACATTAATTTAACTAATGTGACACATATAATTAAATTAATCTACCACAAATTCATCAATTAATTATTTAACTCAATAATTAAATCATCAAAAATATTTATTTAATTCAATAAATATTCAAAATAAATTACAAAAATCTTGTTTGTCACAGGTAGTACAGCCAAAAGCAGCACAGCTGCGACGGTACCAATGCTGCTGGCTGCGCAGCTGCGCCGTGTCTTGGGCAGAGGCAGTGAGTTTTAATCAAGTGTGCAGTTTATTTTTATGACTAAGTTACATTGTTGCTAGAATAATGATCATGTATTTAAGTTGCAATAGCATGTTGATAACATGAAGTTGACAATTTCATAATTTGAGAAAAAAAGAAGTTTTGAAAACCTTAATATAGTATTTAAATTAAGCTATAATTGTTTAATTGTAAAATAAGTTACTTAATTATAATTTGATTAATTATAATTAAGAGTAAATGTTTAAATTATAATTCTGTAAAATTATAATCTATAGAAGTTGACTTATTTTAATCAATTAGATGTTAATTTAAATTATAATTTATGTAATTATAATTTAATAAATGCATGTTTAGTTATGGATTATAAATTGATAATTACATGATTAATTATAAATTGTGTAATTATAATGCATGATGTAGTTTAAGTGATTTTAAATTATAATTGTTTATAATTTAAATGGTAATTATAATTTAAGTAATTATAATTTGATTAAGTGTTTGAATTATAATTGTTTAATTATACTTTAGTTAAATACATAATTAATTTAATTATGTGAGTATGTTATGTGATGTAATTAACTATGTGATGGTTGATTATTATTTATTTAATTAGAATGAGTTAACCATGAAGGTTAACCAATTATGTTGATTAGTTACTTGTTAACTAATTTAGGTTATTATGATTGGATGTATATATGAAGTGTTTAAGTGCGTGATTGAGTTAAGTAGCTTGCGCATAAGGCAAGTTTTCTAAACCCTAATCTTGTATTAATTTTATGCAAGTCTTCTAACCCTAAACTTGTTAATTCTATACAATTTCTTTGAGTTCATATATTCATTGTTGAGAATGTCCTTTCCATTTCTGTAATGGACAATTGTTTATTTAATTGAAATGATCTTAACTTATTGTTCAAGTAAGGTCCAATTTATTATTTTAAATGCTTTAAGTTTACTTCTAAAGCATATGTTAATTCATAATTCTTTTATTTATGAATTATTGGAAGTCGATTCAACTAATCCTTAGTTGATGAACGTGAATTCTAAATTACCATTGTAAGCTTATCCAAACCAAACTTTCTTTGGTGCGGACTTGAATTCAAATTACTGAGTTAAATATGCCTAATTATTAGGGGAGATTATTACGCATAGCGTTAAGATGTTTGTGCACAATACATGGTACGAAGGGCTGATCCCCCTAAGTACGAGTTAAGGTCCATAGTCTTATTGACTGTTAAAGATTTAAATAGAAATATTTATAACCTAGGACAAGAGTTCAAAGGTCTTATGACCCTCAGATAAATTCTATATTCGAATTTTAATGTTGATAGAGAATTATTATTCAATTCTTTATTATTGAAGCAAGCTAAGTTGTTCAGATTCTTCAAAATATATTCTTTCATGTATTTATTATCGTTAAACTCCAGTGAGCTGTTGTTTGCTCATTCTTGCATTAAATAACAATTGCAGTTAAGATTGATAACGTTGATGCCCCGTCTACGAGTAAAGGCAAGGGAAAGATGAACAAGTGAAGACTTATTTAATTATTTTGAAATGGTTGTAATAAGACTTTTATGTCATATTTTTATTTCGCACTTTATTGTTTATGTCAAGGTTAGAGTAACCCTGAGATTGATTTTTGAGAAGGTTGTAACCCTTGTTTTAAGGGAGATTTTATTATTTTGAATAAATGTTGTAATTTATTTTGAGATATTTGGGTAGATGTTTGTTATAGTTAGAAAGTGAACACCAAATCATGTGGAAATGAAGTACCCGAATTTGGGGGTGTCACAGGTTGGTATCAAAGCTGTAGGTTATGAAACCTTAGGTGGGGAAAAACCTTAGGTAGTAGCTTTATTAAGATCGAAAAGATAGTGATGCTAGGTAAATATAATAAACTACCTTATGTACTATGTGTGTACGTTTTAGTATTCGAAGAGTGTCGATTCGATGTCACGTAATAATGAACTTTTAATTTTTTTTTGTTAGGATGTCGAACGTTGGAGAACCTAGTCAGGCTAGAGAGGATGTACCTCAGATGCCTAGAGAGGAGGAGCCCCGTGACATACATATTGTCTGGGAGCAGTTGGTTAGGAGAGAGCCATCTCCAGTGATCACCGTAGCTGGTCGGGAGCGTGAGCTGACACCTATTCCAGAAGAAGAGGACGGAGACGAGTCTGAAGAGGAGGAGGAGGAGGAAGAGAATCCCGAAGAGGAATTCCCACCTCACTCTACTAGTGCTGAGATGTACGAGGCAGTCTACGACAGCAATGCGGAGCTTCATGGTCGAGTCCGAGAGCTCGAAGAAACCATTCAGCAGCCAGACGAGACGATCGAAGGAAATGGCAAGTGACCTAGGAGATGCACAGTGGAACCTGATACATATGGAGGTTGATAGAGATGCTGCTCGATTTGAACTGGCAAAGCTGAAGCAAAACATCCAAGAGGAGTCGAGGAAGCGTGCCAGAGCTGAAGAGTCAAGCTTGAGAGCTAATCAACTAGCCGATCGAGCTGAAGGTGAAGTTGAAGCCAAGAGGGCCAAGCTGAGGGAAACAGAGTATGCTTTTCATATAGCAATAGAGAAAGCTCAGGACCGTGTTTTCTACTACCCAACTTAGTTCCAAGGTTTACCGTGGTATGTGGTGGACCGAAGAACGGTGTTTCGGGTAATGGAAGAGGAACGCAGAGAGGCTGTGTGACGTATTAATATGCTTAGGCAGTGGCAGTAGCAGTAGTAGCAGTAGCGGTAGTAGTAGAGCTTTTGTTTATGTGTTTCTTTTTGTAGTAAATAAAATAAATCCCATAATTTGAGATAAGAATGGGATAAGTTAATAATGTAATCCTGTAACTTTTCCAGTTCAAGAAGGATGATATAAATGACAGAAATGCTATCTGATTGATGTTTTTAAACTACGACTAATGAATAAAAGAAGTTTATTGATGTGCTATGTGTTCTATGTGAACTAAGTTATTCGAACATTTAAGTATGAACTTGAATATTTAAAAATTGAATAAAGGAATAATATTTTCTTAACAGAAAATGCCTCATAGAAGAAGAATAACACGTCAAAACCCCGAGGGTTCGACGATTAACAACAATAACGATGGGACGAATCCCAACTCGGTTCAGCAGTTGGTGAACCTGTTGACAGGAACTCTTGCGAATCAGCCGCAAGTGCAGGGTACTACGTTCAAGGAATTCAAGGCTGTAGGACCGCCTGAATTCAAAGGATCGACCAATCCTATCGAAGCTCAGACGTGGGTTATGGAAATGGAGAAGGTATTCGACGTAGCCAGAGTAGGTGAAGACCAGAAGACAACATTCGCGGCTTTCATGTTAAAGTCGGATGCTAGCTTCTGGTGGTAGGCTAATAATACCTGGGTGGGAGAAGGAGTCATAACGTGGGAACGTTTCAAGGAAATGTTCTACGAAATGTACTTCCCAGTGAGTTCCCAGGACCAGTTGGAGGTCCAGTTTCTAGAGCTTAAGCAGGGAGGGATGACGGTGTCCGAGTATGCCACTAAGTTAAACGAACTGGCCAGGTTCACTACTTACCAGGTCAGCACTGATGCTAGGAAGGTGAGACGGTTTGAGCGGGGACTGAAGCCCTGGCTCTACAGCAAGGTTTTTATGTTCCAGCTGAACACATTTGCGGCTGTGCTAGAGAAGGCCATACTTTCTGAAGGAGGAAGCAAAGCGGTGACGAAGTTCAACCAAGATAAGAAGAAGAAAAATGAGGTAGAAACCAAGATTGGGGGTAGCAGCACTGTGAACCAGAAGAGGAAATGGAATGACAACACCTCTGCTTGGAGTCAGCAAGGAAGCCAGCAGAAGAGGAAGTTCGAAGCATGTGCTACATGCGGTAAGAATCACACTGGCGAATGCATGAATGGGAAGCGGGTGTGCTTCAACTATGGTCAGGAAGGCCACATTGCACCTGATTGCCCAAATCCAAAGAAGGGAGCTTGCTTTACATGTGCATCCAAGGATCACATGGCTCGCAACTGCCCTAAGAAGCTGACGGCAGGGTTAATAGGGAGCGGAGGGAATGGAATCTGCAGTATCGTTACTATCGCTGCACCATTGTAAGCTGTTCGACCCACTGCACGGACATTCAATATGACGGTGCAGGATGCTGTGCAATCAAAAGACGTGGTGTTAGGTATTATTTTGGTCAATAGTATAAATGCATATGTATTATTTGATTCGGGTGCTACTTGTTCATTCATATCTGATGATTTTGCTAAAACCCTAGACTTACCTGTAGAAGAGTTAGTTTACCCTTTGAACATAGAGATTGCGAATAGGGAGGTTATTCCTTTTAGGAGTGTTTATAAGAACTGTAGATTGGACATTAAGGGTCAGGAGCTTAGAGTAGATTTGATTCCGATTAAACTTGGGGAATTTGATGTCATATTGGGTATGGATTAGTTGTTCAACCATGGGGCGATAATCGACTGTCAGAAGAAGTCGGTAAACCTTACGACTCCGTCGAAGTTAGTGTTCTATGGTAGCAAATCGCCTAGACAAGCGAGTTGTCTGACGGTTATGTAAGCCAAGAAACTTCTGACGCAAGGATGTGTGGGATATCTAGCCTACATAGTAGATACGCTTAAGGAAAGCCCGAAGGTGGAGGAGATATCGGTAGTTAAGGAGTTTGTGGACGTTTTTTCGAGCGATTTGCCAGGACTTCAGCCAGATAGGGAGATAGAGTTCGTGATCGATCTAGCGCCGGGAACTTCTTTGATTTCGAAGGCTCCGTACAGAATGGCTCCAGTTGAGATGAAGGAACTGATGGTTTAACTACAAGAATTACTGGACAAGAAGTATATTCAACCGAGCATTTCGCCGTGGGGAGTGATGAGTGGGATTTATACCCGTAAATCGGATACTTTATGGCTTAAATAGTTGCCTTGTAAATCGGATACTTTATGGCTTAAATAGTTGCCTGATCTTCGTAGTTTTTATTTAGTTTATTATGTTTATAGTATTTTTATGCTTAATCGATGTATTGCAGGCTTTACAGGAATTTTCTAGCTTTCAGGGGACAAAACGGAGAATTTTCATATACTGGCGCCGCAGCGCCAATGCCTAGTCTCATTCTCGCGCCGCGGCGCCGCCCCTGGTCCTTGCTGATGCCATCCTGGCGCTGCAGCGCCACAGTTCCTTTATGGGCTCGCGCTGCAGCGCGACCTCCGGTCTTTTGATTTTAATATGGCGCCGCAGCGCCACTTATAAGATGATTGCCCGAGCCGCAACGCGACCTCCGGTGCCCAGGCAGAAAAGGCTTGCTTTTGACATAGAAAAAGGAGAAAAACAGATATATAGACACAGAGAGAGCCTCTGCCAAAGGGAGGCGAGGAGAGGAAAAAGAGGAAGACTGGGATAGAATCGGTTAGCTTAGCTTAGGATAGATTAGATCTCTTTTGTACTTTCTCTCTCTAGTTATTGGGTAATGTTTGTAAATATAGATTAGGTAGATTAGGGTAAAGTTTGGGTTTTCCTTGGAGCAACAAGAGCAGTGAGCTACACGGATTGGAGAGCTTGAAAGGAGCGAAATGCTTGGAGACTGAAGAGCCTTGACAGAGTTTATTCTTGTCCATTCATTTCCTCTATTTTTGTAATCCATAAATGTTGTCTTTATTGCTACTTATATTTTGTTCAATAGCTATGAACTAAGTATTGGCTCTAAGGTTATAATGGAACCCTTTGTTAGTTAAATTGATTGTCTTCTCTCTTTGGTTGGCACCATATGGTTTGGTTTAATATATTCATGCTTAACGATTCTCACTAAGACATTAGTGATGATTTTGATAATTTATATGATATCGAAAGAAGAATTGTAGATTTACACCTAAATATATTGGCATGTGATTATGGGTTTCGACTGCATAAGTTGTGCGTAGAATAGACATATATCTGTGTGCCACGTGTGACCTAATTGAGAACTTATGCTTAAATCCTTGTTAGGTTAATTCGCATAGACATGTGTAGGATTATCACTTAGTTTGGATGTTCTTTTCTGTTCTATTCCCTTTCGGGTGGATCTGGAGAGGATATGTTTGTGCATACCTCGACAGAGGTGTATGAGCACCTGTGTGTTCTCGGTCGACAAACTGTCATGACCATTAAGACCAAAAAGAGAATGGTAGGAAGTTTGATGAAGCATAGCACGCCAGGTGTTCGACAGAATGCCTGTGTGGGGTGAAGTTGTAACCTTAGCTTGTAATTCCTTCGATTACCATTCGTTATCCGTTTACTTGCTTTAATAATTAGTTATAACTAGTTTAACCGCACTCCTATTAGTTTACTGTTCGAATAAGACTTAAGCGATACAAAGTTGGTATTTGGTAAATATTAGTGATAGTTCCTCGTGGGTACGACACTTTCCTTATCACTGTATTACTTGTTAGACCGCGTATACTTGCGCGTGTTTAGTGATCGGTTTTTCGACCAACAAGTTTTTGGCGCCGTTGCCGGGGAACTATTATTCTAATATTGTCCAATATTGATTTAAATCAATTTAGTCTTAATTTGAACGTGTTTATATTTCTTTTATTTGTTTGATCTTCCTTTGTGTTTTTAAGTTTACAGGTTATGGACGATCAATGTTATCAATGGCCTTATGAGAGGACTACACAACCAAACTCGGAAGGACTCGAGAAATTGCGAGCTCAAATTGCAAATGTCTTGAGGTTTTCTGATAATCTTGAGTGTGAGTCCACTCAGACTGCCTACTGTCAGGAACAAGCTGACATTGAACAGATTTCCTATCATCCAAACTGTCAGGGTTATCCAAACTCTTGGGACTATAGTCAAGAGCAATATCATGATCCGAATTACTCCTATCCGAATCAATTTGAATGTCCATCTCCTCCGCAGTATAAGGTGACATTCCAACCCAATGAGAGCTTTTCGGCAGACTTAATAGAAGAGAAAAGGCTTGAAGAGCTCCTCACCAACTTTATAGAAAGAAATGAGGTTCGAATGGCATGCCAAGACGCCGCATTGCAAAGCCTCGAAAATCAATTGGGACAACTCGTCAATGCCATCATAAATCTATCGCAGGGCAATCTACCGGTCATAACTGATCTCAACGATGAAGCAGTAGAGCATTGCACGGTGGATACGCAAGGAGAAGGCGGTGAGTCTCACAAAGTTGTTGAGGGAGATGTCAAGGTGCAAATCGTCCAACCGGTGGAGTCTGAAGTTGGAGAAAAGAGGATAAAGAGTGGTTGTATTGTCAAGACTAATCAACAACCGGAAACCACGCTCACGATTGTGGAAACCCTGGAGGGCCCGCTAGTGCACAAAGAACGCTTTCAACTTGATGAAAAAGGCGAATTAGTGGATAATTCCAGTGGTGAAAGATTCTTCGTGCCGATGGGTGAAGAAAATGAGGATGATCAATCATCCATGTCCGCCACAAATTTTAAGGAATTGACAAATAGGCGGCATGAAATGGTCAATTTTGCTTATGAGCCGGATTGAGCGGCATCGGTATAGTCAAGCCGACGACTTTAAAACAAGCGCTTGGTGGGGAGGCAACCCCATCTCAGTATCAATTTTCTATGTTTTCTTTACTTATATCTAGTTTATATTGTGTCTTTTCTTTATGCCATGTAAACATCGTTGCCAATGCGTATGCTTTTGTGATTATAGCAGGCAGCATGTTATTTAGTATGTTGCTAGTGTATATCTTAGTTAGAATTTAGTATATAGAATGTTGTTTACTTAGCATGTTATCTGTGTAATATATGTTGTCTAATACATGGTTTTTATGCAGGAAAACTCAGATACAAGGCTGGCGTTGCAGCGCCAGCATATGCACTGAACATCGCGCCGCAGCGCCATGCTAAAAATGCAAATTTCCTATCCTAGCGTTGCAGCGCCCAGGAACAAAAGGGGACTCGCGCCGCAGCGCCAAAATCAGACAAAGCTACTGCCAAGTGGCGCCGCGGTGCCAATCAATGAAGGAATTCTCGCGCCGCAGCGCCGGTAGCGAATTTTAGTTTTTAAAAAGCAACTGAAGCCAGCAGTTGTGCCCATTACCTCCCATTTCTCACGACCCATATCGGCAGTACAAGCAACCCAACCGTCACTTTTCTCCACAGAACCCCCACCCTCTGCATAACACAGCCGACTCACACAAAATCATACCAACCTCAAGTCAAGCGAGAATCCAAAAGAAGATCAGCAGCAAACTAGGGTTTTTCCCCCTTTAAGGTATTTTATTTGGATTTCAACCAGTCACTAAGATATATTGATAGAATTGTTGGGTTGGTGCATTGTTGGTGTTTTTCTTGTTGTGTGATTTGGGTGATTTCCACTAACGGAAATCGGGAAAGAGCACTGTCAAGCAAGGGTTGTCCAAGTGGATTTTCAAAACGCACACAAGGTGTTTGATAATTTGCCTAATAGAGAAATTTGACGGATTTGGCTTACAATTAGTGGGTTTTATTGGGGATTTGCTGCCTATTTCTTTAAGGGTTGTTTCTATAGAGAGTGGCATTGCTTAGGTACTGTTTTTGTCCACACCAGCTGCAAATTCTGACATGGCTTCAAAAAGGCAACGCCTGAGTGTCGGCGGTTCCTCGTCCGCAGCACCAACGGCATGGGACAATACCAAATTTGTTAACGAAGAGGCATGGAAACGATACAAAAGCTCCTTTGCCGCACGAAATTTGATTCCTGAACGGGGTTTGAGGCCTGACAAAACAAAGGATGGCGAGTTGTTAGCAATGATTGCGGGTCGCCAGTGGGTGCACTTCACAAAACCTCCTGAGTCGGCCATTGTATCTGTAGTTAGAGAGTTCTATGCAAATGCTAGTCCCGAAGGTCCTGCTGTTGTTCAAGTTAGGGGGCGGTCAGTGGCGTTTGGAAGCCAAGCCATCAATGCACTGTTCGCGACGCCCGGTTTCGAGGCTAAGGACTATATGGAGCAGGGACTCCGCAGCTATGACCTTGAGGATATTGTTAGGAGGCTCTGCAAGCCCGGGACTACATGGAAGACAAATGACTTCACGGGTGAGAGGACCAGTTTCCCGCATGCTGCACTCAGTCGCTATGGGAAGGCATGGTTCAGCTTTATTTGTGCCAACATGATCCCGACTCGTCACCTGAGCAACGTGACTAAGGATAGAGCGATCCTATTATTTTCCATTGTCACGGGTCTAAACGTGGACATCGGAGTTCTCATCCATGAGTCCATCATAAAGGCAATCAAGAGCAATATCTCTACGGGACTTCCACATCCATCCTTGATCACCCGACTGTGCAAGAGGGCAGGTATCCATTGGGGGCCAGAAGAGATAGCTTTGCCGCCCATGTCAGTCATTGACCATCAGACCATCTCAGGCTTCGATGTGTGGGACGGGGCTATTTCTCATGTTAGAGGCGAAGGATTCGGGCCACCTACTGAGCCACCTCCTACAGCAGAGCCTTCGCAGCCACCAGACGCAGGCCCAGCTTCACAGGGGCTACTGACAGAAATCATGGCATCCCTTACTCTGCTACATCAGAACAAGGATGCTAATGCTTAGAGGCAGCAGAGGCACATAGCAGCGGTGGCCTTGAGGCAAGACATAGCGATGCAGTATCAGGCTGAGCTGGTCAACACGATGCATAGCATATACACCGTGTATAGTGGCGAGGATTCTGAGTTTACGCCATTCCAGTTCCCAGAGCCTCCTGTCTTCCCACCATACCCTCCACCATCACCGCCCGTCGAAGCTGACGAGGACGCTGCTGCTGTCGAGTGACCAGACTTCAGGGAAGCCTTCTTGGTTAGAGTGATATATGTTTAGCAATGAGGGCATTGCTCACCTTATGTTTGGGGGTGTTATGGTTTATTATCTGTTTTATTTCTGTCTATTGCCATGATAGGTTGCTATTTTAGTACTTTGCTTAGGTTTTTATCAGGATTGTAGTGCAGTCGTTTTGAACTGCGGTATTATGTTTTGGGTTTATTATGATGGATGCCATGAATAGTTTGTGGTTATTTATTAACGCTTTGGTTATTATTAGCATGTTTATTGTTTTTAGCCATCTTTTTGGGTCTTTTACAGATTTATATGCTTGTGCCATGTTAATGGCTTTATTACCCTATTTTGAGCTGTTTTTATGCAAGGGTGGTATATTTTTCACTAATTTTTTTTTGATTGTGGCTAATGACAAGCGTCATGTAATTATGCTTATCTCTTAGAGTCGTGTCAAGCATGTATGAGCTAGGGGTTGTTTAATCGATAAGTTGAGACTGTTATTGATCCGTCCTTTTTAGCAAGCACCGATCGACTGGGCTAACTAGTTATTTTTCGAATTTAGTTCGCCTATTTATTGCTTTGGGAGTATGTTCACTCTTATAAACTTTCATTGTTACAAGGTAATAAAAGACTTCGACGCATATACAGTTTTGGATCTTGGATTCTGGCATGTTGTAAAAAAAAGAAAAAGAAAAAAAAAGAAGATTGAATATCGAAAGTCTTGCGGTGGGTCGAGATGGAGCGTAAAACGCACTCATCCATAAACGCAGGACCGATGTTGAGATGGAGCATAAAATGCACTCGCCAAATAATCTTCAGATTTCGTAAAGTCTAATTTGGCTTATGTTGATTACGTGGCCTTTGCTGCTCGAGTTATTAGATTCATAGGGGTGTTCCACACCTAGTGCCCTAAAGCCGTCTGGCTTGGGAGTCACTGATCAAAAGCTCATTAATGGGTAGCTCTGATTAGCCTAAGGTAATTAAGTACTGTCCGAGTCAGATTTTACTTTCTTTATGCTAGAATCTTTTGATCCTTGTCTGCAATTGCGTCTTATTCTTAATGCTTGTTGAATGTTTAAGTTACGGAGTGTGCATATGGGTATTAACAATCGACTGTGCGAACTTATTTGAGCAATGATTAGTTAGGATGGTTGGTCCCCGCACACACACGTAGAATGGATCGAATACAGTCTTATGCTTGAAGCTGAATGAACTCTTAATTATATCTGTGTTTTCCCTGTTCTTTGGGAGTAGCCATGATCGAGCTTAGAAGCCATGATGCTTGTATACAGTGATATTTTTATTTTGTGTGTGTTTTCTATTGTGAGTTTGTGTTAGATAGTTTGCTCGAGGACAAGCAAAGACTTAAGTTTGGGGGTATTTGATGAGTGGGATTTATACCCGCAAATCGGATACTTTATGGCTTAAATAGTTGCCTGATCTTCGTAGTTTTTATTTAGTTTATTATGTTTATAGTATTTTTATGCTTAATCGATGTATTGCAGGCTTTATAGGAATTTTCTAGCTTTCAGGGGACAAAACGGAGAATTTTCATATACTGGCGCCGCAGCGCCAATGCCTAGTCTCATTCTCGCGCCGCGGCGCCGCCCCTGGTCCTTGCTGATGTCATCCTGGCGCTGCAGCGCCACAGTTCCTTTATGGGCTCGCGCTGCAGCGCGACCTCCGGTCTTTTGATTTTAATATGGCGCCGCAGCGCCACTTATAAGCTGATTGCCCGCGCCGCAGCGCGACCTCCGGTGCCCAGGCAGAAAAGGCTTGCTTTTGACCTAGAAAAAGGAGAAAAACAGATATATAGACACAGAGAGAGCCTCTGCCAAAGGGAGGCGAGGAGAGGAAAAAGAGGAAGACTGGGATAGAATCGGTTAGCTTAGCTTAGGATAGATTAGATCTCTTTTGTACTTTCTCTCTCTAGTTATTGGGTAATGTTTGTAAATATAGATTAGGTAGATTAGGGTAAAGTTTGGGTTTTCCTTGGAGCAACAAGAGCAGTGAGCTACACGGATTGGAGAGCTTGAAAGGAGCGAAATGCTTGGAGACTGAAGAGCCTTGACAGAGTTTATTCTTGTCCATTCATTTCCTCTATTTTTGTAATCCATAAATGTTGTCTTTATTGCTACTTATATTTTGTTCAATAGCTATGAACTAAGTATTGGCTCTAAGGTTATAATGGAACCCTTTGTTAGTTAAATTGATTGTCTTCTCTCTTTGGTTGGCACCATATGGTTTGGTTTAATATATTCATGCTTAACGATTCTCACTAAGACATTAGTGATGATTTTGGTAATCTATATGATATCGAAAGAAGAATTGTAGATTTACACCTAAATATATTGGCATGTGATTATGGGTTTCGACTGCATAAGTTGTGCGTAGAATAGACATATATCTGTGTGCCACGTGTGACCTAATTGAGAACTTATGCTTAAATCCTTGTTAGGTTAATTCGCATAGACATGTGTAGGATTATCACTTAGTTTGGATGTTCTTTTCTGTTCTATTCCCTTTCGGGTGGATCTGGAGAGGATATGTTTGTGCATACCTCGACAGAGGTGTATGAGCACCTGTGTGTTCTCGGTCGACAAACTGTCGTGACCATTAAGACCAAAAAGAGAATGGTAGGAAGTTTGATGAAGCATAGCACGCCAGGTGTTCGACAGAATGCCTGTGTGGGGTGAAGTTGTAACCTTAGCTTGTAATTCCTTCGATTACCATTTGTTATCCGTTTACTTGCTTTAATAATTAGTTATAACTAGTTTAACCGCACTCCTATTAGTTTACTGTTCGAATAAGACTTAAGCGATACAAAGTTGGTATTTGGTAAATATTAGTGATAGTTCCTCGTGGGTACGACACTTTCCTTATCACTGTATTACTTGTTAGACCGCGTATACTTGCGCGTGTTTAGTGATCGGTTTTCCGACCAACATGGAGCGCCTGTTTTATTCGTGAAGAAGAAGGATGGGTCGATACGTCTTTGCATTGATTATAGGGAGTTGAATAAAGTTACGATCAAGAATAGGTATCCTTTACCTGGGATCGATGACATGTTTGATCAACTGAAGGGTGCGAAGTACTTCTCGAAAATTGATTTGAGAAGCGGGTATCATCAATTGAAGGTGAGGAAGGAAGATATACCTAAAACGGCTTTTAGGACTCGATATGGTCACTACGAGTTCTTGGTGATGTCATTTGGTCTCACGAATGCCCCAGTTGCATTTATGGACTTAATGAACAGGGTGTTCAAGCCATTTCTGGACAAGTTCATGGTAGTGTTCATAGATGACATCCTGGTTTATTCCAAGACCAAGGAGGAACATGCTGAACACTTACGACTAACCTTAGAAGCCCTGAGACGAGAGAAGCTTTACGCTAAATTCTCAAAATATGAATTTTGGTTGGAACGTGTGTAATTTCTTGGCCACGTGATCGACAAGGATGGTATTTTGGTGGATCCGTCGAAGGTTGAAGCTATTATGAATTAGGATCAGCCGAAGACGCCGTCTGAAGTGAGGAGTTTCTTGGGATTGGCAGGTTATTACCGTAGATTTATCCAAGACTTTTCTAAAATCGCAACTCCGTTGACGAATTTGACTCGTAAAATGGTTAAATTTGTTTGGACGGAGAAATGTGAGGAAAGTTTCCAAGAGCTGAAGAAGAGGTTGAGTACTGCGCCTATATTATCTTTACCGGATAGTTCGGGGAATTTCGTAGTATATAGCGATGCCCCACATAAAGGATTAGGCTGTGTGTTGATGCAGAGCGACAAAGTCATTGCCTATGCGTCACGTTAGCTAAAGGATTATGAGAATATGCATCACGTTAGCTAAAGGATTATGAGAAGGGGTATCCGACCCATGACCTAGAATTGGCGGCAGTAGTGTTTGCCCTAAAGATTTGGAGGCACTACTTATATGGAGAAAAGTGTGAAATATATACAGATCACAAGAGTCTGATGTATATATTTACCCAGAAGAATTTGAACATGCGCCAAAGAAGATGGTTGGAACTGATTAAAGACTACGATTGCGAGATACTTTACCGTCCAGGTAAAGCTAACGTTGTCGCCGACGGTTTGAGCAGGAAAGGTCAGGAGAAGCTGAACGTGTTAACTAATCAGGATCGATTAATAGAACAGATGGCGAGATTGGAGTTGGAGGTGAAGCTTCCGAAGGAATTGGATGAGAAGTTATTTCAAGTAACCACTTGTTCTACTCTAGTAGACAAAGTGAAAGAAGCACAACTTCACGATGAAGAATGTAAAAAGATTTGGAGGAGGATAACCGATGGCGAAGAGTTCAAGTTCAAGATCGATAATGAAGGTCTGTTACGGTTTGAAGGTAGAATCTGGGTACCGCCAGTACCTGAGGTCAAAGAGGGGATTCTGAGCGAAGCTCATAGTTCTAGATATTCTATTCACCCCGGGAGTACGAAGATGTACCAGGATCTCAGGCATCATTTTTGGTGGCCGAATATGAAGAGGGATGTCACTGAATGCGTTGCGAAATGCTTTACGTGCCAGAAAGTTAAAGTAGAACACCAGAGACCGAGTGGTTTGCTACAACCGTTAGAGATTCCAGAGTGGAAGTGGGAGCACGTCATGATGGATTTTGTGGTAGGTCTTCTAACGACTCAAAAGGGATTTGATGCGATATGGGTTATAGTGGATCGACTGACAAAGTCAGCCCACTTTCTGTCGATTAGGGTTAAGTACAACCTGGATAAGGTAGCGAAGCTATACGTGAAGGAAATTATTTCTAGACACGGTGTTCCGGTGTCAATTGTGTCCGACAGAGATTCATATTTTACGTCTAATTTCTGGAAGCAATTACAAGAATTCTAGGAACGCAATTGCGAATGAGTACAGCGTATCATCCTCAGACTGATGGACAGAGCGAGAGAACGATTCAGATGCTTGAGGATATGCTGAGAGCTTGTGTGATGGACTTCAAAGGAAGCTGGGAGGATCATCTACCATTGGTGGAGTTCGCCTACAACAATAGTCATCATGCGAGTATTGGCATGCCTCCCTACGAAGCGTTATACGTTAGAAAATGTAGAACTCCTTTGTGCTGGGATGAAGTCGGTGAACGTCAATTGTTGGGACCAGAATTGGTACAACAAACCGTCGAAATTGTGAAGCTGATCAGAACGAGATTAGTTTCTGCTCAAGACAAACAGAAGAAGTATGCCGATCTTCATCGACAAAATCGAGAATTCTTACCAGGAAGTTTTGTGTTCCTGAAAGTATCTCCTTGGAAGGGGAAGATTCGATTTGGTAAGAAGGGAAAGCTGAGTCCCAGATTTATTGGACCTTTTGAGGTGTTGCAAAAAGTTGGCGAGGTAGCTTACGAGATTGCATTACCTCCGGAGCTCGAGAATATACATAATGTCTTCCAAATTTCTGTCTTAAGACCTTACAAGCATGATTATAAACATGTAATAGAATATGAACCTTTATAATTTGATAAAGACTTAACATATGAAGAAGTTCATGTTCAAATAGTTGATAAAAAGGAACAAGTACTTAGGAATAAAGTGATACCTTCTGTTAAGGTAATCTAGAGGAACCACAGTGCTGAAGAAGCTACGTGGGAACTCGAAGATATTATGATAAAATCTTATCCGCATTTATTTGATTAGTTTTGTGTAACCCCTTATATACTGATTCTGGGACAGATTCCTTTTAAGGAGGGAAGAATGTAATATACGAGAATTTTTTTTATGTGTGATTCTGGGGACAGAATCCTTGTAAGGAGGGAAGATTGTAACGATTGAGATTTTATATTTAATTTTAAATATTTATTGAGTTAAATAAATATTTTATGTGATTTATTTATTGAGTTAAATAAATAAATTATGTGATTTATGGAGTGATTTAATTAAGTGTTATATATTAATTAAATGAATGTGTAATATTTATTTAATTAATATATATTAATTTTATATTATAGTTCTAATTTAATTGAGAGAATTAAATTAGATGAGATGTGTGTTAAGTGTTACGAGAATTATAATTAGCGAGTAATTATAATTATGTGACAAATATTTATGTGGTTAATTGATTTTAATTGATTAAATAAGAATGTTCTATGTTTAATTAATTAAAATGTGACATTTAAAATATTTGTTAAAATAATTTGTTAAAATAAAAGAAAAAGGATTTTAAATGATTTTAAATAAACAAGGCTTTGCATTTGTTTTTAAATCTAGTTTCCAAACAAGGCCTTAGCTAATAATTCGTTTTTAAATAAAGAGTTTGCCAAACATGACCTTATGGATATTCAAATTCAACTTTTGTAACTTACGTAATTAGTAGTAGTTAATATATATAATTATTATTAGGAGTTACATGTTTTATGTAATATATGTATATTGTATATACTACAACTACGTTAGTTTTACAAACTAAGAAAAACAAAGAAAGAAAAGGGCAAAGGAAAAAGAACAGAGAAGAAGGGAAGAAGAAGAGAAAGAAAGGAGAAAGCGACTTTGAAAGAATTCTCGCTAAGCCATCATATTCTTCTCCTAAGCCTAATCAACGGGTATAACTTCTAAATTTAGTTTTAATAATGTGTTTTATGTTGTGGAACTTCTCTGTAAAAACGTTTTGATGAAAGTGGTATAATCATGAATTGAATATATGTATTTTGTTCATGTTATACTAATAGTGATTGTATGCCATAATAATTTTCAAAAATCAAATTTGTCAGAAACATGTTTTAAATGAATAGTATGAGTTCATATGAAATTTCATGTATTTGGTTGATTTTAGAGTAAAATTGATGAATTAGTATATGCTAACATGCTTATTAGGAATTTGTTTGATGTTATCTTCCATCTTGTATATAATGCATGTATATAAAGTTAAATTGCTTGAGAAATTTTATTACAGTAGATTATTTTATGAAGAATATGAGTTTTTATGAAAATGGCCAAATTAAACTTTTAAAACTGTTGATTCTTGTTGTTTAGATGACTTTTGTGTTTTAGAAACATGTTATATATATGTATTATTGCATAGGTATGATTTACAATGTTTTAAGTTACTGTGAATTGCCGTTTGTTGGCTTGTTTGGGTTAATCTGTGAAGCAGAGTATCGTGGTTGTCTGCCTCTGTCTGTGCTCTTGCGCAGCTGCGCCGGTAGTACACCCAAAAGCAGCGCAGCTGCGGCGCTTGCCTTTCCCAGATTCGACCCCTGCGCAGCTGCGCCGGTACCAATGCTGCTGGCTGCGCAACTACGCCGTGTCTTGGGCAGAGGCAGTGAGTTTTAATCAAGTGTGCAATTTATTTTTATGACTAAGTTACATTGTTGCCAGAATAATGATCATGTATTTTAGTTGCAATAGCATGTTGATAACATGAAGTTGACAATTTCATAATTTGAGAAAAAAAGAAGTTTGAAAACCTTAATATAGTATTTAAATTAAGCTATAATTGTTTAATTGTAAAATAAGTTACTTAATTATAATTTGATTAATTACAATTAAGAGTAAAGGTTTAAATTATAATTCTGTGAAATTATAATGTATAGAAGTTGACTTATTTTAATCAATTAGATGTTAATTTAAATTATAATTTAATAAATGCATGTTTAGTTATGAATTATAAATTGATAATTACATGATTAATTATAAATTGTGTAATTATAATGCATGATGTAGTTTAAGTGATTTAAAATTATAATTATTTATAATTAAAATGGTAATTATAATTTAAGTAATTATAATTTGATTAAATATTTGAATTATAATTGTTTAATTATAATTTAGTTAAATACATAATTGATTTAATTATGTAAGTATGTTATGTGATGTAGTTAACTATGTGATAGTTGATTATTATTTATTTAATTAGAATGAGTTAACCATGAGGGTTAACCAATTATGTGGATTAGTTACATATTAACTAATTTAGGTTATTATGATTGGATGTATATAGGAAGTGTTTAAGTGCGTGGTTGAGTTAAGTAGCTTGCGCATAAGGCAAGTTTTCTAAGCCCTGTTCTTGTATTAATTTTATGTAAGTCTTCTAACCCTAAACTTGTTAATTCTATATAATTTCTTTGAGTTCATATATTCATTGTTGAGAATATCCTTTCCATTTCTGTATTGGATAATTGTTTATTTAATTGAAATGATCTTAACATATTGTTCAAGTAAGATCCAGTTTATTATTTTAAATGCTTTAAGTTTACTTCTAAAGCATATGTTAATTCATAATTCTTTTATTTATGAATTATTAGAAGTCGATTCAACTAATCCTTAGTTGATGAACGTGAATTCTAAATTACCATTGTAAGCTTATCCAAACCAAACTTTCTTTGGTGCGGACTTGAATTCAAATTACTGAGTTGAATAACCCTAATTATTAGGAGAGATTATTACGCATAGCGTTAAGATGTTTGTGCATAACACATGGTACGAAGGGCTGATCCCCCTAAGTACGAGTTAAGGTCCATAGTCATATTGACTGTTAAAGGTTTAAATAGAAATATTTATAACCTAGGACAAGAGTTCAAAGGTCTTATGACCTTCAGATAAATTCTATATTCGAATTTTAATGTTGATAGATAATTATTATTCAATTCTTTATTATTGAAGCAAGCTAAGTTGTTCAGATTCTTCAAAATATATTCTTTCATGTATTTATTATCGTTAAACTCCAGTGAGCTGTTGTTTGCTCATTCTTGCATTAAATAACAATTGCAGTTAAGGTTGATAACGTTGATGCCCCGTCTACGAGTAAAGGCAAGGGAAAGATGAACATGTGAAGACTTGTTTAATTATTTTGAAATGGTTGTAATAAGACTTTTATGTCATATTTTTATTCTGCACTTTATTGTTTATATCAAGGTTAAAGTAACCCTGGATTGATTTTTGAGAAGGTTGTAACCCTTGTTTTAAGGGAGATTTTATTATTTTGAATAAAGGTTGTAATTTATTTTGAGATATTTGGGTAGATGTTTGTTATAGTTAGAAAGTGAACACCAAATCATGTGGAAACGAAGTACCCGAATTTGGGGATGTCACAGATTACATGGTTCTCAATATAAAGTACTGAATTATAAAATAAAGGTCTTTAAAAGACTTTACAACATTAAAATGATAATTTAAACTAATTAGCACAAGGCATATTCCCCTTATTTGTTCCAGCTGTTCCAGGGTTACCGTCAAGCACTGCAAGGGAAATAATTTGCAAGAATGAGCTATGACATGTTCAACAAGTTTATAATTGTAAACAAATAGCTTTTAATTTGAAGAAGTGGCAGTTCAACAAGTAATTTTAACTGAGGGTCGATAACCGAATCGGAGTCATATCAACCATTTCTGTTAGTCACAAGGACTTAGAAATATAGCTGTTTCATTTTGATATGATATAGGGGATCAACCTAGTCAATATCCTAGGAGTATGCATATCATCCTAACCGTTCCCACGTGCACTTCAAGTGTTTTATTAACACTATAGAAGTCTCATTTTAGGGTAATTTTATCTCATTATAAGATGTCTTTTCAAAACAATTTGGTTTGACCAACAGTTTATGCTTAATAAACAATAATATAATATTGAATGAATAAGCAATTCATTTCTTAAGTCATGCTGAAACAATAGCAATAACTTCACAATAACTGGTAATAACTTGGTTCGGTATAATATATTGAACAGAATTTAAATAGGGTTCAAGTACGTGCGTGAAGTAAATTGATAGGGTTTAAAATACTTACGTTAAGTAAATTAGTAGGGTTTAGAATACTTTCCTGACCGAAGAATGATTATAAAACGCTACTTGAAGTATTGGAAACACCTAGATATGTTAAAACATATTTATATAATTTGTTAGTATCGATAGCAATACCTAACTACTTAAACTATTCAAGTTCAGTCTAAGTTTGATATGATTTCGGTGTCCTAAAACATTTCTATGTATTTATTATGTCAACTTTATAGTTAAACTTTATATATAAGCTTTATTATTATTTTTGATAATTTATTTATCATTTATAATAATTTCTAGAAGCTTAAAGTAATTATTAAACATTTAATTATCTTTTTAAATGATTTTTAAATCATTTATTTTATCTCTAGATAATTAATATATACTTAGAATAATTTTTAAAACCTTAGTTTTATTTTTAAATTATTAATAGTCATTTATTATAATTTTTAGAATATAAATATCATTTTTTAATAATTTATTATTATTTATAAATGATTTATTAAATTAAATTATTTAATAATTTAATTATAAATAAATAAAATATTTATTGAATTATATGTCAAAATATCAAAAGTTAATTTTTGTAATTTAAAATAATTTGTAAAACTGATTTTGTAATTATTAATAATTATTTCTATTTATTTTAATTTTTTTAATTTTTTGAAAATATTTTTGATTATGTCCGTCGCTATAGGTCTTTAGCGACGGAAAGTGTAGCCTTAAGTGTTCTTCATTTTGAAGAACCAGCTTGGTCAACGCCGGGTAGCCCGTTTGACCATCATGATTTTTGTTGGTTTAATCTGTTTCTAGGTTGCTAAGTTTTTCAATCGTGTAGTATTCATGTAGTACTACAACTTGGTATCACTTCTGGGCTCTAAGTGTCACTTAACCATAAGTTATTAATGGTCAAAGTTTCTGCCAAGCCTATTTATCAGTTTCTGGGTAACCTAGAAACATGGTCAACGTTCTTATGGCTCCTAGATCTTTCGATTTGTGTGATATATTTGTGTTTTGATTGTTGTGGGTTGTAGTCTATATACCAAGGTACATGTAGGTGACACTTATTTGGATAAAGTATGTTCCTAAGGTCTAGATCTAAGTTGATCAAAGTACAGCCAAGGGCTGTTCTTCGTGTTCTTCAGATTTTTAGAAAGCCCAGAAAACTTGGTCGTGCTTGGTCAACGCTGTTTGACCATTATATTCGGTAATCCTATGATTTCTTTATGTACTAGAGTGCTTCACTGGTGTACTCTATATGTCAAACTATAACATAGATACAAAAGATGACATAAACAACATAACGATTGAGATATATATGTCGGTCAAAGTACATTGCTCGGCTGTTTTTAAGATTTCTAGGTAACCCAGAAAATCAAAAACAAACGATTTGAGTAGACACCTTGCAACGATTATATCTCTTAACCTGTTGATCCGTTTAACATGATTTCACTTCTAGTTTACTAAGCTCGTGATATACTCCAACTACCATACAAATAACACATCACTTCATTAACATACACGGATCTTTAAGCCCTGACATTCGACTGTCAGACCTCTTTTCCTAGAATTTTTAATTTTCTTAAAACTTCATTATGATGCATCTAGACGTTATGGAAACATGTTCTATGAACCCAGATCAGTAACTAACATGTTATTACATATTATCTAACAACAAAATAACAACTTTACTATAGCATCAAAGATCTAGCATAGAATTAGGGTTTTTACCTTTCTTGCTTGATTTTTTCATTCTAGCTACTGATTCTGATTTTGTGATTGCTTGGGCTTCTTATGGCATGTACTATGAGTGTTGTAGCTTGCAAAATTCGTGGGTTTTGGCCATAATATGGGCTGCTATTTATAGAATTTGTGTGTAGGGCTTTTTAGTCCATTTCACCTCCTTGCCTCTATAAAAATCTAATTTATAGGGACTTGTGCTGCTTTGGGGAGGGATTCTATTTGTTTATAAGTACATTGCACCTGGTTCTATATGTTGGCACCTAGTTGTGAGCTAGTTCACCTTAATTAGTTGCTAAATCCTACTTTAATTAACCCTAATTACAATTAGGGTTTTGTTTTTCATGATTAGGATGTTATAATTATGTAATTAACATCCAATTAAGGTTTAGTTAACATAATTATAGTTTAAGGATAATCTAAATTAGGTTTGTAATAAGTAATTAGGGTTAGGGTTTAGTAATTAGGTTTAGGGTTTTCAAATTTAGGTTTAGAGTTTCCTAATTTAAGATTAGAGTTTCCTAAACTAGGGTTTGCATATATCTTAATAAGCACGACAAAGCATTTTGTCAGTGTAAGCATGACAAAACTGCTTGAAAAATTAAAATATACGTAAAAGTCAGAATATGGAGAAAAATTTTAAGCACGAGGTGTCAAGCACGTCAATTTTTGGACAAAATTTTATTTGACCTAATTTCTTTAATAGAGTATATAACAACACAATACGCATTCAGAACGGAGATATTTTATTTAATAAAAGCAGAATTTACATAAAGGGTTCTTATTAGGGTTTCGGGATCTTACATTCACCCCCACTAATAAGAATTTCGTCCTCGAAATTTACAGTACAAGTTAAGTAAATAATTGGGGATAGTTCTCTCGCATTTTACTTTCGAGCTCCCATGTAGCCTCTTCAACGTTCTGATTTCTCCAGATCACCTTAACCGATGCTATGACTTTATTTCTTAAGACTTGCTCTTTCCGGTCGATGATCTGAACAGGTTCTTCTATATAAGATAAGTCCTTCTCGATTAGAATAGGCTCGTAATTGATAACGTGTTTATAATCAGGTTTGTACGGTCGTAATACGGACACATGAAATACGTTATGGATATGGTTCAACTCAGGTGGTAGTGCTATTTCATACGCTACCTCACCTATCATTCTTAAAATTTCAAAAGGTCCGATGAATCTTGGACTTAATTTTTCTTTCTTGCCAAAACGTATCTTTCCTTTCCAAGGGGATACTTTTAAAAATACGTGGCTTCCTACGCTAAAGTTCCGTTGTTGTCAGTGTGGATCCGCATACTTCTTCTGTCGATCTTGAGATGCTTGCAATCTCCCGCGTATAACTCGAATAATCTCTGTAGTTTTCTGGATTATCTTGGGTCCTAGCATTTGTCTTTCTCCGACCTCATCCCAACACAAAGGTGTTCTACACTTCCTACCATATAGGGCTTCATAGGGTGGCATACCTATGCTAGCATGATAACTGTTGTTGTAAGCAAATTCTACCAAAGGTAACTGATCTTCCCAACTTCCCTTAAAATCCATGACATAGGTTCTTAACATATCTTCTAAGGTTTGAATGCTTCTTTCACTTTGGCCATCTGTTTGTGGGTGATACGCGGTACTTAATCTTAACTGAGTCTCTTAGTGTTTTTGAAGACTTCCCCAAAAATTTGAAGTAAACCTGGGATCTCTATCTGAAACTATGGAAACAGGAACCCCATGTCTAGAAATAATTTCATTTATGTATATTTTAGCTAATTTATCTAGGTTATCAGTAACTTTAATAGGTAAAAAATGAGCTGATTTTGTGAGTCTATCAACTATTACCCAAATGGCATTGTTTTCCTTTTGTGTAGCAGGAAGACCTACCACAAAATCCATGGTTATGTGTTCCCACTTCCACTCGGGTATAGGTAAGGGTTGTAATAGTCCACTCGGCTTTTGATGTTCAGCCTTAACCTTTTGACACGTAAGACATTTACTTATCCATTCTACTATTTCTCTTTTCATATTTGACTACCAAAAATGTCGACTTAAGTCTTTATACATTTTCGTACTACCCGGGTGCACAGTAAATTTAGAATTATGGGCTTCTTGTAAAATTTCATCTTTTAGTACTTGATTTGACGGAACCTAAATTCTATCTTCATATCTCAATACCCCTTCCTTATCTATTCTGAATTTAGCATTCTTGATGTGAGTTATTCCAGATTTACACTTTTGACAATCTTCATCCTTCTCCTGAATGTCTTTGATTCTGTCTAGAAGAGTTGAAACACCTTTCAGAATGAACAACTTTTGGGTAGAGGTAGTTGGATCTCTTACCTCTATTTCAAGTTTATTAAATTCCTCTATTAGAACCTTATTGCTAGTTATTACGTTTAATTTCTCTTGGTTCTTTTTGCTTAATGCATCTGTAACTACATTGGCCTTTCCGGGATGATACAAGATTTCACTGTCAAAATCTTTTATCAGTTCCAGCCATCTCCTCTGTCTCATGTTTAATTCCTTCTGTGAAAAAATATATTTCAGACTTTTGTGATCTGTGTATATTTCACACTTCTCTCCGTATAGGTAATGCCTCCAAATCTTCAGGGCAAATACTACAGCGGCTAATTCGAGGTCATGAGTAGGATATTTCTTTTCATAATCTTTTAGCTGCCGTGATGCATAAGCTATCACTTTTCCATGTTGCATCAACACACACCCTAATTCTTTGTGTGATGCATCACTATAGACTACCAGACCGCCGGTATCATCTGGTAAAGATAACACTGGTGCCATACTTCATCTTTTCTTCAACTCCTGGAAGCTTTCCTCACATTTATCTGTCCAGACGTATTTAACTGTCTTTCTAGTTAAATTAGTTAGCGGGGTTGCTATTTTTGAAATTTTTTGTATAAAAAGCCGATAATATCCCGCTAAACCGAGAAAACTTCTTATTTCAGTTGGAGTGGTTGGTTGTTCCCAATTCATAATTGTTTTGATCTTTGCTAGATCTACCGAAATTCCATTTTTGTCAATTACTTGACCTAAAAACTGAACCTGTTCTAACCAGAATTCACACTTGGAAAACTTTGCATAAAGTTGTTCCTTGCGTAATATCTCCAATACGCTTCTTAAATGTTCAGCATGCTCTTCTCGTGTTTTCAAATATATAAAGATATCATCGATGAACACGAAAACAAATTTATCTAAGCATGGTTTAAACACTCGATTCATCATATCCATAAATGCTGCTGGTGCATTTGTTAATCAAAAGGACATTACAAGGAACTCATAATGTCCATAGCGTGTCCTAAACGCTGTCTTAGGCACATCTTCTTTTCTTACCTTTAACTGATGATAACCTGACCGTAGATCGATTTTTGAAAAATGTTCAGCCCCTTTTAACTGGTCAAACAGATCATCAATTCTAGGTAAAGGATATTTATTTTTTATGGTTAGTTTATTTAACTCCCGATAATCTATACATAACCTCATGCTTCCATCCTTCTTCTTTACAAACGACACTGGTGCTCCCCAAGGTGATACACTAGGTCGTATGTACTTTTTGTCTAAGAGTTCCTGTAATTGTACTAGCAACTCTTTCAGTTCTATTGGTGCCATTCTATATGGTGCTTTAGAAATTGGCGCCGTCCCCGGTGCAAGATCAATAACAAACTCGATCTCCCTATCGGGTGGAAGACCTTGTAAGTCATCTGGAAACACATCGGGAAACTCCCTAACAACAGATATTTGTTCAAGTTGTACCCCTTCTTTCCGAGTATCTATGATGTAGGCCAAATATCCCGTACAACCTTTTCTAAGTAATCTTTTGGCTTGGGTTATAGTCAGACATTGAGACTGCGTAGGTGAACAATCTGTTGGGTTTGTATGTAACGCAATCATGCAATCAAATCACATAAATAGGGCGGAAGCGTAGGTTTTCAAAATTTATACAAACCCATAACCATGATCATGCTTTGTGCTTGTTATCAATAACAGAAAAGAGAGAACATGGAATTATACCTTTGAAGATCTAAGCTTCCTCAGGTACAAGTTCTACTCCTTTGATTCCTCTGATAGTGGCTCCTTCCCTTGAATAATGTAAGCCACCCAAATGTTTGGCCTCTAACGGTGATCCACCAAGGAAGATGAAGAACTCAAGAAGATGGGTTATTGGCTTAACCCTTGTTTCTATCTCTATAGAATATGTGTACTCCCAACTCTTGGAAAATTTTCACATTCCTTATTTCTAATATAAGACTCTCTTATATAGATATTAGGTTAACCCTCCTAATCCAATTAGAATAGGGTTTTATTTAATTAATTAATTAATTACTTTTAATTAATTTATATCCTAATCTTTATTAGGATTGAGAGAGAGT
Source organism: Panax stipuleanatus (assembly GCA_020205555.1). Lineage (NCBI taxonomy): Eukaryota > Viridiplantae > Streptophyta > Magnoliopsida > Apiales > Araliaceae > Panax > Panax stipuleanatus. Next base: position 58,343,421 of record CM035123.1, on the reverse strand, counting down.
ACTGATATTATATTAATTCCTAAACTCCTTTAGAATTAAAATAATAATAATAATAATAATATTAATAAGACTCCTCTTATTAATTTATATTTAATATTTCTAAAATATTAAATAATAAACATTAAGCTATTTAATTTATTCTATCATCATAGATTAAATTAATTATACTTAATGCATTATTACTATCATGCCATTTTCTTCTTAAATAATTCTTCTTCCTTTTATGGTGTGACCCTTTAGGTTCTCCATATTAAACCGGTTGTGAATAAATCAATTAGAACAATTCTAATCTTATTTAAATAAACAAATTAAACTAATAATCTATTTAAATAAATAACATTTATTCTACAATAGGGATAAGCCTCCCTAGCGATCAACGACTTTCCAGATAATATAGATTTCAACATTAATCATAAAAGAACCTGTGAGTTAATAGTTACCGTACAATTCAATCCTTCCACCATACAATGTCCCAATTGAATATAAGACATGAATTTACTGTCAAGTCTTAATTTATTTAATCATATGTATTTCGATTAGAAAATGCACAACTCCAAATAATGCAAATTAGAAACCTCTTTCTAATTTCATTCTACCTTGGCCAAGGATTCCTGGGTTGTCATTTAACGAATCACATAGGACATATCTCCTCTTTTACTAGAGGTGGTAGATTATTTATTGATCATTCATTATCTCCATATGTAACTCATTACACCCAAGCATACCCTATATATGCCTTAAAAGGCCTTAAGGAATTAGTCAAAGTATAATTTGTTACATACAAGATACTATGATGATCTCAAGTCCAAGGATCACATGTACTACTATCACATTAGGAATTCCTATTGACAGGCGAGTAAAACTCCATTAGGTATTCCATAGCGAGTCACGTTCAGTGAACTTATTCTCCAATAAGCACCTACATACTTGCTTTAGTGTCTCCACACAAATGACCATGAGATCAGTCATCCTCATCCAATGAGCAAGCAACATATGTACCAATCTATCCGGATTTACTAATCCCCTTTTTAGTAATCCCACGATTGGGAACTATTTTAGTTTTAAAGCTTTCTAAGAATTTAGATCTGATTAGCATGATCAAAATCATGATTCTAAAAGCATTGCTTAAAACTATAGGTTATTTACATATTATAAAAACAGCACCATGTAGATAATTAAATGCCTTTAATAAATAAATATTTTATTAATAAATAAATAAGATTGTTTACAAAGTATGTGCTTTATCATCAGACATGATTAGCTTGTATGCACACTACTATCAATCTCCCACTTGCACTAAAGCCAATCGCCATGGTATCTCATACCCATCTTCTCTAAGTGACGATCAAACTGCTGTTGTGTTAAAGCTTTAGTAAATGGATCTGCAATGTTGTCTTGAGAGTCTACACGCTCCAAGGTGACGTCTCCTCTTTCAATGATCTCCCTGATCAAGTGAAATCGCCGCAACACGTGTTTAGATTTTTGATGAGACCTGGGTTCCTTAGCCTGTGCAACCGCTCCGGTGTTGTCACAGTATACGGGAACTGCTTCTCCAATGCTAGGAACCACACCAAGTTCAGTTATGAACTTCTTCATCCAAACAGCTTCCTTTGCAGCTTCACTTGCAGCTATATACTCTGCCTCTGTCACTGAATCAGCAACCGTTTGCTGCTTGGAACTCTTCCAACTCACTGCACCTCCGTTCAAGGTAAACACATACCCTGATATAGATTTACTGTCATCTTGGTCTGTTTGAAAACTTGAGTCCGTGAATCCTTCGAGTTTTAATTCAGACCCACCGTAGACAAGAAAAATATCTTTAGTCCTTCTCAAGTACTTTAGGATATTTTTCACTACCTTCCAGTGCTCTTCTCCTGGATTCGACTGGTATCTGCTTGTTACACTAAGTGCGTGAGCAACATCCGGTCTAGTACATATCATACCGTACATGATAGATCCTATTGCAGAAGCATAAGGGATCTTACTCATACGGTCTCTCTCCTCAGGTGTCTTTGGGGCCTGTTTCTTGGAGAGATTTATTCCATGGCTCATCGGCATGAGACCTCTTTTGGAATCTTCCATGCTAAACCTCTTTAGCATCGTATCAATGTACGTTCCTTGGGATAAGCCGAGCATCCTTTTAGATCTATCTCTATAGATCTTTATCCCCAAACTATAGGATGCTTCACCCAAGTCCTTCATGGAGAAGTTTTTAGATAACCAGATTTTAATGGATTGTAACATAGGAATGTCATTCCCTATCAGTAATATATCATCAACATATAATACAAGGAATGATACTGCGCTCCCACTAACCTTCTTGTATACACATGGTTCATCCTCGTTTTTGATAAAATCAAACTCTTTGATTGTCTCATCAAAACGAATGTTCCATCTACGAGAAGCTTGCTTCAACCCATAAATGGATCGTTGTAGCTTACAGACTTGATTTGTTCCAACTTTTGAAATAAATCCCTCTGGCTGTGTCATATACACATCCTCCTCAAGTTTCCCATTGAGGAAGGCCGTTTTCACGTCCATCTGCCAGATCACATAGTCGTTGTAAGCTGCAATCGCAAGCAAAATCCGAATGGACTTGAGCATGGCTACTGGTGAGAAGGTTTCATCATAGTCAACTCCTTGTCTTTGTTTGAAACCTTTTGTAACCAGTCGGGCCTTATAGGTCTCTACCTTTCCGTCTGCTCCAGTTTTTTTCTTAAAAACCCATTTACACCCAATAGGTTTAATACCTTCAGGTGGTGAAACCAAAGACCATACTTTGTTTTCATACATGGAGTCCATTTCAGATTTCATGGCTTCAAGCCATTTCCCTGAGTCTTTATTACTCATAGCCTGTTCGTAATTCAATGGATCATCATCATTCATGATGTGTACCTCATCGTCATCCTCTATAACGAATCCATACCTCTCAGGTATCTTCGGTACTCTTCCAGATTTACGAACATGGTGTGGTACAGTAGGTTCTTCTACTTGGTTAGGTACCTGACTTTGGTCCGTGGTAACTTGTGGTTCTTGAACTTCTTCAAGATATATCTTACTCCCACTGACCCCTTCATGGATAAACTCTTTCTCCAAGAAGGTAGCATGTTTCGCAACAAACACCTTTTGATCAGTTGGATGATAGAAATAATACCCTACGGTTTCTTTAGGGTATCCCACAAATCTACACTTATCGGATTTAGTTTGTAGCTTATCATTTTCAAACTTTTTGACATAAGCTGGACAACCCCAAGTCTTAACATGCTTAAGATTTGGTTTCCTCCCTTTCCACATCTCATATGGAGTCTTTGGGGCGGATTTGGTAGGTACCTTGTTAAGTAGGTATGCAGCCGTTTCTAGGGCATATCCCCAGAAGGAAATTGGAAGGTCGGTAAAACTCATCATGGATCGAACCATGTCCAACAGTGTTCGATTTCTCCTTTCAGATACTCCATTTAACTGTGGTGTACCTGGAGGAGTCCATTGTGAGATTATACCATTTTCTCTGAGACAATTGAGAAACTCACTGCTTAAGTATTCTCCACCTCGATCTGATCGAAGTATCTTAATACTATTGCCCGTTTGTTTCTCTACTTCACTTCTGAACTCTTTGAACTTTTCAAATGATTCTGATTTGTATTTCATTAAATACACATATCCAAATCTTGAGTGATCATCAGTGAAAGTAATAAAATAAGAATACCCACCCCGTGCACTTGTTGTCATAGGTCCACAAACGTCTGTGTGAATCAATGCCAACAACTCTGTAACTCTCTCCCCTTTTCCACTAAAAGGAGATTTAGTCATTTTACCCATGAGACAAGATTCACAAGTTGGATATGATTCATAATCAGATAGCTCGAGGAGCCCATCTTTATGCAACTTGGATAATCTTTTTTCATTGATATGACCGAGTCTACAGTGCCACATATAGGTATAATTAATATCATCTCTTTTCCTTTTCTTAATTTGTTCAATTTGAAATATATTTTCTTGCAAGTCAAGTGTATAAAGTCCATTTCGCAAATTTCCAATACCATATAAAACATCGTCTTTATAAATAGAACAACCATTGTTCTTTATAATAACGTCAAAACCTTCCATATCCAATACAGAAATTGAAATAATGTTTTTAATAATATTCGGAACAAAATAACAATTATTAAGATAAATGGATTTGCCCGAAGGCATTGCTAAACAATAAGTTCCTACAGCTAATGCAGTAACTTTTGCTCCATTTCCCACTCGTAGGATCACCTCATCTTTGTTCAGCTTTCTACTTCTGACCAGTCCCTGCACAGTATTACATATGTGAGAACCACAGCCGGTATCCAATACCCAAGTAGAATTATGACTTTCAGAAAAATTAATTTCAATCATAAACAAACCTTGATTGGAAGTCGAAGCTTCTCCAAGCTTCTTCTCTACTAGAAACTTCTTGCAGTTCCTCTTCCAATGTCCCGGCTCATTGCAATGAAAGCACATTCCTTTAGCTGGTTCAGGTTTCTTTTGCTCCTTTTCTTTCCCTTTTCCCTTAGCCTTCTTAGATTTCTTCTTTTCAGAAGACACCTTGGGCCTCTTCCTTTTATTGGAAGAATCCACCATCAAGACATGGTTCTTCTTGGATGAGAAGTGACCTTCTGCAGTTTTCAGCATGTTAAGCAGCTCAGGTAAGCTGACATCTAGCTTATTCATGTGAAAATTAACCACAAACTGCGAGAAGGTCTCAGGGAGTGACTGCAAGACCAAGTCTTGACTCAACTCCCCATCCATGACGAACCCAAGCTGTCCAAGGCGTTCAATCAAATTGATTACCTTCAGAACATGAGTCTCGACGGTAATGCCCTCGGTCATCCGCGATCGGAAGAGCTCCTTAGATATCTCATATCTAGCAATCCTACTCTGTTCACCATACAACTCCTTGAGGTGAAGCAGCATAGCAGGAGCATCCATTTTTTTCGTGCTGACGCTAAAGCTCGTTATTCATGGATGCGAGCATGATGCATTGAGCCACAGATGCATCATCTTACCACTTATTGAAAGTGGCAATCTCTTCCTCAGAGGCTGTTTCTGAAACAGATTCAGGGATAGTGGAATTTAGGACATAAGAAATCTTTTCAGCAGTGAGAACAATTCTCAGATTTCTTAGCCAGTCCTCATAATTCGGGCCGGTAAGCTTATTTGCATCAAGTATGCTTCGTAGTGAGATTAGTGATTTTGACATTTTTAAAATTCTGCATGTGAAAAGACAACATTTTAGCAAACATTCATTTTATTAACTTTGCATACCAAAATAAATTTAGGTCTTTATTTTAAATTGGTATCTCCCACTATTTTCATCAAACTATATTACCCTCACTCATATAGTTCGGCAACATCTAATTAAAGATTTGCTAGTGAGATTAAGGATCCCATTTCAAATGTATATAACCTTGTGGATAGCACAACAAGCGATATACAAATAAATAGGTAGACAACTCTTGTCAATTACATCACCATGTAACTCCTTTTATTTTGCCTCTTAAATCATAATGGTCATGTGTGTGCACATCCGAACTAAAATGATTTAAGTTAAGTCCAGCCTAGCACTTCCATAAATTCAAAAAGAAAATTTTTCGTCCTTATGGATAGCACAACAAGACTAGATCGTTCAATTTTCTTAATATGCATCAAATGTGATTAATTAACATCTTAAATATTCAATACTCGCTTTGTGGATAGCACAACAAACTCATATTAAATATTTAATACTCTATTAACTAATCATGCTAGAAGGCGACGTTCGATATTCCAAATATCATTTGAACGCTTCAGACTTAATATTATTTCTTTGAGGGGTTTGTTATTATTTGTCTCATCTTTTAAGCGCGCATGCACATATATATATAAAATACGCGTCATTTTATTAAACATGCGAAGCATGTTTGTATAAAATATAATATATATAATATTTAGCATGCGATATAGAATACTATATTCTACCCGGATTGATTATGGACTTTTATTCTAGTTTGGTTCACTAGAGCCACCAAGTGAACCAAAAGGTCAAACCTAGGAGTGCAAGAATTTAAATTTTAAATGTAACTATTACATTTAAACTCGGGCTCCATACAAACGGGTCTTCACGCGCTCCTCGCTCCTTGGTCTCCAATTTCTTCAAAATAGTTCTAACTATCTCTATTACATTAACTTATTTTAAAATTAAATAGAAACCTTGATCAGCAGTCAAGGGGAAGTACATAGAAATGAGATAAAATTTACATCGAGAATAAAACTAGAGAAGACGAGGTACGCAGACCCCATTTTATAAAACCCATACATTCAAGCATTCATCCAAAATAAAATCCAATCACATTGGTCATTGTCCATAATCAATCCCATTTATTATCATACACATCAACATATGCATCAATAAATATCCATTCATCTCATGAATAACAATGCTATTCTATATATGGATCGATGTTATTTAATGGACAAAAGTTTTGCTAAATTTTATTTTTTAAAACAAAATAAACTCTTTTATTTTAATCAAAAATAAATCCAAATTAAACTCCTTTAATTTTAGCATTCTGAAATCATATTTCAGATAAAATAAACTTCTTTATTTGAAAACTTTATCAATTAAATAAACAGTTTACTTAATTAATTAAAATCAATTTTCAGGGTCTGTCCAGGTACCGGCGCAGCTGCGCCAGTAATGAACTGGGCATCTGCGCAGCTGCGCAAGTAGACGGAAGCAGCAGTTTTTGCAGACCGGCGCAGCTGCGCCAGTAATGAACTGGGAGGCTGCGCAGCTGCGCCGTTCGCCGCAGAAACTTGCAGAAAATGATTTTTGTCCAGAAAAACGATCCAATTCTCACATCAATTCATACATGGAATTATAAAATTGATAATTAGCACAAAGTTAGGCTCTGATACCACTGTTGGGTTTGTATGTAACGCAATCATGCAATCAAATCACATAAATAGGGCGGAAGCGTAAAAACTAGGTTTTCAAAATTTATACAAACCCATAACCATGATCATGCTTTGTGCTTGTTATCAATAACAGAAAAGAGAGAACATGGAATTATACCTTTGAAGATCTAAGCTTCCTCAGATACAAGTTCTACTCCTTTGATTCCTTTGATTCCTCTGATAGTGGCTCCTTCCCTTGAATAATGTCAGCCACCCAAATGTTTGGCCTCTAACGGTGATCCACCAAGGAAGATGAAGAACTCAAGAAGATGGGTTATTGGCTTAACCCTTGTTTCTATCTCTATAGAATATGTGTACTCCCAACTCTTGGAAAATTTTCACATTCCTTATTTCTGATATAAGACTCTCTTATATAGATATTAGGTTAACCCTCCTAATCCAATTAGAATAGGGTTTTATTTAATTAATTAATTAAATACTTTTAATTAATTTATATCCTAATCTTTATTAGGATTGAGAGAGAGTACTGATATTATATTAATTCCTAAAATCCTTTAGAATTAAAATAATAATAATAATAATATTAATAAGACTCCTCTTATTAATTTATATTTAATATTTCTAAAATATTAAATAATAAACATTAAGCTATTTAATTTATTCTATCATCATAGATTAAATTAATTATACTTAATGCATTATTACTATCATGCCATTTTCTTCTTAAATAATTCTTCTTCCTTTTATGGTGTGACCCTTTAGGTTCTCCATATTAAACCGGTTGTGAATAAATCAATTAGAACAATTCTAATCTTATTTAAATAAATAAATTAAACTAATAATCTATTTAAATAAATAACATTTATTCTACAATAGGGATAAGCCACCCTAGCGATCAACGACTTTCTAGATAATATAGATTTCAACATTAATCATAAAAGAACCTGTGAGTTAATAGTTACCGTACAATTCAATCCTTCCACCATACAATGTCCCAATTAAATATAAGACATGGATTTACTATCAAGTCTTAATTTATTTAATCATATGTATTTCGATTAGAAAATGCACAACTCCAAATAATGCAAATTAGAAACCTCTTTCTAATTTCATTCTACCTTGGCCAAGGATTCCTGGGTTGTCATTTAACGAATCACATAGGACATATCTCCTCTTTTACTAGAGGTGGTAGATTATTTATTGATCATTCATTATCTCCATATGTAACTCATTACACCCAAGCATACCCTATATATGCCTTAAAAGGCCTTAAGGAATTAGTCAAAGTATAATTTGTTACATACAAGATACTATGATGATCTCAAGTCCAAGGATCACATGTACTACTATCACATTAGGAATTCCTATTGACAGGCGAGTAAAACTCCATTAGGTATTCCATAGCGAGTCACGTTCAGTGAACTTATTCTCCAATAAGCACCTACATACTTGCTTTAGTGTCTCCACACAAATGACCATGAGATCAGTCATCCTCATCCAATGAGCAAGCAACATATGTACCAATCTATTCGGATTTACTAATCCCCTTTTTAGTAATCCTACGATTGGGAACTATTTTAGTTTTAAAGCTTTCTAAGAATTTAGATCTGATTAACATGATCAACATCATGATTCTAAAAGCATTGCTTAAAACTATGGGTTATTTACATATTATAAAAACAGCACCATGTAGATAATTAAATGCCTTTAATAAATAAATATTTTATTAATAAATAAATAAGATTGTTTACAAAGTATGTGCTTTATCATCATACATGATTGGCTTGTATGCACACTACTATCACAATCTCCGTTGAATACTACTTTTGACTTTGATGCGGTTGATAGATTTACTCGCTTATGGTGATAGTCTATCATAGCGTTATGAGTCACCAACCAATCCATTCCTAGGATTACATCGAATTCCCCTAGCTGTACTGGAATAAGGTTCACAAGAAACTTATGCCCCTTAATATCTATACTACAATTTCTATAAATAGTTTTAACAAAAATTTTCTCATTATTCGCAATCTCTACGAAAAATGGTACATCTAAGTTTTCACATGGTATATTCAAATTTTTAGAAAAACTATTAAATATAAATGAACAAGTAGCACCAGAGTCGAATAACACATATGCGTTTAAAGTGTTGATAGGGATGATACCTGTCACCACGTCTTGTGAAGCAACAGCATCCCTCACCGACATATTAAACATTCTGGCAGTCGGTCGACTCTACTCTCCAGCTGCAGCTACTGTTGATTTGTTGTTGTTTGCTGTCCGGTTTATCCATCCACTCTGGTCTTTTGGTTTTGGGCAGTTTCTAACTTTGTGATCCAAAGAACCACAGTTGAAACATCTAACCTTATTAGGACACTGAGGAGAATAGTGTCCTTTCTGACCTCAGGTATAACACTTGTCCTTCTTCATTCGACACTCCCCTTTATGCATTTTTCCACAGGTGATACAAGGGTCAATTTTAACCTTATTGTTCTTGTTGTTAAAATTGTTACTAACATTACTCACTTTCTTCGCAGAATTGCTTGAAAAGGTATTATCCCATTTCCTTTTGTTGTTATTAAACTTATCTGAATTGGGTTCTCCCTTATATTTTCCTCATTCACTCTGACTCTTTTTATCTTTGTGGAATTTAATAAGATTCTCATTTTCATTTTCAGCTATAATAGCTTTCTCTAAAATTTTAGGGAAAGTTTTTACTTGGAACACTGATATTTTGCTACGAATCTGAGGTTTTAAACCCTCTTCGTATCTTCGAGTCTTTCTTGCTTTCGTATCAACTTGATGCGAAGCAAATCTTGCTAACTCATTAAAATTTGCTGTATATTGGGATACAGTAAGTTCCCCTTGTTTCAATTCTAAGAAACGTACTTCTATACGATCTTTTAATGATTGGGGAAAATAGTTTTCAAAGAATAGTTCTTTAAACCTATCCCATGAAACTATATCAGTTCCTGCTCGAACTTTTGTAGTTTCCCACCAATAATTTGCCTCCCCTTTTAGGAAAAAGGTGGCATAGACAGTTTTCTGATTTTCGCTAACATTTGTTACTATGAAGAATTTCTCTATTTCTGTTATCTAGGTTTGGGCCTCTAAGGGCTCTGTTGTACCCTTGAACTCAGGTGGACCTACTTGTTTGAAGTCTTTAAACAGGGTATGTTGGTTAGTTTATCTACCTTGAACCGTTCCTAACAATAAGTCTACCAATTTCTGTGTAGGGTTTTCCTCATCATCTACTTCCCTCTGAGGTCTTCTTCTTGGTGGCATATTATCTATAATCAAAAGATAAAAACAAGTATAAATGCAAGTACAGGAAATTCACATAAGAGTCTGATATTTCACATAGAACTTTTATTTATATTATAAACAGGAAATTACATATCCAACTAGTGGTTTATATATATTACCACTAGCTAGTACATCAAAATTCGTGCTCTTTATTTATACCACAACTGTAGTAGAGCACTTAGATTCCTGTTCTATACCTAGAAATCTATGGTTTCATCAAAGGAATCCTGGATCATGTGGCATACCACTGATCGATCTATCATATAGGCAGTCTTGTTATTCTCTACCGGATATCTGACTACTCGACGCTGCAAACTGTCAAATGCATCCCGAGTCCCTCTAACATTCCTAGATACCCTTGTCAGTGCCTCCTGCCTTCCCCTCTGAGCATTATGCAGTAATGTTCTCAGTCGGGTGGTATTATCCCTCTCATACTCTAGCAAATTCTCAGCCACATGTGCCCTAAACTCAGCATTAGTAATGTAGATTTCAGATTGTAATTCTATTGTTGTAATTGCCTCATTGTGCGCTTCTATTCTCATTAATTGTCCAGCCACAGGATCTTGATCATCTTCAGCATCTAACAATTCTTGGTCATGCACTATCTCCCCTTCTTTTACATCACTATCTTGTTCTGTCATTATCTGAGGTAGGTTTATAACTTCTGGCATATCCTCAAAACTGGTGCCTTTCCAATACAACATCTTTCACAACTTCTTATCTTTTGACATCGTACAAAAGAAATTTTATTTGTTTAGTATATATATGATGTAACTTTAAAAAGGATAAACACATAAACGAACATTATTGAACATTCCATGCCACATTTAACATGTAATTCATTTTTTATATATTCACATAAAGTTGAACTGATAAGTTCTAAAAAGTTCGAGTCATCACATTCAACCCCACTTAAAAGAATTTAGTCCTCGAAATTAACTTTACAAATAACTTTAGTCATTCAATAACATATTTATATGTTCTATAAATATTCAGGATATTACATTCTTTCATCCTTATAAGAATTTCGTTCTTGAAATTATTTTATAATCAACTTTAGTCATTTAATATCATATTTATAAGTTCTGTAAATATTCATGATATTACATTCTCTCATCCTTATAAGAATTTCGTCCTCGAAGTTATCTCTAACTTAGTCTTCAATATGAATTTTCTGAATTCATCCTTTCTCACATCAAATTCTAATATTTAAACAATGTTCACTTATCCATACACATTTCCTTTCTGCAAAAGAATTTATATTTGCAAGGATGAGCTAGAAAAGGCTTAGTAAGTTTAAACATTTAACAAGTTATACTCACACTGTGTTTGAATTGAATGAACATATAGTTAAAAGATTTTTCCACATATATATATTGAGGTTTATCTATTCAACCCCACATTTTCTAGATTATGTTAGTCATAAAGACTTAGAATTCATAGGTTGTTTTGTTCAACCAGACATGGTAATCATTCCCAGAGATCACTTAGACTTAAGAATCATTAGTTCAGATATTTAATATATATTTGATACAAGTTTTACACAAAAAGATAATAAGCATTTTAGGTTATTTTATGTGTAATCAAATATTTTTACAGACTCAAAGACTATATCCTAAGATACCTCTACCTTAGAGCTATAGCCTAATGCTTTGATACCAACCTGTGACGCCCCCAAATCTATACACCCGCGGTATCTGTTGGTCCGATTAGATGACACAATTAACGCGCAAGTATACGCGGCCAGCAAATAATAAAGAGTAAGTAAAGATCGTTCCCACGGAGAATTAACAGATAAAAGGTCGCCAAACCACTAACACATAATTGCCTCAGTCTTATTTAAACGGGTGGTAAAGAGAAGGAATTAAAACTACTTTAAACTAGGCAAGGAAGTAAACTTAAACTAATTAATCCTAGAGTAAAATCAGATAATGAAGATAAGAGATTCCAATTTCCCCTAATGATTCGTCTAAGTCGACACACTTCCAATTAGGTCAAATTAATCATTATAGTTGTTAGCCGAGAACACGAAGGTAAGAGAAGGCCATCTTTCGATGCACCTAATCCATATCACGTGCAATCCACAGATGATAGAACGCACACGAACACCCACATTATTTAACCCCTATATGTCTATGGTGTTTACAATAAATAGGGTTTAAGGTCAAGTCCTCTATTGACAATGAACGACGCTTCGGTATATGTCTACCCTAAGCACAAATCATACGTCCAACGCCGTGTGAACGTACAATCGCCCGCTACTATGATTAGATCTAAACCCACACTTCGTCTTTCAATCCCATGTGGGTTATCACAGTAATTGGTCATGACTCAATTAAGCAAATGAAAGCATGCATCGCAATAGACAAACACATAGTAATCAAATAAGACCATCATGGAAGGAATATCAAATTAAACTACTCATTAGGTTCCATTGAAACCTCAAAATATGATTTAAGTCATAGACAACTCGAATATATTATCCACAAGTAGATTATACATTATCCAAATACAAATTGAATACAAGGAGAGTGAAGAGATAGAAATTGCAAATCTTTGTTCTTTCTCCAAGTGTGGATCTTCAATGTCAATCTCTTGCTTCAATCTTCTTCTCTAATCTAACCTTAAAATCTAACTAACTAACTTAACCCTAATCTAACACTAATCTACTCCTAATCTATACAAGAAATGTAAGGGAAATGAAAGAACAAGCTAGGGCTAGGGCTTAAGGCCAATATTTGATGCTCTTTCTTTCCACAAACGAGCCCCCTTATATCCCAATCAAAAGCCAAGTCCCGTTCAATTGAAAAGTCAAGTCTGGCACAGCTGGGAACTGGCGCGGCCGCGCCCAAAAAACACTAGAATTCCGCATGCCCGCGCCAAGGATTTTCTACTGTAGAGCCCTCTGGTAAAACGGCCATAACTTTTGATTCGGGAGGAGTTACGAGGCCTTCCACCTGTCAAATCGAAGCTATCGAAGAGCTCTACAACTTTCATTCTTTGATCATTAAGAAATAATGGATGGATGATGGCTGAAATTGAGCTCCAAGTGACAGCTGTGCAATGAACACCCAAAACCATGAAATTTGACGTCCGTTGGTATACGGGGCATAACTCTTGCCTCCGAACTCCGATTTGGATGATTCAAGATGTTCCAGAAAGCTTATAAGATGCTCTACAATATGACCCAAGCTCTAATCCAAGAACACCCCCCAAACGATGTCCGGATTGCATATCCTTCCCATTTTTACTTCAAATGCCATTCTTGCTCCTTTTGGCCTTTAGACTCGTGGCATCACCTTCATTGCTTCCTCACCTATGCTATCTTCATGCTTTAAGCCTATTTCAGTGCTTTGCCCCATTTAAGCGTTCTTTTTCCCTTTTAAGCTCAATTTGCACCTGGAGAGTTTCTAAACTTGAAAATCACAAAACAAAGCAAAAACACATAAAACGCACAACGATACTTGAGTTTAAGCAACAGAATGAGTGGGTTACTATCCGAATAAGTGGTCATACAATTCACTTATCAAATACCCCCAAACTTAAACGTTGCTTGCCCTCAAGTAACCAAAACAAAACTAAACAAAAGATGCAATGCCGTATCTACAATGTATGCAACCTACGCTATCATGAATGCGAATCCAAGTTCCTAGCCAGTATTGAACTTTCAAAGCAATGCCTCAGAAAATCACGAGATAGTCGAACAGATAAGCTACCCAAAACAAGACCATAAGGCATATTCTGCAAATCCAAAACTGTCAGCACTGATGTAGTGTGCGTTGTGTGCTTAGCAACCATTAGATATGCATTCATATAAATAACTCACCTACTATGCTTCATAGGGGAAAAACAAGCTTTAACTTAAGAAAAATAGTAAATCATATAAGTTCTAACTAAGACCGTGCATTACTAGAGTTAAGAGTCAACAGGGGTTTTTTATTATTAAGCTTTTATTACTCACGAGGGCGTATTCGCACTTTTTCGTGTACACATTTGACTGTGCAATGCCTAGTTCTCTTAGGCTTTTCAATGATATCCATGTAGCGAGCTTTTGACCAACGACTTCCAGACCAGACGGCCTTAGGGCGCTGGGTGTAGAGACACCCCTATGGCTTACTTGCTCGAATATCAAAGGCCACAGAACTCGACGTAGCCGAAGTGTTTATTCTATTTTTTTCTTTTTCTTAGGCTTTTCTTTTCTTTTCTTTTTCTTTTTCTTTTTCTTCAAGGGAGTGCGTCTTACGCTCCATCTCCCCGTATATATCATGCATGTCCCCTATTTCCCCCAAACTTAAGCTTTTAACGGTCTAGTTATTATTATATGCGAACTGAAACTCTTTTATTAAAACATAGTTTTTCCACCCGAAGACAAGTATGTAAACATTTAAACTTAGCATATCATGGTGTTTACTCTATCGTGCTTACTGGTTACACAGTATCTGACAGGTAAGGATTTACATATATGACCATGAAATCAGGCTTAAGTCTCAAATCAGTTCAATAATCAAGTGATTTCAGTTTCTTCACAGGCAACATACATAACTAACCAACTGAAAACTGGATTCATGCAGTATGCTCTAACACAGAATGCAAAAACAAAGGAAAATTTTTAAAATTTTCACAAATTTTAACTATTTACAACCTACATGCACTATATGAACTAACTTACATGCAATGAATTATTTACATGCAAAATATGAAATGAATTACCTATATGCAAAATAAACACCAATACACCCAAACTTAAACTGTTCAATGTCCTCATTGAAGGTAATGGTAAAAAGAAAGAAACTCCCCTATTTGGCTTCTTATGCTGCATGAAATGAAGTGGCGCCCTCTCAGAAGTTTCCCCGTCTCATCTCTGCTCTTGGTAAAATAAACACCGCTCAACACTATACTCAATGAACCAACCTATCTCCATATCAATCTTGCTCTGCTAGAGATCCCACACTCAATATCTCAATTGATCAGGTTGAGAGGATGAGGTGGATGGGAATTGGTACTTTGGATTGAAGAGGTAGGAGGTTTTCAAAGCTAAGGCTTGTAGTGGGGGGGAATTGCATGAAATGGAAGAGATGGGGGATTGCATTAAGGAACTGAGGGTTTGGGATTATAGGGACTGAGGCTTGGGGGCTGCTAATAATTGACATGAAGTGGTACGCCCCAAAATCTGCAGGATTTTTCCCAAGACAGGCCCAGTTTATGTGTGGCACGGCCACGCATGGTAATGCCTTGGATTGGGTGCGGCCGCGCAGACCATCAGATTTTGTTGTTGCAGATTTTTGGCATGAACTGAGGTTGGCTTTTGCTTTTTATTCATTCCGAGCAGCCTTTGACCTGAAATACGCAGACAATACTTATTAAGCCCTCATATACTAACAAAAGTATATAAAATCTATTTACATCAAGAGAATGAACATGGAAAGATATATGCATTTATATTCCCAAAAATTCTCTAAAGGCGTATATGCAATGCAAGTGCATCAAAAGTATGCTATAAGCTCTGTAATCCCAAAAATATACGCATTCATGCCTAAGTTAAAAAATGTAGGCAATGAACTCCTAATTCCTACAGTATGCAAAAATTTAAACTAAATATTAACTAATAAGAATTAAACGAGGGGGAGGGAAATGTGATAGAAAGCATGTAAATGGAGACTTAAATAAAGAGATAGAGAGAGGGATGATGGGAAGTAGGTAATGGAGAATTAAACAAAGAGAGAGAGAAATGATGGGGTGCCTCCCATCTAGCGCTTGATTTATAGTCCTCTAGCTTGACTGTGTCTGCTTACTGCTACCCAACTCTCCGACAATACTGGAGAACCCCTCCATCCATCAGAATAGCTGTGTGACTTTGGCGGCTTCCCAGTAGGAGCGGATGCAAATTTAAACTGCCTAGCATTGGATAAGTAAAAGAATTCCCCGTCCTGAAGGTTGGGGAGCTAGGCAAGGTGAAATGATCGGGGCATGGAGGTATAGACCACACAACGGACTCTTCTTCTATTCTCTTCTCTTCTGACCACCATGGTTTGAAGCTCACAGACTCTCTCATGTCATAGAGATCTGTATCTGTAATGTGGCTACCAAGGGGGAAAGGGTGTGCAAACTTGACTGGCTTGTTCCACTCAGGCGGAGGAGGCTCTTGGGGGATTGTCACTGTTGGTTCACATTCATTTTCCACATCCCCAATCGTCTCCTCGATATCCATTGCCTTATGCTCATCCAGTTGCAAGTGCACTTCTGAATCTCCATCAGTTTCTGCATCCATTTCATAGCACCAAGTATCCTAGGGATCATTACTCACGGCTTCAGTCATCTGAGGCATTAGACTTTGACTATCTTGAGCTTCATTTACTCGCTCAATCACCTCCTCATTCCTTAAAGCTGTGCTAATTTGCTCTACCCAAGTCTGAAGATCCTCAATCGACTGCTCTTGTTCGACCAAGATCTCCTTTGTTGATGCTAATGAGCTACCCCACATAGTGTCCAATCCTTCCTTTTCTGTTTCAGCCACGGGCTCCCTGTATTGAGGCTCACTAGTAGAAGCATAGTTGATTAGGGCCATCTGATATTGAAAATTTTGGTTTGATGGTTCCTGGCTCCCAAACAACTCCTCTTGCTTTTCTGAGCTTGCATACATGAAGTCCATTGTTGACTGTTCTCCTTGTAAACATGGGGATTGATAAGTGGGTTCGGGTGCACAATTTGGACTTGGCTTGCGTTGTTCTTGATAGCTCACAATATGGGTCTGCCCTTGCTCATCCTCTATCATCAAGGCCCTACAAATTTGCTCTGCCCAGTTCTGGATATTCTTGACTGACTTCTGTTGGTCAATCAAGATGTCCTTCAGTGATATGTCACCTCCTTCCTCCAATCTTGTATTTTCTATGTCACCCTCAAAATTGTATTGAGACTCATAAACTAGAGTCTGGAAAGTGCATTCTGGGGCGTAAACGGGATTTGGATCCCAGTGTTGGTCTTGATAGTAGTCTGATGAAGGGTTTGGGTGATACCCCCAATCTTGTTGATAAGTGGGATAAGGTTCGGTGTAGGAATAACCACCCCCATACTGCTCCTGTCCATAACTGATAGGCTCCTGATGGCTCATGTAGCCCCCAGCACCGTAGTTATAGGTCACCGCCGTCTCTCGATTCTGCTGAGCTGAGACAGTATCCAGCTTCCTCGAGAGAACCTCTAGCTGTGCTGAAAGTGTTGCAATTGAGTTGATGCCATCATTGTATGCTTCCCTTGGCTGCTCTTGTCTAGTACCATTCCATGGATATAAATTTAAGTCCATTGTACCTGAGAAGAGAACAAATGAAGAGAATTAAACAAAATAAAAATTGAAATTTTAAATTAAGACTAATCTGATTAAAACTAATGTTGGCAAACAGGTATCCAATTAATTCCCAGGCAACGGTGCCAAAAACTTGTTGGTCCGATTAGATGACACAATTAACGCGCAAGTATACGCGACCAGCAAGTAATAAAGAGTAAGTAAAGATCATTCCCACAGAGAATTAACAGATAAAAGGTCGCCAAACCACTAACACATAATTGCCTCAGTCTTATTTAAACGGGTGGTAAAGAGAAGGAATTAAAACTACTTTAAACTAGGCAAGGAAGTAAACTTAAACTAATTAATCCTAGAGTAAAATCAGATAATGAAGATAAGAGATTCCAATTTCCCCTAATGATTCGTCTAAGTCGACACACTTCTAATTAGGTCAAAGTAATCATTATAGTTGTTAGCCGAGAACACGAAGGTAAGAGAAGGCCATTTTTCGATGCACCTAATCCATATCACATGCAATCCACAGATGATAGAACGCATGTGAACACCCACATTATCTAAACCCCTATATGTCTATGGTGTTTACAAATAAATAGGGTTTAAGGTCAAGTCCTCTATTAACAACGAGCGGCGCTTCGGTATATGTCTATCCTAAGCATAAATCATACGTCCAACGCCATGTGAACGTATAATCGCCCGCTACTATGAATAGATCTAAACCCACACTTTGTCTTTCAATCCCATGTGGGTTATCACAGTAATTGGTCATGACTCAATTAAGCAAATGAAAGCATACATCGCAATAGACAAACACATAGTAATCAAATAAGACCATCATGGAAGGAATATCAAATTAAACTACTCATTAGGTTCCATTGAAACCTCAAAATATGATTTAAGTCATAGACAACTCGAATATATTATCCACAAGTAGATTATACATTATCCAAATACAAATTGAATACAAGGAGAGTGAAGAGATAGAAATTGCAAATCTTTGTTCTTTCTCCAAGTGTGGATCTTCAATGTCAATCTCTTTCTTCAATCTTCTTCTCTAATCTAACCCTAAAATCTAACTAACTAACTAAACCCTAATCTAACACTAATCTACTCCTAATCTATACAAGAAATGTAAGGGAAATGGAAGAACAAGCTAGGGCTAGGGCTTAAGGCCAATATTTGATGCTCTTTCTTTCCACAAACGAGCCCCCTTATATCCCAATCAAAAGCCAAGTCCCGTTCAATTGAAAAGTCAAGTCTGGCAAACACTAGAAATCCGCATGCCCGCGCCAAGGATTTTCTGCTGCAGAGCCCTCTGGTAAAATTGCCATAACGTTTGATTCGGGAGGAGTTACGAGGCCTTCCACCTGTCAAATCGAAGCTATCGAAGAGCTCTACAACTTTTATTCTTTGAGCATTAAGAAATAATGGATGGATGAAGGCTGAAATTGAGCTCCAAGTGACAGTTGTGCAATGAACACCCAAAACCGTGAAGTTTGACGTCCGTTGGTATACGGGGCATAACTCTCGCTTCCGAACTCCGATTTGGATGATTCAAGATGTTCCAAAAATCTTATAAGATGCTCTAAAATATGACCCAAGCTCTAATCCAAGAACATGAAATAAACATAAACCCCCCAAACGATGTCCGGATTGCATATCCTTCCCATTTTTGCTTCAAATGCCATTCTTGCTCCTTTTGGCCTCTAGACTCGTGGCATCACCTTCATTGCTTCCTCACCCATGCTATCTTCATGCTTTAAGCTTATTTTAGTTCTTTGCCCCATTTAAGCGTTCTTTTGCCCTTTTAAGCTCAATTTGCACCTAGAGAGTTTCTAAACCTGAAAATCACAAAACAAAGCAAAAACACATAAAACGCACAACGATACTTGAGTTTAAGCAACAAAATGAGTTGGTTACTATCCGAATAAGTGGTCATACAATCCACTTATCAGTATTCGATTTGGTGCTCACGCAAATATCCAATTGATGTAACGCCCCCAAATCTGTACACCCGTGGTATCCGATTCGGTGATCACATCTAACTGAATCAACAATATTTACTCGATAAGATATAATTCCTATCCATCTAAGGTTCACAGTATACCATAACAGATGGTTATCCTTTATCAGGACTATACATAGCTGTGTTTGGATACCCTCACTTGGATGTGTATAGACTGTATCTGATGAGTTTCTATTATTCATATTACTTACACAACCGAAATCCAGAATTTCGACAATAACATGATCAGTCCATATTGCCAATATTTAGGGTAATTTTATCTCAGTATAAGATGTCTTTCCAAAATAATTTGGTTTGACCAACAGTTTATGCTTAATAAACAATAATATAATATTGAATGAATAAGCAATTCATTTCTTAAGTCATGCTGAAACAATAGCAATAACTTCACAATAACTGGTAACAACTTGGTTCGGTATAATATATTGAACATAATTTAAATAGGGTTCAAGTACGTGCGTAAAGTAAATTGATTGGATTTAAAAGACTTGCGTAAAGTAAATTAGTAGGGTTTAGAATGCTTGCCTGACCGAAGAACGATTATAAAACGCTACTTGAAGTATTAGAAACACCTAGATATGTTAAAACATATTTATATAATTCGTTAGTATAGATAGCAATACCTGTGACGCCCCCAAATTCCAGGACCGCCACTTGGTCTCTCGAATTTGGTTCATCACGTGCTCATGGTAATACATCACAATAATAATAACTAAGAATCATACAATCACAGCGGAAAATCTAATCTAGAATAATTTACAATGATTTATTATAATTATTCCCCCAAGTCTCGCACCCTACAGTACTTAATAGATTACATAATAATATGCATTAATGACTTATTACATAATCTAACTTAAGCTTAAACATAATCAAATCTAGTCTTACTACATCATCTTAATACAAAATTAAAATATTTAAAACATAAAAGAGACAAGCTAGTTGGTAGCCTTGCCCTTGCCCTTATCAACGCCCGAAGGTTCGCCATGCTATGCCTTAAGTGAAATGTTTTAGGGAAAAGCAAGAATGAGCACAAATTGCTCAGCAAGTAATATACAATAAGGGTAAGTGATATAATTCTTAATTCTCGAAAGGGTATAACAAAGTTTGATAGTTCAAGGATAACAAGAATATTAACAGTTTTCAATAATAGTCGCTAAGAACAAAATAATATCAATGTGATTCAATAACAAATTAATTCAAGATTTCAAGATAACTGAATACTGACCAGTCGCTAAGGACTATGAACTTCTACTAGAATTAACAGTAATAAACTGAAAATTCAACAAAAACAGGTACAACAGGTGATCAGCCTAAAGCACCATCGTTATGCATAACAATCAATCATACTCAAGTGTGCACGTCGGTTCTCCGACAATTATATATTCCCTTCAAATAAGGTTGTTCTTCTCAGTCAAATACAAGATCCCTCACCAATCAATTGGTTTGGGTCGCTTTTCAATAATATAAGTCTAGCCGAATCAAATGGCATAGACACTTTCACAATATTCAAGAACAATACTAAGTTCAACATGAATAATAGCTTTAATGAAATAAGAGTTCAAGTATGCTAATTCAATTCAATGATTAAGTAGGAAACTAGTTCACAATATACAAGGATAGAATACTTGCACCGTAAAAGAGTGTAAGTTATGAAACTTGCCTTAAGCGTAGTTTACTCACGTAAAGCTAGCCAACACTTTCGAATTCCTATTGTAATACAATTACGTATATATATGATATTCATTAGTCATATAATTTAACTTCACATTTTATCTTCGAATATACGATCAACACATAAGCTAAGTTTTAACCTAGCTACACAGTTATATAGAATATAATTTCTATCCTTAACTTCCTCTTTTCTCAAGTTGATCATATTTATACATTATTACTATCATGTGAGACTACCACAATTAGCAAACATACTCGCATATTATTAATATCACATAAGACCACAATCAATACTAAATATATTTCATTTTAGCAAGTTATGGAGTTCCCCTAAGTTAACTGTCAAAATCGGATTCACATACATCACATAGTAATATACATGTTAAAGAGTCTTTTTATATTCGTATAACCTTCCCTTGTTCCAAACATAGGTGATATAGATTCTAAGTCGACACTTACGGTCATTCAAGGTCATGAAGTTTACAAAGCCTATCATGCTCGCTTACAAAACACTTAAGATAATCATATAACTCGTGTTTAGGCATTCTTATGAGTATTCACATTTCATACATGTAACTATCATAGTTATTAGTTTGAAGACATGCTTCACTTAGGCCTATCTTGATTTCACGATATCTAGCATGGTAGGCATACATGTATGATACATTCGTGAGTCTAAGATTACCATCAAACACGTTCAAAATTATCAAATTCTAACTCTCGACATAACATATCAAGATTAATGCTCAAAGCTTATATTTTCATTAGTAAAGCTTGTTAATAAGGCCTAACATGTTTATGCTATCTACATACATATGTTATCATGTCCGACATGTATTTCACGGCCATATAAACATGCTTATAAGATCAGAATATCAACATGGTCATAGCATGTCAAAGTTTCTTTTCAAAACTTATAATTTTTATTAGGAATGTGCATTAGTAAGGTTCACATGTTCACATTTTATTATGGAACCTATATACGCGAGTTAGCATGCTTTTCATACATCCTTAAATCATACTAATATGCTTGCAAGGTCAGAAAGTTAACATGGCAAGCATACATATCGAGTTCGTCTCTAAAATTCTAAGTTTATCTTGATGTCTATAACATTATCATTCATGCATGCAATCTTAGTAAAAAAAGTTCTCTTTTAGGTCTAGGTATACTCATACATATGTTACTCATGCTAGCAAGCTGGTTCAAGTAGTAACCTAACTATCTAGCACTCACAGCATTAACAAAAATCAGAATCTGGTGCAGGGTACCGGCGCAGCTGCGCTGCGCCTCAGTTCACAACCGGCGCAGCTGCGCTGTTGCCTGAACCGAAATGAAATCTTCTGCTTTGGCAAAGAGCAAAGCCAATTTCTAAATTCCACAACCAATTCGATTGTAATCAGTCATATTACAGTTTAAACATGTATATAAGCTAATATATCAACTATATAACAACTAACAAGCATTACTTGATTACATAATCATGAATTCCATACTCAATTCAAGAATTAAAGTTTTGACAGAAAACAAGAATCGAAGAAATAGAATTGTAGTATACCTCTGTTATGTGAATTAAGCTAGCTAAGATGAACTCTCTCAACTTCTTAGAATGTTATCACTGATATATAACTTAGCTCTCAACTCAATACTTAGCAAAATCTCAGCAAAGAAGAATGGAGGAGAAGAGTTCGTATTTATAGAAAAATCAATACACAGACAATGCAATTATATCCCAAATCAAACTAACGGATTATAGGAATGCATGAAGGTTATCAAAGGGTAGGTAATTAGTGGTTGGATTCCATCATTATAACCACTCTCCATTGCATGATGATTATCTAAGTTGCTGAGTTTGAGTTGGTAGGGAGTAGCATAGCCTTGAGTATTTCACGTGAAGGAGAATGAGACTAGCATTTAGGGACAAGGCAATATGAAACTCAGCATTTGCAACATGAAGTGTATTAACACTAAGGCCATATATACATATATCATACACTTAGGCTATTATATATATATATATATATATATATATTCATTCTATATATTTAGATTATAATTAACATTATAATGTAAGTCACATGCTTAATATTTCAAGGTAGTAGTTGTGATATGGCAATGTAACATACATATCATCTATGTACATTTACTAATATCGGATATAATCACATCACATTATTTCCTTTATTAAATTTTATTATTCCATTATATATATAAATAATCATCAATTATTATTTATATTCATGATACACTATTTTAATGTATACTTACATACATATTGTCACATAGGCTATTTTAATGTCACAACACATCTTGCCTTATTCAATGAATGAAGGGACTTTATTAATTATTTATATACTTAAACTATACACACATACTTATATTATACAAGTCCCCTTAGATTATATAATATATATACTTTTAAGTCACAATGTTCTTTTAACATGGCAATGTGGTACAATTAATTTACACATATATAATCCATGTCATATTCTTTTACTGTCTACTCACATGTCACATAGGCATTATCATGTAACTCCCATAATTCAATAAGCCTTACCATATAATAGTGTCATATTACATTTCACGTAATACATAGTTAGCTAATATATTTTACACATTTAATTCGCATGCTTGCACATAGAATTACTCATCTCATTAATTAAATATTAATTAATAATATATACACATCCTTCATCAATCAATATAATTGTTAATCTCCATAACAATTTAATTAACCTTTATATGATTAATTATCACTTTAATATAAATCTTATTATATTTATAGACACGTTGCTCATTATTATTATTATATTTCTTGCAATAATCACATATTATTAATTAATCACCATTAATATTCTATAATAATTATTCTACGATGACAATTAATTAATATTCTATGATTAACAATTAATATAGATTACTTGTTCGCTCAAATTAATATAATCATTAATATTTCTCATCACTGTGCTACACAAGGCTTTCACGAGTTTATTATAAACTCCATCAATTTCTCAATTATTATAAGTATTCAATTTTATATAATTGAATTAATTCATCTCATAACACAAAATCATTTATATATGAATAAATATTCACTTCCATTAATATATTCATTTATTAATATATGGAAATTCTCGGGTATTACATCTTCCCCCCTTATAAAAATTCCGTCCCGGAATTGCTACAAGGTTAGACAAATAGACGGGGATAATCCCTCATCATCCTATCTTCTAATTCCCATGTAGCCTCCTCGACATCGTGGTTACTCCAAAGTACTTTTACAGATGAAATAATTTTATTTCTCAAAGTTTGTTCTTTCCTATCTAATATCTGGATAGGAATTTCTTCATACGCCAAGTTCTTCTCCACTTGAATGGGCTCGTAAGAAATCACGTGCTTGTAGTCGGCCTTATATGGTCGCAACGCAAAAATGTGAAACACGTTGTGGATGTGCTCCAACTCGGGTGGTAACGCAACTTTGTATGCCACTTCGCCCACTCGCTTCAGTATCTCGAAAGGTCCTATGAATCTTGGACTCAATTTTCCTTTCTTGCCAAAACGGATTTTTCTCTTCCTTGGAGATACCTTCAAGAATACGAAACTGCCGACTTTGAAGTCTCGATCCTTCAGATGCAAATCTACGTATTTCTTCTGGCGATCTTGAGCTGCTACTAATCTGGCTCTTATCACTGTCACCACGTTTGCGGTTTGTTGTACTAGCTCTGGTCCGAGTATTCGTCGTTCTCCGACTTCGTTCCAACATAATGGCGTTCTGCACTTTCTCCCGTAAAGAGCTTCGTACGGTGGCATGCCGATACTTGCATGGTAACTATTATTATACGCAAATTCGACTAAGGGTAGGTGGTCGTCCCAATTTCTCCTAAAATTCATCACGCAAGTCCTAAGCATGTCCTCCAGCGTTTGTATCGTTCGCTCACTCTGTCCGTCGGTCTGAGGATGGTAAGCGGTACTCAACCTCAACTGTGTTCCCATTATTTCTTGCAAACTCTTCCAAAAATTGGACGTGAAGCGCGGATCTCGATCAGAGACAATAGATACCGGCACTCCATGTCGTGAAACAATCTCCTTTATGTATATACCTGCTAACTGATTCAAACTATAGCGGATCTTGATTGGTAGAAAATGTGCGGTCTTCGTTAGTCGATCCACGATAACCCAAATGGCATCATAACCTTTCTGTGTAACTGGAAGTCCTACCACGAAGTCCATGGTAATATGCTCCCATTTCCACTCTAATATTTCTAACGGTTGTAGTAAACTACTCGGCCGTTGATGCTCTGCTTTAACGCGTTGGCAAGTCAAACATTTACTGACGCACTCTACGACTTCCCGTTTCAAATTAGGCCACCAAAAATGTTGCTTCAAATCTCGGTACATCTTAGTGCCTCCCGGATGAACGGAATATGTCGTATTATGTGCCTCGTGTAAAAACTCTTCCCTCAACTCGGTTACCGCTGGTACCCACACTCTTCCTTTGAATCTTAAGGTACCGTCTTTATCCATTCGAAATTTCTCTTCCTCATTTTCTGTGATCCTCTTTCGGATTTTCTCACACTCTTCATCCTTTTCCTGGGCTTCCTTTACTCTATCCAACAATGTCGGATGAGCTTCCATTACAAACAATTTCTCTCCAGGCTTCTCTAGTTCTTTCACTTCTATCTCCAATTTCTCCATCTCTCTTATCAATTCTTCCTTAGTAGTCAAATTAAACAACTTCTCCCTTCCTTTCCTGCTCAGAGCGTCGGCAACCACGTTTGCCTTTCCTGAGTGATAAAGAATATCGCAGTCATAGTCTTTGATTAATTCTAACCACCTTCTCTGCCGCATGTTTAACTCCTTCTGTGTGAAGATATATTTCAGACTTTTGTGGTCCGTGTATATCTCACATTTCTCTCCATACAAATAATGCCTTCATATCTTTAACGCAAAAACTACTGCCGCTAACTCTAAGTCGTGAGTAGGGTATCGTTTTTCATAATCCTTAAGTTGTCGTGACGCATACGCAATGACCTTGCCGTGTTGCATGAGCACACAACCAAGTCCCTTGTGCGATGCATCACTATACACCACAAAATTTCCCGCATCATCTGGTAGTGATAACACAGGCGCTTCGCTCAATCTCTTCTTTAACTTCTGAAAACTCTCTTTGCATTTGTCGATCCATACAAATTTCACCGTCTTTCTAGTCAAATTGGTCAACGGGGTTGCTAGCTTAGAAAAATCTTGGATAAATCTTCGATAGTACCCAGCTAACCCTAAAAAGCTTCTCACCTCCGTCGGTGTTCTCGGTTGTTCCCAATTACTTACTGCTTCTACCTTCGCAGGGTCTACTGAGATTCCATTCTTATCCACCATGTGGCCTAAGAATTGAACCTTCTCCATCCAAAATTCGCACTTTGAAAACTTTGCATACATCTTCTCCTTCCTTAGTGCTTCCAAAACAATCTTTAGATGTTCGGCGTGTTCTTCCTCTGTCTTCGAGTAGATCAAAATGTCGTCGATAAAAACCACTATAAATTTATCCAAGTATGGTTTGAAAACTCGGTTCATCAAGTCCATAAATGCTGCCGGAGCATTAGTCAATCCAAATGACATTACCAAAAACTCGTAGTGTCCATAACGGGTTCGAAACGCAGTCTTTGGTATATCCTCATCCCTCACTTTTAGTTGATGATATCCTATTCGTAGGTCGATTTTTGAGAAACACTTTGCTCCCTTTAGTTGATCAATAAGTCGTCTATCCTCGGTAGCGGATATCGGTTCTTGATTGTTACTCTATTTAATTCTCGATAATCGATACAGAGCCTCATCGATCCATCCTTTTTCTCCACGAATAACACTGGTGCTCCCCAAGGAGACACACTCGGTCGGAATGTAACCCCTTATCCAATAATTCTTGCAATTGTATCATCAATTCCTTCATTTTTATAGGCGCCATACGATATGGAGCTTTTGAAATCGGTGCTGTTCCCGGTGCTAAGTCTATTACGAATTCGATTTCTCTGTTTGGCGGAAGACCAGGCAGATCGTCCGAAAATACATCTTGAAATTCATTCACTACGGATATATTCTTAATTTCTACTCCCTTTTTTCGAGTATCAATGATGTAAGCTAGGTAACCTACACATCCTTTCCTTAACAACTTCTTGGCCTGCATCATCGTAATGTAACCCGATTGCTTAAGCGATGAGCTACCATAAAACACTACCTTAGACTTACTCGGAGTCTGAAGGTTCACACATTTATTCTGACAGTCAATTATCGCAGCATGGTTATACAACCAATCCATTCCCAGTATTACGTCAAATTCTCCCAATTTAATAGGAATCAAGTCTACGCTCAGTTCATGTTCTCTAATGTTTGCACGACAATTTTGATAAACGTATTCTACAGGGATCACTTCCTTATTAGCAACTTCTATGATTAAAGGATTTTTTAATCGTTCTAGGGGTGTACTAAATCTACTAGCAAATTCTTCAGATACAAAAGAACAGGTGGCACCCGAATCAAATAGTACATAAGCATTTATATCATTGATTGGGATTATACCTGACACCACGTCCTTTGCAGCCACTGCGTCCTGGACGGTCATGTTAAAGATTCTGGTGGTTGGGCGGTTGGATTGTGCCGGTCCGTCGATCATCAGCTTGTTGCCTCCTTGCTGATTGCTACCCCCGCCACTTCCTTTCTTTGGGCAGTCCTTGATTCGGTGCTCCGTTGAGCCACACGCAAAGCATCCTTGTATCTTCTTTGGTTTTGGACAGTTGGGCGAGATGTGCCCTTCCTGTCTGCAGTTGTAGCAACTGCCACGTCCCTTCCAGCACTCGCCCTGGTGATTCTTCCCACACTTTGGGCATCCTTCAGCCCTCTTCTTGAAACCTCCACGAAAATTCTCGGATTGATTATTGTTGTTCTTGTTGTTGTTGTTGTTGTTGTTGTTATTCTCCCACTTTCTCTTTCCTAAATTACTTCCTCCACTGCTGCTTCCTCCAGTACGATTCTCTCCTCCAGCATTCTTTCCTTTCTTCTCTTTGTTATACAGACTTAAGGCCTCACTGCCACCTTCCGCAATTATTGCCTTCTCTAGTAATGTTGCAAAGGAATCAATTTGAAGAACTGATACCTTATTGAACAGCCACGGCTTCAACCCTTGTTCGAAGCGTTTAGCCTTTCTCTCTTCATCCCCAACTTGGTGCTCCACAAATCGCGCTAGTTTGTTAAACCTAGCCGCGTACTGCGCCACCGTCATCTCACCTTGTTTTAACTCTAGGAATTTCACCTCCATCCTATTCTTCATGCTTTTCGGGAAGTAATTTTTGAAAAACAGCGTCTTAAACTTATCCCAAGCTATTATCCCTTCTCCAGCTCTTCGTTGATTAGCCTCCCACCAGTAGTTCACTTCTCCCCTCATCATGTACGTGGCAAACACCTTCTTCTGATCTTCGCCTACGCTAGCTATAGTGAAAGCTTTTTCGATCTCCTTGATCCACGTTTGTGCAACGATTGGGTCGGTAGTTCCCTCGAACTCCGGGGGTCCTACACTCTTAAAGTCTTTAAAGGTTGTTACTGGCACAGCCTGAGGGTTCGGGCGAACGGGTTCATTGTTCCTTCCCCTTAAGGCTTCTCCTAACAAGTCTACCAGTTTCTGGATCGGGTCAACTTGTTCCCTCTCGTTATTAACGGATTCTTAGGGTGCAGTCAATCTACATCTGGGCAGCATTATCTGCATCACAAATTTTATTTTATTATCATTCAAGTATATTACTTAAGTATTTATTTTAATACTGAAAGAATAAATTTATAACACGCTTCTGAAATAAACTCCATTTATATTCATATGCCATTTCATTTCATTACATGATTTCCCTAGCATACTACTATAAATGTTATCACATATATCCCCTAATATCACAAAAGACGGGGAATATACTAACCTATTACCATACTACCCCTCTAACAAAAGCTAACACGGGGTTTACATCACTATCCCACATCTTACACAAAAGATCGGGATTACAACATAGAATGTACAACACATAAAGATAAATGCTACTAACTACTACTAGACTGACTAAGGGAATCTCATCCCATCATCCCGCGCTCCACTGCGCTCTTGTACTCCAACTGTGCTATATACGCAACCAGCTCTCGGCTCAAAGTATGTAGAGTCTGTCCCTATTCTGCTGGGTAGTGGTACACACCATCAATCACCCTCTCAAAAGCTGAACGGAACACATACCCCATCTTGTTCATCTTCCTCTTCTTGCACCTGACCTCGTCCTCTAGGTCGTCAGCTCTCTCATTGGCCGCTTCCCACTTCTCCTCGAAGTGTATCCTATCCATCACTTCCAACTCTAGCTGAGTACGGAGTGCCTTTTTCTCAGTCTTCTCACTCAATTCCCTCTGTTCTACTTCTTTCAGCTTCCCTGTCAGATCTACATTTCTTGCCACTGACCTGTGAAATAAGGTTCCCATTTGGATCTCTGCCTCCCTACGATAAACGATCTCTACCTCTAGCTCCTGCATGGCCAGCTTCCTCTGATGGTCTTCGTCCCTCAGCTTCTGGAACTCAGACACTCTCTCTTGGGCCTTTGCCTCAAGCTCCTGGACCCTGCAGTCTAACTCTAGGATCCGCTCCTCATACTCTCCTAGCATCTGCTCCTCTACAGTAGCCTCATCAGAGTCCTCTACTGGCTCGTCCTCCATCGGCTCCTCCTCTGGATCAGACTCTATTTCAATCTCGTCCTCGTCGTCAGACTCGAATGGTGCAACAGCCTGTACTGGTGTAGCCTCTAGAGGTGCCTCGTATACTACATGTATATCCCTGGGCTCCTCCTCTGCCACACTACTAGGTATACCTGTGTCTGTCATCCTACAATCACAAACACAAGACAAACAAACAGCAACTCCATTAGAATGTTAAATAAAACATAAGTTCATTGTATAGAATGAAGTTACATTTTATAACACGCTAAGTCTCGCTCTAGGAAAAACTCTATGTGAGTTTTATCTCCTTTTCAACTTCTAAGTTCTCCTAATTATAGTCTAAGGACACTCGTTCCTAAGGTTTATAACTACAGCTTTGATACCAACCTGTGACGCCCCCAAATTCCAGGACTGCCACTTGGTCTCTCGAATTTGGTTCATCACGTGCTCATGGTAATACATCACAATAATAATAACTAAGAATCACACAATCACAGCGAAAAATCTAATCTAAAATAATTTACAATGATTTATTATAATTGTTCCCCCAAGTCTCGCAACCTACAGTGCTTAATAGATTACATAATAATATCAATTAATGACTTATTACATAATCTAACTTAAGCTTAAACATAATCAAATCCAGTCTTACTACATCATCTTAATACAACATTAAAATATTTAAAATATATAAGAGACAAGCTAGTTGGTAGCCTTGCCCTTGCCCTTATCAACGCCCGAAGGTTCGCCATGCTCTGCCTTAAGTGAAATGTTTTAGGGAAAAGCAAGAATGAGCACAAATTGCTCAGCAAGTAATATACAATAAGGGTAAGTGATATAATTCTTAATTCTCGAAAGGGTATAACAAAGTTTGATAGTTCAAGGATAACAAGAATATCAACAGTTTTCAATAATAGTCGCTAAGGACAGAATAATATCAATGTGATTCAATAACAAATCAATTCAATATTTCAAGATAACTGAATACTGAACAGTCGCTAAGGACTATGAACTTCTACTAGAATTAACAGTGTTAAACTGAAAATTCAACAAAAACAGGTACAACAGGTGATCAGCCTAAAGCACCATCGTTATGCATAACAATCAATCATACTCAAGTGTGCACGTCGGTTCTCCGACAATTATATATTCCCTTCAAAGAAGGTTGTTCTTCTCAGTCAAATACAAGATCCCTCACCAATCAATTGGTTTGGGTCGCTTTTCAATAATATAAGTCTAGCCGAATCAAATGGCATAGACACTTTCACAATATTCAAGAACAATACTAAGTTCAACATGAATAATAGCTTTAATGAAATAAGAGTTCAAGTATGCTAATTCAATTCAACGATTAAGTAGGAAACTAGTTTGCAATATACAAGGATAGAATACTTGCACCGTACAAGAGTGTAAGTTAGGAAACTTGCCTTAAGCGTAGTTTACTCACGTAAAGCTAGCCAACACTTTCGAATTCCTATTGTAATACAATTACGTATATATATGATATTCCTTAGTCATATAATTTAACTTCATATTTTATCTTCGAATATACGATCAACACATAAGCTAAGTTTTAACCTAGCTACACAGTTATATAGAATATAATTTCTATCCTTAACTTCCTCTTTTCTCAAGTTGATCATATTTATACATCATTACTATCATGTGAGACTACCACAATTAGCAAACATACTCGCATATTATTAATTGATAGTAGTGTGCATACAAGCCAATCATGTATGATGATAAAGCACGTACTTTGTAAACAATCTTATTTATTTATTAATAAAATATTCATTTATTAAAGGCATTTAATTATCTACATGTTGCTGTTTTTATAATATGTAAATAACCCATAGTTTTAAACAATGCTTTTAGAATCATGATGATGATCATGCTAATGAGATCTAAATTCTTAGAAAGTTTTAAAACTAAAATAGTTCCCAATCGTGGGATTACTAAAAAGGGGATTAGTAAATCCAGATAGATTGGTACATATGTTGCTTGCTCATTGGATGAGGATGATTGATCTCATGATCATTTGTGTGGAGACACTAAAGCAAGTATGTAGGTTCTTATTGGAGAATAAGTTCACTGAACGTGATTCGCTATGGAATACCTTATGGAGATTTACTCGCCTGTCAATAGGAATTCCTAATGTGATAGTAGTACAAGTAATCCTTGAACTTGAGATCATCATAGTATTTTGTATGTAACAAATTATACTTTGACTTATTCCTTAAGACCTTTTAAGGCATATATAGGGTATGCTTGGGTATAATGAGTTACATATGGAGATAATGAATGATCGATAAAGAATCTACCACCTCTAGTAAAAGAGGAGATATGTCCTATGTGATTCGTTAAATGACAACCCAGGAATCCTTGGCCAAGGTGAAATAAAATTAGAAAGGAGTTTCTAATTTGCATTATTTGGAGTTGTGCATTTTCTAATCGAAATACATATAATTAAATAAAATAAGACTTGACAGTAAATCCATATCTTATATTTAATTGGGACATTGTATGGTGGAAGGATTGAATTGTATGGTAACTATTTACTCACAGGTTCTTTTTGATTAATGTTGAAATCTATATTATCTGGAAAGTCGTTGATCGCTAGGGAGGCTTATCCCTATTGTAGAATAAATATTATTTATTTAAATAGATTATTAGTTTAATTTATTTATTTAAATAAGATTAAAATTATTTTAATTGATTTATTCACAACCGGTTTAATATGGAGAACCTAAAGGGTCACACCATAAAAGGAAGAATAATTATTTAAGAAGGTAATGGCATAATCGTAATAATGCATTAAGTGTAATTAATTTAATCTATGGTGATAGAATAAATTAAATAGCTTATTGTTTATTATTTAATATTTTAGAAATATTAAATATAAATTAATAAGAGGAGTCTTATTAATATTATTACAATTATTATTATTTTAATTTCTAAAGGAGTTTAGTAATTAATTTAATATTTAGTACTCTCATTTATTCCTAATAAGATTATGAGACAAATTAATTAAATGAATTTAATTAATTATTCCCATGTGGTGGGAAGCCTAAATTAATTAAAGGAGTTTAATTAATTAAAAGAAATCCCATGTCTAATAGGATTAGAAAGGTTGACTAATATCTATATAAGAGGAGTTTTATAATAGATATTAGATGATGCAATTCTAATTGTTGGAGAGTACTCCTTTTCTACAGAGGATAGAAAACTAAGCCAACCACCCTCCTTCTTGATAATTCATCTTCCTTGGTGGATCACCTTTAGAGGCCAAACACTTGGGTGGCTAACGTTGATCAAAGGAAGGAATCTACCCAAAAATTTAAGGAGATCACGAAGAACAAGGAGTTGAACTAGTACATGTGGAAGCTTCGTTCTACAAGGGTATGATTCCATAACTTCTTATTTATCGTTTTAAATTAATAATTTGCATAAAGGATGATCCGGGAAATGGTTTTGTAGAAATTTTTTAAACTCTGATATAACATGCTTCCGCTAATTTTTGCAATTTGATTGCGTCACGAGTTCGTACAAATCCAACATTAATATCACATAAGACCAATCAATACTAAATATATTTTATTTTAGCAAGTTATGGCGTTCCCCTAAGTTAACTGTCAAAATCGGATTCACATACATCACATAGTATATATACATGTTAAAGAGTCTTTTTATATTCGTATAACCTTCCCTTGTTCCAAACATAGGTGATATAGATTCTAAGTCAACACTTACGGTTATTCAAGGTCATGAAGTTTACAAAGCCTATCATGCTCGCTTACAAAACACTTAAGATAATCATATAACTCGTGTTTAGGCATGCTTATGAGTATTCACATTTCATACATGTAACTATCATAGTTATTAGTTTGAAGACATGCTTCACTTAGGCCTATCTTGATTTCACGATATCTAGCATGGTAGGCATACATGTATGATACATTCGTGAGTCTAAGATTACCATCAAACACATTCAAAATTATCAGATTCTAACTCTTGACATAATATATCAAGATTCATGTTCAAAGCTCATATTTTCATTAGTAAAGCTTGTTAATAAGGCCTAACATGTATATGCTATCTACATACATATGTTATCATGTCCGACATGCATTTCACGGCCATATAAACATGCTTATAAGATCAGAATATCAACATGGTCATAGCATGTCAAAGTTTCTTTTCAAAACTTATAATTTTTGTTAGGAATGTGCATTAGTAAGGTTCACATGTTCACATTTTATTATGGAACCTATATATGCGAGTTAGCAAGCTTTTCATACATCCTTAAATCATACTAATATGCTTGCAAGGTCAGAAAGTTAACATGGCATGCATACATATCGAGTTCGTCTCCAAAATTCTAAGTTTCTCTTGAAGTCTATAACATTATCATTCATGCATGCAATCTTAGTAAAACAAGTTCTCTTTTAGGTCTAGGTATACTCATACATATGTTACTCATGCTAGCAAGCTGGTTCAAGTAGTAACCTAACTATCTAGCACTCACAGCATTAACAAAAATCAGAATCTGGTGCAGGGTACCGGCGCAGCTGCGCTGCGCCTCAGTTCACAACCAGCGCAGCTGCGCTGTTGCCTGAACCGAAATGAAATCTTTTGCTTTGGCAGAGAGGAAAGCCAATTTCTAAATTCCACAACCAATTCGATTGTAATCAGTCATATTACAGTTTAAACATGTATATAAGCTAATATATCAACTATATAACAACTAACAAGCATTACTTGATTACATAATCATGAATTCCATACTCAATTCAAGAATCAAAGTTTTGACAGACAACAAGAATCGAAGAAATGGAATTGTAGTATACCTCTGTTATGTGAATTAAGCTAGCTAAGATGAACTCTCTCAACTTCTTAGAATGCTATCACTGATATATAACTTAGCTCTCAACTCAATACTTAGCAAAATCTCAGCAAAGAAGAATGGAGGAGAAGAGTTCGTATTTATAGAAAAACCAATACACAGACAATGCAATTATATCCCAAATCAAACTAACGGATTATAGGAATGCAAGAAGGTTATCAAAGGGTAGGTAATTAGTGGTTGGATTCCATCATTATAACCACTCCCCATTGCATGATGATTATCTAAGTTGCTGATTTTGAGATGGTAGGGAGTAGCATAGCCTTGAGTATTTCACGTGAAGGAGAATAAGACTAGCATTTAGGGACAAGGCAATATGAAACTCAGCATTTGCAACATGAAGTGTATTAACACTAAGGCCATATATACATATATCATACACTTAGGCTATTATATATATATATATATATATATATTCATTCTATATATTTAGATTATAATTAACATTATAATGTAAGTCACATGCTTAATATTTCAAGGTAGTAGATGTGATATGGCAATGTAACATACATATCATCTGTGACACCCCCAAATCCGGGTACTTCAATTCCACGGGACTTGGTGTTCACTGTACGAATATTATTTATCTATCTACCCATAGTAAATGCAAACCATGCAATAAATAGAATTAAATCCTCCCCTTATGGGGTTACAACATCTGAGTAATAAATAAAATAAATCCCAGGTCATACTAACCTTAAACATCTGTGCGGAACATAAATAAATAAATAAGTCTTACACAACTCTAATATAAGTCTGAAACATAAACACATAAAATAAACAACAAGTCTTCATCACTTGTTGACCTTGCCCTTGCCTTTGCTAGTAGAAGGCTCGTTGGACCTTTCGTTCTTAACTGCAATGTTATTATTACGCAAGAGTGAGCACGATTGCCCACAAGTATAATAATATGACAACAATATAATAACATGCGAGTGAATCAAAGACATCTGAATAAAGAAACTCAACTTTTGACTCAAGAATGAATAACAGGAATCAAAAGAACGTCTGAGGGTCATAAGACCTTGAACTATGTCCTAGGTTGTAAAGTTTTTATGCTTTAAACCTTTAACAGTCATAAGACTATGGACTCTACTTCTCGTACTTAGGGGGATCAGCCCTTAGTACCATACTGTGCACAATATCTCAACGCTAAAGCGTAAATAATCCCCTTTTACAGGGTTGTTCATCTCAGTTTTGACATCAGAGTCCGCACCAAAGGAAGTTTGGTTTGGATAAGCTCAATAAGTATTTTGGAATTTAGAACGTTCATCAACTATGGACTAGTCGAATCAATAAGGGTTCACTAGTCCTATAAGGTTCAACAATAACATCGATACTCAACTTGAATAATAAATCTCAATAGTATACAATCGAATAAGTATTGTATAACTGAATCATGCTTTTAAAAGAGTTACAATATGTAATATGAATTTCGAACTTGAACAATTAAGAACACGAGCTTACTCGATATAGAAACACAAGTCTAAGACTTAATAAATGAATAAATTAGAATTTAGGGAACTTTCTAAATCAATAAGTTAGGGATAGGATACTTGCCTCTTGCACAAGCTACAAATATAATTACAATTCACTTCCTCAACGTCCTACACATTACATTATGTATACGACATCGATTAGTTTTCATAACTACCATGTTTAACTGTAGAACTATTCACTTAAGTTCGACTTACAACTTGGTTTATAATATTACTCAATGGCTAACCACATAACATGAATGTAAACTCACAACATGCATATCACACATGTATAGCCCTTTAAACAATCATAATCAAGTTTTACAATTACGATATTCAAGTTCGCACTTAGTTTGTTAACTTGAACCTTCACATTATCTTATACATGTCAATAACTTAATTTATTAATCATGAACTTCAAATCATATAATATTCATTTATGTAACTTAAAACATCTTTTATTATCGAGAACACTACACTTGTGTGCGTGCATGTCCGAAACCCTCCGATTGCCTCCGAATACGCATCAGTCACAAAGATGGCCATTTTTACCCATTTTAACGATTTCAAATTGAAAAACTTAAAGAATGAAAGTTGTAGGTCTACTCGTTATCTTTCCGAATCATCTTGAATCGCCTTAATCGGAGTTCGTATGAAAAGGTTATGCTTATTTTACTACAGGAGGTCAAAAAGTCTCGAAAATAAAAAAAACAAAGGCTCCTGGACAGCCCTTATACCCATTGGGGCGGGTCCTAATACCTATGAACACCCGCTGGGGCGGGTCCCCCTGCTGGTGCACTCCCTGGTTCGCGATGAACACACAGAGTAGCCCAAATAAATCCAAATTAAACTAACGTAATGAATTATAAGGCTACCTATAATGTAAAAACTCCACAGAAACATTATATAACATTTTTAGCATGAACTTAGCATTTTAAATTACGTATTTACACAATCCAAGGCATCTATTTTCACTGTTTTCAATATTTTGTAAAGTTTTAAAGGAAAACAAGAAATTCAACGTTACGGATTCGTTATAACACCGAATCCGTTCGTTTAACTTCCATTTTGTTCGTTTAAACGTACATAATTACATGCAAGTATCAATTTAAGTTAAATAAACGTATAAGGCGTGTAAATTTTGTACGTAAGGGCTATATAGGCCATATGTACAATTTCTACACTCTGTAACTTTTGAAAACCTAATTATCAACAAAATTCTATGGTGTGATCACTGAAAGTTATGCATATATGGCATATAATATGTTATAAACACATATTAACACAAATATAGCCATATAATGAATAAATATCAATTTTTTCCATTCACAGAGAATTTTTAAAGCTCGTAAATGGAAAAACTCTGTAAAATTTTGAAAACCCAATTAAGGCCTAATTACATGAATTCGATTATTTTAATTCATTCATACCAAATACAAAACATGTTATAATGATATAATAACAAATATATAAGCATATAATCAAAAATTACTAATTTTTCCCATACACGGAGAACTCAGAATATATGTTCATGAAGGAAACATAGTACGTGAAATAAATTGGGACAAAGGAATTACCCCTAGTAAACTCTGTGAAGATGATGATATGGGCTTTAATTCTTCAATCTCTTCTCTAATCGATTCTTCTCTCAATTTTCTCTCCTAATCTCTCTAAGTTCTCTGATGTTTGTAATATAAAATATAAGACTGATGTATAAGATATATGTATAGCGTAATACGTATAATGTGTATAGTGGGTGAGTGGTCGTCGGTTAGTCCCATAGTGGGTTAACTGATCAACTCCCCATAAGGCCATGTTTGGTTTCTCCCATTCACTCTCCTTTCTCTTTAATTTAATTAACTTACTATAATATAGTTTAATAATGTCACACTTTTAATTAATCAATTAATGTTATTTAAATCAATTAAATAAAATAGCATAAATCCACATTAAATCACATAGTCACATAATTAAAATTCTCATTCATTAATTATGCCAAATCATTAAATCTCCAATTAATTATTTAAATTAATTAGAATAACATTATGCTTATTAATTAATATATTAATCAAATAAGCTCAATTAAATACATACTTTGAATATAAAATTCACCACATTAATTTAACTAATGTGACACGTATAATTAAATTAATCTACCACAATTTCATCAATTAATTATTTAACTTAATAATTAAATCATCGAAAAATATTTATTTAATTCAATAAATATTCAATTTAAATTACAAAAATCTTGTTCGTTACATCTTTCCCCCCTTAAAAGGATTCTGTCCCCAGAATCACGGTTCAATTAAAAATTCGTCCCGTTACATTCTCCCCCCTTACAACGATTCTGTCCCTAGAATCACATATACAAAAAAATAAGTAAATAAATCTGGGTAATTCTTCATCATATGCTCTTCGAGTTCCCACGTAGCTTCTTCAGCATTGTGGTTCCTCCAAATTACCTTAACAGAAGGTATAACTTTGTTTCTGAGGACTTGCTCTTTCCTGTCAACAATCTGAACAGGAATTTCTTCATAGGATAAGTCTTTTTCAAAATGTAGGGGTTCATATTCAATCACATGTTTGTAATCGGGTTTGTAGGGGCGTAAAACTGAAACATGAAAGACGTTGTGGACATTCTCAAGCGCTGGAGGTAAGGCTACCTCATACGCAACTTCTCCAATCCTGCGTAGTACTTCAAAGGGTCCAATGAACCTTGGGCTCAATTTTCCCTTCTTACCGAATCTGATCTTCCCCTTCCAGGGAGAGACTTTCAAGAACACATAGCTTCCCGATTCAAACTCAACGTTCTTACGGTGTGGATCGGCGTATTTCTTCTGTCTATCCTGAGCGGCTACCAGTCTTGTCCGGATCACTTTGACTATCTCTGCTGTCTGTTGTACCAACTCTGGACCTAGCAATTGTCTCTCGCCAACTTCATCCCAGTATAGCGGAGTTCTGCATTTTCTTCCGTACAACGCTTCGTAAGGCGGCATGCCAATACTAGCGTGGTAACTGTTGTTGTAACCGAATTCCACAAGTGGTAGGTGATCATCCCAATTTTCTTTAAAATCTATGATGCATGCTCTCAACATATCTTCCAATGTCTGGATCGTTCTTTCACTTTGCCCGTCTGTCTGAGGGTGATAAGCTGTACTCATTCTCAACTGTGTCCCCATGCATTCCTGTAGTCGCTTCCAGAAGTTTGATGTGAAGCGCGGATCTCTGTCGGAAATAATTGACACCGGAACTCCGTGCCTCGAAACAATCTCTTTCACATATAACCTTGCCAACTGATCTAAGTTGAATCTGATTTTGATCGGAATGAAGTGTGCTAATTTTGTCAGTCGGTCAACGATAACCCATACTGCGTCGTAGCCTTTCTGAGTCGTCGGAAGGCCAACCACGAAATCCATCGTAATGTGTTCCCATTTCCATTCTGGGATTTCCAGGGGTTGTAGCAAACCACTCGGCCTCTGATGTTCTGCTTTTACTTTCTGACAGGTCAGACACTTTGCAACACACTCAGCAACATCTCGTTTCAAATTCGGCCACCAGAAGTGCTGTCGAAGATCCTGGTACATCTTGGTACTACCGGGGTGAATCGAATACCGTGAGCTATGAGCCTCGCTCAAAATGTCATCCTTAATCTCTGGCACTGACGGTACCCAAACTCTGTTCTCAAATCTCAGTAGTCCCTCACTGTCTATCTTGAATCTCAGTTCGGTTCCTTCAGATATCTTTTTCTTAACCTTTTCACATTCTTCGTCCTGAAGTTGAGCTTCTTTAACTTTATCCAATAGGATTGTACCAGTTTGCATCTGAAACAACTTCTCGTCAATCTCCAACGGATACTTCACTTCCAATTCCAGCTTTTCCATTGCTGAAATTAACTCCTCCTGAGCAGTCAACATCATCAATTTCTCCCGACCCTTTCTGCTTAAGGCGTCGGCAACCACATTAGCCTTACCCGGATGGTATAAGATTTCACAGTCATAGTCCTTAATTAACTCCAGCCACCTTCTCTGGCGCATATTCAAGTCCTTCTGTGTAAAAATATATTTCAGACTCTTGTGGTCTGTATATATTTCACACTTCTCCCCATAGAGATAGTGTCTCCAAATTTTCAAAGCAAATACCACTGCAGCTAACTCCAAGTCATGGGTCGGATACCCTTTCTCATAGTCTTTCAATTGTCGTGACGCATACGCAATGACCTTGCCGTTTTGCATAAGCACACAGCCAAGTCCTTTATGCGACGCATCACTATAAACCACAAAATATCCTGTGTCGTCCGGAAGGGATAACACAGGTGCTGAACTCAACCTCCTCTTAAGCTCTTGGAAACTTTCCTCACACTTCTCTGTCCAAACGAATTTCACCGATTTTCTAGTCAAATTCGTCAACGGAGTTGCGATCTTGGAAAAGTCCTGAATGAATCTTCTATAATAACCCGCCAATCCAAGAAAACTCCTCACTTCTGACGGTGTTTTCGGCTGATCCCAGTTCATCACAGCTTCGACTTTAGAGGGATCTACCGAAATTCCGTCCTTGTCGATCACATGTCCAAGAAATTGCACTCTTTCAATCCAGAATTCACATTTCGAAAATTTAGCATACAACTTCTCTCTTCTCAACGCCTCTAATGTTAACTTCAGATGTTCTACATGTTCTTCCTTGGTCTTTGAGTATACTAAAATATCGTCGATAAAGACCACCACGAATTTGTCCAAAAACGGCTTGAACACTCCATTCATTAAGCCCATGAATGCTGCAGGAGCATTCGTTAGACCAAATGACATTACCAGAAATTCATAGTGACCATATCGAGTCCTAAATGCTGTCTTTGGAACATCCTCTGGCCTCACCTTCAGCTGATGATAGCCACTCCTCAAGTCTATCTTTGAAAAGTACCTTGCACCCTTCAATTGGTCAAACAGATCGTCGATCCTCGGTAATGGATATCTATTCTTAATTGTGACCTTATTCAGTTCTCTATAGTCGATGCAAAGTCGCATCGTCCTGTCCTTCTTCTTCACAAACAACACCGGCGCTCCCCACGGCGATACGCTCGGTTGGATGTACTTCTTGTCTAGTAACTCTTGTAGTTGTACCATTAACTCTTTCATCTCTACCGGAGCCATCCGGTATGGTGCCTTCGATATTGGGGCCATCCCTGGGGCCAAATCGATCACAAACTCAACCTCTCTGTCTGCGGAAGTCCCGGCAGATCATCCGGAAATACGTCTATGAAGTCCCTCACGACTGGTATATCTTCCACTTTCGGGTTTTCTTTACGACTATCAACTATG
This sequence comes from Panax stipuleanatus, assembly GCA_020205555.1. Classification (NCBI taxonomy): domain Eukaryota; kingdom Viridiplantae; phylum Streptophyta; class Magnoliopsida; order Apiales; family Araliaceae; genus Panax; species Panax stipuleanatus. The sequence continues at coordinate 58,301,776 of CM035123.1, read as the reverse complement.
TAGGCTAAATATCCTACACAGCCTTGTCTTAACAACTTCCTGGCCTGCATCATCGTCAGACAACTTGCTTGTCTAGGCGATTTGCTGCCATAAAACACAACCTTTGACGGGGTCATAAGGTTGATACACTTCCTCTGGCAATCAATTACAGCCCCATAATTGACTAGGTAATCCATTCCCAGAATAACATCGAATTCCCCAAGTCTAATCGGGATAAGATCTACGTTCATAATCTTACCCTTAATATCTACTCTACAGTTCTTGTGTACATACCTAACAGGGATCACTTCTCTATTCGCAATCTCTATGTTCATGGGGTATTCTAACTCGTCCATAGGAAGTTCTAAGTTCTTAGCAAAGTCATTGGATATAAATGAACAAGTAGCACCCGAATCAAATAGTACATAAGCATTAACTTTATTGATCGGAATGATACCTGACAGCACATCGCGAGACTGTACAGCATCCTGTACGGTCATGTTGAAGGTCCTGGCGGTCGGTCGGTTGGTTGCGGTTGGTCCCGTGATAGTTAGAGCACTTCCACTGCTATTTCCCCTGTTCCCTCCTGATCCTGCCCCTCCAGATCCCTTCTTGGGACAAGTCCCTTGCCAAATGGTCCTTTGAGCCGCAAGTGAAGCAAGCGCCCTTCTTTGGGTTCGGACAGTTAGGTGCTATGTGGCCTTCCTGACCACAATTGTAGCATACTCGTTTTCCTTTCATACAGAACCCCAGGTGAGCTTTTCCGCAGGTCGGACATGCTTCGATCCTCTTCTTCTGACCTCCTTGCTGATTCCCAGTTGATGAGTTATCATTCCACTTCCTCTTCTGATTATTACTCCCTCCCGTGTTGCTACCACTAGCCTTGTTGATTCCTTCACCTTCACTCTTCTTCTTTTTTTGATCTTGGTTATACTTTGTAATAGCGTCACTCCCACCTTCAGCGAGAATGGCCTTCTCCAACACCCCAGCAAAAGTGTTCAATTGGAACATTGACACTTTGCTATACAACCAGGGCTTCAGGCCTTGCTCAAACCTCCTTGCCTTCCTCTGATCGATGTGCACTTGATGCGTGGCAAACCTAGCCAACTCATTGAATTTCGCCGCATATTCCGGTATGGACATATTCCCCTGTTTCAGCTCTAGGAACTGGACCTCCATTTGATTCTGCGAACTGGTCGGAAAGTACATCTCGAAGAACATCTCTTTAAACCTCTCCCAAGTAATCACACCTTCACCTCCCCGGACCTTATTCGCTTGCCACCAATAGTTGGCCTCGGATTTTAGCATGAACGTTGCATAGGCGATTTTCTGGTCTTCTCTAACTCTGGCGACGTCGAAAACTTTTTCCATCTCCATAACCCAGGTTTGAGCTTCTATCGGGTTCATGGTGCCTTTAAACTCTGGCGGTCCCACCGCCTTGAAGTCCTTGAACGTTGTGTTCGGTGGAGCTTGAGGTTGGTTGTTAAGCGCTCCAGCAAGTAAGTTCGCCAACTGCTGAACGGGGTTAGCATTGGCGTCGTTGTTGTTGTTAGTTGACCCTTCCTGGGCCGGTCGACGGTTTGGTCTTCTCCTTGGCGGCATATTTCTGTTAAGATATATGCTTATTAGAACTTTATTCAATCTTTTAAATATTTAAGGCTTAACTTAAACATTTAGACACAATCAGTCAACACATTATCTCAAATAAACTCTGATATATTACTAAATCAAAAGTTTTAACATAATACGATAGCATCACTGCTATTTACATCAACTATCCTGAGATAAAGAATCTACAGGATTTAAAACATAAAATATTCCTCTGTTTATAAACACATCGGAATTTACATTATTAACTACCAGATAGGTTTCACAAAATCAAATGTTCCTATCACTGCCCATTAAGGCGACGAACAGCTTTGCCACGCTCTTCTTCCATAATCCGAGACATCGTCCTGCGATCTAGCATGTATGACGGTAGTCCTTCGAACTGAATTGGGTACCTCATAACCCGATCCTGGGCCTCATTAATTGCATATTGAAGCGTAGAGTACGTCTCCTCAAGCTTGGCCTTCTTCGCCCGACAATTATCTTCTGCGAGATCTGCTCGTCGTGATTCCCTTACCCAAGCCTCCTCTGCTATGGCCAGCCTTGCTGATTTCTCTTTCAGTTCATTCTTCAATTCCTCTATTTCCTCTGACTTCTGCTTAGTTTGGCCTTTCTCGTGAACCAAATTCCACTCTATATTTCCCAAACGTGTGTGAAGAGCCTCAACCTCTCCATCCCTCAGCTCGATGGTAGACTGTTGAGTAACAGACCGCTCCCTCAGCTCCTGAACAGTATCACGTAACTCTATGTTACGGTCATACAGCTCGTCATACATCTCGGCACTGATAGAGCTCGGCGGAAACTCTTCAGGGTCTTCCTCCTCCTCTACGGCTGCCTCAGCCTGAACCTCAATCTCCTCAGGGTCTTCCTCAGAGTCCTCATCTGAATCAGACACCGGCACATACTCCTGACCAATGACTGTGATCAAGGGTGATGGCTCTCGTTGGACTAACTGCTCCCAGACTACGTGGATATCTCGGGGCTCCTCTTCTCTAGCCTCTAGGGGTATAAGGTCCCTGGACTGACTAGGTTCTCCAGCATCTGTCATCCTGACAAATAAAATTTTAAGTTTTAGTAATTACGTGATGTTAATCGATACTCGAATATATAAGTATATGCACATAACACATAAGGTAAGTTATTATCTTTCTTAGAACTCGATAAGAGTTATCATTACTATGTTCTTGATCTCTAAAAAGGCTACTATCCTAAGGTTTTCCCCCAACCTAAGGTTCATAACCTACAGCTCTGATACCAACCTGTGACACCCCCAAATCCGGGTACTTCAATTCCACGGGACTTGGTGTTCACTGTACGAATATTATCTATCTATCTACCCATAGTAAATGCAAACCATGTAATAAATAGAATTAAATCCTCCCCTTATGGGGTTACAACATCTGAGTAATAAATAAAATAAATCCCAGGTCATACTAACCTTAAACATCTGTGCGGAACATAAACAAATAAATAAGTCTTACACAACTCTAATATAAGTCTGAAACATAAACACATAAAATAAACAACAAGTCTTCATCACTTGTTGACCTTGCCCTTGCCTTTGCTAGTAGAAGGCTCGTTGGACCTTTCGTTCTTAACTGCAATGTTATTATTACGCAAGAGTGAGCACGATTGCCCACAAGTATAATAATATGACAACAATATAATAATATGCGAGTGAATCAAAGACATCTGAATAAAGAAACTCAACTTTTGACTCAAGAATGAATAACAGGAATCAAAAGAACGTCTGAGGGTCATAAGACCTTGAACTATGTCCTAGGTTGTAAAGTTTTTATGCTTTAAACCTTTAACAGTCATAAGACTATGGACTCTACTTCTCGTACTTAGGGGGATCAGCCCTTAGTACCATACTGTGCACAATATCTCAACGCTAAAGCGTAAATAATCCCCTTTTACAGGGTTGTTCATCTCAGTTTTGACATCAGAGTCCGCACCAAAGGAAGTTTGGTTTGGATAAGCTCAATAAGTATTTTGGAATTTAGAACGTTCATCAACTATGGACTAGTCGAATCAATAAGGGTTCACTAGTCCTATAAGGTTCAACAATAACATCGATACTCAACTTGAATAATAAATCTCAATAGTATACAATCGAATAAGTATTGTATAACTGAATCATGCTTTTAAAAGAGTTACAATATGTAATATGAATTTCGAACTTGAACAATTAAGAACACGAGCTTACTCGATATAGAAACACAAGTCTAAGACTTAATAAATGAATAAATTAGAATTTAGGGAACTTGCTAAATCAATAAGTTAGGGATAGGATACTTGCCTCTTGCACAAGCTACAAATATAATTACAATTCACTTCCTCAACGTCCTACACATTACATTATGTATACGACATCGATTAGTTTTCATAACTACCATGTTTAACTGTAGAACTATTCACTTAAGTTCGACTTACAACTTGGTTTATAATATTACTCAATGGCTAACCACATAACATGAATGTAAACTCACAACATGCATATCACACATGTATAGCCCTTTAAACAATCATAATCAAGTTTTACAATTACGATATTCAAGTTCGCACTTAGTTTGTTAACTTGAACCTTCACATTATCTTATACATGTCAATAACTTAATTTATTAATCATGAACTTCAAATCATATAATATTCATTTATGTAACTTAAAACATCTTTTATTATCGAGAACACTACACTTGTGTGCGTGCATGTCCGAAACCCTCCGATTGCCTCCGAATACGCATCAGTCACAAAGATGGCCATTTTTACCCATTTTAACGATTTCAAATTGAAAAACTTAAAGAATGAAAGTTGTAGGTCTACTCGTTATCTTTCCGAATCATCTTGAATCGCCTTAATCGGAGTTCGTATGAAAAGGTTATGCTTATTTTACTACAGGAGGTCAAAAAGTCTCGAAAATAAAAAAAACAAAGGCTCCTGGACAGCCCTTATACCCATTGGGGCGGGTCCTAATACCTATGAACACCCGCTGGGGCGGGTCCCCCTGCTGGTGCACTCCCTGGTTCGCGATGAACACACAGAGTAGCCCAAATAAATTAAACTAACGTAATGAATTATAAGGCTATCCATAATGTAAAAACTCCACAGAAACATTATATAACATTTTTAGCATGAACTTAGCATTTTAAATTACGTATTTACACAATCCAAGGCATCTATTTTCACTGTTTTCAATATTTTGTAAAGTTTTAAAGGAAAACAAGAAATTCAACGTTACGGATTCGTTATAACACCGAATCCGTTCGTTTAACTTCCATTTTGTTCGTTTAAACGTACATAATTACATGCAAGTATCAATTTAAGTTAAATAAACGTATAAGGCGTGTAAATTTTGTACGTAAGGGCTATATAGGCCATATGTACAATTTCTACACTCTGTAACTTTTGAAAACCTAATTATCAACAAAATTCTATGGTGTGATCACTGAAAGTTATGCATATATGGCATATAATATGTTATAAACACATATTAACACAAATATAGCCATATAATGAATAAATATCAATTTTTTCCATTCACAGAGAATTTTTAAAGCTCGTAAATGGAAAAACTCTGTAAAATTTTGAAAACCCAATTAAGGCCTAATTACATGAATTCGATTATTTTAATTCATTCATACCAAATACAAAACATGTTATAATGATATAATAACAAATATATAAGCATATAATCAAAAATTACTAATTTTTCCCATACACGGAGAACTCAGAATATATGTTCATGAAGGAAACATAGTACGTGAAATAAATTGGGACAAAGGAATTACCCCTAGTAAACTCTGTGAAGATGATGATATGGGCTTTAATTCTTCAATCTCTTCTCTAATCGATTCTTCTCTCAATTTTCTCTCCTAATCTCTCTAAGTTCTCTGATGTTTGTAATATAAAATATAAGACTGATGTATAAGACATATGTATAGCGTAATACGTATAATGTGTATAGTGGGTGAGTGGTCGTCGGTTAGTCCCATAGTGGGTTAACTGATCAACTCCCCATAAGGCCATGTTTGGTTTCTCCCATTCACTCTCCTTTCCCTTTAATTTAATTAACTTACTATAATATAGTTTAACAATGTCACACTTTTAATTAATCAATTAATGTTATTTAAATCAATTAAATAAAATAGCATAAATCCACATTAAATCACATAGTCACATACTTAAAATTCTCATTCATTAATTATGCCAAATCATTAAATTTCCAATTAATTATTTAAATTAATTAGAATAACATTATGCTTATTAATTAATATATTAATCAAATAAGCTCAATTAAATACATACTTTGAATATAAAATTCACCACATTAATTTAACTAATGTGACACGTATAATTAAATTAATCTACCACAATTTCATCAATTAATTATTTAACTCAATAATTAAATCATCGAAAAATATTTATTTAATTCAATAAATATTCAATTTAAATTACAAAAATCTTGTTCGTTACATCATCCATGTACATTTACTAATATCGGATATAATCACATCACATTATTTCCTTTATTAAATTTTATTATTCCATTATATATATAAATAATCATCAATTATTATTTATATTCATGATACACTATTTTAATGTATACTTACATACATATTGTCACATAGGCTATTTTAATGTCACAACACATCCTGCCTTATTCAATAAATGAAGGGACTTTATTAATTATTTATATACTTAAACTATACACACATACTTATATTATACAAGTCCCCTTAGATTATATAATATATACTTTTAAGTCACAATGTTCTTTTAACATGGCAATGTGGTACAATTAATTTACACATACATAATCCATGTCATATTCTTTTACTGTCTACTCACATGTCACATAGGCATTATCATGTAACTCCCATAATTTAATAAGCCTTACCATATAATAGTGTCATATTATATTTCATATAATACATAGTTAGCTAATATATTTTACACATTTAATTCGCATGCTTGCATATAGAATTACTCATCTCATTAATTAAATATTAATTAATAATATATACACATCCTTCATCAATCAATATAATTGTTAATCTCCATAACAATTTAATTAACCCTTATATGATTAATTATCACTTTAATATAAATCTTATTATATTTATAGACATGTTGCTCATTATTATTATTATATTTCTTGCAATAATCACATATTATTAATTAATCACCATTAATATTCTATAATAATTATTCTACGATGACAATTAATTAATATTCTATGATTAATAATTAATATAGATTAATTGTTCGCTCAAATTAATATAATCATTAATATTTCTCATCACTGTGCTACACAAGGCTTTCACGAGTTTATTATAAACTCCATCAATTTCTCAATTATTATAAGTTTTCAATTTTATATAATTGAATTAATTCATCTCATAACACAAAATTATTTATATATGAATAAATATTCACTTTCATTAAAATATTCATTTATTAATATATGGAAATTCTCGGGTATTACAATACCTAACAACTTAAACTATTCAAGTTAAGTCTAAGTTTGATGTGATTTCGGTGTCCTAAAATATTTCTATGTATTTATTATGTCAACTTTATAGTTAAACTTTATTTATAAGCTTTATTATTATTTCTGATAATTTATTTATCATTTATAATAATTTCTAGAAGTCTAAAGTAATTATTAAACATTTAATTATTTTTTTAAATCATTTATTTTATTTCTAGATAATTAATATATACTTAGAATAATTTTTAAAACCTTAGTTTTTTTTTAAAATTATTAATAGTCATTTATTATAATTTTTGGAATATAAATATCATTTTTAAATAATTTATTATTATTTATAAATGATTTATTTAATTAAATTATTAAATAATTTAATTATAAATAAATAAAATATTTATTGAATTTTATGTCAAAATATTAAAAGTTAATTTTTATAATTTAAAATAATTTTTTAAATTGATTTTATAATTATTAATAATTATTTCTATTTATTTTAATTTTTTTAATTTTCTAAAAATATTTTTGATTCTGTCCGTCGCTATAGGCCTTTAGCGACGGAAAGTGTAGCGTTAGGTGTTCTTCATTCTGAAGAACCAGCTTGGTCAACGCCGGGTAGCCCGTTTGACCATCATGATTCCTGTTTGTTTAATCTGCTTCTAGGTTGCTAAGTGCTTCAATCGTGTAGTATTCATGTAGTACTACAACTTGGTATCACTTATGGGCTCTAAGTGTCACTTAACCATAAGTTATTAATGGTCAAAGTTTCTGCCAAGCCTATTTATCAGTTTCTGGGTAACCCAGAAACGTGGTCAACGTTCTTATGGCTCCTAAATCTTTCGGTTTGTGTGATATATTTGTATTTTGATTGTTGTGGGTTGTACTCTATATACCAAGGTACATGTAGGTGACACTTTTTTGGACAGAGTATGTTCATAAGGTCTAGATCTAAGTCGGTCAAAGTACAGCCAAGGGCTGTTCTTCGTGTTCTTTAGATTTCTGGAAAACCCAGAAAACTTGGTCGTGCTTGGTCAACGCTGTTTGACCCTTAATTCCGGTAATCCTATAATTTCTTTATGTACTAGAGTGCTTCACTGGTGTACTCTACATGTCAGACTATAACATAGATACAAAATATGACATAAACAACATAACGATTGAGATATATATGTCGGTCAAAGTACCTCGCTCGGCTGTTCATAAGATTTCTGGGTAACCCAGAAATCAGAAACGAACGATTTGAGTAGGCACCTTGCAACGATTATATCTCTCAACCTGTTGATTCGTTTAACATGATTTCACTTCTAGTTTACTAAGCTCGTGACATACTACAACTACCATACAAATAACACATCACTTCATTAACATACACGGATCTTTAAGCCCTGACATTCGACTGTCAGATCTCTTTTCCCAGAATTTTTAATTTTCTTAAAACTTCATTATGATGCATCTAGAAGTTATGGAAACATGTTCTATGAACCCAGATCAGTAACTAACATGTTATTACATATTATCTAACAACAAAACAACAACTTTACTATAGCATCAAAGATCTAGCATAGAATTAAGGTTTTTACCTTTCTTGCTTGATTTCTTCTTTCTAGCTACTGATTCTGATTTTGTGATTGCTTGGGCTTCTTATGGCATGTACTATGAGTGTTGTAGCTTGCAAAATTCGTGGGTTTTGGCCAAAATATGGGTTGCTATTTATAGAATTTGTGTGTAGGGCTTTTTAGTCCATTTCACCTCCTTGCCTCTATAAATATCTAATTTGTAGGGACTTGTGCTACTTTGGAGAGGGATTCTATCTGTTTGTAAGTACATTGCACCTGGTCCTATGTGTTGGCACCTAGTTGTGAGCTAGTTGACCTTAATAAGTAGCTAAATCCTAATTTAATTAACCCTAATTGTAATCAGGGTTTTGTTTTTCATGATTAGGATGTTATATTTATGTAATGAACATCTAATTAAGGTTTAGTTAACACAATTAGAGTTTAAGGATAATCTAAATTAGGTTTGTAATAAGTAATTAGGGTTAGGGTTTAGTAATTAGGTTTAGGGTTTTCAAATTTAGGTTTAGGGTTTCCTAATTTAAGATTAGGGTTTCCTAAACTAGGGTTTGCATATATCCTAATAAGCACGACAAAGCGTTTTGTCAGTGTAAGCACGACAAAGCAGCTTGAAAAATCAAAATATACTGAAAAGTCCGAATACGGAGAAAAATTTTAAGCACGAGGTGTCAAGCACATCAATTTTCGGACAAAATTTTATTTGACCTAATTTCTTTAATAGAGTATATAACAACACAATACGCATTCAGAACGGAGAGATTATATTTAATAAACTTAGAATTTACATAACGGGTTCTTATTAGGGTTTTGGGATCTTACAGATGTTGATAAGAAGAGTTAGTATACTGAGTTTCCATTTGAGTTAAGGAAGAATTAGTATAGCAGCAATATAGGAATTGTTTAGCAGCAAGCCCATTTCTTAGCAGAGGTATATTCTTATTCTTGTTCTTCAATGTCAATTACTTGAATTCACATTTTAGATTGTAATTGAGTTGTGAAGTATGATTATTAAGTGTTATATGAAGTTATAAGCATGATAGAATTGCATTATGGCTGGTATAGAATCGATTGGTTAAGAAAGTTATGCGTTTGGGTTGTTAACCTGCCGAAGCAGCCTGTGTCTGTTTCTGGCCAGAGCCCTGCGTAGCTGAGCCAGTTTTATACTAGTCAGCGGCACAGCTGCGCCAGGCCTGAACCAGAGTTTCCTGTTTTCTACTGCAAACTGTTGTGTGATAACTTGTTGATATGGTTTAAGGCAAGCATGAAAACTGGTATAACTTCTATAAACATGTTCCTTGAAACAACATGCATATTTATAGCCATGATAATATACACTAATTGATAAAAAGCTTTCTAGTTTAGAAGTGAACTTAGAATGGTTAAAAATGAACCTTGTCATGGACGTAGCATGTGAACATTCTGATTTTATGAACATGATAGTATGATTTATATTGACATGAAATGCATGTTTAAAGTGTTGAACACACTAGCATACATGATTGATAGATTCAAGAGGTTTTCAAGAAAAACTTAAAGACATTTGAAGTGAACTTGACCAAGACTTATGTTTTGTATTTTCTGACCATTTGAGTATGTGTAAATGACTTAGACATTAATGAAATCAGGTTTAATATGTATGAATAAGTACCTTGACATAGCATGAGCATTCTTGATTTCGTTAGTGTGCAATTTCTAAAGAAAGTTATAAGTTTTTAAAATGAGCCTTGGCACATACTATTGATGCTTATGTTCTGACTTTTTGAGCATAATTGCATGGTCTAGATAGGCATGAAATGTAAATTTAAAAGTGCTGAGTTTACCCTAGCATTTATGGTTTAAGTCGTAATGGTTTCAAAAGTAAGATTCAGACTTTTTGCAAACTAAGTTGCGTCATCATAGTGTATTAGTGTTCTAATATGTTTGAGCATGCATGCTAGAGCTTTTAAATGTCATGTATGTGCACACACTTTACTAGACACTATGAAAGTTAGTTAAGCATGAATTAGTTATGTTTTAAAGCAATTATCGATTCTAGTTATGCGTATATGATAAAGGTAATTGTGAGCAATCGTATTAACGTTATTATGACATCTCACATGTATACCTGAGGAACATAGTAGCCTTGCATGACTAGTTGAAGTGTGACAAGGATTTTGAAAAGTGAAACTTAGAACGTTTGAATGTAATGGTTATATAAAATCGGAATTTATAAATAAGGTTTGAGATATGTAAGAATAATATAGATCATGTATCTATGAATTTTAAATATATGTCGAACACCTTTAGATAAGTGTGTGATACATATATATGATAGATTATAGTAAGTATGTATGGATAAGGTATACCTATACGTACATAGTTTTCTAAAAACGTGATGAGAAATTAAAACGAAGGTTCTAAGAACCAAGTTAGATAATAATGTAATCAATGGTTATTTTATTGAGAATGTATGGATATGTATAACTGATATGTATGAATCCATAATTGTATGATTGTGTAGGAATACACGAAGCGCAAATATCTTTATGCAGTTAAGTCATAGTTGTTAAACTACGCATCAGGCAAGTCTTTCAGTTCTTATTTGATATATGAATTCAATAACTGTTAGATGAATTATATTATGCCATAATGATGTTAACTTATATATGAACTGTATATAAGATATGTATGAGATTGAAAGTTGATCTTTGATGATATGATTGTTATGTGAGAAGTAACATGCGTAGTATATATCGGTTGATTATGAATGCATGAACTGAGTATGATATTATACGCTATGTGATGCATGAAAACTGTTAGAATTGCTGACCTGTCGAGCTCACTCTTCCAAATAACAACTTTTACAGGTTAAGGACTCACGATAAAAGTTACGTGCTACGTAATAAAGTTCGAAGATTTTAATTTATTTAAATATATATTCTTGAACCATGCTTAGGTTCTAGTAGATGTATACGATAGTAAATTACAATGTTTTATATATGTTTAAATTGTAAGGTTGTGTTATGTAACACATAGGGGTTTCGAACTGAGATGTATACGTTTATACAGTAATTCGAACATAGTGAATCATACTTTATAATTGGTTCAAGGTTATGTAATTGATTCAAGATTATGAATTCAATGAAAGATTTTGTTCAAGGAGATAGAAAAGTTTTAGTTATTCCGCATTTTTGTAACATCAATTGTGATGTATAGACAAGGATGGTATATGACCGAGATTTGAAAACATATAAAAGGTTTAGGGTCATCATACAAGATCTTGGATATGAATAGAAATTATATTTTTATATTGTAATAAGTGAAATTTATTCATTAAGTTTTGAATAAAGATGTATAGTTTCGCGATAGATGTATCATGGCGAACCGGATCCGAGGTAGTCGAGAGACCCGGATTTGGGGTCGTCACAATACATAACTTAATACATAAACATAATCAAGTTTTAATATATAATCATAGCTAAACTTAAGCAACATATTAGATAACTTCTTCTTATGGAAAGAACAAAGCTACGCCGTAGCCTTGCCTTTTCCCTTATCTTGTCCTGAGGGTTCACCACGTTCTGCCTTAACTGAAAGGTTTAAAGAAAGCAAGTAAGAGCGCAAAATTTTCTCAGCAAGTATATAATAATAAGGGTGAATAGGCATAATATAAAATTAATAATCTCAAAGGATTAATGATCAAAGATAGCTCAAGAATTAAAGAATAATGCTGTAAACAAGGAAATATCAATAGCTCCAAGACTGTCCTTTGAATTTTAGATGATGAGTCATTATAGACCAAAAGATTTTAAAAGAATTCAAAGGTTTCAACACTGAGTAGTCACTATGGACCAAGAACTCTTACTAGAATTAACAGTATTAGACCGATAATCCAATATAAAAAAGTACAATAGGTGATCAGCCTGAAGTACCCTACATAATGCATAACATTTAAACATGTTTGTGCGCACGTCATTTCCCGACAGTTATAAAATTTCCCCTACAATGAGGGTTGTTCATCTCAGTAGATTTGTAAGAGTCCGCACCAAAGCAATTGGTTTGGATGGCTTTCTAATTCATCGATATTTTGTCTAGCCGAATCATATGGCTTAGACACTTTTCTCAATTCATGTAAGAACAAAAAGTTCAAACTCGCAGCATGATTCAAGATATAAATTTTAAGTCGAATTTCCAAAAATGAATAACTATTTGTACAATTATAGACAATTTCTTAATATATATAAGGTTGATATAGCAACAATTCGAACTCGTATAATATCCAAAGTTGTGAAAAGTTAGAGAACTTGCCTCAAGTGTAGATTACAAACCTAAAGCTTAACGTCACCGCAAGGTTTTATAATATCCTATTTATGTATACATAAATACACATTAGTTATGGAATCTCAATACATAAACCGATGATCCTACACGTACTCCATTACGTACCTTAAGCACACACATTACATAATCAGATTATACGTTACTACATAATAAAACCACATAAATTTGTAATCGTCGTTGACTTAGCGTTTTGAAAGTTTTAGAAACACTTATCAAATCTTGCTTTCCTATAGTCAACATATACATGAACACTTAAACATCCTCTTAATCATGTATTACAGTTTTAGGACATCAATATAAACATTCATCAAGTTTCAGATTACAAATAACATAGACATATTACACTGCAGGGCGGCGCTGCCGCGCTGGAATATGACTAGAGAGTGGCACGGCCACGCTGCTCCCTGTCACAACCAGAACTGAAAATGAGATTGCATAATCCTAGCTCACTTACTAGCATACATTGATGATGCTACATATTGTACATACATTTTATGAGGTTCAATTCTAGGTTTGGTCTCTTATATTTCCTTGCAAACAAGTTATAGATTTATTCGGGAAACCTCTATTTAACAAGGCTAAAAGAGTTCCTTGCACAAAAGATTAACCATGTTACTCATTATATCATCTAATGATACCAACAAACCTTTAGTACTCATGCTTACATGTATACAACTTATTTACACTTAGGTTGAATAGTTTAACACTTGAAATCTCATTTTACATTATGCTTGAAAAGTCTAAATCATGCTTAGTTAGATGGTAAACTTATCCGCCATGTCTAGAGGCATATAATTTCCTAGCATACATGCTTGAATGGTCAGAATACAAATTACACAAGGTTTAAGAATATTAGTTTTCAAAACTTCAAGTTTCCTTTAGAAAATCAAGCTAGCGTAATTCATTATACACAAAGGAAGCTCATACCATATGTTAGACTAATTTAAATACATATTTAAGTTGTTTACACATGCTCTCAAAGTCAGAGTACAAGTAAGATCATTTTCAACAAGGTTTGTTTTACAACTTGCAAGTTTTCTTTAAAACTCCAACTAAAACACGTTAAGGTGAGTGGCTACAAGTAAAGCAACCTACGTTAGCATGTCAATGACATTTATAACTAGAATCAAGTCAAACTAACATTCTCAACATAACAGAAACACCAAAAGTTGGATTTCAAAACTGATAGGCGGCGCGACCGCGCTGTGTTTGTATTCGGTACAGGCACAGACAGCCTCTGCTTCTTCAAAATTCAAACCTAACCAAGAAATCTTCTACATTAACCTACTTACAAGCAACCACATTGCTTTCATACATGCATATAAACTCAGATAACACTTCGATACCAACTTACAATCAATGTAACAAAGATTTCATGATAATTCTAGAAATTTGCCAAGCTTGAAATTAAGAACATAGAATATTAGTATTACCTCTGTTGAAGTTGAATTACCAAGCTAACTTCCAATATTAAGATAACTTACTCAAATTAACAACCCTCTCTCTAATTGAACTTATCAGAAGATGTAGCAAAGTGAATTGAGAAGAGGAGAGCTCAATTTATAGAGATTTTAATGACCATGCCAAGCCTTTACTTCAAGGATTGAATCCAATGGAAGATGGAAGAAGATGTTGGGCAATGAGGATTTGGTGGAACAATATTGAGGCCACACCCTTCTCCATCATCACCATCATTGGCATTTCTCGGAATTTGACAATGTAGGGGTAGGATAGGCCAATGGCCATTTACGTGAATGAAGGAGAAATGGGACACTCAAAATGGAACACTCCATTATAAACTCAGCATTTGCAAATGGTTACTAGAACACTAAGGTTTTGATTTCTTTTGGGTTTACAAATGTAACTTTAATGAGATAATATTTATTACATTGTGATAAGTTAGGGATGTATATATACATTATCATATAATCTATGTACATCGGGTTAGTCCTAATAATATTTATAATAGGTCCGAATATAATTCAGTTGGGTACTAACAATCTATAATTTAAAACACTCATTTTAATTATCCCACCACACATCATAATGTCACATGATCTACTTTATGCAATTTAGTGAATTATATAATTCCATTCATTTATATCATATGTTCCCATTCATATATTAATGTTACACCTCATATTATTTAAGGAATGAAGCCACTCTATGGCAACACAACTTATATGATCACATACCACATATGGTTTCACATAATAATTGTAACGCCCGAGAAAATCGGACTTTTATGTAAATAAATTTTATTTGTTTTATTGAATAAAATTTGATTATTTATGTATTAAACTGAGTAAGCTATTTAAAGTTCGTTCTATAACCTAGAGAATGCAGATATGGTTAGGATTCTGGCTATGTGTTGGAAATAAATGATATGAATTTATAAGACGAAAAAAAAAGTTTTCCTAGGATTTATCATAAAATCACTATTCATCTATTTCTGCTCGGGAATTATTTTTGAATTTCTGAGAAACGCGTAATGATAGGATTTCAAGACAGGATGAAATATCTAATAATATTCCAGTTATGGCTCACGAAGTTTTCGCGTGAGGACTTAAAACTCTAAGGGTTAGGGAAAGTAAAACCTAATAATAATTGGTTAAGTATGATAATAAATCATTATTATACAAAATAAATATGCGTATAATACTAGATATTATACGAGTATAATACGAAGAGGATATAAGAATTAATATGACATATAATACGAATTTTATACGGAGTAAATACATTCAATTTGAATTAAATTTAATAACCAAACCCCTTGATCGAACCGATGGTTTAAGAAGTGGGTTAAACCCATGGGGCAACCCATGAGCACATGAGGGACATGGGATGACATGGTGGACATGTGGGATGCATGTGCTAGAACATGGGCTTCACATGGCAAGAGGAGGTTTGGTCTTAATGACTAAAGTGCCCTTGGTCTTGCAAAGTCTATATAAGTGAAGCTAGGTTGATCATTTGGAGGTTTAACAAGTTGACAACTTCATATTGAGAGAGAGAGAGAGAAGCTAGTAAGAGAACCAAGCAAACCAAGGAGCAAGAAGTTCATAAGTCTTTTTATGAAGAACTCCAAGAACAACAAAGGTATAATGATAAGGAAATTGTGATAGTCATTTGTCTTTCAATACATAATTAATAGAGAAGTGAATTGGTGGAGCATGTTTAGCAAGAAGTAATAAGGTTGGCCATGTAGTGAACTTAGAATACTCGAAAGCCATGCATAAGTAAAATCATGATAATTGATTAATGAACCTAATGAAGAAGATATTAAACTCTTGAGTTTGTGTATGATAAGTATGCGAAACCATCAAAACATAAGAGTTTATATTGGTTAGAATCAATAATGAATAACCAATGGATTGATTCCATTTTGTTTGAAGTAAAAATATTGAATAACGAAGTTATGGCGAAAGTTATGCGATTAGACGTTAAGCGTCGAAATCGTGAATTTTCCTAGAATAGAAGTCAAAAGTCGTCGCTTGATTCGAAAACATTGGTTTTCGATGGCGTAACGTGTAATTAGGTAAATAAGACTTGCGGGAGCAAGAACGAACAAATACGGACTTAAAACGAAGAATTGAGCATCGAACGTTCACGAACGTTTAACGAACGCGTAAAAATGGACTAATCGACGAATTTCTCACCAACGGATTCAGAAATGAATTCTGACTAGATAGAAACATAGAACATGGAATTTATAAACTAATGGCTATGGAAAGAGCCAATTACGAGTTGTAACTACAGTGTTACGAGCTCATGAATTTTAGAAATTTAAATTTTTTTATGAGTGACAGGGCTGGCGCCGTAGTGCCGCCCAAGTAATAGTCCTCAGCGCCGTAGCGCCAGTCCGGGCAGAGAACCCTTTATAGTGGGTGCTGCAGTGCCTCTTAGCAAGGCAAACCTATCGCCACAGCATCGGGACATGGTTAAGGTTCTGCGAGAGCAGTGCCGCTTTGAGAGGCAAAACTGGCACCGCAGCGCCCTTAAGTAAAATTTTTCTGCAATGAATGATTATTAACCTAACTTTCTACATGGTAATTATGGGGCAATCATATTGGTAATATTCATGAAGAGAAATCACTTAAACAACATGTTTAAGAATGGTTTTAGAATTAAACGTTGATAAAATGTATTTAAATTTAAAACCTGAAATCTGATAATGTAAACCGTGAATCGTAGTCGAGTTGGGAGCGTGCCTTAAGGTTATATAACACGTAATAGAGGTATGTAGTACATGAATGATATCAAATGAAGTTAAAACTAATGTAGATTTTATTCAGAGTCTGATAAAGGGAATCCGGTGGAAATGTGATTGACGTAGCAAACCGATTTGTGCTTAACGATGATCGACAAAAGTCGGGTTATGACATATAGATGTTAATAAGCCGTAACAAATGATAAATAACTTGAATGAATGTTATTAGTTTGACAATTCGGCTAAGTTATACAAGAAGGTGAAGATAGGTAATACGTTGTATATCAATTGTGGATTCTCATTGGTATTCTATGTGTTTATGCTTTGTAGAAGTTTTAAAGACCATGTAGTAGACTTAACTGAACTAAAGAAGCAAAGACAAATTTTCTAAACTCTTGTCTGCACTTTATGTTGGACAAGCTGTCACTATGCATGATTACTTATGCATAAACTATTATTGAGTAGTCGACGCTATTTGATTCGGCTAGACTAAGACTTAAAGTATTTTGGTTGATTTTCCACAAATCTTTCCAAAATATGTATAGTGTTATTATCCTATGCCGATTGCTTGGTACGGATTCATGAGAAGCCTGAGTATGAATAAACAAATGTTTTTACGTCATTAATTCGACATGCACGTGAGGTTTCCACCAATTAAACTTAAATATGTTTAATATATGAGTGTTGATCAACATAGAATACTACAGGCTGATCACCTGGATGTGCTCGTAAGCTATATCGAACTTAAGGCCTCAGTGCCTGGTTGCTCCTTTCACGACGAGAACTAAATGATTGTTCATGGTCGTTGACCAGCTCAGATTCCGAAGAGACTTTAAATTCTTGGGAATGATTTTAAAGGAATCAAAAAGTTATATTGGTTATTCGTAGTACTTCATAGCTATTGTACAACTATTGAAGATGAAGTCATAAGATTTTTGATTTTGTGATTTCAAAATACAATGTTAAACTTGCTGAGCTAGTTATGCTCATTCTTGCTTAAAACTAAATAATTTCAACCAAGAGCGAACAGATCGAAGGATCCGGTAAAGATAAGGGAAAGTCCAAGATGGACAAATAGTTATCCTTGTCATAGCATAGTATTAGTATTGTAATGGCTGATATTATGACACAGAACAATGTAATGGATTAATAGAATGTAATATTTTTTAAACTTATGCATGTTATTGAAGTCTTCAATTGAATGTATGAGTAGATTGTAGCACAGTGTAGCACCATGTCCAAGGTTTGAAGGTACCCAAATTTGGGGGCGTTACAGGTTGGTATCAGAGCTTTAGGTTATAAAACTTAAGGAAAAAAACCTTAGGTTATAACCTTGAGAAGAGAAGTAGAATTTAGGAGTAAATAAACTCTACTAGAGTTTTAAAGAAGAAAGTAACCATAAACATATTAAATGTGATATGTGTTTATAATATTTGATTGTGTACTAATCAAGTTATTATGTCTTATTGTAGATATCAGGAGTTATAGACGTGTATAATGAAGTACAGGAAATAAGTGAGGAGTTTGTTAACATGAAGGAGATAATACCGATGCCAGTAGTAGAGGTACCAAAAGTGAACTTTGATGAAACTGATCCGAAAGAGGATGATCCGTCTGAATACTCCAATAACTTTGACTTTACATCATTATTTGACGATATGTTAGAGGAGGAGGTGGAGATAGTACCGATTAATCCGGTATTGCCTAATGAGGATGAGGAGGAGTCGACACCAATAGAGTCTATGAAGGCTTTGTTTTTGGCAATATTGAACAGGAATGTCTAACTGAGTAAGGAAGTTTGTGACCTTAAGCAGGAGGTTCGCGATGTTCAGAAGAACAAGGAGGATATGGAGGTCTTCTGGGAGGTCGAGCACGACGAGAGAGTGCTGGCAAAGGATAAAGTCTGGGATCTAAAGCTAGAGGTCCAGGAACTGAAGGCTGAGCTTCTGAATAAGAAGCAAAAAATAAGTCGAATGTCCTACATACATAGGAGTTTGCATGAGGATTATCAGCATCAGATTGCTGAGTATTCTGTGGAGGAGGGACAAACTCGGCATACGATTAGCCGGGATATTGTGGCCAGTATGGCCGATGATGATTACTCTAATGCCGTTAGGCATATGTAGTCCAGTTAGTATAGTTAATGTAAATATTGTATAGTTAGTAGTGACGTAAAACCCTCTTTTGTATAAACAAAGGGTAGCCTTTTGTAAATCCTAACTTTTGGAAAGCAATTGTGGGATAGTTTTGTAAATGACTATGGCTATATAATGAAGAACGGTTGTAGTATTATACTACACGAATAAGCATATTAATATAAAAA
Organism: Panax stipuleanatus; assembly: GCA_020205555.1. NCBI lineage: Eukaryota > Viridiplantae > Streptophyta > Magnoliopsida > Apiales > Araliaceae > Panax > Panax stipuleanatus. Next base: position 58,282,265 of record CM035123.1, on the reverse strand, counting down.
GTTTATTGAAATGCTTGTTAATGTGGTTGAGTTATTATTTATTGTTAATAATAACCAAATGAAGAAATAAATAATAATGAAAAATGTTTCGCATTAACAGAAAATGCAGCCAAGAAGAAGACAAAGAACCTAAGAAGTAGAGCCTCGTAATGAGGAAAAGCAAGGGAATCAAAACCTGTGACACCCCCAAATCCGGGTACTTCGTTTCTACATGATTTGGTGTTCATTTTCTAATTTAAAACATACATCTACCCAGTAATAAAAAATTTCAAAGTAAATAATACCTTCATAATACTTAAATAAAATCTTCCTTGATAAAGGATTACAATTTGTCCGAATAAAATCCCAATGTTATCTAAACCTTAACATCAATCAAATAAATGCTGAAATAAAACATAACCAACTAAATCTTATTACAAAAGTAACTTGAAATAACAAGTCTTCACTTGCTCATCTTTCCTTTTCCTTTACTTGTTAACGGTATGTCAACATTCTTGGTCTCAACTGCAAGTGGTGGTAAAACATGCAAGAGTGAGCAAACAAAAGCTCACTTGAAATGCAACAGCGATTTGACATAATTGAATAGTTTCAAAAGAGTTTGAATAACTTTACTTTCATCAAAATAAAGAATTAAATTATAATTCTTTCATCAATACGTAAAATTCGAATATAGAATCATCTGAGGGTCATAAGACCTTGAACTATATCCTAGGTTATAAATATTTTTATTTAAACCTTTAACAGTCAATAAGACTATGGACCTTTAACTTGTACGCAGGGGGATCAACCCTTTGTACCATGAATTGTGCACAACCATCTTAACGTTTTCACATAAATGCCCCCTAGTAATTATAGTTGTTCATTCTCAGTATTTGAATACAAGTCCGCACCAAAGAAAGTTTGGTTTGGATAGATAAGGAACTTTAGAGTTTCAACTATCATCAACTAGGAGTAGTTGAATCGACTCACAGTACTTTAACAGTTCAATAATATAAGAATCATGAACCAATTATAATATATGACAATAAACTTCATAGTAAATAGGCATGCTTTAGAAATAATTTAAAGCAATTGAAAGAATAAGTAGATCTTGCTTGAACAATTAAGTCAAGATCACAATACCTCAATAATGCTTCAATATTTGTGTATTAGGAATATTAGAATACAACAAGGCTTGTACAAAGTAAAAAACAAGTTCTGAAATAGAAACTAGCTTAACGTAAGAGAATAAGAATAAGAAAACTTGCACAATAATAAGTTTAGAGATAGGAATCTTGCACAATAATAAGTTTAGAGATAGATAACTTGCCTCAAGCGCAAGCTACACTTTAACAACTATAACCACTTCCACAATTATACTACACATATACGTTACGTTCAAAACATCTATTAGTATCAAACTACAACATTCAAACCGTCGAACTTCATATCCAAGTCCAACTCATAATGTAATTTACCACATTGGTTGCTAACTAGTCAAGTACGTGAGTCTATACTCACGACATACATTTATAAGTTGATAATGTTTTAAATCGTGTTGTATACCTTATGAAAGTAACACACCGACACACATGTAACACATTCATATACAACTTCAATCTATCTTAAACATATCAAAAACATGTTATCTTATTACCTATTTCACTTATCAAGTCGTAGAAATAAGTTAGCTAAACAAATGGGGCATGAAAACTCAAAAACCAAAAACCAACTTTCCCGGATAGTAAGAACCCCCACTAGGGCGGGTCCTCCAAGCCTAATAGCCCCACTGGGGCTGGTCACCCCCGGTGCACATCCCAGTTCGCGAACTGGTGGAGAAATAAGCCAATTTAGCTTATTCCTTCACACCGAATTTGATTTTTCCCAACATGATAAACAGGAAACTTGATACAAATAATATTTTAAACTCTTTAACATGATTATAACATATAAAATCCATACATCACAAAATAAAAATCAAGATTTCATGATTTTCAAAAAAAAACTACAATATTAAGCGTTTTTGACGAAAATTGCTACTACAATTCGTTTTTCAATCAATTCAAGTAATTCCAATTGTATTAACTCCTATTCTTAACATAATAACATAATACATGATCAATTTAAATAATAACCCATAATCAAACATCAATTTGATAGTTTTAAAAGCTATTTTTTAGAAATTAGTTCACAAAAAATCATTATGAACATAATTCTTCTTGTTTATCAAAATTTCATGAATTAAATTATTAAAACAACTATATAACTCATATAATATCATGCTATATCACATATTACACATAACTTCATGCTCACATCAATTTATTTGATGATTTAAGGACTATTTTCAAAATAACTTCATAAAAGAGTACTATGAACATGATTTCATAGTGTTCATCATATCTTTGTGAATTGAAACACTTACACAACTATAAAAATCGTATGTAAACATATATATATATATATATATATATGTACACATCCCATACATATATTAAAATCAAGAACTTTCACACAAAGATTTTTATAGAAAATTCTAAAACTATAAAAGATTGAAGAATATAACTTTAAAAACTTATTTTTGAAACTCCTTTTATGGCATACAATTACATATGAAGAACATATGAATACCATATCTACATATAAATTCATGATTATGAAAACATAATAAACACAAAATATATGAATTGATTACAAGGGTTAAGATTATAACCTTACTAGTTTGGATTATGAGATAGAAGGAGATGATGATGTAAAGCTCTCCTCTTGTTTTCTCAAGGTTTCCCTTCTTCTTCTTCTTCCTCTCCTTATTCTCTGATAATTCTCTCTAACTCTTCTCTTGTTTTCTTTCTTTGTTTGTAAAAACTAACGTACTCACTCTTTAATCTTAACGTATATTGTATATACATATGATATATTACTTATAAAATATAATTACTCTATAATAATTATCATAAATACAATTAATCACATAAGTTACAAGTTTTGAATTTGAAAAGCCCTAAGGCTTGTTTGGCCAAAACAACATTATATTAAAAACTACTTTTTCAGCTTAAGGCCTTGTTTGAAAAAATAAGATTAAACAAGTACAAGGGTCTCGTTTAGTAAAACTAATTTAAAACCCTTTTCATTATTTTAATAAATCCTTCATCCATAGATTAAATACTACACTTATTTAATTAAATTACCACATTCCAATTCAATTAAATAAAAACTAACACTCATTAATTAATAAAAATACATAATACCAAATTGTTACACAATTATAATTCCTTTATTAAACATAATTCATGTAACAAATTATTATTAACATTTAGCACATAACATTAAATCTAATTCAATTATTCTCAATTAAATTGGAATTATGCTACACCATTATTAATACATCAATTTAATTAAATATTACTCTCAATTAAATCAATCCACACAATCACATAATTCATTTATTTAACTCAATAAATAAATCACATATAATATTTATTCACTTAATAAATATTAAAATTTAAGATATAAAATCTCAATCGTTACAATCTTCCCTCCTTAAAATGATTCTGTCCCCAGAATCGATATATAAGGGTTAGACAAATTAATTAAACAAATAATTGAGGATACAATTTCCTCATTACATTCTCGAGTTCCCACGTGGCTTCTTTAGCACTATGGTTCCTCCAGATTACCTTAACAGAAGGTATCACTTTATTCTTAAGTACTTGTTCCTTACTATCAACTATTTGAACAGGAACCTCTTCATAAGTTAAGTCTTTATCAAATTGTAAAGGCTCATATTCTATTACAATTTTATAGTCGTGTTTGTAAGGTCGTAACACGGAAATGTGAAAGAAGTTATGTATATTCTCGAGCTCCGGAGGTAATGCTACCTCGTAAGCAACCTCGCCCACCTTTCGTAGTACCTCGAAAGGCCCAATAAATCAGGGACTCAGCTTCCCTTTCTTGCCGAATCGATTCTTCCCCTTCCAGGGAGATACTCTCAGGAAAATGAAGCTCCCTGGTAAGAATTCTCGGTGAAAATGATGTTGATCGACATATTTCTTTTGTCTGTCTTGAGCAGCAACCAATCTTGTTCTGATCAGCTTCATAATTTTAGCAGTTTGTTGTACCAATTTCGGTCCCATCAGTTGACGTTCATCGACTTCATCCCAGCACAAAGGAGTTCTGCATTTCCTGCTGTATAACGCTTTGTATGGCAGCATTCCAATACTCGCGTGGTAACTATTATTGTAGGCGAACTCCACCAATGGTAGATGATCATCCCAGCTTCCCTTGAAATCCATCACGTAAGCTCTTAGCATATCTTCGAGAGTCTGAATTGTTCTCTCGCTCGGGCCATCGGTCTGAGGATGATATGCTACACTCATTCACAATTGCGTTCCCAGAAACTCTTGCAAACGCTTCCAGAAATTTGACCTAAAATGCGGATCTCTGTCTGACACAATCGTCACTGGAACACCTTGTCGAGAAACAATCTTCTTAACGTATAGTTTAGCCAATTGTTCCAAGTTGCACTTAATCTTGATTAGTAGAAAGTGAGATGACTTCGTCAGTCGATCCACAATCACCCAAATTGCATCAAAACCCTTCTGAGTCGCTGGAAGACCTACCACAAAATCCATCGTGATGTGCTCCCACTTCCACTCTGGAATTTCTAACTGTTGTAGCAATCCGCTAGGTCTCTGGTGTTCTGCCTTAACTTTATGGCAAGTTAGACATTTCGCAATGCATTCAGCAACATCCCTCTTCATATTCGGCCACCAGAAATGATGCCTAAGATCCTGGTACATCTTCGTACTCCCAGGGTGAATTGAATATTTTGAACTATGAGCTTCGCTCAAAATCTCCTCCTTAACTCCCGGTACTGGCGATACCCAGATTCTACCTTAAAATCGTAGCAGTCCCTCACTATTGATTCTGAATTTGAATTCTTCGCCCTCGGTTAATCTCTTCTAAATCTTCTCGCATTCCTCATCGTGAAGTTGAGCTTCTTTCACTTTGTCTACCAGAATACAACCAGTAGTTACTTGAAACAACTTCTCATTCGATTCCCTTGAAAACTTCACTTCCAGCTCTAATCTAGCCATCTGTTCTATCAACTGATCCTGATCAGTTAACATATTCAGCTTCTCCCGACCTTTTCTACTCAAAGCGTCGGTGACAACATTAGCTTTACCCGGATGGTAAAGTATTTTGCAGTCGTAGTCTTTGATCAGTTCCAACCATCTTTTTTAGCGCATGTTCAAATTCTTCTGGGTAAAAATATACTTCAGACTCTTGTGATCTGTGTATATTTCACACTTCTCTCCATATAAGTAGTGTCTCCAAATCTTTAGAGCGAACACTACTGCTGTCAATTCCAAGTCATGGGTCGGATACCCCTTCTCGTAATCCTTCAGCTGGCGTGACACATAGGCAATGACCTTACCACTCTGCATCAACACATAGCCTAAACCCTTATGTGAGGCATCACTATATACCACAAAATTCCCCATGCTATCCGGTAAAGACAACACAGGCGTAGTACTCAACCTTTTCTTCAATTCTTGGAAACTTTCCTCACACTTTTCCGTCCAAACAAACTTAACTGTTTTACGAGTCAAATTCGTCACCGGAGTTGTGATCTTGGAAAAATCTTAGATAAATCTCCGGTAATAACCTGCCAATCCCAAGAAACTCCTTACTTTAGACAGCGTTTTCGGCTGATCCCAATTCATTACTGCTTCAACCTTCGACGGATCTACCGAAATCCCATCCTTGTCGATTACGTGGCCAAGAAATTGCACACGTTCTAACCAAAATTCACACTTTGAGAATTTCTCATAAAGCTTCTCTCGTCTCAACGAATCTAAGGTTAGCCTCAAATGTTAGCGTGTTTCCCCTCAGTCTTGGAATAAACCAGGATGTCATCTATGAACACCACTATGAACTTATCGAGGAACGACTTAAACACCCTATTCATTAGGACCACAAATGCAGATGGGGCATTCATTAAACCAAATGACATCACCAAGAACTCGTAATGACCATATCGAGTCCTAAAAGCCGTTTTTGGTATATCTTCCTTCCTCACCTTCAATTGATGATACCCGCTTCTCAAATCGATTTTCAAGAAGTATTTAGCACCCTTCAGTTGGTCAAACAAGTCATCGATCCTAGGTAAGGGATACCTATTTTTGATCGTAACTTTTTTCAACTCCCTATAATCAATGCAAAGGCGCATTGTTCCATCCTTCTTCTTCACACGGTGAAATGCTCGGTTGAATATACTTCTTGTCCAGTAATTCTTGTAATTGAACCATCAGTTCCTTCATTTTAACTTGCACCATTCGGTATGGAGCTTTCAAAATTGGAGCAGTTCCCGGCGCTAAGTCGATCACGAACTCTATCTCCCTATCTAGCGGAAGTCCTGGCAATTTGCTCGAAAAAACGTCCACAAACTCCTTAACCACTGATATCTCTTCTACCTTTGGGCTCTCCTTACTCGTATCTACTATGTAAGCTAGATATCCTACACAGCCTTGCGTCAAAAGTTTCTTGTCTTGCATCACCGTCAGACAACTCGCTTGTCTAGGAGATTTACTACCATAGAACACTACTTTCAACGGAGTCGTAACGTTTATCGACTTCTTCTGACAGTCGATTACTGCCCCATGGTTGAACAACCAGTCCATCCCCAAAATGACATCGAATTCCCCAAGTTTAATCGGAATCAAATCTACCCTCAGCTCCTGACCCTTAATGTCCAATCTACAGTTCTTGTATGCAAACCTAACAAGAATGACTTCCCTATTCATAATTTCTATGTTTAAGGGGTAAGTTAACTCCTCTACAGGTAAGTCTAGGGTTTTAGCAAAATCATCAGATATGAATGAACAATTAGCACCTGAATCAAATAATACATATGTATTTATACTATTGATCAGAATAATACCTGCCACCATATCTTTTGATTGTACCGCGTCTTTCACCAACATGTTGAATGTGCGGGCAGTGGGTCGAACGGTTTGCAATGGCGACGGTCCGGTAATAGTCAGAGTGTTGTCGCTGCCATTTCCTCCATTCCATGTTGACCCTGCCGCTGGCTTCTTAGCACAGTTACGAGCCATATGATCCTTGGATCCACATGTACAGCAAGCTCCCTTCTTCGAGTTTGGGCAATTTGGCGCGATGTGGCCTTCTTGACCACAGTTGTAGCACACACGTTTCCCTTTCATGCACACTCCAGTGTGAGTCTTCCCGCATGTAGCACATGCTTCGAGCTTCCTCTTCTGTTGACCTCCCTGCTGACTCCCAGCAGAGGCATTGTCGTTCCACTTCTTTTTCTGATGGATAGCCCCGTTACCACCAGCCTTGTTTTCTGTCACAATCTTCTTCTTCTTATCTTGGTTGAATTTAGTCACGGCTTCGCTCCCTCCTTCAGCTAGAATGGCCTTTTCTAGCATTGCTGCAAACGTATTCAGCTGAAATATAGAGACTACTGAGAAATTAGGCTCACACAAATACACTAAGATAAATACAAATACACCACTGTGTGAGATATAAAATAATAACACAAGAATTTTTACGTGGAAAACCCAACTTGGAAAAACCACGGGGAGAGATCTCAAAAATTCACTATAAAAAATAATCTGGAGATTACAAACTCTCTACTGAGAAATAAACTAACTGTTTAATTTCTCTACACCCTCACTTCTGTATTTGCTCTAACTGAGCGCTCTCTCTTTTCTCTCTAATGTTGTTGCTCTCTATATTTCGGTGTATGCTACGCTTCTTGGTGTGTATTCCTTGTTGCAATGCTACCTATTTATAGCAGAAGGAGGGGAGAAAGGAGAAGAAGCAGGCAGCACCTAAAGCAGAACATTGGAGGAGGTGGGCGGCCAAGTTGGTGAAGGAGCAAAAGTGTCGGGCAACAATGCTAGAAGGGGATTGGAGGGTTTGGGCTGCACCAAAAATTGGTGGAGGTGGGCGGCTATATGAGCCAATATTCAATAATCTCCACCTTGGCTCATATTTTTCAAATATTACGTATTGTGAACTTCTTCGTGTCTGTGAATGTATCCCTCTCCCTGGATACTCTACCACGAACTCAGTATTCGACGAAGTGGATTAAATCCAAGTAATGCTTGAACTTTTCTGCTGTAACTGACTTTGTGAGCATATTTGCGACATTCTCTTTTGTGTGAACTTTGCGAACTGCAATGTCACCATTGTTCAGCTACTCACGAATCTTGTGATACCGAACATCTATATGATTGGTCCTGGCATGGAACACCTAGTTCTTTTCTAAATGAATAGCACGTTGACTATCACACTGAATCTGGATACTGCCCTGCTTGAAACCTAGTTCTTCAACTAGTCCCTTAAGCCACAAAGCCTCCTTACTTGCCTCTGTCAATGCCATATACTCTGCCTCTGTTGTTAATAATGCTACCGTAGATTGCCACACTGACCTCCAATATATACATCCTCCATAAAAGGAGTATACAAACCTTGTCGTTGATCTTCTTGCATCAAGATCTCCAGCATAATCCGAATCAACAAACCCTATAACCTCACTTCTTGCGGTATCACGATCAAACATAAGACCGTAATTGGTTGTACCTGCTAGATGACAAAAAATCCATTTGACAGCATTCCAATGCTCTTTCCCTGGATTTGCCATATACCTACTAACCATACTGACTGCATGTGAGATATCTGGCCTTGTACATACCATGGCATACATGAGACAACCCATCGCATTTGCATACGGTACTTTGGACATATACCTCACCTCATCCTCTGTCTGTGGGCTCAACTGTGAAGATAATCTAAAATGTGCTGCCAACGGAGAGCTAACTAGTTTAGCATTGTTCATGTTAAACCTCTCCAAGACTTTCTGCACATATCCTTTCAGAGTTAGCCACAACTTTCCTGCCTGACGATCCCTGTGAATTTCCATATCTAGGATCTTCTTGGCTGACCCAAGATCCTTCATGTCAAATTCACTACTCAACAAATTCTTCAGCTGAAGAATATCTGGTTTTCTCTTTGCTGCTATCAATATGTCATCGACATATAACATCAGCAATACTAGAGAACCATCATCAAGGGATCTAAAATACACACAAGGATCATACTTCGAACGAGAGTAACCATGAGCCACCATAAAGTTGTCAAACTTCATGTACCACTGTCTCGGGGAATGCTTCAAACCATAAAGAGACTTCTTCAAACTACAAACTAAGCCCTCTTTCCCTGGTTCAATAAACCCGTCAGGCTGCTTCATATAGATCTTTTCTTCTAAATCACCATGGAGAAAAGCTATTTTCACATCAAGCTGCTCTAACTCCATATCCTGTGATGCTACGATAGATAAGATCAATCGAATCGATGTGTTTCACAACTGGTGAGAAGATCTCATTATAGTCGATTCCCTCACTCTGAGAGAATCCCTTTGCCACTAACCTGGCCTTGAATCTTTCACCTTCTTTATCAGACTGAGCTTCCTTTTTTTGGAACACCCACTTGCATCCTATATCCTTTGATCCTTTTAGAAGTTGAACTAACTCCCAAGTCTGGTTCTTCTGTAAAGACTCCATCTCTTCTGCCATAGTTATTGCCCATTTATCATTATCCTCGGACTGAATAGCATCCTGATAGCTAGTTGGATCTCCACTACCAGCAATCAAGGCAAAGGCAACCATGTCATCAAACCCATATCTCTACACTGGTTTGCTGACTCGCCTTTCCCAATCTCTAACAAGATTATAGGACCTCTCTTGGGAATCTGAAGGATGATCATCTTCAATTTCTTTAGATTCTTTTGTATCTTCAGGAAGCTCCACCTCAACTGGGTGTTTCTGCAACTCACTTGCTGTAGATTCTTCATTCTCAGATTTATTCAACATGTGTTTCTCATTGAACACCACATCTATGCTGACAACCTTCTTCTTGGATACTGAATCCCATAACCTGTATCCCTTGACTCCATCTTCATATCCAAGGAAAATACATTCCTTTGACCTTGAATCAAGCTTGGACTGTCGCTCCTCGACTGGCAGATGAACATAAGCTGGACAACCAAAAATTTTCATAACAGAAAAAACAACTGGTTTTCCACTCCATACCTCTTCGGGGATTTGGTAATCAATTCCTGCTGAAGGAGATCGATTTATCAGATAACACGCTGTGTTGATTGCCTCAGCCCATAAACTCTTGGGCAATCCTGCATTCAACCACATACATCTGGCATGTTCCAATAGAGTTCTGTTCATTCTCTCTGCAACCCCATTTTGCCCTGGAGTTATTTTGACTGAGAAGTGCCTGGTGATACCTTCATCCTGGCAGAACTGTAGGAATGACTTTTCCTTGTTTTTCATGCCATTATCTGATTTGAAATACTTCAACTTCTTTACGGTATGGTTTTCTACTTTAGCTTTCCATTGCTTGAAGATTCTGAAAACCTCGGATTTCTGCTTCATAAAATACACCCACACTTTTCTGGAGTAGTCATCTATGAAGCTGACAAAATAATGGGCTCCACCCATTGACGTATGCTTGATTGGCCCCCAAACATCTGAATGTACATAATCAAGTACATTCTTACTGGTATGTGCTCCTGCCTTGAAGCTGACCCTCTGTTGTTTGCCGTACACGCAAAACTTGCAAAATTCCAAACTGCACGTTTTGACACCTTTCAACAACTGCCTTTTGTGAAGTTCTTTCATTCCTCCTTCACTCAAATGACCAAGTCGCATGTGCCATAATTTTATGCTATCACTGTTGGAATTATCCTGCACAGAAATGGCTGCTCCACCAGCAACTGTGTCCCCTATCAACTTATAGAGGGTGCCCTTCTTCTGGCCCTTCATAATTACGATTGAACCCTTGGTAATTTTCATGACACCATCTCTAACTGAGATACTGCAGCCTATAGAGTCAAGTACTCCGACCGATAGTAAGCTCTTCTTCAATTCTGGAATATACCTTACATCACCCAATGTTCTGACAATTTCGTCAAACATTTTAATTTTGATGGTGCCTATCCCAGTAACTTTGCAGACTGCATTGTTACCCAATAAAACTGTACCACCATTGCAGGATATAAAAGTATCATACCAATCCCTGTGAGGGGACATATAAAAAGAACAACCGAAATCTATGTACCAATCTGTAAGGCTGCTATTGTCTCTAACAGATAAGAGATCACCTTGTGAAGCTTCATTTTCTGTCACCGTGTACAGCTCTCCATCGTTGCACACATCTGCTTGCTCAGCAATATTAGCAGAATTCGTAATTTGCTTATCTTTCTTCTTGTTATCCTTTTTTAATAATGGACACTGATTTCTGTAGTGGCCCTTCTCGTGGCAATGATAACACTCAACCTGAGATTTATCCTTCTTGCCTGGTCTCGGCTGAGACCTTTCTCGTTCCTTGCCAGGACACTTCTTCCGATTAGGACCCCTGCCACGCCCATATAAAAAAATAAGAAGACTGTCTCCTTGATCTCTGGAAGTTGTATCCCTGAACTTATCCTGGTCCAGTACTGATGACATCACATCGTCAACTGCAAGCTTTTCCTTCCCTACAAGGAGTGTAGTCTTGAGAGTTGAGTATAAATCCGGTAGAGAGACAAGAAGCAATAAGGCTTTATCTTCTTTATCCAACTTCACATCAATACTGGTTAGTTAGGTCACCAATCTATTAAACTCATTAATATGATTGGTCAAATCTGACCCTTCTTCCATCCGAAGCCGGTACAATTCCTTCTTCAAATATAACCGGTTTGACAGAGACTTTGACTTGTAACTTTTCTCAAGTTTCTCCCACAAGTCCTTCGAAGAGGTTTCTGTCAAAACATGATATTTGATCTATGGCGCCAAACTCAATCTGATTGTTGCCACGACCTTTGTTTCAAGTTTCGTCCATTTTTCATCCGCTATAGTCTCTGGTTTCTTCCCTTCTAGTGCCTTTGCCAATCCTTGTTAAGCCAATACATCTTTGACTGTACACTTCCAAATACTGAAATTTGACTTATCGTCAAATGGTTCAACTTCATACCTCGCACTTGTGCTTGTCATCTTCGTATTTGTGACCTGTCTAATTTCTCTTTAAACGGATCGTATCAGTTGGCCAGGTAAGTGTAAGTCGGGTGGGAGTCTCTTCGTGCTTTTGTAACGGGTGACTAATTAAATAACCACCTTTCTTAAAGGCGCTGCCTTTTGAACCACTTTCCTAGACACCAACGACGCGAACCAAGGCTCTGATACTAATTGTTGAGAAATCAGACTCACATAAATACACTAAGATAAATACAAATACACCATTGTGTGAGATATAAAATAATAACACAAGAATTTTTACGTGAAAAACCCAACTGGAAAAAACCACGGGGAGAGATCTCAAAAATTCACTATGAAAAATAATCTGGAGATTACAAACTCTCTACTAAGAAATAAACTAACTGTTTAATTTCTGTACACCCTCACTTCTCTATTTGCTCTAACTGAGCGCTCTCTCTTTTCTCTCTAATGTTACTGCTCTCTATATTTTGGTGTATGCTACGCTTCTTGGTGTGTATTCCTTGTTGCAATGCTACCTATTTATAGTAGAAGGAGAGGAGAAAGGAGAAGAAGCGGAAGCACCTAAAGGAGAACATTGAAGGAGGTGGGCGGCCAAGTTGGTGAAGGAGTAAAAAGGGCGGGCAGCAATGCTAGAAGGGGATTGGAGGGTTTGGGCTACACCAAAAATTGGTGGAGGTGGGCGGCTATATGCGCCAATATTCAACAGAGACCTTGCTATATAGCCAGGGTTTCAATCTTCTCTCAAACCTCCTCGCCTTCCTAGCGTCCGTGCTGACTTGGTATGTAGCGAACCTGGCCAACTCATTGAACTTAGCGGCATATTCAGACACCGTCATTCCCCCCTGCTTCAGCTCTAAAAATTGGACCTCCATCTGATCCTGCGAACTCACAGGGAAGTACATTTCAAAGAACATCTCTTTGAAACGTACCCACGGTATGACTCCTTCACCTTCTCTGGTATTATTAGCCTGCCACCAGAAGCTAGCATCTAACTTCAACATGAAAGTCGCGAATGCCATTTTTTGGTCTTCACCGACCTTAGCCACGTCAAAGACCTTCTCCATTTCCATAACCCACGTCTGAGCATCTATAGGGTTTGTCGATCCCTTAAACTTCGGCGGTCCTACTGCCTTAAACTCTTTGAACGTCGTGGCCTACACTTGCTACTGATTCGCCATCGCTCCTGTCAGTAGGTTCACTAACTACTGAATCGAGTTACGGTTTGCTCCATCGTTGTTGTTCGTCGAACGCTCGGGGTTTTGACGTGTTGGTCTTCTTCTAGGAGTCATTTTCTATTAAGAAAATATTATTATTAGATCCTTTATTCGATTCTTAAGTATTTGAGTTCAACTTTAAACATTTAAATAACTCAGTTCATCTATGAGCACATAGCACATCAATAAACTTCTTTTATTCATTACTCGTAGTTTTAAAAACATAGGATAGATATCATTCCTATTATTTACATCATTTCTCCTGAACTGGAACAAGTTACAGGACTATATCATCACTTTATCCCATTATTATCTTAAACTATGGGATTTACATTTATTTATTACAAAAAGAAACATATAATTTAAAAGCTCTAATGTCTAGGCATATTAAGACGTCGCACATCCTCTCTTCGTTCTTCCTCCATCACCCGAAACGCTGTCCTTCGGTCTACCACATACCACGGTAAACCTTGGAACTGAGCTGGGTAATAGAAGATACGGTCTTGGGCCCTATCTATGGCTGTATGGAAAGCGTATTCTGTTTCCCTTAGCTTGGCTCTCTTAGTTTCAGCCTCATCTTCAGCTCGCTCGGCTCGTTGAGTAGCCTCAAGCTTGTTTCCTCAGCTCTGGCATGCTTCGTTGACTCCTCTTGGATGTCTTGCTTCAGTTTTGCTAGCTCAGCTCGTGCCTCATCTCGATCATTCTATGTGTGAATTAGGTTCCATTGTGCTTCTCCTAGGTCACTAGCTATATCCTCGATAGTCTCGTCCCGCTGCTGGATGGTTTTCTCGAGCTCTCTGACTCGACCATGAAGCTCCATATTATTGTCGTAGACTGCCTCGTACATCTTAGCACTAACAGAGTGAGGTGGATATTCCTCTTCGGGATCCTCTTCCTCCTCTTCCTCCTCTTTAGACTTGTCCTCGTCCTCTTCCTCTAGAATAGGTGTCAGCTCACGCTCCCGACCAGCTACGGTGATCACTGGAGATGGCTCTCTTCTAACCAGCTGCTCCCAGACAACATGGATATCTCGGGGCTCTTCCTCTCTAGGCACCTGAGGTATATCCTCTATAGCCTGACTGGATTCTCCAATATTCGTCATCCTGACAAAATTTTTTTAAAGTTTATTATTACATGATATCGAGTCGTCACTCTTCAAATACCTAAACATAAACACATAACACATAAGGTAGTTTATTATCTTTACCTATCACCACTATCTTTTCGATCTTCGTATATGGCTACTACCTAAGGTTTTCCCCCCACCTAAGGTTCATAACCTACTGCTTTGATACCAAGCTGTGACACCCCCAAATCCGGGTACTTCGTTGCCACATGATTTGGTATTCACTTTCTAATTTAAAATATATATCTACCTAGTAATAAAAAATTTCAAAGTAAATTACTACCTTCATAATACTTAAATAAAATTTGCCTTGATAAAGGATTACAACTTGTCCGGATAAATTCCTAGGGTTATCTAAACCTTAACAACAATCAAATAAATGCGGAAATAAAACATAACCAACTAAGTCTTATTACAAAAGTAACTTGAAATAACAAGCCTTCACTTGCTCATCTTTCATTTCCTTTACTTGTTGACGGTATGTCAACATTCTTGGTCTCAACTGCAAGTGGTGGTAAAACATGCAAGAGTGAACAAATAAAAGCTCACTTGAAATGCAACAGTGATTTGACATAATTGAATAGTTTCAAAAGAGTTTGAATAACTTTACTTTCATCAAAATAAAGAATTAAATTATAATTCTTTCATCAATACGTAAAATTCGAATATAGAATCATCTGAGGGTCATAAGACCTTGAACTATGTCCTAGGTTATAAATATTTCTATTTAAACCTTTAACAATTAATAAGACTATGGACCTTTAACTCGTACGCAGGGGGATCAACCCTTTGTACCATGAATTGTGGACAACTATCTTAACGCTTTCACATAAATGCCCCCTAGTAATTAGGGTTGTTCATTCTCAGTATTTGAATACAAATCCGCACCAAAGAAAGTTTGGTTTGGATAGATAAGGAACTTTAGAGTTTCAACTATCATCAACTAGGAGTAGTTGAATCGACTCACATTACATTTACAGTTCAAGAATATAAGAATCATGAACCAATTGTAAGATATGACAATAAACTTCATAGTAAATAGGCATGCTTTAGAGATAATTTAAAGCAATTGAAAGAATAAGTAAATCTTGCTTGAACAATTAAGTCAAGATCATAATACCTCAATAATGCTTCAATATTTGTGTATTAGGAATATTAGAATAGAACAAGGCTTGTACAAAGTAAATAGCAAGTTCCAAAATGGAAACTAGCTTAACGTAAGAGAATAATAATAAGAAAACTTGCACAATAATAAGTTTAGAGAAAGGAAACTTGCACAATAATAAGTTTAGAGACAGGAAACTTGCACAATAATAAGTTTAGAGATAGGAAACTTGCACAATAATAAGTTTAGAGATAGGAAACTTGCCTCAAGCGCAAGCTACACTTTAACAACTATAACCACTTCCACAATTATCCTACACATATACGTTACGTTCAAAACATCTATTAGTATCCAACTACAACATTCAAATCGTCGAACTTCATATCCAAGTCCAACTCACATTGTAATTTACCACATTGGTTGCTAACTAGTCAAGTACGTGAGTCTATACTCACGGCATACATTCATAAGCTTAAAACGCTTTAAATCGTGTTGTATACCTTATGAAAGTAACACACCGACACACATGTAACACATTCATATACAACTTCAATCTATCTTAAACACATCAAAAACATGTTATCTTATTACCAATTTCACTTATCAAGTCATAAAAATAAGTTAGCTAAACAAACGGGGCATGAAAACTCAAAAACCAAAAACCAACTTTCCTGGACAGCAGGAACCCTCGCTGGGGCGGATCCTCCAGGCCTAATAGCCCCTGCTGGGGCGGGTCACCCCCTTGGTGCACATCGCAGTTCGCGAACTGGTGGAGAAATAAGCCAA
Organism: Panax stipuleanatus; assembly: GCA_020205555.1. Lineage (NCBI taxonomy): Eukaryota > Viridiplantae > Streptophyta > Magnoliopsida > Apiales > Araliaceae > Panax > Panax stipuleanatus. The sequence continues at coordinate 58,265,978 of CM035123.1, read as the reverse complement.
TTTAGCTTATTCCTTCACACTGAATTCGATTTTTTCCAACGTGATAAACATGAAACTTGATACAAACAATATTTTAAACTCTTTAACATGATTATAACATATAAAATCCATACATCACATAATAAAAATCAAGATTTCATGATTTTCAAAGAAAACTACAATATTAAGCGTTCTTGATGAAAATTGCTACTACGAATTCGTTTTCAATTAATTCAAGTAATTCCAATTGTAATAACTCCTATTCTTAACATAATAACATAATACATGATCAATTTAAACAATAACCCATAATCAAACATCAATTTGATAGTTTCGAAAGCCATTTTTTAGAAATTAATTCACAAAAAATCATTATGAACATAATTCTTCTTGTTTATCAAAATTTCATGAATTGAATTGTTAAAACAACTATATAACTCATATCATATCATGCTATATCACATATTACACATAACTTCATGCTCACATCAATTTCTTCGATGATTTAAGGACTATTTTCAAAATAACTTCATAAAAGAGTACTATGAACATGATTTCGTAGTGTTCATCATATCTTTGTGAATTGAAACACTTACACAACTATAAAAATCATATGAAAACATATATATATAAATATATATGTACACAACCCATACATATATCAAAATCAAGAACTTTCACACAAAGATTTTTATATAAAATTCTAAAATTATGGAAGATTGAAGAACATAACTTTAAAAACTTATTTTTGAAACAATTGAACACGAAACTCCTTTTATGGCATACAATTACATATGAAGAACATAAGAATACCATATCTACATATAAATTCATGATTATAAAAACATAATAAACACAAAACATATAAATTGATTACAAAGGTTAGGATTATAACCTTACTAGTTTGGATTAAGAGATAGATGGAGATGATGTAGAGCTCTCCTCTTGTTTTTTCAGGGTTTCCCCTTCATCTTCTTCTTCCTCTCCTTCTTCTCTGATAATTCTCTCTAACTGTTCTCTTGTTTTCTTTCTTTGTTTGTAAAAACTAACGTACTAACTCTTTAATCTTAACGTATATTGCATATATGGTGTGCTGTCGCAGACAACCAAAAATAAACCTTACTGTAAACGATAATAATGTAGTAGTTCAAGTAAGAGTCGATCCCACAGAGACTGACTAATCTGTTTTCATATACTTTGTATTCCAAAAGAGGGGTTTTTTGATTGTTATTAATTAAAATAAACTAATTTAAAATATTGTAACGAAGTAAATTAAGAGAACAAACCTTGGGTTAAGTCAACTTCCACCTTAGAAACATACACTGATCATTGACTCAAACATACATAATTAATATCTTGAATATTCATCGTTAGAATTAACTCACCAATTAGAATTATTTCATGTCTTTCCTTAATTTTAGTTAGATAGAAACAAGCGATCTAAATAACCTTACCTACTAAACAACTTCAGACAAGCGCTAAAAGTTTAATCTAGTAGAAGCTTTAAGAATTAGAAAAACCGATGAAGCTAAACAACACAAGCACAAGCGGTTGCATTTAATCTAGTTGAATATTCACCCTAAGATATAATAATCACGTGATCTACAGTCAATTATTAATCTTAGTCGCTTCGCAAATTAGAGTGACCAAACAATTACAGATTCGATATCTAATTTAGCAGTAGATTTTAATGAATAATAAACTGATGTGCACCCTAGAAATTAATCAAATCAATCATATAATTCAAGCACAGAAGAATAAACAATACTCAAATATTAATTGAACAATTAAAATCAATTAGATCTCACAGTGTAATATTCTAATGCTTCCATCTCCTTAATCTAAGAACAAAAGTTAGCCGCACATGGCTATTGAAAATCACCAAAAGAATAGAGAGGAAAAAGTATTTTACAATTGAAAACAAGATATCCCAATATGTTTCTCCAAGACTCCGATTTATAACTATTAAAACATAAGCCTCCATATGCCGTAGCCTTGCTTCCACGAGTCCAATTCGCGAAAGGAGTTCAGCAACCATATTAGCGCCTCCCCGCTAGGGCGGGAGTGCCTTAGACAATTTCCCCGCTGGGGCTGTTATGCCCACTGTCCAGCGCTTCAATTCCTTCTAATTTCGTGACCCAATCCCTTAATTACTTTGCTTGGCACATGAGGTGCTTGTTGCTTTCCAATATATTTGTAATCCTTTGCAATGCAAGACCATGGTCCACGTGTGCAGATGACTTGCATGAAAAAGAAAAGGAATAGGAGTAAGCTACTGGGAGTAATCCTTCTTCAATTTGTGATGTCACAGGCGTGGTCCCCACATGAGCTGGCAATCCAATTTGCCAGCTGCTTAACTTCTTTTTGTAATATATCCGTGAGCTGCTCCCTTTAATCAGTTGCTGAAAATTCGTGGCCATGTTAACTACTTCTCAATTCGTGGGCCCATGTTAACTTCCATTAATGTGGGCTAACAATTGCAAGCTAATTCTTTTAATTGTTTTGCTTGGCACGTGACTCTTTCTTATTTGCAAGGTGTCGATTTTGATCCTTGGCCCACATGATATAATACATTCCTTTATTTCTTGGCTACTAATCACCTAATTCATTACCCCACCTAGCAATCATTCGTGCGCAAGCTACTGGACATTTTTCTTCAATTTATGAGCTACTCTTGGAATGTTTGCTGCATGTTGAAACCGTGGCCCACATAATTGCCAAGCAAACCGTGGCCCATTTCATGTTAATTCCTTTCGATCTTAAATACTTCCTTTGAACCCATTTCGCTCACTTGGTTCAATTGTACTTAAAATAACAAATAGAAATATAATGAATATATTTAGGTACAAAATAAATATAAAAGAATAAGTATTAAGGGATTAAAATATAACATATTTCATAATTATCAAATTCCTCCACACTTATCTTTTGCTCGTCCTCGGGCAAAACAAAAACAAACTACAACACAAAAATTTAACTAAACAACTACGCCAAACTTGAGCCATGAGTTATTATGGATTTTAACATTGACCTCAAAGATTCAAAACAAGAACTCTTGGGAAACTACAAAATAATGTATCATCTAAAACCTAAATTTCTCTATCAACCTTACTTTATTTTCAACCCCTTGTGCGTGTGTGAATCCACCTATATCAAATCAATAAGATTACAGAAAAATTTATAAAATCGAAGCCTTAAAGGAGAAAGATAAACTCAACCACTTGTTTTTCCATAAATTTCAGTTAACACCAACAGATACATCAAAGGATTAAAAGGCTTTTCCTGTCTGTCTTATTTTTTTTCTTTTCTTTTGTAAGTGCATTTTATGCTCCATCTTACCAGCGAGTGCGTTTTACGCTCCATCTCGCATATCATGTGTTTATGAGTGAGTGCATTTTACGCTCCATCTCATCCCACCACATGAATCATTTCTTTTCTCTTTTAATAATTTTCTTTCAATCTTGCAAACTTTGCCTAAATCATTTCCCTTTTCTTAAATAATACCTCATATCAACTTCAATTGATGATCAAACAATTGATAGAGTTCAAAGTTTCTTCCCTAGACATTTAATCAGATAAATTCATTCCAAGTCAAAACTGGTTCGAATGGATATGCGCTTAATAGTGAAGGGTCTTAAATAAAGTAGTGATCAATAAAGAAAACCTGAATTTAGATTACCCGATGTCTATCAGTCTTTCAAGAAGTTATCACAAAGAACTCAAGATTTTATCATTGGTCAAGAATCAAACTCCAAATTAACTTACTGCTCAAATGAGACATCCTAACACTACTCCATTTTCGTAGGAAACACGATTGCACTTAGCATGTGCAACAAGCCTTTAAACCCCAAGGTTACCCCAAGTGGACGAGTTTTGTCTCGTGAGGGTTTGCAGTGAATATACCCATAAAATTTAAAATAAATATAATAAAAAATAAAAAATTTGGAAAATATCTAAATTCTTCCCCCCACATTTAAACTTACATTGTCCCCAATGTAAACTAAAATGCAAAGAAAAGTAGAGAGATACTCCCCTATGGGTTGCCTCCCATGCAGCGCCTTTGTTTATGGTCGTTGGCCCGACCCAACGCTTTCTTTGAGTAACTTCGTGTAGACCGGATCCTTCAAGGTCCACATTCTCCATTTTTTTTGCGAAAACCCTCATAGAGATATGCATTCTACTAGGAAGAGGCTTCAAACCCGAAAGTGGTTCCTGCAAAATAGAGGGTAAAAACTTTTTGTTAGAAATCGGCACTTTAGCATAAAATCTGTTACCTGATTTTGGATCGTCAGGCAAAGCTGTTCTAGTTGCTTGCAACTCAACGCTTAAGGTCAAATTCGCACTTGCTTCATCAATGTTCTTACTAAGTGCAATTTCCACTTCATCCTTGCCATCAAGTTCAGAAATTTTATGTGCTAAAGGGTCAATCACATCAACTGAATAAATAGATTTATCATCAGTGGGGTATTGTATGGCATCATAAATATTAAATTTAACACTTTCGTCATCAAATTCCATTGAAAGTGTACCACTATGAACATCTATTTTAGTCTTTGATGTCTTTAAAAATGGTCTTCCTAATAAAATAGGAGCATTGTGGTCACCTTTTTCCATATCAAGCACATAAAAATCAGTAGAAAAGATCAAATTATTGACTTACACAAGGACATCCTCAACTACACCTCTTGGATAAACATTAGATCTGTCAGCCAGTTGTATTACAATACCAGTTTTATTCAAAGGTTCAAGTGATAGATTAGCATATATAGAATATGGCATGACATTAATCGAGGCTCCTAAATCTAACATGGCTTTTTCAATTTTCGGGCTTCCTATCGTGCACGGAATAGTGAACATACCCGGATCTGGGCACTTAGTAGGTAGCTTTCTTTGGATAACTGCAGAAACATTTTCTCCTACCCTCACCTTTTCATATTTTTTCATTTTCTATTTCCTCTTTTGTGTACACAATTCTTTTAAAAATTTAGCATAACGAGGCACTTCTTTAATAGCATCTAACAATGGAATATTTACCTCGCATTTATGAAAAGTTTCATACAAATCTGAATTTTTCTCGTACATTCTGTTTTTTATTAAAGCAAGAGGGAAAGGAGGTACCAGTTTATATTCAGAGAGAGGTGGAAATTTACACTCAGGTGCATCCTTGTTGTTAAGAACACTGTTGTCTGCTCCTTTACTTTTCTCATCTGCATTGTCGTGATCTTGTGGTTTAGGCACTGTCTTTTCTGGACTTGCTATCTCCATACCATTCCTTAAAGTGATTTCACTTACATTTTCTTTTGGATTCACCACTGTTTGAGAGGGTAACTTTCCATAACTTTGCGCTTCCAATCGACTAATTGCAGTTGCCATTTGTCCCACTTGCGTACCCAAATTCTGAATACTTGCCCTTGTTTCCTATTAAAAATTTAAAGTGTTAGTGGAAAGTGTTTTAACAATGTCTTCTAAAGATATACTAGGGTTAGAAGATTGGCCCTGTTGTTGTCTATTGGGATACGATGGTTTGTACTGCTACTGATTTTGAAAAGTTTGAGGTGCGGGTTGATTTGCTTGTGGATTCCCATAGCTAAAGTTCGGATGATCCCTCCATCCAGGATTATATGTATTTGAATAGGGATCATACTTCCTTTGTGGTTGCCCAGGAAATCCTCCTGCTAAATTTGCCTGTTCAACAGATCCCTCTTGGAGAGTTGGGCACATATCTATCGGATGTCCAACTACCGCACAAATCTCGTAAGTTTTCACCTGTTGTGTGTTACTTGCACCTAGTTGACGAACAAGAGCAGTTAAACTCGTAATTTGTTATTCAATAGAAGAAATTTGTACCTCACTAGCATTCCTAGGTGTTGAATCGTCTAATGCCAAATTATTGAGAATTGGCGGCCATATTTGCAATTAGGTTTCTTGCAGCCTCGGGAGTCTTATCTACCAACGCTCCACCACTAGCAGCGTCAATCATGCTTCTATCGGTACAACTGAGACCTTCGTAGAAATATTGGATGAGAAGCTGATCACTGATTTGGTGATGAGGGCAACTGGCACATAATCTCTTGAAACGTTCCCAATACTCATGTAGGGATTCTTCGTTGTTCTGCCTCACACCACAAAATGACTTCCGTATGTTAGCCGCCCTTGAAGCTGAGAAATATTTCTCTAAAAAGAGTCTTTTGATCTCTTCCCATGTGGTGATACTTTCGGAGGGTAAATAGTAAAGCCAATCCTTAGCTGAATCTTTCAGAGAAAACGGGAAGGCTCTTAGCTTGATCTACTCTTCGGTTACTCCGATAGGTTTTACACTCATGCATACCACATGAAAATCCTACAAGTGTTTGTGGGGATCTTCACCTGCCAAACCATGAAAAAAAGGCAGAAGATGTATTAATCCAAGAACAAAAGTTAGCCGCACATGGCTATTGAAAATCACCAAAAGAATAGAGAGGAAAAAGTATTTTACAATTAAAAACAAGATATCCCAATATGTTTGTCCAAGACTCCTATTTATAAGAATTAAAACAGAAGCCTCCATATGCCATAGCCCTGCTTCCACGAGTCCAATTCGCTAAAGGAGTTCGGCAACCATATTAGCGCCTCCCTGCTGGGGTAGGAGTGCCTTAGACAATTTCCCCGCTAGGGCGGTTATGCCCACTGTCCAGCCGCTTCAATTCCTTCTAATTTCGTGACCCATTCCTTTAATTACTTTGCTTGGCACATGAGCTGCTTGTTGCTTTCCAATATTTTTGTAATCCTTTGCAATGCAAGACCATAGCCCACGTGTGCAGATGACTTGCATGAAAAAGAAAAGGAATATGAGTAAGCTACTGGGAGTAATCCTTCTTCAATTTGTGATGTCAAAGGCGTGTCCCCCACATGAGCTTGCAATCCAATTCGCCAACTGCTTAACTTCTTTTTGTAATATATCCGTGAGCTGGTCCCTTTAATCACTTGCTGAAAATTCGTGGCCATGTTAACTACTTCTCAATTCGTGGGCCCATGTTAACTTCAATTCATGTGGGCTAACAATTGCAAGCTAATTCTTTTAATTGTTTTGCTTGGCACGTGACTCTCACCTATTTGCAAGCTGCTGATTTTGATCCTTGGCCCACATGATATAATACATTCCTTTATTTCTTGGCTACTAATCACCTAATTCATTACCCCACCTAGCAATCATTCGTGCGCAAGCTACTGGACATTTTTCTTCAATTTATGAGCTGCTCTTGGAATGTTTGTTGCATGTTAAAATCGTGGCCCACATAATTGCCAAGCAAACCGTGGCCCATTTCATGTTAATTCCTTTCGGCCTTAAACGCTTCCTTTGAACCCATTTCTCTCACTTGGTTCAATTGTACCTAAAATAACAAATATAAACATACTGAATATATTTAGGTACAAAATAAATATAAAAGAATAAGTATTAAGGGATTAAAATATAACATATCTCATCCTTATTAATATACATATGATATATAACTTATACAATATAATTACTCTCTAATAATTATCATAAATACAATTAATCACATAAGTTACAAGTTTTGAATTTGAAAAGCCCTAAGGCTTGTTTGGCCAAAACAACATTATATTAAAAACTACTTTTTCAGCTTAAGGCCTTGTTTGGAAAAATAAGATTAAACAAGTACAAGGGTCTCGTTTGGTAAAACCAATTTAAAACCCTTTTTATTATTTTAATAAATCCTTCATCCATAGATTAAATACTACACTTATTTAATTAAATTACCACATTCCAATTCAATTAAATAAAAAATAACATTCATTAATTAATAAAAACACATAATACCAAATTGTTACACAATTGTAATTCCTTTATTAAACATAATTCATGTAACAAATTATTATTAACATTTAGCACATAACATTAAATCTAATTCAATTATTCTCAATTAAATTGGAATTATGCTACACCATTATTAACACATAATTTAATTAAATATTACTCCCAATTAAATCAATCCACACAATCACATAATTTATTTATTTAACTCAATAAATAAATCACATATAATATTTAGTCACTCAATAAATATTAAAATTTAATATATAAAATCTCAATCGTTACAAAACTCGATGCAAGAATTATGAACCTATTAGCTACCGCTCTTAATAGGACGAGAGAGAACGTACAAACTAATCCTGGGGTAGGTCGTCGGAGTACCTTTAAGGAGTTTAAAATTATAGGTTCGACTGAGTTCTATGGAACTATGGATCCTATCGCTGCCTAAGTTTGGGTAAAAGAAATTGAGAAGGCATTTTTCATAGCAACTGTCAATGAGACGCAAAAGACTTCTTTTGCTACTTACATGATGAATGGTGAGGCCAACTACAGGTGGGAGGCAAACCAAGGTAGGTTCGGAACAGAAGTTGTTACGTGGATGCGGTTCAAGGAGTTATTCTTCGAGAACTACTTCCCCACTAGCATGTAGGGGAGGACGGAGATTCAGTTCTTAGAACTAAAGTAAGGGGAGATGATAGTTCCCCAATATGTAGCCAGATTCAATGAACTGGGAAGATTTGTTCCACATCAAGTGGACACAGAGTTACGGAAGGCTAGGAGGTTCGAGTAGGGAATAAAACCCTGGCTCTTTAGCCAGATATCGGTATTCCAAAGTGTTACTTTTGGAGCCGTGTTAGAGAAGGCGATCATAGTCGAGGGTGGTAGTGAGGCTGTTACGACCCCAAAATTCATACAATACAACTCTCGACATCGGTCGTTAACAATACATCCTTATTCAGACTTTACATCATTAATCAATGATACAATCACTAAAAATACGAAATATTTAAAACTTTTATATTATTCTTTCTTTATTTCCCTGAATCTCAACCTTTATTGTTACATAACTTTGATTCAACTTTATTTCATGAATCGCTTCGTCAAAGTTATTATAAACTAAAACTTACAACCACGTTCAATAACCCTTATACATCGGGTAAAATTTAAACTTTACAACTCAACATCTGTTAAGCATCATACATTATAAAATACATTATCTGAAACCTTAAACAGGGTCCAAAATAAAAATAATTCAGCCAAAGTATATAAATCTTCATGCATTACATCTGATTCATTTCTTTCAAGTAGCACGTAGCGTTACCTTTATTTTAATTAACTCACATGAATTATATAATTATAATATATAATTATTTAATTTCTTTTCTCGCATAAATTATCTCAATAAAATTTATTTAATCCATACATCTAACCACTACTTAAATATTAATCAATTTATTTAATACCATCATACTTAAATAAATTATTCCATAATAATTTTCGTCAAATATTTATCTTATTCCATAAGTATTCCAACTAAAATATTTATTTAATTCATCTAACACCAATATTTATTTATAGTTATATTGGTTCTTCTCATTCTCATACTGCATTTACATTCACTTGGCTAAATATAATATATTAAGTCATTACATAACCGTATTACTCTTACATGTAATATATTACCTTCATATTTTATTAAAATAATTATATTTATATTAATTCACTATTTTAATTAAGTGAATTACTCATATCATTTATGAAATTTAATTCATAACAATTATAGTGCCAACAAGGCATAATAATCAAATTATATTATTTCATAATATAATATCAACTTAATTAGATTAACTAATCTTAATCAGTTAATTTTTTTTTTCGTAATAATTTCATTTAACTTCTTCAACAGTTAAATTAAATTAACTATTAAACCTCATTCTTCCAACATATGAATATATATATATATATATATATATATATATATATCTTCTATATTCACACCACATCATATACTTCACAACATATAACACATATATACACATATCCAAACTCAAAACATCTCGTAATAAAAATTTTATTTATTAAATTCTTATTATAATAATTTTTGAAAATTCGGGTTGTCACATCATTCCCTCCTTATAAGGATTCCGTCCTCGGAATCACCGAAACCCTACCTTACTCAGATTTTCATCAAATCTCTTTAAAAATATTAATCGTTGAATAACTTCAACACATTACCTTAGTATAGGTTTTATATTTCCTACTACATTCATTTCTTCAACAATTTCTAGGCTTTATTTCATAACCTTCAATTCAACACAATTATGTTTCAAATATTATATATTCTCTAACTCGTTCATTTCCTTTCTAAGGATTATTACCATATACCTTACTCGTCAAAGACATATACTTCATAATTCACTATCTTATGAGTATTCGGGTTATCACATTCACCCCTTCTTCTAAGAATTTCAACCTCGAAATTTTCATTAATCTTCATTCATTCAATCCATCAAAGTAGATTTTAAGTTAATCTTATTCACTAACTTGTTGTGTTCCACAACTATTTCTCTCTAGGGAATATCATTCTTGCCACCTTCACCTTCAGAATAATAAGAATCTTCCATAATTGTTCAATAATTGGGAAGCGATATGAATAACAGGAATTTAAAAGATTTCAACTCATGTTGAGGGGTCATAAGACCTTGAACTCTTCTCCAAGTTTAATAGTGCATCACCACTGTAAACTATCTTTAACAGAATGTTTAGCAATCACACAGACTGAAAACACTCTTTGCAAGTACTCTAGGTGATCAGCCTATCGTACCCCTACGTCGTGCACAACGTATTACATCTTAACATCGTAACGACTATATGCGTAACTTTCGGAACCATTGTCTCCCATAACATGTGTAACGATTGAGAATTTTATATGTTAATTGTAAATATTTATTGAATTAAATAAATATTGTATAGAATTTATTTGTGAAGATAAATAAATAAATTGTGCGATTGTTGTGGATAATTTAATTAAGTGCTATATGATTAATTAAATTGATATGTTAGCAATGGTGTAGCATCATTTTAATTTAATGGGGAATAATTTAATTAGAGTTAATGTTATGTGCTAAGTGATAATAATTTGTTAGACGAATTATGTTTAATAAAGGAAATTCAATTGTGTGACAATTTGGTATTATGTGAATGTTAGTTTATTTAATTGAATTAGAGTGTTGTAATTTAATTAAATAAGTGTAATATTTAATCTATGGATTTAAAGAGTTATTAAAAGACTAGAAAAGGATTTTAATGTGTTTTACCAAACAAGGCCCTTGTACTTGTTTAATCTTATTTTACCCAAACAAGGCCTTAGCACTAAAAAAAACCTATTTTTTCTAAGAGGTTGCCAAACATGGCCTTGGACTTTTCAAATTTTGTAACCTATGTTATTAATAAGAATTAATATGGTTATAAGTATTATATTTATTATATATAAGTTACATATCTATTATATATGTATATTGTATATTGTATAATATATGTTAAGTTACAAGTTACGTCAGTTTTACAAAACAAAGAAAGAAAGAAGAAGAGGGTTAGAGAGAATTGTCAGAGAAGAAGAAGAGAGAAGAGGAAGAAAGGCTTGAGAAGGCATAAGAGGATCATCATCTTCATCATCTCTTCTCTTTAAGTAAAACTAGTAAGGTTATACCCTAACCCTTGTACTCAATTCTTATGTGTTGTAATTATTTTTTATCAAATTAGGTTTTTACAATCATGAAATTATATGTATATATGGTGTTCATATGTTTTCATATGTAATTGTATGCCATGAAAGGGTTTTCAAAATACAATTGTTGTAAAAACAAGTTTTCAAAGCATATTCTTTTATGTTTTTCATGGTTTTAGAACTCTATGTGAAAGCTATTTATTTTGATATGTGAATGGGATATGTATGTATATATATACATACATATATATATATATATATATATATATATGTTTACATGAGGGTTTCATAGTTGTTTAAGAATTTCAATTCATAAGTATATGATGAATACTATGAAATTCATGTTCATAGTGTTAGATTATGAATTTATGTTGAAAAATTCTTTAAATCCTTGATACGAGCATTAATTATGTGTAATATGTGATATAACATGATTATATATGAGTTATATGATTGTTCTAGCAATTCAATCAATGAATTGTTGATAAACAATAGGAAGTGTGTTCATAGTGATTTTCGGTGAAGTTATTTCTGAAAAACGGCTTTTAAAACTATCAAATTGGTGTTGATTTTGGGTCATTGTTAAAATTGATCATGTATTAAGTTAATATATTAGAATATGAGTGATTACAATTGGAATCACTTGAATAGGATGAAAAACGAATTCGTAGTAGCAATTTTCGTCAAGAACGCTTAAAATTGTGTTTTCTTTGAAAATCATGAAATCTTGTTTTGGATTATGTGTTTTATGGATTATATATGTTATGAGCATGTTAATAAGTTTAAAATATTGTTAGTATCAAGTTTTATGTTTATCATGTTGGAAAAAAAATCGAATTCGGTGTGAAGGAATGAGCCAAATTGGCTTAATTCTCCACCAGTTCGCGAACCAAGTGGTGCAGCAGGGGGAGCACCCGCCCCAGCGGGTGATGTTGCTGCCCAGAAAATTTTGAGTTTTGTTTTTGAGTTTTTATGCCCCGTTTGTTAAGCTAACTTATTTCTAAGACTTGGAAAGTGAAAGGTGTAATAAGATAACATGTTTTTGATGTGTTTAAGTTAGATTGAAATAGATTATGAATGTGTTACATGTGTGTGTGTGTGTTGCTTTCACGAGGCACACAACACGATTCATTGAGTTATAGGCTTATGAATGTATGCCGTGAGTATAGACTCACGTACTTGACTAATTAGCAACCAATGTGGTAAATTATATTGTGAGTTGGACTTAGATATGAAGTTCGATGGTTTAAATATTGTAGTTGGATACCAACAGATGGTTTGAATGTAATATAAATGTGTAGGGTGTTTGTGAAGTGGTTATAATTGTTAAAGTGTAGCTTGCGCTTAAGGCAAGTTCTCTTACCCTTATTCTCTTATGTTAAGCAAGTTTCTAAACTTGTTATTTATATTGTGCAAGTTCTTTAAGCTACTCTTGAATACTATACAAGCCTATTCATTGTATCTTTTCATTGTGCAAATTTCCTAACCCTTGCTCAATAAATCATGAAAGTTCATTTACGCTCCTTAACCTGTTATATATGGTACAAGTTATACCACACTCATAAAGCGTAAGTATTAAAGCGTTATTTTAGTAATATGATCTTGACTTAGTTGTTCAAGTAAGATCTACTTAGTCTATCGAATGCTTTAAGTTGTTTCTAAAAGCATGCCTATCTATTATGAAGTTTATTGTCATATTTTGCAATTGGTTCATGATTCTTATATTATTGAACTGTAAAGAACTGAAAGTCGATTCAACTACTCCTAGTTGATGATAGTTGAACTCTAAAGTTCCCTTATCTATCCAAACCAAACTTTCTTTGGTGCGGACTTGTATTCAATTTCTGAGAAGGAACAACCCTATTAATTAGGGGATATTTTATGCGAAAGCGTTAAGATGGTTGTGCACAATTCATAGTACAAAGGGTTGATCCCCCTGAGTACGAGTTAATGTCTATAGTCTTATTGACTGTTAAAGGTTTAAATAGAAATATTTATAACCTAGGACAATGGTTCAAGGTCTTATGACCCTCAGATGATTCCATATTCGAATTCTATATATTGATGAAAGTAAAGTTATTCAAACTCTTTTGAAAAGATTCACTTATGTCATATCACTGTTGTATTTTCAAGTGAGCTTTTGTTTGCTCACTCTTGCCTGCTTTACCACCACTTGCAGTTGAGACCAAGAATGTTGACATACCATCAATAAGTAAAGGAAAAGGAAAGATGAATAAATGAAGGCTTGTTATGTCAGGTTGCTTTTGTAATAAGACTTAGTTGGTTATGTTTATGTTTCCGCATTTACGTTATCTGAATGATGTTAAGGTTTAGATAACCCTGGGATTTTATTGAACAAGTTGTCATTCTTTCTAGAGGAAGATTTTTATTAAGGTTTTATGAAGGTTGTAATTAGTTTGAAATTCTTTATTACTGGGTAGATGTATGTTTTAATTAGAAAGTGAACACCAAATCATGTGGAAACGAAGTACCCGGATTTGGGGGTGTCACAGGTTGGTATCAAAGCCATAGGTTATGAAACCTTAGGTGGGGAAAAACCTTAGGTAGTAGCCTTATGGTAAGATCGAAAAGATAGATGTGATAAGTAAAGATAATAAACTAACTTATGTGCTATGTGTTTACGTTCAGGTATTCGAAGGGTGACGACTCGATATCACGTAATAATAAGCTTTCAAATTCTTTTGTCAGGATGACGAACGTTGGAGAACCTAGTCAGGCTAGAGAGGTTGTACCTCAGGTGCCTAGAGAGGAGGATCCCCGTGACATGCATGTTGTCTGAGTGATCACCATAGCTGGTTGGGAGCGTGAGTATGACACCTATTCCAGAGGATGAGGACGAGGACGAGTCTGAAGAGGAGGAAGAGGATCCCGAAAGAGGAATTCCCACCTCACTCTACTAGTGCTGAGATGTACGAGGCAGTCTACGATAGCAACGTGGAGCTTCATGGACGAGTAGGAGATCTCGAAGAAACTATCCATCAATGAGACAATACGATCTAGGAAATGGCAAATGACCTGGGAGATGCACAGTGGAACCTGATACATATGGAGGTTGATAGAGATGCTGCTCAATTTGAACTGGCAAAGCTGAAGCAAGACATCCAGGAGGAGTCGAGGAAGCGTGCCAGGGCTGAATAGTCAAGCTTGAGGGCTAATCAACGAGCTGATCGAGCTGAAGATGAAGCTGAGGTCAAGAGGGCCAAGCTGAGGGAAACGGAATATACTTTTCATACAGCGATAGAAAGAGCTCAGGACCGTATTTTCTACTACCCAGCTTAGTTCCAAGGTTTACTGTGGTATGTAGTGGACCGAAGAACGGCAATTCGGGTAATGGAAGAGGAACGCAGAGAGGCTGTGCGACGTATTAATATGCCTAGGCAGTAGCAGCAATACCAGTAATAGTAGTAGTAGCAGTAGTAGTAGAGCTTTTGTTTATGTGTTGCTTTTGTAGTAAATAAAGTAAATTCCATAATTGAGATAAGAATGGGATAAGTTAATAATGTAATCCTGCAACTTTTTCAGTTCAGGAAGGATGATGTAAATGGCAGGAATGCTATCTGATTGATGTTTTTAAACTACGACTAATGAATAAAAGAAGTTTATTGACGTGCTTTGTGTTCTATGTGAACTGAGATATTCAAACCTTTAAGTGTGAACTTGAATACTTAAGATTTGAATAAAGGATCTAATAATAATATTTTCTTATCAGAAAATGCCTCCTAGAAGAAGAGTAACACGTCAAAACCCCGAGGGTTCAACAAACAACAACAATAACGATGCAACAAACCCTAATGCGGTTCAGCAATTAGTAAACCTGCTGGCAGGAGCAGTGGCGAATCAGCCGCAAGTGCAAGCTATGACGTTTAAAGAGTTTAAGGCAGTAGGACCGCCGGAATTTAAGGGATCGACAAACCCTATAGATGCTCAGACGTGGATTATGGAAATAGAAAAGGTATTTGACGTGGTTAGGGTCAGTGAAGACCAGAAAACTGGCATTTGTGACTTTTATGTTGAAGTCAGATGCTAGGTTCTGGTGGCAGGCGAATAAGACTAGAGAGGGAGAAGGAGTCATAGCGTGGGAATGTTTCAAAGAGATGTTCTACGAGATGTACTTCCCAGTGAGTTTGCAAGATCAGATGGAGGTCCAATTCTTAGAGCTGAAGCAGGGAACGATGTCAGTGTCGGAATACGCGGTGAAGTTTAATGAACTGGCCATGTTCGCTACTTACCAGGTCAGCACGGATGCTAGGAAGGCGAGGAGGTTTGAGCAGGGACTGAAACCCTGGCTCTATAGCAAGGTCTCTATGATTCAGCTAAACACGTTTGCAGCCGTGCTGGAAAAGGCTATTCTAGCTGAAGGGGGAAGCAAAGCGGTGAATAAATTCAACCAAGATAAGAAGAAGAAGAAAGAAACGGAAACTAAGGCTAGTGGTAGCGGGGCTATCCATCAGAAGAGGAAGTGGAATGACAATAACTCTGCTGGGAGTCAGCAGGGAGGCTAACAGAAGAGGAAGCTCGAAGCGTGTGCTACATGCGAGAAGACTCACACTAGAGTGTGCATGAAAGGGAAACGTGTATGTACAAATGTGGTCAGGAAGGCCACATCACGCCATATTACCCAAACCCCAAGAAAGGAGCTTGTTATATATGTGGATCCAAGGATCATATGGCTCGTAATTGCCCTAAGAAGCCAGCGACAGGGTCAATAGGGAATGGAGGGAAGGACAACGGTAGCACTCTGACTCTTGCCGGACCATCGCCACTACAGGCCGTTTGACCCACTGCCCGCACATTCAACATGACGGTGCAAGACGCGGTGCAATCAAAAGATGTGGTGGCAGGTATTATTCCGATCAATAGTATAAATGCATATGTATTATTTGATTCGGGTGCTACTTGTTCATTCATATCTGATGATTTTGCTAGAACCCTAGACTTACCTATAGAGGAGTTAGTTTACCCTTTGAGCATAGAAATTGCGAATAGGGAGATTATTCCTGTTAGGAGTGTTTATAGGAATTGTAGACTGGACATTAAAGGTCAGGAACTTAGAGTAGATTTGATTTCGATTAAACTTGGGGAATTCGACGTCATACTAGGTATGGACTAGTTGTTCAACCATGAGGCGATAATCGACTGTTAGAAGAAGTTAGTAAACATTACGACTCCGTCAAAGTTGGTGTTCTATGGTAGTAAATCGCCTAGACAAGCGAATTGTCTAACGGTGATGCAAGCCAATAAACTTTTGATGCAAGGCTGTGTAGGATATTTAGCCTACATAGTAGATACGCGTAAGGAGAGCCCTAAGGTAGAGGAGATATCGGTAGTTAAGGAGTTTGTGGACGTTTTTCTGAGCGATTTGCCAGGACTTCCGCCAGATAGGGAGACAGAGTTCGTGATCGATTTAGTGCCTGGAACTGCTCCAATTTTGAAGGCTCCATATCGAATGGCTCCAGTCGAGATGAAGGTACTGATGGTTCAACTGCAAGAACTGTTAGACAAGAAGTATATCCAACCGAGCGTTTCATCTTGGGGAGCGCCTGTTTTATTCGTGAAGAAGAAGGATGGATCGATGCGTCTCTGCATTGATTATAGGGAGTTGAATAAAGTTACGATCAAGAATAGGTATCCTTTACCTAGGATCGATGACTTGTTTGATCAACTGAAGGGTGCGAAGTACTTCTCAAAAATTAATTTGAGAAGCGGGTATCATCAGTTGAAGGTGAGGAAGGAAGATATACCAAAAACTGCTTTTAGAACTCGGTATGGTCATTACGAGTTCTTGGTGATGTCATTTGGTCTCACGAATGCCCCAGCTGCATTTATGGACCTAATGAACAGGGTGTTCAAGCCATTTCTGGACAAGTTTGTGGTAGTGTTTATAGATGACATCCTGGTTTATTCCAAGACCGAGGAGGAGCATGCTGAACACTTAAGACTAACCTTAGAAGCACTGAGACGAGAAAAGCTTTACGCTAAATTCTCAAAATGCGAATTTTAGTTGGAACGTGTGCAATTTCTTGGCCACGTAATCGACAAGAATGGTATTTCGGTAGATCCGTCGAAGGTTGAAGAGGTAATGAATTGGGATCAGCCGAAGACGCCGTCTGAAGTGAGGAGTTTCTTGGGATTGGCAGGTTATTACCGGAGATTTATCCAAGACTTTTCTAAAATCGCAACTCCGTTGACGAATCAGACTCGTAAAACAGTTAAGTTTGTTTGGACGGAGAAGTGTGAGGAGAGTTTTCCAGAGTTGAAGAAGAGGTTGAGTACTGCTCCTGTATTATCTTTACCGGATAGTTCGGGAAATTTCGTGGTATATAGTGATGCCTCACATAAAGGATTAGGCTGTGTGTTGATGCAGAGCGGCAAAGTCATTGCCTATGCGTCACGTCAGCTGAAGGACTATGAGAAGGGGTATCCGACCCATGACTTGGAGTTGGCAGCAGTAGTGTTTGCTCTAAAGATTTGGAGACACTACATGGAGAGAAGTGTAAAATATACACAGATCACAAGAGTCTGAAGTATATCTTTACCTAGAAGGATTTGAACATGCGCCAAAGGAGATGGTTGGAACTGATTAAAGACTACGATTGCGAGATACTTTACCGTCCGGGTAAAGCTAACGTTGTCGCTGACGCTTTGAGCAGAAATGGTCGGGAGAAGCTGAATATGTTAACTGATCAGGATCAGTTAATAGAGCAGATGGCTAGATTAGAGCTGGAAGTAAAGTTTCCAAAGAAATTGGATGAAAAGTTGTTCCAAGTAACCACTGGTTCTACAATTGTGGACAAGGTAAAAGAAGCTCAACTTCA
This sequence comes from Panax stipuleanatus, assembly GCA_020205555.1. NCBI lineage: Eukaryota > Viridiplantae > Streptophyta > Magnoliopsida > Apiales > Araliaceae > Panax > Panax stipuleanatus. The sequence continues at coordinate 58,247,623 of CM035123.1, read as the reverse complement.
CGATGAAGAATGCGAGAAGATTCGAAAGAGAATAGCTGATGGCGAAGAGGTTAAATTCAAGATCGACAGTGAGGATCTGCTACGATTTGAAGGTAGAATCTGGGTACCGCCAGTATCAGAAGTTAAGGAGGAAATCTTAAGCGAAACTCACAGCTCGAGATATTCAATTCACCCTGGGAGTACGAAGATGTACCAGGATCTCAGGCATTATTTTTGGTGGCCGAATATGAAGAAGGATGTAGCTGAATGCGTTACGAAATGTCTAACTTGTCAAAAAGTCAAGGCAGAACAACATAGACCTAGCGGATTGCTGCAACCGTTAGAAATTCTAGAGTGGAAGTGGGAGCATATCACGATGGATTTCGTGGTTGGTCTTCCAGCGACTCAGAAAGGTTTCGATGCAATATGGGTTATTGTGGATCGACTGACAAAGTCAGCCCACTTTTTACCAATCAGGATTATATATAACTTGGAACAGTTAGCTAAATTATACGTTAAGGAGAATATTTCTCGATATGGTGTTCCAGTGTCGATTGTGTCAGACAGAGATCCGCGTTTTACGTCAAATTTCTGGAAGCGTTTACAAGAATGTTTGGGAACACAGTTGCTAATGAGTATAGCGTACCATCCTCAAACCGATGGCCAGAGCGAGAGAACAATTCAGACGCCTGAGGATATGCTGAGAGCATGTGTGATGGACTTCAAATGAAGTTGGGACGATCATCTACCGTTGGTGGAGTTCGCCTACAACAATAGTTACCACGCGAGTATCGGCATGCCGCCTTACGAAGCGTTATACGGCAGAAAGTGCAGAACTCCTCTATGCTGGAATGAAGTCGGTGAACGTCAGCTATTGGGACCGGAATTGGTACAATAAACTGCTGAAATTGTGAAGCTGATCAGAACAAGATTGGTTGCTACTCAGGACAGATAGAAGAAATATGCCGATCAACATCGACAGAACTGAGAATTCTTACCAGGAAGCTTCGTTTTCCTAAAGGTATCTCCCTGGAAGGGGAAGATTAGATTTGGCAAGAAAGGGAAACTGAGTCCCCGATTTATTGGACCTTTTGAGGTATTACGAAAAGTTGGCGAGGTAGCTTACGAAGTGGCATTACCTCCGGAACTCGAGAATATACATAACGTATTTCATATTTCCGTGTTACGGCCTTACAAACACGACTATAAACATGTAATAGAATACGAGCCTTTACAATTTGATAAAGACTTAACTTATGAAGAGGTTCCTGTTCAAATTATTGACAGAAAGGAACAAGTACTTAGGAATAAAATGATACCTTCTGTTAAGGTAATTTGGAGGAACCACAGTGCTGAAGAAGCTACGTGGGAACTCGAAGATGTTATGATGAAGTCTTATCCTCAATTATTTGATTAATTGAAGTGTGTAACCCCTTAGATATCGATTCTGGGGACAGAATCCTTTTAAGGGGGGAAGAATGTAACAGATGAGAATTTTTATGAGGTGAGAATTTTTGTGAGATTTTTTTTATGTTGTGATTCTGGGGACAGAATCCTTTTAAGGAGGGAAGACTGTAACGATTGATAATTTTATATGTTAATTGTAAATATTTATTGAATTAAATAAATATTTTATGGAATTTATTTGTGAAGATAAATAAATAAATTGTGCAATTGTTGTGGACAATTTAATTAAGTGCTATATGATTAATTAAATTGATATGTTAGCAATGGTGTAGCATCATTTTAATTTAATGGGGAATAATTTAATTAGAGTTAATGTTATGTGCTAAGTGATAATAATTTGTTAGACGAATTATGTTTAATAAAGGAAATTCAATTGTGTGACAATTTGGTATTATGTGAATGTTAGTTTATTTAATTGAATTAGAGTGTTGTAATTTAATTAAATAAGTATAATATTTAATCTATGGATTTAAAGAGTTATTAAAAGACTAGAAAAAGATTTTAAAGTGTTTTACCAAATAAGACCCTTGTACTTGTTTAATCTTATTTTACCCAAACAAGGCCTTAGCACTAAAAAACACCTATTTTTTCTAAGAGGTTGCCAAACATGGCCTTGGACTTTTCAAATTTTGTAACCTATGTTATTAATAAGAATTAATATGGTTATAAGTATTATATTTATTATATATAAGTTACATATCTATTATATATGTATATTGTATAATATATGTTAAGTTACAAGTTACGTTAGTTTTACAAAACAAAGAAAGAAAGAAGAAGAGGGTTAGAGAGAATTGTCAGAGAAGAAGAAGAGAGAAGAGGAAGAAAGGCTTGAGAAGGCATAACAGAATCATCATCTTCATCATCTCTTCTCTTTAAGTAAAACTAGTAAGGTTATACCCTAACCCTTGTACTCAATTCTTATGTGTTGTAATTATTTTTTTATCAAATTAGGTTTTTACAATCATGAAATTATATGTATATATGGTGTTCATATGTTTTCATATGTAATTGTATGCCATGAAAGGGTTTTCAAAATACAATTGTTGTAAAAACAAGTTTTCAAAGCATATTCTTTTATGTTTTTCATGGTTTTAGAACTCTATGTGAAAGTCTCTTTGTGAAAGCTATTTATTTTGATATGTGAATGGGATATGTATGTATATATATACATATATATATATATATATGTTTACATGAGGGTTTCATAGTTGTTTAAGAATTTCAATTCATAAGTATATGATGAATATACTATGAAATTCATGTTCATAGTGTTAGATTATGAATTTATGTTGAAAATTTCTTTAAATCCTTGATGCGAGCATGAATTATGTGTAATATGTGATATAACATGATTATATATGAGTTATATGGGTGTTCTAGCAATTCAATCAATGAATTTTTGATAAACAATAGGAAGTGTGTTCATAGTGATTTTCGGTGGATCCAAGGATCATATGGCTCGTAATTGCCCTAAGAAGCCAGCGACAGGATCAATAGGGAATGGAGGGAAGGACAACGGTAGCACTCTGACACTTGCCGGACCATCGCCACTACAGGCCGTTTGACCCACTGCCCGCACATTCAACATGACGGTGCAAGACGCGGTGCAATCAAAAGATGTGGTGGCAGGTATTATTCCGATCAATAGTATAAATGCATATGTATTATTTGATTCGGGTGCTACTTGTTCATTCATATCTGATGATTTTGCTAGAACCCTAGACTTACCTATAGAGGAGTTAGTTTACCCTTTGAGCATAGAAATTGCGAATAGGGAGATTATTCCTGTTAGGAGTGTTTATAGGAATTGTAGACTGGACATTAAAGGTCAGGAACTTAGAGTAGATTTGATTTCTATTAAACTTGGGGAATTCGACGTCATACTAGGTATGGACTTGTTGTTCAACCATGAGGCGATAATCGACTGTCAGAAGAAGTTAGTAAACCTTACGACTCCGTCAAAGTTGGTGTTTTAGGGTAGTAAATCGCCTAGACAAGCGAATTGTCTAACGGTGATGCAAGCCAATAAACTTTTGATGCAAGGCTGTGTAGGATATTTAGCCTACATAGTAGATACGCGTAAGGAGAGCCCTAAGGTAGAGGAGATATCGGTAGTTAAGGAGTTTGTGGACGTTTTTCTGAGCGATTTGCCAGGACTTCCGCCAGATAGGGAGACAGAGTTCGTGATCGATTTAGTGCCTGGAACTGCTCCAATTTTGAAGGCTCCATATCGAATGGCTCCAGTCGAGATGAAGGTACTGATGGTTCAACTGCAAGAACTGTTAGACAAGAAGTATATCCAACCGAGCGTTTCATCGTGGGGAGCGCCTGTTTTATTCGTGAAGAAGAAGGATGGATCGATGCGTCTCTGCATTGATTATAGGGAGTTGAATAAAGTTACGATCAAGAATAGGTATCCTTTACCTAGGATCGATGACTTGTTTGATCAACTGAAGGGTGCGAAGTACTTCTCAAAAATTAATTTGAGAAGCGGGTATCATCAGTTGAAGGTGAGGAAGGAAGATATACCAAAAACTGCTTTTAGAACTCGGTATGGTCATTACGAGTTCTTGGTGATGTCATTTGGTCTCACGAATGCCCCAGCTGCATTTATGGACCTAATGAACAGGGTGTTCAAGCCATTTCTGGACAAGTTTGTGGTAGTGTTTATAGATGACATCCTGGTTTATTCCAAGACCGAGGAGGAGCATGCTGAACACTTAAGACTAACCTTAGAAGCACTGAGACGAGAAAAGCTTTACGCTAAATTCTCAAAATGCGAATTTTAGTTGGAACGTGTGCAATTTCTTGGCCACGTAATCGACAAGAATGGTATTTCGGTAGATCCGTCGAAGGTTGAAGAGGTAATGAATTGGGATCAGCCGAAGACGCCGTCTAAAGTGAGGAGTTTCTTGGGATTGGCAGGTTATTACCGGAGATTTATCCAAGACTTTTCTAAAATCGCAACTCCGTTGACGAATCAGACTCGTAAAACAGTTAAGTTTGTTTGGACGGAGAAGTGTGAGGAGAGTTTTCCAGAGTTGAAGAAGAGGTTGAGTACTGCTCCTGTATTATCTTTACCGGATAGTTCGGGAAATTTCGTGGTATATAGTGATGCCTCACATAAAGGATTAGGCTGTGTGTTGATGCAGAGCGGCAAAGTCATTGCCTATGCGTCACGTCAGCTGAAGGACTATGAGAAGGGGTATCCGACCCATGACTTGGAGTTGGCAGCAGTAGTGTTTGCTCTAAAGATTTGGAGACACTACATGGAGAGAAGTGTAAAATATACACAGATCACAAGAGTCTGAAGTATATCTTTACCTAGAAGGATTTGAACATGCGCCAAAGGAGATGGTTGGAACTGATTAAAGACTACGATTGCGAGATACTTTACCGTCCGGGTAAAGCTAACGTTGTCGCTGACGCTTTGAGCAGAAATGGTCGGGAGAAGCTGAATATGTTAACTGATCAGGATCAGTTAATAGAGCAGATGGCTAGATTAGAGCTGGAAGTAAAGTTTCCAAAGAAATTGGATGAAAAGTTGTTCCAAGTAACCACTAGTTCTACAATTGTGGACAAGGTAAAAGAAGCTCAACTTCACGATGAAGAATGCGAGAAGATTCGAAAGAGAATAGCTGATGGCGAAGAGGTTAAATTCAAGATCGACAGTGAGGATCTGCTACGATTTGAAGGTAGAATCTGGGTACCGCCAGTATCAGAAGTTAAGGAGGAAATCTTAAGCGAAGCTCACAGCTCGAGATATTCAATTCACCCTGGGAGTACGAAGATGTACCAGGATCTCAGGCATTATTTTTGGTGGCCGAATATGAAGAAGGATGTAGCTGAATGCGTTACGAAATGTCTAACTTGTCAAAAAGTCAAGGCAGAACAACATAGACCTAGCGGATTGCTGCAACCGTTAGAAATTCTAGAGTGGAAGTGGGAGCATATCACGATGGATTTCGTGGTTGGTCTTCCAGCGACTCAGAAAGGTTTCGATGCAATATGGGTTATTGTGGATCGACTGACAAAGTCAGCCCACTTTTTACCAATCAGGATTATATATAACTTGGAACAGTTAGCTAAATTATACGTTAAGGAGAATATTTCTCGATATAGTGTTCTAGTGTCGATTGTGTCAGACAGAGATCCGCGTTTTACGTCAAATTTCTGGAAGCGTTTACAAGAATGTTTGGGAACACAGTTGCTAATGAGTACAGCGTACCATCCTCAAACTGATGGCCAGAGCGAGAGAACAATTCAGACGCCTGAGGATATGCTGAGAGCATGTGTGATGGACTTCAAATAAAGTTGGGACGATCATTTACCGTTGGTGGAGTTCGCCTACAACAATAGTTACCACGCGAGTATCGGCATGCCGCCTTACGAAGCGTTATACGGCAGAAAGTGCAGAACTCCTCTATGCTGGAATGAAGTCGGTGAACGTCAGCTATTGGGACCGGAATTGGTACAATAAACTGCTGAAATTGTGAAGCTGATCAGAACAAGATTTGTTGCTACTCAGGACAGATAGAAGAAATATGCCGATCAACATCGACAGAACTGAGAATTCTTACCAGGAAGCTTCGTTTTCCTAAAGGTATCTCCCTGGAAGGGGAAGATTAGATTTGGCAAGAAAGGGAAACTGAGTCCCCGATTTATTGGACCTTTTGAGGTATTACGAAAAGTTGGCGAGGTAGCTTACGAAGTGGCATTACCTCCGGAACTCGAGAATATACATAACGTATTTCATATTTCCGTGTTACGGCCTTACAAACACGACTATAAACATGTAATAGAATACGAGCCTTTACAATTTGATAAAGACTTAACTTATGAAGAGGTTCCTGTTCAAATTATTGACAGAAAGGAACAAGTACTTAGGAATAAAATGATACCTTCTGTTAAGGTAATTTGGAGGAACCACAGTGCTGAAGAAGCTACGTGGGAACTCGAAGATGTTATGATGAAGTCTTATCCTCAATTATTTGCTTAATTGAAGTGTGTAACCCCTTAGATATCGATTCTGGGGACAGAATCCTTTTAAGGGGGGAAGAATGTAACAGATGAGAATTTTTATGAGGTGAGAATTTTTGTGAGATTTTTTTTTATGTTGTGATTCTGGGGACAGAATCCTTTTAAGGAGGGAAGACTGTAACGATTGAGAATTTTATATGTTAATTGTAAATATTTATTGAATTAAATAAATATTTTATGGAATTTATTTGTGAAGATAAATAAATAAATTGTGCAATTGTTGTGGACAATTTAATTAAGTGCTATATGATTAATTAAATTGATATGTTAGCAATGGTGTAGCATCATTTTAATTTAATGGGGAATAATTTAATTAGAGTTAATGTTATGTGCTAAGTGATAATAATTTGTTAGGCGAATTATGTTTAATAAAGGAAATTCAATTGTGTGACAATTTGGTATTATGTGAATGTTAGTTTATTTAATTGAATTAGAGTGTTGTAATTTAATTAAATAAGTATAATATTTAATCTATGGATTTAAAGAGTTATTAAAAGACTAGAAAAAGATTTTAAAGTGTTTTACCAAATAAGGCCCTTGTACTTGTTTAATCTTATTTTACCCAAACAAGGCCTTAGCACTAAAAAACACCTATTTTTTCTAAGAGGTTGCCAAACATGGCCTTGGACTTTTCAAATTTTGTAACCTATGTTATTAATAAGAATTAATATGGTTATAAGTATTATATTTATTATATATAAGTTACATATCTATTATATATGTATATTGTATAATATATGTTAAGTTACAAGTTACGTTAGTTTTACAAAACAAAGAAAGAAAGAAGAAGAGGGTTAGAGAGAATTGTCAGAGAAGAAGAAGAGAGAAGAGGAAGAAAGGCTTGAGAAGGCATAAGAGGATCATCATCTTCATCATCTCTTCTCTTTAAGTAAAACTAGTAAGGTTATACCCTAACCCTTGTACTCAATTCTTATGTGTTGTAATTATTTTTTATCAAATTAGGTTTTTACAATCATGAAATTATATGTATATATGGTGTTCATATGTTTTCATATGTAATTGTATGCCATGAAAGGGTTTTCAAAATACAATTGTTGTAAAAACAAGTTTTCAAAGCATATTCTTTTATGTTTTTCATGGTTTTAGAACTCTATGTGAAAGTCTCTTTGTGAAAGCTATTTATTTTGATATGTGAATGGGATATGTATGTATATATATACATATATATATATATATATATATATGTTTACATGAGGGTTTCATAGTTGTTTAAGAATTTCAATTCATAAGTATATGATGAATATACTATGAAATTCATGTTCATAGTGTTAGATTATGAATTTATGTTGAAAATTTCTTTAAATCCTTGATGCGAGCATGAATTATGTGTAATATGTGATATAACATGATTATATATGAGTTATATGGTTGTTCTAGCAATTCAATCAATGAATTTTTGATAAACAATAGGAAGTGTGTTCATAGTGATTTTCGGTGAAGTTATTTCTGAAAAACGGCTTTTAAAACTATCAAATTGGTGTTGATTTTGGGTCATTGTTAAAATTGATCATGTATTAAGTTAATATATTAAGAATATGAGTGATTACAATTGGAATCACTTGAATAGGATGAAAAACGAATTCGTAGTAGCAATTTTCGTCAAGAACGCTTAAAATTGTGTTTTCTTTGAAAATCATGAAATCTTGTTTTGGATTATGTGTTTTATGGATTATATATGTTATGAGCATGTTAATAAGTTTAAAATATTGTTAGTATCAAGTTTTATGTTTATCATGTTGGAAAAAAAATCAAATTCGGTGTGAAGGAATGAGCCAAATTGGCTTAATTCTCCACCAGTTCGCGAACCAAGTGGTGCAGCAGGGGGAGTGTGACAAACAAGATTTTTGTAATTTATTTTGAATATTTATTGAATTAAATAAATATTTTTGATGATTTAATTATTGAGTTAAATAATTAATTGATGAATTTGTGATAGATTAATTTAATTATATGTGTCACATTAGTTAAATTAATGTGGTGAATTTCTATATTCAAAGTATGTATTTAATTGAGCTTATTTGATTAATATATTAATTAATAAGCATAATGTTATTCTAATTAATTTAATAATTAATTAGAGATTTATGATTAGACATAATTAATAAATAAGAATTTTAATTATGTGACTATGTAGATTTATGCTATTTTATTTAATTGATTTAAATAGCATTATTTGATTTAATTGGGTGTGACATTAATTAACTATATTATAATAAATTAATTAAAATAAATGAGAAGGGATTCCTTAAGCTAGCCAAACAAGGCCTTAAGGGGAGTTGGTCAGTTAACCCACTAAGGGACCAACTGACAACCACTCACCCATTATATATTATACGTATTATACTTATATACATATATACTATATCAATTCATATATTCATATCAGAGGAAATAAAAACTTAGAGAGTCAGAGAGAATTTTGAGAGAAAAGATTGAGGGAGAAGAATTTGAGAAATTTATATCATCATCCTTGAATCATCTTCACCAACTAGCAAGGGTAAATTCAGTTATATTAAGTTTTAAGCTTTCTATTTTTACGTACTTTGAAGTTCTCTGTAATCGTCAATTTTGAATCATTGTTGGTTATATGGTTTTATATGGGTTAAATTATGTTTATAACATGTTTTATACCATGTATACATAAATCACAGTGATCAATTTTATGTAATTACGTCTTAATTAAGTTTTCAAAACTTCCATTAACGTACTTTGAAGTTTTCTGTAAAAGACTAAATTGATGACTTGTTCATGATATGACTATATATATATTAATTGATGTCCATAACATATTATATGCCATATATGCATAACTTTCAGTGATCACACCATGGAATTTTGTTGATAATTGGGTTTTCAAAAGTTACAGAGTGTAAAAATTGTACGTATGGCCCATATGGCCCTTACGTACAAAATTTACACACCTTATGCGTTTATTTAACTTAAATTAACACTTGAATGTGATTGTGTACATTTAAACGAACAAAATGGAAGTTAAACGAACGGATTCGGTGTTATAACGAATCCGTAACGTTGAATTCTTGTTTTCTTTCAAAACTTTATAAAATGTTGAAAATAGTGAAATTAAATGTTGTGATTTGTGTAATTTCGTGATTTAAAGTGTTAAAAGCATGCTTAGAACATGGTATGATGTTTCTGTAAATTCCATATCTTATGGGTAGCCTTAAATTCATTACGTTAGTTTAATTTGGATTTATTTGGGTTGCTCTGTGTGTCATT